>OX422208.1:646090022-647290022 GCA_949130495.1 Sambucus nigra
AATCATAGATAAAACTCAAAATCCAAACCAAAATGCTAAAGCACCAAACCCTAAGAACTAGGAAAAGAGAAATCCATAAAATTTAGGAATAAATCTTACTAAGAGGATCAATATCCACTTAGATATATAAATCAATAAAAAATCTTCCAAGATTTGATATTGGTGGGAAGATAAATGAAGGAGTGCGGAGTAGCAAGGTTTGGGTGGGAAATAATAAAACTTGGAGATGTATTTTAAATCAACTTTATTATCCGAGACCGACTCGCTGCCGCGAGGGTCACCCTTCGTTGGTCGCGACACCTATCGCTGTAAAATTGTGCAGAAGAGGTACAAACAAGTGTAAACATAGTTTTACCATTTTTTTTTATCAAGTATACTATATCCCCACTTAAAATAAATAATAATATGACCATAAATACTTTCAAAATCAACTCCACAAACAAAGCATGGTTTAACATTCAAAAGGCACAATTGCTTAAATTATAGCCATTTTAAAAAAGAACGATTTAAACATAACTCGTGATATAAGTGAATAAAATGATAATTAACCTATAAGATAAGGAATGAAGATTAATGTTTAATTTTACTTTTGAAAATTTTGGATTTGTTCCACTTTAAAAAAACTTAATATAATACCATCATTTTCAACTACAACTTTTTACTTCCTCATTTTGCTATCACTAGTTAAAACCTTTAAAGTCTCATATCTTTGGTGTAACCTAATTTTACACAAATCAAAATATTTGAGACATCGCAATAAAAAAACGTTTATAAGCGAAAACTTTCACACACATAGGCGAAAAACTTATTTCCAATTTTCAAAGGTTAGTATATATTTTGACCGAATGTTGTAGTCCTATCCACTTTTGATCTCATGAAGTTTATTTGAAAGATTAGTCATTGCCTTTTCAACTTCATGCATGATTAAACTTTCTCATACAAAAAGGTTAAATAAAAACCCTTTTTCTTCAAGCACCATATAAAACTTTTAATTTCCTACAGAATAAGAAAACAAATCCCTTCATTTTACTTTATTTGAAAATTGCTCAAGTCATAGTGCGGTGTAGTGTACGAGTTGTGACAAAATACTCTAATATTCTAAGCTTAGTTTACCAAGGCATTTTAAGCTATAAAATTCTAATCATGGAGTATAAAAGCCATAAAAGAAACTGATTGAACATAATATAAGCATATAGGTTAAAATTTAGCACATGTGATATATGAATACCCACGTATATAGAGAACTATGTTGTATAAAATAAAAGGTTATTGGTATGAATAAACAAATAACAATACCAACCAAATAGCAAGTGATAAACAAAACCCAAATATAACCAAGATATAAGATGAGTAATCTAATGCACATTCGAGACATATCGAATGAATCCTAACTCTAATTGCTTAAAAGAGGGAAACAACCTCCAATAAGTTAAAAGGTCGGGTAATATCAATGTTAAGGTTCCTAGGCTAACTACAACGTGAACGTGAGGTAATGGACTCGAAAATTACTTAGGGAATAACCTTAGTTACTTTTCCATTAGGGTCTTTACTAGAGGTCCCTCTATTTTTCTTACCCTCTCGATCAAAAGCTCAAACTATCCTTAAAGCTCATCAAAGGCATGGTTGATTGAAGAGAAATAAAAAACTCTCTAAAATGTCCTAACTTATGAAAATGAGTACACTTATGGGGTTTAGGTTCTACCGGAGCAATCAGGTTTTAAGAGCATGTTTCTTCATCTTAAAACAAAACTCTTTTAAGTGTCCCGCTTTGTTACAATAAGAATAAGTTAACTTCACCTTTCTTTCATTCTTCATGGATGTATTACTTGAAGAAAAATTCTCTAAGGATGGTGGAAACATGGGTTATGATGCGTGGCAATGACATGAGACTTGACTATAAGAAGATAAAGGAATCTCGCTAAAAAAATAATCATGCTCTTATTCTTCGACTATCTTCTCCCTGAATCGTCTTACCCAATTTGTGTTATATGTCCTCAAATCCACCTCCAATGTGGAAGCGAATAATAACTTGATCTCAAGCATGGAGATTTTTGTAACACCCCGCCTAAAATAATAACGGGTGGCCAGCCCTATACTACATTAAATCAGGAGTTTCAGATGGTTCAGTCTCAACATCAACTGTCGGTACTATCTAATATAGGACTAACTACCCGATATCATATAAGCGAGATGTTAAAATAAAATAAAACATGCAACAACTAACAAACCAACACCATAAAACTACTAATAAATAAGGGAAAGATGCAAGAAGAACTATAAGAAATGAAATGCTAGAATAAAATGAAATAGATAATTACAACTGAATATACTACAAAGAAGTAAACCCGAATAAGCTGTCGGGTCACAGCCAATACAATGACTGAAATGGAATGAATATAAACATGTATATAAATATCCCTTGGGTACAAACCCGATATACAATGAATCATACCTAGATTTTTAAAAGTAGGAAGCGACTACCATCAAAGTCCCGCAGAAGTCCACAACTGTCACGGCTCCCAAGACTCTGGATAGAAGGTCATCCGGCATCCATGCGGTAGGACACCTGTCGTAATATATATATATACAAGCAGGAGAGAAAAGTAACGGGTCAGAGCCCGAGTTGTGAAAATATTTAGCAAGTGTGTTAACCGTGCATAATAAATATCGGTGCACATATTTCATAATTAAAATGGTATCGCACTCTCGTGGAATCCCAACTCACCTCTCATCTAAAGGCGCGCACCTATTCGCGTCCTCAAGTTTTATCAGTTAAATTACCCCAATTTTTTTATTAGGACAACCTAACTTATCATAGGCCTAACCTATACCCACAAGATCTACCTTGCTATCATAACCCAAGAATCCACCCCCTCTTTAACCACAGATAAGTATTTATTTTCAATCATATGTGCCTTATTAGGCTTAGTGGATTCCGGTTTATACTTTAACCATTTATAATTTAATAAGTTACCCAAGATGTTTTTGGGCTGAAACACATGATTTAATTTCTAATTAATAAGCATGCAAAAATCATAATTGACACAACTTCCCTCCAATTTCAACGCTGCGCTGCGTTTCGTGCGTGGGGTGTCTCGCAAAGCGAAATCCAAACAAGGAACCACCCCATTACACTACTCCATGTCAACGTCGATCCTGGAGATCCATTATGCCACACATAAATATCGACATAACTTCTCTCTACTCTCAACAATGTACTACATTTCGTGAGTGGGGTGTCTCGTAAAACGAAATCCAAACAAGGAACCACCCCGTTACACTACGCTTTGACAATGTCGATCATAGAGGTCCATAATGCCGTACATATCATATAATACTACTACTAAATTTTTAACTACAATATGAAAACATCTACAATCTCCAATACTATCCTTGGGATGATGTAACCGAAATGTTCCTTAAATGCGATACATCGATCCCCATCAATCTAGTACACCATAATCATCCAAGATGTACTCCACAACGATACCATATCCTTTTTATCTATAGGATATATAAATATATATATATATATAGGCATTTTATTCTAACCATATATATATATATATACACACCATCATCCAATCCCATGACCATGTATCCATACCATATATGATGTACAAAGGCCATTCACAAATAGATACCCGGCTATATATAGCGCCGATAAACTGCATCAATGTTATCATCTTCCCAGTGCCCGGCTCACGTAGCAATACTGGGGCCACCATGGTGGGACTAAACGACACCCATCTCGTGGTAAACTCACGCACACGACGTCCCGGGAAGCGGTCATAGCTCCAAACCGGCAATGAGACGAAACATACCCACCACGTCTCATCCCAAAATATAAAAATGTAAATCACATAATAACACACGGGACGACTATGACCTGGGGAATATCCACACCCTGCTTTTCTAGCCAGGATCCTCACCCTCTACGTGCGCAACTTCCCAATGATAGCATGAGCGGGGTATGCTTAACCAAATAAGTATATATATCATTCACATGCAAAATATATATACATCCATATGATCCAATCATATGACCAAATAATAAACCATCATATACGGTTTAAGTATCCATACCACATATGTCCACAACATAAATATATCCATATATTTATATGCATACAGATATATATATATATATATATATATATACACGTATTCACATATCCATATATCTATATATACAAACTAGTTCTCGTTCATATGTATAAGATATACAGACCCGGCTATAAGTATACATAAATCCTCAATATACAAGCCGTCACCACAAACTCATATCATTTACCTTGATATGTGAATACAATCCCTCACTTGAAACATATTCAATCATTTTTCCTATGATGAATAGTCTCCCAAAATCATATGTATTTGTATATACATGTATATTCAACCTTAGGGTTATCACCCAAAATTTTGTGTAGGAATCCACCACTACGCATTTCATCCATATTCAAAAGTACATAATTTCCTTTAGTACTATCTAACCATAGGCACATATATGACTTAATAGTCTAAAACCTCAAATTATTCCAACCTCATTTCAAGTATTGGAATCTCAATGGTCATATCCCCCACAACTACGTGGAAACTATCCTAACTAGAATTTATGCTACCGCTTATTCTAGTCGATAGAACGATCCCAAACGTTCCCAATTTCACCAATGGTTCAAATAAATCTCAGGAACACTTACTCCTATTGCGTTATCAATTGTTCCTTAGATTAAACATTTCTAAGGATATGAGACCCCTCACTCTTTAAGAGTATACGACCACTCTCTTCCATTTGGCCCCAAACTGTATCTTAACAATATCCTATCCTTATAAGGACTTGACATAAATGTTGGCCTAGAAATTTCACAACATACATGGATATATTATTCTCCAATTATTCCAAGAAGTCATCACTTTCATATACTAAGTGAGAGACCCCCCTATAAGTCTCCAAAGCATCTCTTAATTCATAAGAGAAAACCTCAAATTAGTAAACCCAACCAAGAAGGGGTAGAAATCATCCTAGAAAAACCTCATAAAAAAACTCATTAAGGAGGCCCCTAAGAATAAACTCCAAAAGAAAAGAGAAAGAAAGAAATCCCAAATTTTGGGCTAAAAACAGGGGACCGATCGACCGGTCCCAGACCCTCGGTCGACCGCGGGTCCAAATTTTGCCTACGAAGGAATGCAGTAGGCTTTTCCCTTAAGGCGCGGTCGACCGGTCCCCAGACCGCGGTCGACCGGCCATACCAGATGCCTTGGCCAATTTCCATTTTTTAACCAAAACCCTAAATCCTCAAACACCCAAATATCATCACCAAATACCCAAATCTTTAACCCAATAATATTCTTAGTATGTAAACTCATCCTACATTTCATCCCAACAATTTATTTGTCATCAAACCCATGTATACACATTGATTTCAAGATTTAAACCCAAAATTATAGGTTTTGACATTAATACCCAAAAATCCATTTCTTTAACCCACAAATTATGAAATGAAATACACAAATAGCTATTTAGCAAGATTAAACACTTGCCTCAAATTTGTAGAGGTTGGATCGTCCTCAATGTCGCGCTTGGGCCGAAAATCCCAAGCTTTTCTTCCTCTCTCTCTTATTTTCTTCTTCTTTCTCTTCTTCTTTCTCCCTCTAGGACTTTTCTCTCTTTCTCTCAAATGAGAAATGGCTTCATCCGTAAGCCACTAATCCTTTTAAAACAATAAACCCAATTTAAGTGTTAATACACAATTTAAATGACTCGTGCCTATTCGAGTCAAACTGACGTAAAAATATTTCGGAGCCGAAATAAAACTCAATGACAGTCATTTTGACTATCTCGACCCTTCCGGGATCAATGGTACCCTCAAAATCATCATCCGAAATACTTTACAACATCCTATGTTTTTGGACTTAAATCCCCAAATTTAAAATTCTCCGGTTTAAATTAAATTTTATTTTCCCAAAATTTAATTTCTCAGTCTCAAAAATCGTGGGGTGTTACAATCTCCCCCCTTACAAAAATTTCGTCCGCGAAATTTAAAATACACATAGGACCTCAATATCATCTAGTCCTAACATCAACTCTTAGGATCGCTATACGGATCCTTACTAGTTCTCACGTCGAACCATATAGATTTTTAAAACGAATAACTACCCCGGGGCGCCCATACACCCCGTACCCGAGCTCTACTCGTAGAATTTTAATGAGGCTCCATCAGCCTCAAATCATAACATAACCCTCGGCATTATTATCTATAACAACATACTAAATATATAAAAGTTTGAAAATTCCCAATGGTTGAACTCTCCTCAATTCCTGACGCTAGCTGCCTTCGTGCGGGGGAGGTCTCGCAAGCGAAATCCAAACAAGGAACCCTCCCAATACACTACTGTGTAACTAGGTCAGGAATTGAGATTAGTTGAACCAGGGCTAAAGTTTTATAAAAAGATTTTCATATTTTAGATACTGCCCGAGGGCCTACGTAATAATAAATAATATAAATAAATTTCGCGTCTTTCGACACGCCAAATGAAAACCTCATGTTTAAAACACAAGGCCTCAACAAATACAATACTTCTAACCAATACCTAGTTCTCAAAACTAGTACAACTATAAGCTAAATTCCTCGTTTAACAACGAGTTTACTAACTCTAAACCTCTCAGTTACCATTCCTATACATCACACCATAACATCGTTCCAAGTAAGTCCTTCCCTCCTTGGGCACTATAATTACACGCCCTACCTACCCATAAGACAATAGTCTTGTAGTCACTACTCAACAAACCTTGACATTCCTCACCTCCGGAATTCAATATTATAACTCTCGACGTTCCCGATATCGCACAAAGCATGACTTAAACCCAAGGAAAGGTATTCTACCTGGTGCTTCCATAATCTAATGGTTTCACCTCATCCAAGGGTCTCAATTCAAGACCCTCTACCTCTTCCAGGATAATCATTACTCCTAAGCCTATTTCTCCACAAGAGAAACATTTTTATCAAAATCCTTCTTAACCATATGAAGGACAAAACGTAATTGCGGCAATCAAAAACTCACTCAGTCCTACACAACGAAATTGAGTCTCCAAATTTCTCCCTCATCCCAGAAAGAAATACTCCTGATATTGGGACAACTACACCTTCCTCACATCGGTAAGAGTCACCAACATCAGGTTTCCTAATAAAGGTTAACGGGTTTCTCAACCTAAACTTCCCAAGGACTACACTAACCTCTCCTCAGACTTATTTTACTAAGTCCAAGATTCACTATTCGAGTAAATTTTCCTTTCTTACTCAACTACCGATAAATCACCTCACGCCACTGCTAGAAATCTCCTCAATATCTCCTCCGAAATCGTGGAAAACAAATACCCCCGATTAAAGCGTATCCAAAATATGTTATGGGTATTGTACTTCTAATCCTATCCTTTCCTATACGACAAAAATCTAGGAGACGTCTGAAACGAAACGAGAGCAACTGTTATCAGAACGCCAATCAAGTGAATATACTTCACATAAGAAGACAACACAGTGAACACAACAGTCCTATTTGTAGGGCTTTATGTCAAGAACGTTAACGGAAGAATGCAGAAAACTTGCACAGATCCTAAGGACTCTAGAACCTGATGCTCTGATACCATCTGTAACACCCCGCCTAAAACAATAACGGGTGGCCATCCCTATACTACATTAAATCAGGAGTTTCAGATGGTTCAGTTTCAACATCAACTGCCGGTACTATATAATATAGGACTAACTACCCGATATCATATAAGCGAGATGTTAAAATAAAATAAAACATGCAACAACTAACAAACCAACACCATAAAACTACTAATAAATAAGGGAAAGATGCAAGAAGAACTATAAGAAATGAAATGCTAGAATAAAATGAAATAGATAATTACAACTGAATATACTACAAAGAAGTAAACCCGAATAAGCTGTCGGGTCACAGCCAATACAATGACTGAAATGGAATGAATATAAACATGTTTATAAATATCCCTTGGGTACAAACCCAATATACAATGAATCATACCTAGATTTTTAAAAGTAGGAAGCGACTACCATCAAAGTCCCGCAGAAGTCCACAACTGTCACGGCTCCCAAGACTCTGGATAGAAGGTCATCCGGCATCCATGCGGTAGGACACCTGTCGTAATATATATATATACAAGCAGGAGAGAAAAGTAAACGGGTCAGAGCCCGAGTTGTGAAAATATTTAGCAAGTGTGTTAACCGTGCATAATAAATATCGGTGCACATATTTCATAATTAAAATGGTATCGCACTCTCGTGGAATCCCAACTCACCTCTCATCTAAAGGCGCGCACCTATTCGCGTCCTCAAGTTTTATCAGTTAAATTACCCCAATTTTTTTATTAGGACAACCTAACTTATCATAGGCCTAACCTATACCCACAAGATCTACCTTGCTATCATAACCCAAGAATCCACCCCCTCTTTAACCACAGATAAGTATTTATTTTCAATCATATGTGCCTTATTAGGCTTAGTGGATTCCGGTTTATACTTTAACCATTTATAATTTAATAAGTTACCCAAGATGTTTTTGGGCTGAAACACATGATTTAATTTCTAATTAATAAGCATGCAAAAATCATAATTGACACAACTTCCCTCCAATTTCAACGTTGCGCTGCGTTTCGTGCGTGGGGTGTCTCGCAAAGCGAAATCCAAACAAGGAACCACCCCGTTACACTACTCCATGTCAACGTTGATCCTGGAGATCCATTATGCCACACATAAATATCGACATAACTTCTCTCTACTCTCAACAATGCACTATATTTCGTGCGTGGGGTGTCTCGTAAAACGAAATCCAAACAAGGAACCACCCCGTTATACTACTCTTTGACAATGTCGATCATAGAGGTCCATAATGCCGTACATATCATATAATACTACTACTAAATTTTTAACTACAATATGAAAACATCTACAATCTCCAATACTATCCTTGGGATGATGTAACCGAAATGTTCCTTAAATGCGATACATCGATCCCCATCAATCTAGTACACCATAATCATCCAAGATGTACTCCACAACGATACCATATCCTTTTTATCTATAGGATATATAAATATATATATATAGGCATTTTATTCTAACCATATATATATATATATACACACCATCATCCAATCCCATGACCATGTATCCATACCATATATGATGTACAAAGGTCATTCACAAATAGATACCCGGCTATATATAGCGCCGATAAACTGCATCAATGTTATCATCTTCCCAGTGCCCGGCTCACGTAGCAATACTGGGGCCACCATGGTGGGACTAAACGACACCCATCTCGTGGTAAACTCACGCACACGACGTCCCGGGAAGCGGTCATAGCTCCAAACCGGCAATGAGACGAAACATACCCACCACGTCTCATCCCAAAATATAAAAATGTAAATCACATAATAACACACGGGACGACTATGACCTGGGGAATATCCACACCCTGCTTTTCTAGCCAGGATCCTCACCCTCTACGTGCGCAACTTCCCAATGATAGCATGAGCGGGGTATGCTTAACCAAATAAGTATATATATCATTCACATGCAAAATATATATACATCCATATGATCCAATCATATGACCAAATAATAAACCATCATATACGGTTTAAGTATCCATACCACATATGTCCACAACATAAATATATCCATATATTTATATGCATACATATATATATATATATATACACATATTCACATATCCATATATCTATATATATAAACTAGTTCTCGTTCATATGTATAAGATATACAAACCCGGCTATAAGTATACATAAATCCTCAATATACAAGCCGTCACCACAAACTCATATCATTTACCTTGATATGTGAATACAATCCCTCACTTGAAACATATTCAATCATTTTTCCTATGATGAATAGTCTCCCAAAATCATATGTATTTGTATATACATGTATATTCAACCTTAGGGTTATCACCCAAAATTTTGTGTAGGAATCCATCACTACGCATTTCATCCATATTCAAAAGTACATAATTTCCTTTAGTACTATCTAACCATAGGCACATATATGACTTAATAGTCTAAAACCTCAAATTATTCCAACCTCATTTCAAGTATTGGAATCTCAATGGTCATATCCCCCACAACTACGTGTAAACTATCCTAACTAGAATTTATGCTACCGCTTATTCTAGTCGATAGAACGATCCCAAACGTTCCCAATTTCACCAATGGTTCAAATAAATCTCAGGAACACTTACTCCTATTGCGTTATCAATTGTTCCTTAGATTAAACATTTCTAAGGATATGAGACCCCTCACTCTTTAAGAGTATACGACCACTCTCTTCCATTTGGCCCCAAACTGTATCTTAACAATATCCTATCCTTATAAGGACTTGACATAAATGTTGGCCTAGAAATTTCACAACATACATGGATATATTCTTCTCCAATTATTCCAAGAAGTCCTCACTTTCATATACTAAGTGAGAGACCCCCCTATAAGTCTCCAAAGTATCTCTTAATTCATAAGAGAAAATCTCAAATTAGTAAACCCAACCAAGAAGGGGTAGAAATCATCCTAGAAAAACCTCATAAAATAACTCATTAAGGAGGCCCCTAAGAATAAACTCCAAAAGAAAAGGGAAAGAAATAAATCCCAAATTTTGGGCTAAAAACAGGGGACCGGTCGACCGCGGGTCCAAATTTTGCCTACGAAGGAATGAGTAGGCTTTTCCCTTAAGGCGTGGTCGATCGGTCCCCAGATCGCGGTCGACCGGCCATACCAGATGCCTTGGCCGATTTCCATTTTTCAACCAAAACCCTAAATCCTCAAACACCCAAATATCATCACCAAATCCCCAAATCTTTAACCCAATAATATTCTTAGTATGTAAACTCATCCTACATTTCATCCCAACAATTTATTTGTCATCAAACCCATGTATACACATTGATTTCAAGATTTAAACCCAAAATTATAGGTTTTGACATTAATACCCAAAAATCCATTTCTTTAACCCACAAATTATGAAATGAAATACACAAATAGCTATTTAGCAAGATTAAACACTTGCCTCAGATTTGTAGAGGTTGGATCGTCCTCAATGTCGCGTTTGGGCCGGAAATCCTAAGCTTTTCTTCCTCTCTCTCTTCTTCTTTCTCCCTCTAGGGCTTTTCTCTCTTTCTCTCAAATGAGAAATGGCTTCATCCGTAAGCCACTAATCCTTTTAAAACAATAAACCCAATTTAAGTGTTAATACACAATTTAAATGACTCGTTTACACCTATTCGAGTCAAACTGACTTAAAAATATTCCGGAGCCGAAATAAAACTCAATGACAGTCATTTTGGCTATCTCGACCCTTCCGGGATCAATGGTACCCTCAAAATCATCATCCGGAATACTTTACAACATCCTATATTTTTGGACTTAAATCCCCAAATTTAAAATTCTCCGGTTTAAATTAAATTTTATTTTCCCAAAATTTAATTTCTCAGTCTCAAAAATCGTGGGGTGTTACAATTTTGTTCATCAAGGCAATCCGGGAGTCTTCAGTGTTTTTCAAGAATTTCTTCAAGTACTCAACCTCAACACGAAGGAAGCCATTATAACCACCCTCTACGCCTAGTGACCTACCAAACACCATGTTATGAGAAATAAGTCGCGCTCGCAACTCTCACTTGCCAAAGCCCTATGTTTTTCAAAGCTGGCTAGCATAATGGAGAGTTCAATGTTCATATTCTCGAGTTATATAGATTCCTCAAAAGGATGAGAATACTCATTGACGATGTAATAATTCACACCATTACCATCATCCAAAGAGGTAATAGTGGTAACATCAACACACGAGGGAGGAAAATTAAATTCCTACAAATCATCCGAATATTCAAAATTCACCCTCGCCATCAAATCTGAATAGTTAGTATTGGGAGCTTCTTAATCAGACTCAAAGTCATCATTACTAAAAGTTGCTTAATATACATTTTTCCCACTACCTTGACCCGATTCAGTAGAACATTGTTTAAAATAACGTTTTTTGCCACCACATATATAATCTGTGACGACATTTGAGGAATCTTGCTTATTCTTCCCACTTCCTTGACCGAATTCAAACCTAGGCGAATTCAATTTTTGATTTCCTTTGGTTTGTAGTCATTTTTCCATGTCCTGGAAAACTTCCTAGTGAATGAGGAGATATCCTCTTCACTAAGATAAAGGGTATTTGATGGAAAACCCTTTTTAGTTTTGGTTTTGAACGCTAGGTTCTTCTTTTTTGTAGGATCTCCGAGATAATAATTCAAATTTGCCTTATATATTTAAAGTGAGCCCACCAATTCATCTACTTTTTTTAGGATGATTGGTTCTGAATTCCATCTCTGCTATAGAACCGGATGTGAGAGTTTCTTCTCATACAGCTCCTCGCGAATAAAAGGATTAAAAAATCTTTAATTTCAATTAAGATAGAATTTTAATTAAGAGATACATTTTTTTAATGAGTAATACCCAAATTATGGATTTTATCTAATCTATATCAAATATATTAGTAATTTGTATATCTTGTCTGTAAAGATAACTAAACATATTAATTGAAGTAGGGATTGAACTTCTCCAATGACATCAATTTTGCCATGCAACTTGGTAGGTAGGCATATAAGAATTATATAGATTATAATCTTCTCTTTGATGACCTTCCCTAGCGTAAATGTCGAATTGACTATATTGCATAGTTGAGTATAGAATTCATGATAAGTTTTATTGTCCTTCACGGTAAGGAGTTTGAAACAAGTGGTGAGACGTTTAAGCTTTTCATGCTACACATTGGAGGTGCCTTCATAAGTTGTCTATAAAACCTACCATGCCTCCTTCGATATATAGCACGTCAAAATGTGCCTACATTCACTAACAATTATGCAAATGTCGAAATTACGTTTAAACCCTTCTCGTTCCACTCACTATATTTTATGTTGTTCTCCTCCTAACTTGATCATATTTTTGGGACTTAAACACCATAATAATTATAAATAACAACTTCCGCCCCGTCATAACACAATTCCACACTTGATCATCCAATGGCATCATATTAGCTATCATATGGATTTCCAATAGGAATAATTGCTACCATCAAAAGGAGGAGGTCAAATAGACAAACTACCCTCCATCTCACAAGTAAAGGATCCACCTTAGGATTTTAACCTTAAAACAATGAGACCCTCTCTAATACCAACTGAGTGTGCGAGCTCTCGACGATAGTTACCCGATAAAAATTAATATATCGGTTGAGTGATAAAAAAATAACTTAGCGGATTAAAAGCATCTAAAGATCTATGTGATAAAATTGGTTTATCAATATTATAATCTTAATCAAATTTTATCTTCAATTTAATTCAAGTGTTTCTAATATGAAAAAAGATAAATCAAATCACATAACATCGGATGTAGGAGGAAAAACCCACTAATAATAAATAACCTATAGCTAAAATCAACAATAAATGTACTATGGTATAGTATTAAAATTAGAAGACAAAGACTTACAATCACGTAACGTTATGATCGACTAGAAAATTTTTCCCATCATATCCCTTGAGGTGAGAGACAACAATTGGAGAACACAACATAACCACCGCCGATTCAACAAATCTTTTTTAATGTGAAAGAATTACTTGTTCCGATTCAGCAGAACCAATGAGTAACCACCAACTACTACTACTACAGTGAGTGAGGGTATCATATGGTTAAAAATAGGTATTGAAAAGGTTTCTCTTTAAAAAACTGATAAGTGCGTGCATTCAAGCTTGGAATAAGGTCATACTCAAGAACAAATAAGATTTGCCAAAGTTTTTTTGAGTATAAAAGTCTTGCTTTCAAGGATTAATGAATAAAAAAATACTAAAAAACACACAAGAGAAGAATAAATAAATATGTTGAAAATGATTTTCTTCTTAAAAAATATATTTTAAAATTCAACCTAACAAGGAAGAAAAAGTCTTGTAATGGGTATGTATATGACTTGTGCGTGAAGACACGCGTGTACACACTCGAGTGAAGCATTCCTATTGGCTATAAAATAATATTTGTTGGCTATAAACAACGAGTGTGCCTAGGCAAAACTTCCCAAGATACATTACTCAAAATATCTCAAAAAGTGAAAAAGGCAGATACAACTTGCGGGATCCTTCGTAGATGATGCGAAGGGTTAGCGACCAAGATCAAGTATTAACCAGGTATTTTCAGCTATGGTTACTTTATGTTGCGACCAATGAGATGGAACTTTCGCTGGCACGAGCCACCAAAAAATGTAGGTCGCGAGTTATGCCAAACTTATACACCGACTTAGTTTCCACGTGGTCACAACCAGTGAACCAGTCGTTCGCTCATACGAAGCCCTATTTTGCTATAGTGAACCTAACTGAACGAGGTCACGACTGGAAACATATAATGCCTTGTTTTGTGATTTTACAAAACACAAATTTTCAACTTGTTTAGTTAAGGAAAAACAAAATTCTAAATACAAATATGCAATAAAATCATAGTTTTTTTTAATAAAAAATAATATAATATCTTTGGATTTGGAATTTTAAACCTAAAATAACCATAAGGTTATATAAGAAAGATTTTCCACTCATGAAAATTAGTTTAACCAATGGTGAATCTAAGTTCGCTAGACATATACCTTTATCCCCAGTGATTAACTTGGGGCAAATGACATGCATGACCCGATATGAGTTTGATGAATCTTTCCAGATACCTCTTGGACTAGACTCAAACATGTATTTTGTAGCACGTAATAAGACAATTTATAATGTCTTGGGGCACATGAGTATACCATGCTTTTACAAATATGCACGAGTTACTTACTATACGAAACATTAGGCTCTAACTCAATATCTCCCACGTATATATGCTAACAAGCAACCAAATTTCGTAGAATCTACGAAGCATGGATACATAAAACACATCATATATCCGATCTGCATGGTTTGAAAGCTTTAATATATACACACGAGTCCTCACTTGATCCGTAATCATAAAATGCCCAATAAATCTCGATGCTAACTTCCCATTCTTCTCGAAGCACATCACTCCCTTTATAGGTGAAAAATTGAGATGCACCTGATCTTCAATCGAAAAATGTAATGCTTCCTCCCCGAGTCTACATAACTCTTCTTCTGGCTTTAGGCAGTCTTCGTATTTGGTGTATGACCTAAATGATTTTAAATTACAACTTTTGTTGGACCGTAGATATCAGGGGTAAGGAAAATTAATGTTGGATATTAATATTTTATAAAATGGTCAGCCATGTCTATTCGTGTTAATTCGGGTAAATTTCATGTCAGAATTTTGACACGAACACAACACAACACAAATTCGAATAAAAATATAAACATGAACACGAGACAAACACAAAATATCGTGTCAATTTCGGATCAATTTCATTTCGTGTCGTCCCTTATTGTTCCCAAAATTACGACCCCTTGGTGCAATTGTGTCCTTATCGCCTCATGAAAGCTGCCCCAAAAATGAGACACAAAGGTCGAATCCATATATCATACTATTGACAAAGGTACTCCATGTAAACGGACAATCTCTACCATATATAACCTCCCATATTACTGCGCCGTAAAGTTTGTACGAACTAGAAAGGAGTCCACCAATGGTGGTGGGGATTGGATGCCGCTAGCGCGAACCGTTAAAAATAAGATAATATCAGGAAAAAAGGTTTGGATCCACCGTATATATATATATATATATATATATATATATATATATATATATATATATATATATATATATATATATATATACTGTATTATATGAACACAGTAAATGTTTGTGAAAATGTTGCAGATATAAACCTAACCCAATGCCACCCCTACTCACCCCAAACCGGAGCTCCGGTGTGTAATACCCCGTATTTTTATGATATTTATTTTTGGGATTAATTGAATTATATGTGTATTAATTGGAAATTAATCCAGATAAAAATACTAGCGAGATGCGAGTTGGTATTTGATTTTATTGAGTATATATGGCTATATATGAGTACTGAATTATGAAATTTTTCGTGAGATTGAAATACGACAATTTGGAATTTTGTTGAGACGCGTGTGACAGTCACGTCAGGAATATAATTATTTGAATTAAAAAGTGAATTTCATTTCTATTAACCGTATGGTCGTTTTGAGTGCGCCAACGTGTCCGGAAGGGTCGAAATAGTCAGAAAACACTAGCCGGGGGTTTAGTTTGGGTCCCGGGGCATTTTTAGGTCATGCCGGCAACGTATAAGGGTAGTTTGGTAATTTTGGATTTTTGGGAATTAAAACCAACGAAAATTAGGAATTAAAAATCTGATTTGGTAATTACCCACTAAACCCACTACCTACACTAATAACCTTATGGGCTACGGGGGTTATTGGAATTAGTTCCAAAAGTTTCCTAAGGCAAACCCTAGCCACCATTACCATCCTTAGAGAAGAGCTTGTAGAGAGAGAGAAGGGAAATCCTGCAGAGAGAGAGAGAATCATTCATCTTCAACATCAAAATCAGAGATACACAAGGCAAGTGGTTTAATTTACATTATTTTGCAGTGAATGTCTCTTCCATGCTTAGACAATTCTAAAATATCATTTGTTTGGGAGATTGATGAAAACCCATAAAATTTGAGTTATACATATAATTTTGGATATAGGTTTGCATGTAGAATTGTAATTTGGTGATTATTCTGATGTTAATATATCTTGGATGAAACAAACAACGGATTTAATTAGGCTCATTGGTGATTTAAGAATTTCTAGGGTTCATGTTCTTGAAATTTGGGAAAAATGTATAGATTTGATATTTGGATGATGTTTATAATGAATTAACCCCACAAAACATGTTAGTATGTGACCTAAGTATGTTTAGGGACGATTAGAAACCTTGAACAATTGTTGGATTGATGTTTAGATGAGATTAGAGAGGAAGAGAAGTTGGAAAAACGAAAAAGGGAAAATCTGGGCTCGAAACTGGCCCCTCGTTAGAAGACCTGCCCAAGTCGTTCGAACGAGCTTCTAACGAGTTGACAGTTTGCCTTCTAACGAGAGGGATGTTCGTTCGATGCCTTTCGTTCGAACGAGATCTCGTTAGATGCCCAGTTCGTTCGAACGAAATCTCGTTCGAACAGCCTCGTTCGAACGAGACTTCTAACGAGTTGACAGTTTGGGCTTTTTGGCCTGTTTTGATTTCGCGTATCCCGTAACCTTGTTTAATCGTAGAGATAACATTTCCTTGATGATTAGTTGATATATTCGGGATATTTGGGACATAATGAGGAGTAAAACATAGGTGTGTGATTTGAACCAAATGGAAATTATGGATTGGGACGTGAGTGTCTATTACGGTGTGAGAATGATTGACGGTTTGAATAATGATATTAACCGGGGTTATGTATATTGTGTAACATTATAAGTCGGTACGAGAATAAGAAGTGTACCACAAATAAATATGGTGATTACTAAGATGTGTGCATACTTAGTATACGTATATGATTTTATGTGTATGACATACCTACCATACTTGCTATCACGGGAGGTTTACGTTCGCTTAGGGCCTTCTTATCCTTGTGTTGCCCGGATTTAGATTGGTACCTCGAGAACATAGGTCAGAGAAGGACTTATTGGGAAGATAATAAGTCTGCTGATCGTGGGAGCGTAGGTATGTGCGTGACCCATGTGATGTGACTGTGTTCGCCTCCATTGTATTGTGATTTGCTATTATCTGAGAACGATTCCTGAGAGATTCGGAATGCGTGATCCTTATGTACGTGATGTACCGGGATTGATAGCAGAGTATGTATGCACCGCAACTTAGTCTCGGGTGCTTGTATTGTATATTTATGGTGTGGCTAATATACACTTAAATTAATGAGAACTTTCATGTTGGTATTGTGCGTATGAATATAGAAACGCTTTGAGTAAATATAAAGGGATAAATTGAAATGTATTGTATTGCTTAATTGAGAATTCGAGTGTTTGTAAAGCCTCTATTTAATTGATAACTTTGGAATGTATAATGGGAACCGAGTAGAAGGATTAGAACTCATGTCAGTTTAATTAGAGATAAATATCACTTAGATGGGTGCTATACGTTAGGAGTGCACAATTAGTCGAGAGGTGAGTATTTCATGTGAGTGCACGTCCTAACATGTATTTTGCATTCGTTGTTTTAATGTTATTAAAGCACTTGCTATTTTAAAATACTCTCCACTTTCGGGCTCTGACCCGTTTACTTTCAAATCTATTTTTTTGTAAAAACCATTTTAGGTGCCCAGCCACAAGGACACCATGCTTAGGATCCTTATTCAGGTGACGAGCTGTAGATGTTTGTGGAAGTTACAGGACTTTGCTAATAGACGCTTCATCTATCTTGACTCTATATTCAGTTTCATCAGTTGTAGGGCATGTCTCCCATTTCTATTAGAAACATTTCCTATCTCAGATTTTCAGACTTTTGGCATGTAATTAATTCAGGATACATTGTTTTACTTATTTCAGTTGTGGGATTGTTGTGAGGAGTTTTCCTCCGGACTTATTATTATTTGTGGGTTATTTCATTAATTCGTTATGGTGAATGGATTATGTTGTTCTTCCATTATTCTTTTATTGCATGTTAATCAGACTTAATTTAAAATTTGACAACTTACTTTTTAAATACTAGGTAGTTAGTAATCATTAAAATGTTTTCGACATTGATGCTATTAACTGAACCAACTTGACATTTTGTATTGATTTAATAAATGAGTAGCTACCCGGTATTTAATTAGTCGGGGTGTCACACGGTGAATCCAAACCCCATTTATCTAATATTCTCTTAATATCAGAGGTCCGCGCCAGCGGCACCCTATGCCACTACTACCCACCCCAAATCGTAGCTCTGATGAAGGTAGTTGAAGTTCTGACAATGAGGGTGGGTAGTGGTAGGGATTAAATGTCACTAGCGCAAACCTTTAAAAATATGGTAATTTCGAAAAAAAAGAGGTTTGGATCTACCGTGTGTGTATATATACATATATTGTGTAATATTAACTCAGCAAATGTTACTGTTTGTGAAAATGTCACAGATATTAAACTAAGTTTAATATCTGTGACATTTTTACAAATAATAACATTTACTGTGTTATCACATTACACACTGTATATACACACACACACACACACACACACACACACACAATATGCTCCTATTTTTAAGGGTCTGTGCCACCGGTACCTAATGACACCCCTACTCGCTCCAAATCGGTGCTCTGGAGGATCCAAATCCCATTTATCCAATAGTCTCTTATTTTCAAATGTCCACGCCACCGGCACCCCATGCCATTCCGGTGGATCCAGAACCCATTTATTCAAAAGTCTCTTATTTTCAAAGGTCCGTTTCAGCGGCGCCATATGCCACCCCAAATCGGAGCTCTGATGAAGGTCGTTGAATCTCTAACAATGGGGGTAAGGATTGGATACCACTAGCGCGGACCTTAAAATATAAGGTAATTGTGGAAAAAGAGGGTTTTGATCCACCGTATATATATATATATATATATATATATATATATATAGAGAGAGAGAGAGAGAGAGATGCTCACCTACATCATGCATTATACATCACACCGTACATCACACCTACTTCTAGGCCCTAGAAAACGTTTTTTTTTTCAAATTTTATATTTTTTACTTGGAATTAACTTTTCAGTCAACCATATGCAAAAAATTAGGTGAAAATACATTTTGTAGCTATTTTTAAAAAATTCAAAAAAAAATGCTGGCGCACGCCCTTAAAAATAAGGTATTTTTAGCAGTTTTTTGTGAATTTTTTAAAAATAGCTACAAAATGTATTTTGACCTAATTGTTTTCATATGGGTTGATTGGAAGGTTAATTTCATGGAAAAAATATAAAATTTGAAAAAAAAAGTTTTTTAGATCCTAGAATTAGGCGTGATGCATGGGTGATGTATAGAGCATGATGTAGGTGAGTCTCTCTCTCTCTCTCTCTCTCTCTCTCTCTCTCTCTATATATATATATATATATATATATATATATATGAGTGAGGCTCTCCAACATACCTCATAGCAACATACATTTTTTTTTAAAATAGTAAAAAAATAATTTTGAGTTGATATTTTTTATATGGGTTTATGATATTTAAATGTGCCCCTATGAAAAAAATCAGAACAAAATAATGTGTTTTGATATTTTTAAAAAATAGTTAAAAAAACTGTCAGTTTTTACCCTTTAAAACTGTTAGTTTTTTTACCTATTTTTTTAAAATATCAAAACACATTATTTTGTTCTGATTTTTTTTACAGGAGCACATTGAACTATCATGAATCCATATAAAAAATATTAACTCAATTTTTTTTTACTATTTTAAAAAAATAGGTATGTTTAATGAGGTATGTTGGAGAGCCTAACTCTCTCTCTCTCTCTTTCTCTCTCTCTCTCTCTCTCTCTCTCTCTCTCTATATATATATATATATATATATATATATATATATATATATATATATATATATATATATATATATATATATATATATATATATATATATATACTGCGTAATATTACCACAGTAAATGCTACTGAAAATGTCACATATATAAACTATTTCATATTCTAGTGCATACAGTAAAGTTTACTATTTGTGTAATTTTTTTTCTTTGAAATTATATAGGTTTCATGGATTTTGTTTGATAGATCTCGTCGAACAGATTTCAAAAATAGTAATTTTGTGAAAAACAGATTTGTGAATCAAAAGTTATGATCATTTTAAGATAAAAAAAAGTTCAATCACTTATATAACTTCCTAAAGGAAGTTACGAATGATTGGTGTTAAAAACAGAAAAAATGTGAAAAAATTTCCTAAAAAATTGGAATAAGACCTATATGATTGTTAAAAAATCTATAGAACTTATATGTATGTTGACCGACAAATGAAACTTAAATATAATTTTCTCTAAATTTTTACATTTCATATAATATAATATATATAGAGAATTAAGGAAAATGTCATCTTCCTTCTTATATTTGGATTTTTAGGACAGTGCTTTTCAAGTTTATAAATCTAGTCCCTATGGTACAATAGCATTTATAAATCTAGTCCCTGTGGTACAATAGCATTTATTTTTTTGGTCCGCGCCAGCGGCACTTTTTTTCACCATTTTTCATGGTGTTTTTAGTACAGGGACTAAATTTATAAAATTATATGGAGTGTCCTATTTTTATACACTTTGGGCATTACAAGGACCATTTCCCAAAACCCCCTATAATATAATAACCTCTAAAATGATACTATCCGTGAAAAACAAATATTGGGGCCCGGCACTGCTCCGTATTTGAATTGGGTTAAAAACTTTCCCAACATATTTGGGCCAAATCGGCGCAGAATATCAACTGTAAAAAGAAACACAACGTACCCTAACATATTTTAATTTGTACTAATTTCCCGCCCCGCCCCATCTCTCCCTCTATGAATTGAATGCTATCAATCTATAAAGAAGACACAGTAAAAACCTGTGGAGGTTAGGTTTCGTGTATGGTAAAGAAGTTTGAATCAAAGATGAAACCCAATCGCAGACTCAAGAAACCACACACGTCTTCCAAGGTACTCTCTTCTCACATTTTCAAACCCTAAAAAACTCTTTTTTGATTGTTTCTTAAATCGCCATTTGCATTTATTTGAATGTGCAGCTTATTTTGGAAGAGATCATTGGGTTGACAACAAAGAATGGCAATGGACTGGCTTCTACCATTTGGAATTCAAACTGTATATATATGGCCGGTTGTGTTGTGGTGATTTACAATGTGGATTCTGGGACTCAGTCACACCTTATGGTCTCTAATCGACCACCTAAACCTTTGAGTTGCGTTGCGGTCTCGCAAGACGGATATTTTGTTGCGGCTGGAGAGGTATATGTCAAATTAACCCAATCATTCTCACATTATTCCTATTGTTTTGGTATTATTCTGTGTTCTAGGGTTAATTTTTTATAATTTAGTGATTCAAACCCAATTCAATTTTCACGGGGAAAAGACAACTCTAATGGAGTTCTAATTGAATTTATACCTGTTTATGATTTTTTTTAATTAATACTAACACGGTTTAAATTTTCTTTGTAAAAATGTCAAAAATATCCTGTTCTACAACATTTTTTATTTGAAAAAGCCCACCTCCTAAAAGGTCAACAAAATAGGATTGATTTGAAATTTTTTATACTTCTGATGGTGGTCCTCCCTAGAGGCACTTTGAAGGAGAATGCTTAGGATTTTCCAAACTGATCTGATTTGTGGATCGTCCTGGGAAATCTTTTTGGAGTTGGATATTTTTGGTAAAAACATTAATTGGTAAAAAACTCAAAAACCTTGTTATAAAAGGATTGTTTTGACATTAATCCTTTCCTTTACCCTAATGTAGTCTTGTAAATACTCAACTTTAGCATTGATTATTCTGCGCCTAGAATCATGGGTGGAATGGATATATACACTGCCTAAAATGAGTTATTTGAATTGATGTGTTTTGTTTCAACTATCCTAGTGGGGACTTCAAAATAATATAATATAAAATCAGATTACATGCAAGCTGTTTTTTCTTCATCTTTTTTACCTTTTGGGTAGTTTCTTCCTTTCATTTTTACCAGGCTGTGATTTTTTTCTCTGTTTTATGGGTGGTTGTAATGGTGGCACTAGCAACAGGTTGTGTCAAGTCAGTTTCTTGTTTGGGTGTAATCATGTCAAAAATTCTTTCACCCATAGCCAATTCGTTTACCAAACGGGTGGAAAGTTTTGATTCATATATGACTCTTTTACTTAACGGGTGTCCTGACCCGTTTACACATGTTAAATTAATGAATGGTTTCAACGATTGCGAATTGAACCCGTCTAGTTACTTAAACCATTAAAACTTTTAACCTTTAACGAATATGGGTGAACCGACCTGCTTGCAGATGCTAAATTAATGAATGGTTTCAACGAATACGAATTGAACCCATTTAGTTACTTACACAATTAATTCTGTAAAACTTTTAACTAGTTTAACTCATTATACCAAATACTTCAAAATAATTAAGAGGAAACAATTTATTTATACTTAGGTAGGAGCTATGAAGCACGGACACTCTCCCCAAAGCAACGAGTTTTGTTTGACGCATGTCAGGCATGGGACACCTTGGGACATGCTAGGACACATTAGGATACGTTTTTTGGACACATTAGGTAGTTTTTTTAATATTTGAAAACTTAAAATGGGTTTAATGTTTAATAACTTAAAAACATTGATTGCAAAACATAAAAAGAAAAAGAAGAGGCCGTATTTACTTAAAAAAGAACGACTTAAAAGTTTCAAACAAATCATAACTTTAGTAATATGAATTCTATTTTCGATTTTATTGAATTTTGTCCGTCTCTTGTTTAAATTTGTATCATTGTTGAATTTGATTATATTGAACTTCATGTTAAGTATGTTCTAATCATGTATTCTTGATGCAAACATTACCAATTGGAACCAAAGAAGAAAGAAACAAAAGCACATATTTGAAAATTGTATTAACAAACCAAATAACAATGAGATTTTTATCATATCATTACCTATATATATTAGTAGTATTCCTACTCTAATTAGGAAATCATTAAAAAACTAAGATACCCTTCACTTACTGTAATATTTCCTAAAGAGGGCTAAACCCCCTTTATTACATTTAATACTAACAATTAAAAAAACTAAAAGATAAAGCCTATCTACATATCCTCTCCAGTTCTCTGTGGTGACCAAAATCGACTTCTTTCGCTTAGGACAATTTGTCATGTTGTGGTTGAATCAGCAATTTACTGGAAGGGGAGGGGCAGTATTGTCATTTATTTTTGAGGTGGTAACTATATTGGGAGGATATTTTCCATTGCGAAGATGAGTTTTCACTCGCATAGCATATTCGATGTCATTTTGGAAAGTTGGAATCTCTCTTAACGTGAGCTTATGCTTGATCAGTACTTGCCAACCGTGTATATACTGACCAATTTTCTGCTCTTTGTTTACCTTCAAATCGGCTCGGTTACACAATAAACGAAACATCCTCATGTAGTCGCTCACACTAGAGTAGGATTGGCACAAGACTTGGAAAAAAGATCGCGCTCATATGAAGATGGCAAAAATTGAGCCATCATTGCTTCTTTCATCTCAAGCCATGTATGAATTAGAGGTTGATCATAGAGGGTCTTTCTCGCATGAGACCATTTCACCATACTTTGGCAAGGCATTGTAGCTTAATCGCTACAAGTTTGACACACTTGTGGCCCGAATAATTCTTGAGATTAAACCTTTTTTTCATTGTATTTATCCAATCAACTAAAGCATCCTCGTCTATTTTTTCATCAAATGTAGGAATATCGACCCGTAAATCTCCTTACATAGTCTTCTCTAGGATCTTTAATACAAGTCCTAAGTGGATAGAATCACCCCCCTTGGGAGACAACTTCATCCTCATAGTCTTCATAGTCTCCAGACTCGTTGTAAGGGCCTAATGCACATGTTTCCTTTTCCCAAGATGAGCACGAGGTTATTGAAAACTCCCTCTATTGTGGGCCACAAATGGAGTGATGGGAGTTCGAGCGGGGAAATCAATTTTGAGGTGCCTTTTCTTACCACAAGCAAAACAATTTTGATCCTCTAACGGAATAACTTAGGGGGTTCACATTAGGGCTTGAATAGTGAGGTCGTCGACGTCTCCGGGGGGAGGGGGGGAGTGGCATATAATTGGAATGACGTTTTTCCGGCTGCCCGATATTGAAATTCCTTTGATTGGGAGGCTAGAAGGATTACCAAGAATTTGAGAACCCACCTAAAGGGTTGGACGTTGTACCCATTTGTGAATGTGACGACCTTTGTCACGAACCCATTGATTTGGATCCGAATGAGTGAAAAGAGTTGAGCGGTTGGCAATTGGTACTCGGGGGGTATTTCAATGGTGCTCGACCTTCCACCAATACACATCAACATTGGATGGGGATGTGGCATGACCCCACGGAGACGGTAAGGTGGATATTGTGACCGGATGGTGGGTGTGTGATAGATAGGGCCTTGGCACCCTGGACTAGGATCGCAGATGTCGGGGGCTAAATGGGCGTTGGTTTGCTGTCGCGGCCCTAGGGTTTTGATCACCTAGGGTTTGCGATGGGTTGGGTTAAAATGGGTTTGAATATTTGCAGCCAAAGAGCCTTAGGGTTTTATTGGTATTTTTTCTTGTTGTACTTGTGGATTGGGTGAAATCTTTGAGTTTGGGTAATTTAACGTGGGTTGATGGCCGATTGTTGTTGGGTGGTTCTTGAAGAATTTCAGAATTAGGGTTTAAGTTTGGGTTTAGGGTTTGAATTGGAAGGGGTAATAGTGGAGAAGAAGAGAAAGCCTGCAATTTTGACAAAAATAGGGTTATTGGTTCATCATTTGGGTCATAGCTTTTTATAGGACTGCAAATTGATTTTCAGAACCAGTATTCTGATTTCTCTTCTTGGGAGCCATTAATGGAGATGCAATGGGAGTACACCCACCCACCCACCCACCCACCCACACACTAAGGAGCCCACCTCACTTCGATACCAATTTGATGCAAATATCACCAATTGAATCTAAATGAGGAGAGAACACACAAGCGCAAATCTGAAAATTGTATTAGCAGGCCAAAGAATAATGAGATTTCCATTACATCATCACCTATTATACTAGTAATAATTCTACTCTATTGGAAAGCATTAAAAGGCTAAGATATCCTTCACTTACTCTAAAATTTCCTAAAGAGGACTAAACCCCCTTTATTGCATTAATATTAACAATCAACAAATCTAAACAATAAAGCCTATCTACATCATTTTCTACATCAATTCTATATAACAAATTTTGTTTTATGTCCTTAACATTTATATATATATATATATATATATGTTATACGTATCCTAGCGTATTGTATCATATCTTTTGGAAAAAGTATCACATATCCCGAGTCGTGTCATATCCCATATCACGTGTCGAGTTTGTGCTTTATAGGGTAGGAGGGAGGAGTTTTTCTTCACAAGCTAATGTATTACTTGAGCCTTACTAAGGATACATATTTAAAATTGATTGAAAGGATTTTAAATGTTTGGCGGGTTATAAATGGTTTGACGGGCTGTAATACGACACGTAACTTAAGTGGATTTGGTGGGTTATAAATGGGTTTCACGAATTTACACGGAATTGATTCATTTTTCCGTGGGTCAGGCAAGCCAACGAGTCGTGTCACAAATTTCCACCCCTAGGTGTTAGCTTGAGAAGAACTTTTTCATATGTTGTTGACTGTTAAGTTAAACTTAAAGAGCAACGTTTTGTATTTGTTTATTTATTTATGGAAAATAATCTGAAGGAGATTGACATATTTAAATGTATTGTCTCCGTCCCAAATTAAGAATTCCCTTTTTGAGAGTCAATTTCCTTAAGAAAGCATTTTGTTTTTCAAATTCACCCTCCCAAGTATTTATTAGTTTATCATGTCCCGTGTCTTCCTCTACCTCTTCCTGCATGATCTGTTAGAATTTATGGATGATGGCCATTATATACCCTTCATCACAGTTCTACACACTCGTACTCTCTCTCACTCTCACACACACAGACACACGGAGAGACCCAAATAGGCAAGCAGTTTCAGTCCTAACCACATGAATGGAAAAGCTCAAAGAATTCAGTGACGTGAAAACCAGAATCTGTTTGATGGAAATTGATTTGATGCGCCAGAGAAATCAAGTCAAACCAATGGACTGAATAATGTAAGGGTTTGATAGGCCAAACAATTGAACAACACCAACTAAGAGAAATCAAATTAACATAACCTTTAGTCGTGTCCGAAGGCAGCTGTAGAAGAAGCTGACTACTATTCGAGACAAGTCGGGAAAGAAAAGAAAGAAATCAAAAGACTGAAGTGTGTTTGATCTTCGATTCAAGATTCTTCTTTCTTTTCCCAGTTCTCTTATTAAGAGTGCTTCAAAGTAACTTCCTTCAATTGCTGATAACAACCATCTTTATTTGAATTCCTGATATAACCGTCTTCACGGCTGGCAACCACCTCTATCTGAATCTATGATATAACTTCCATCAACCATTGATAGCTGCTTCTTAGCAACCGCTAATCAACCAACGATTGATTGATTAAATATAGGGGTAAACATGCCCCCTGCACCACCTGAACCTTTTGATAAAGTTTTCGTGCCGACAATAAATGCAATGAACTTTCGATAGTGAGAATTGAGCGGGTATGGGTAAAATGCCTAACAAGGGGCATCCGGTGCAAAGGCGAGTAAAATCATTATTGTTTTTGTTTGGTGGGGATTCACCGATAAGGGTTTGGGGGGCTGATGTGACATGGGGTGTTTTTGCTTGTTCGGTTTCAATCAAAGGGGGTTTTGCTGGAAAAATGATTGGGATAGGGTTGGTTGCTATTGTTTTTTTTTTTGTGGTGGTGGTGGGTGGGGGGGTCGTCCGGGTAGGGGTTGACTCAGATCTGGTGTGAGGTAAGATGGTCGGGACAGACGTGAGGTGCCGGTGGGATTCCAAGCATGGTCGGACTAGATTTGAGTCTGAAATAGGGTGAGGGTGGTCGGAGATACAGGTGGATGTCGGGATGGGGTTATCAAGGGCTGAGAGCTGATCTGGGTTGTGGGAGAGCGGGCCGACACCAAATCTGGCTGGATCTGCACTGACTGAGACTGTAGGGGACAAAATCTGGCCGGCGGGATCTTGGAGGTTGATGGGGGCAACCGAGGACCGTTAGATCTGATCCGATCCGGATTAGATGAGGTCGGTCAGGCCGGGTTTAGGTTCCGGCTGGGTCAACAACACAAAAGCGGTCTTGGCAGTAGGGCTTAGGGTTTGCCCGCTCGCGATTGCTGCTAATGGTACGGCTGTACCGTCACGCCTCTGGTTTTCTGGGAGGCTGATCTCAGCGGTAGTTCGTGCTTCATTTGGTGGCACCATCCCATCCCCCAATCGCCTAGATCCATCCTTGAATACCCAAGAGCAACCGTCGCTCTTATACCAATTTGATGTGTAGTTGGGAGCAGGAGCAATTTAAACTACACAACAACAACAACAACAACAACAACAACAATTTAGAGGCCAAAGGCCTAATTTCTAAATCCCATTCATATCTCTCAACATATTAGTGAATACAAATGGGAGGCCAAAGCGTTATTTAAAGAAAATGTTAACTTGCTAGTCAAGCTAACTCTCAAAAGAGAAAAGACTAAAATGAACGAACAAAAATAGACAAAGGACAAGTAATCTAAGTAACCCAAAAGGACCAAAATAACCCTCGACTCCTATGCTCCCGCATCAGTCACAGAGAGAGAGAGAGAGAGAGAGAGAGAGAGAGAGAGAGAGAGAGTCAAAATATTCCACGTGGCACTAAAAAATGAGCCCAGTCAACTTTTCACCAGTTTTCCAAACGGGAGACTGATAGAAGGTTAAAATTGCATCACTTAATGTACCTTGGGGTTGTGGATGTCAAATTCATCCCAAACCTTAGGGTTAAATTTGCATTTTCCCCAATTCTCAATGTTATCAAATACGGGGAACAAGTAGCCAATAATTGGCTCTTGACTCGGGTTTGAGTGAATCCGTTATCATTTTGACACTTTGAGCCATTCCTCCAGCACCAAAAACATGTTTGATGGAAATTGGTTCGATGCATCGATGATCAAATCAAACCAGTGGATTGAGTTATGATAGGGTTTGGTGGGACTGTGAACGGCGTTTAATGGTCTTAATGAAGAGGACTTTAATATTTCAAAGTATGCAAAACAACAATCTAATTAAAAGAAGCAAAGAAAATGAAAGGAAATATTGACAGTTGACATGATAATATGCAGAGAATAATAAACAAACTAAGAGAAATCAAATCAACATAACCTTCAGTTGCTTTGAAGTGCGCCTGTAGAAGATGAT
The DNA here is from genome assembly GCA_949130495.1 of Sambucus nigra. Lineage (NCBI taxonomy): Eukaryota > Viridiplantae > Streptophyta > Magnoliopsida > Dipsacales > Adoxaceae > Sambucus > Sambucus nigra. Next base: position 646,119,031 of record OX422208.1, read on the forward strand.
TACTGTTTAATTAAATCTACTCATAGAATTACAAATGGGAAGAGAAAAGAAACGAGCAAAATTACTTAGGTATGTTTGGTCTTTTTCTTCTTGATCCTTCTTCTTCAATCTCTGTTTAGTAAGTATGATGATATTGCACGCGACTGGGATGGAGACAGTATTCAGTAGATATAAAGAAGTCAAGTTATTTAAATGATGTGTTTGGTGTAGACTTCACAGGAACAATTGATTCCTTTTTTTTGTGTTCCTGTGTTTATATAACATGATTTTCAGTCAGGGCATCTACCAGCGGTTTTAGTGTGGGACTGTAAATCTTTGGCTTCAGCATCTGAACTTAAAGGCCATCAATATGGTGTAGCATGCATGGATTTCTCACCTGATGGTTAGTTAGAACAAGTCAGTTGAATCTTCTACACCTTTCTGTTTTAATTTCCCATACCACTCTTCTTACCCTTTGTCAAGATGCAGTAAAACTGAAAAATGTTTTCCAATCTATTTTACTTATTTGTTTCTCGTCTAGAGCTCTTCTTCATTCTATCTTAGTTTTCCAGGGAAATTTCTAGTGTCCATTGGATTTCCTCATGATGGATATCTTTGCCTCTGGGATTGGCGAAGTAGGACATTAGTTACAAAGCTTAAAGCATGTTCATCTTCTTCTGCCGTTACATCAGTCAGCTTCTCGTCGGATGCAAAATTCATTGTTACTGCTGGAAAAAAACACTTGAAATTCTGGACAGTTGGATCATCCACAAGATCTCGTGTTAAAACTGGGTCAGGATCATTGACAATGCATGGGAAGCCTGTTAATCTTGGTAATCATAAAGGAAGCTCATTTATAGCTGTCACATCTCCCAACCGGACTGATAGCGGTCTGATTTATTGCAATCAGGCTGGAGATTTTATACCTGTCTATGCATTGACAAGTTCAGGTGGCCTATTAACTTTGCATTCGTACATAATCAATGCATTTGGAATTTTGTATGTGATTTCTGATTTATTTTTCCCTCATTCATTTACAGGTATTTTATGCCTTCTACGTTCTGGGCTGACAATTACAAAATCAGTGGATTTAAAGGTAAATGTGGTTGATCATCCTATTACATAATCTGGAAAAATTCTGATGTTATCTTCATGCATTTGAAGGAGTGTTGCTACAACTAGAGTTTGTTTATCTCTTGGTTTTATTTGTGCTTAAAGTTGTTTTAGTCTCGACGTACTGTTTAAGGGTTTAGATCTTTTTTACTCTGCCATGTGTGCTACAATGACCAAAGAAATCTTGTTGGGGTGGGAGGTAGATTAGGAAAAAGTAATAATATAAAGAATACTAAAAGGAGTGGGTGCAAGTCATTCATTTACTTGAAGTTCATTTCGTGAGCTTACTATGGACAGGGGGGAAATTGTTAATTGGGTTTAGGTCTAGTTTGCTGATTGACTCAGCGTTCTGCTGTTATAAGATTCTTTGAATTGGCCATAATTGAGTGTATTGTCTGCATATTGTACCAAAATTGGGCTCGCCTAAGTGGTAAATACACAACATGAACAGGTCATGTGTAGACATCTCAAGGGAAGAAAATGACAACTATCAGAGCATGCTTAGACAATTATCCTTTTGATCAAGTTGCCCTACTTTTTAAGATTGACTTTGAAAAAGCATAAAATCATGTTAATTGGAGATTTTTTGAATTTGTGATGGAGACAAAACAGGCTTTTAGTAGGTGGAGCCTGGAGGAAGTGGATAATGGATTGCGAACTCGGCCAATTTCTTGGTTTTTGTTAATATGCTAGGCTGAAAGGTAAGTGTGTGGCATCCAGGAGTCTTAGACAATGGGACTCGCTTTCTCCGTTTTTGTTTTTCTTATTGGCTGGTGTTTTAAGTTGAATTCTGGAGAAGGCTAAATCTTGTGGATTGGTCGAGGGTTTTATATAGGATAGGGAGGGGGAGTATGGAGGTTTCACATGTACAATTTGTGGATGACGCCATAGTTTTCCTCTTGTGCTACGGGTTGAAAGTTAATTTAAAGAAAACTTTGATGGCTAAGGATAAATATGAATCTTGCGGTCTTCCAGATTTCAACTTTAGATTGTTTAATGTGGAATTGAAGATTGACCTTTGAGAGGGAACCCAAATGCCTTGAGCTTTTGGAGTTCATCTTGGGAAATATCAACTAAAGATTGGATGGGTGGAAGAAGGGTTGTTTGTCAAAGTCAGGGAGACTTACTTTGATCACTTTGGTGTTAAGTAGTCTTCCAACTTACTTTATGCCCATTTTTAAAGTTCCAATTTCAATTACTAAAACCATTGAACAAAAAATAAGAATATTTATTTGGGAAGGCTGGAGGGAGGGTAAAAAGGACCTATTAATTGATTGGAAAATTGTGACAAATCCTAAAAATAAGGTAGTTGGGAATCGATAACTCTAAGAAACCAGGCGCTGTTAGCAAAAATGGTAATGGACATTCCCTAATGAAAGAGACTCTTTATGGTGTGAGATTATTAGGCAAAAATCTGGAGTAATTAAACGGGTGGGATTTGAACAAAGTTGATTGCGTCACTTTGCAAAGTCTGTGGAAGTTTATTTCCTGTGGCGGAGTCTTTTCTAAGGCGTGTTCCCTTGGAAGTGGGGGATAGTTACCCTATTCGCTTTTGGGGGGATGAGTGGAGTGGAGTACCCTCTTTTCAATCTCTTTGTCCACATTTATACAGAGGATCTTAAACCATAACAAGTCCATTGCTTCCCTTGCTTCCTTGCATTCCAACTCTTTTGCCTCTTGGAACTAGTCATTTAGAAGGAACTTGAATGATGTTGAAACGTCAGAATTCATTTTCTCGTTGTGCCTTATTAATGGGGTTCTTCTCAAATCGGGGTTGAGGGGTAGTAGACCATGGAATCTGGCTAATGAGGGCTTCACTTGCAAATCCTGCTTCCTTTTCTTTTGTGATAATCCTTCTATCGCTCTTTTTTGAGCCTTCAAAGTAATTTGGGCAGCTGGACTTCATTAAAAAGTCAAAACTTTGCTTCAAGTTTAACACTTGTGACAAGTTACGAAGGAGAAGGCTGTTCACATTTCTTTCCCCCGTATGGTGCTGCCTTTGCTAGGAAAGTGGTGATAGAATTTGGCTAATAAGGGGTTCACTTGCAAATCATACTTCCTTTCTTGCTTGACAATCCTTTTCTTTCTTAGGGATGGCAGCTTATCCTGCCCCACCAGGTTCCCACCCCATCCTGCCCTTAATGGAGAGGGTTTGAAAATCCATTTAGATAAGAAGTCGGGTATGGGTTCCAAACACTAAACCCACATTGTCCCTCACTTCCTAAACTCTCTCAGACCTTAACCCTTTCATCAACATCACACTCTCAACATCGCAACCCTAAATCTCTCTAAGATAAAGCCAACATCGCCGACAACAAGGATGAATCCAACGATACAGCTGACAACAAGGATTAACGAAGACATTTGCTTTAGATTTTTACTTCATTCAGATTTGTATATTCCGGCAACGAGATCGTCAAGTTGTAAGTTTTATTTTGAATACCAAATCGTTGAGATTTCTATTTCAAGATATAGGGTTTTTGGTTTATATTTGTTCTTATGAATTATTGTTTATGTGGATGGATTTTTTTATTTCATCCTGCAGGTGTTTTAGTTTTATTGTTCTTGCGAGCGTCTATAAGGAAATTTTGTTGTATTCTTGTGAGAGGCAAATAGACTGTTCTTTTCTGTGCTTAAACGGGGCAAGGCGTGGGGTGGGTATATGTATGTTGTTGCAGGGAGGGGACTGATTATTGAAAGTGAAGCCCGTCCGGGGTTGGGGGCCCTGCATTCTTTCATGGGCCGGGGGTAGGGTTTGGGCAAACCCGCTCCGTTGCCACCCCCTACTCTCTTTATTTATTTTGAACTTACGGAAGTAAATTTTGGCAGCTGGGCTTCCTTTGGAAGTCAAGGTTCTTTAGTGGTTAGTGGTTCATGGCAAGGTTGACACTCGAGTGACATTTTAACTTGGAGAAGGCCGTTCACAAATCTTCACCTGCATGGTGCTTCTTTTGCAAGGAAAGTGACGGAAATTTGAGCCCCATCCTCATTCTTTGTTCATTTGCATACTTTGTGGATGAAAATATTCTGAGAGTTTGACCTGGTTGGGGACTTACAATGTAAGCCACATGATATCTTGCTATGGGAATACAAAGATATTGGGAATAGATCCAAATACAGCTGCCTATGGAGATGTGCGGTGATGGCTACGTTTTGGACGATTTGGACAGAGCACCAACAAGATATTTGAAGGTAAAGAGTAAAGTAGTGAGCATTGGAGAGAATAAAATTTGTGGCTTTTGACATCCTTCTCACACCATTTGAGTCTGTTCCTCCGTTTCTGATTTTGCTGGGATGGAAACAGGCTATGCAGTGAGTTTTCCTTTAGACTCAGTGGGTTAATTGGTTTTCTCCTCCGGAAGTTAACAGGAAACAGGGGTGTTGTGGGCGTTGGCTTTGGACCCTGACATGGATTTTTCTAACAATGGGATTGTTTTCAGCCTATGTATATGCGCTTGAGCTTTTATTTTTCTGTTAAACTATAACTGTATAGATCCTGTCTTGTTTTTTTGCTTCTTTTATTTTGCTTTGTGAACAGCTGGTCTACAAGTACTCTATGTGCTTGTTCTTTTCTGATAAAAAAACATAATCATCAGGTTGATAAAGGTTTTGCACTAGCTGTATCTGACAAGTTGGTTGCTTGTTCATGCAATAGTGGACTGGTAAAACTGTTCACCATTGATTCTCTCAAATACGCTGGAAGCTTACAACGTACTGAAGGCGAAGGATGCAACAAGATAAACGATATAGACAGTCATTCAAACGGAAGTGAAAATGAGTTTCAGCCTCTGCCCAAGCCCAACCAACCCGATGCAGTCGCTTGCCAATTTTCAAATTCAGAAAAGCTTGGTAATTTTTATTTCTTGGGATCATAGTTAATTACTTGACACACATTATTGTGGAAAGCTTTGCTCCGTAGTTTTCTGTGGTTACCTTATCTTCCCCCATCAAATTTAGATTCTGTGTTGCTTCCATCTTTGTGACACTTTATTTTTGGCATTGATAAATTGTGCAACAGATTTTGAAGTCAATTTGGGATGGATAATGGTTTTATTCTTCTTATAAAGTTATGCAAGTATAGATCGTATCATGCTTATTATCTGATGTCTCCATAAAGTATGAAAGATGACACAACAAATTCTGAAGTGCTGAGATAATTAAAAAATACAAGATATAGAAGTACAATATAGACACAAATACTTTTGTAAAAAGTCTCAAGACTTGGGAACAAGTAAAAGGGGTACCTACACTAGGCACGGCACAAGCTCTTAACCATTGCGCTTGACTAGTTAGTTATTGGCATGGACTTTTACCTTTATTTGCACCTTTTACTAGCTAAATTTTTTATTTTGCAGTGGTGATTTATGGAGATCACAGTCTTTACATATGGGACATTCATGATAGATACAAGGTAAATACTCGAAACTTGTTTCTTGTTCATCGTTCGTTAACAGTTTTGCTCTTCCTATTTTTACTTTTAATTTTCACCTACTGTGGATTTGTTGCTCATTACAGAAATTATAATCCTAGCAAATACTTTTTTGAACCTTGTTGCATAGATACATATTGCAGTAATACCTTCATGTATTTTCCAGGCTACCAAGTGTTGCGTGCTAGTTTCACACAGTGCGTGCATATGGGATATTAAGAATCTTTCATGCGAAAACATGCACGATTCTTCTCTTGCATGTGTTGCTAGAGGTTGTCCTGGTGGCGTTTCTTTTGCAACATGTTCAGCTGATGGCACCATTAGGTTATGGGATCTTGCTTTGCAACCTTTTCTATCAGAGGACAGCTCTAGTTTTGATAAAGAGCAGTGTTCGGTGATTACCGAGCCACTTGGCACTACTTGTTTAGGTAATTTCATGTTTGCAAGGGTTTTACGAAGACAAAAAGATCTTTATGTCCGGTTTATATACTAAATCATTCGTTTCTTAGCGTGTTTTCTTAGCTTCTCGATTGTCTCTCTCTCTCTCTCTCTGCAGTAAGCGCTGGGATTTTTGAACGTGAATCAGTGGTATCAGGTGTTAGGACTAAAGGGTTTCGAGCTATGGCAGTTAGTTCCAATGGCGAGCACCTGGCTGCTGGTGATTGTGTGGGAAACCTCCATATCTATAACTTACACACATCCGACTATATATGTATACAGGTAAGATGTCTACATATATTTTTATTAGAATATGTACTTGTGCAAATAAAGTATTATATGCATAAAATTTCATTTTTGTTTTTCATCAAGTTGTGCTCTTTAATAATAATTAGTGTTGGGGGCAGGATGTTCACGATGCAGAAATATTGTCATTGAGCTTTAGCTTGCCAGTCGAGAAGGATGCTTTTTCTGAACAACTTCTAGAAAGCCATTACTTGCTTGCTTCAGGAGGACAGGATCAAATGATCTATCTTTATGATGTAGAGAGGTTTGACTTCTAACACATTCAGCCTTAATCAATTTGTTAAGTATATGATATAATTTGTCATTTTACTTTTTGTTCTTCCATGTCAGGAATTTTGATATCATTGGAAGTGTTCATGAGCATTCAGCTGCAGTGACTTCTGTAGAACTCATTGGCAATGGCCGCAAAATTATTAGTTGTAGTGTTGATAGGTGAGTTGCTGTAAGAAAAATGTTGTGTAGCAAATGTTTGGAAAGCAATAGAAATGAAGTTAGTTGAATTTGCTTGGCTTCAATCTTTTGTCTGGTTTGGTGATAGTTCCAGTCATTCTTTTGTCTGATTTTCTTTGATGCATCCAAGTGTATGTCTTATGCCTCCTATTGGTCGGGCCTAGCTGGAACAGACCCATTTCCAAATTTCATCCAGTTGCTTCCTTGTCAAGTTAATATATTGTTTCTTCATGTAGATCTCTGGTGTTACATGACGTGGCTACACCTGACACAGATTGTAATATTTCTCGATGCAATCATCAAATGGAATCTCATGGACCTGTATATGACATGACTGTAGATCCAACGACGGAGGTTGTTATCACAGCGGGGCAGGTAAAAGTGGCACTTCAAAAGTATTGTCCTTAAGTAAATGTAAATGCAAATGATACAGGCTTACAAGGCTGGCTTCTTGTGAAAGCAATAGAACTTCTCTAAATGTGAATCCTATTAGATTAGCTAGCATTATTATATTACGATGGGGATGTTTTGAATTCTTGGATAACAGTCAAACTTTGTGTTCATAGGATAAGAAGGTAAACATATTCAACATTGCTGCTGGTAAGCTTATTCGATCGTTCAAGCAGGACGGAGATTTTGGAGACCCAATGAAGGTACAGTATTCAAATATGGTCAGCAACGTATACTTATATACCTTCATCAAGATGGTCTTATGTTGCGACTGAATCACTTTGCCAGTTAGCTATGGACCCAAGCGGTACCTATCTGGTCTGCTCTTACTCTAACAGGTCGATCTGCATGTTTGACTTAACAACTGGGGAGATGGTTGCACGAGCTGTGGGGCATGCTGAAGTTATTACTGGCGTTATCTTCTTACCTGACTGCAAGCACTTAGTTTCTGTGAGTTGTTGTAATTTGATTACATATGCCTGATATATGTATCTATCTATACTATGATTTGGCAAAACCAGGTTAAGAAATAGTGAATGGTATTATCAATACACAGATGTGTAACTCCCCAGGAATTTCAATTGCGTTGCCCATCTCCAAAATATTGCTGGTCACTTGTGAACCTTTTACGGGGATGTAATATTAATTTTTGAAGACCTGTAATCAGTCATCTACAAGTCAAACTTTTACTACCTTGTTCACTCCAAGTTTCTTCTATTATTCAGTTCCTAACCAATTCAATAACAAAAATATTATTCTTTTTGTGCCAGTATTCTTGGTCTTGCTATTTTTCCATAGTTGGAAGATGTTGGAGTCCGAAGTAATGATCAGATTTTTGTGTGTAGCCAAGTCGCTTGCAATGGGGCTGTTGTGTTTTTTTGCTTTTCTTCTAATTTTTATATCTGAAAGAGAAGATGTGAAGTAATTGTTGATGTTCCATTTAATTTTTTAAGGCTCTAGTCGAATCTCAAGCCACCATCTCACTTAAAACCAATTGGTGTTAAGGAGGGTAAACCTTTAATCTTTTACTGGTTCACTCAACATCGTTGTCCCAGGGCAAGGCGTTCGTTGTCTCTGATTCCAACACAATCCCCCAACATATGACATGGACAAGAGTCGGATGTGTGACCATTGGCTCTATAGCACTAGTCGGATCTCAGGCCATCATCTCACCTAAAATTAATTGGTGTTAAGGAGGGCAAACCTATAGTCTTTTACGGGTTTACTCAAAATCATTGTCCCGGGGCAAGACATTTGTTGTATTCTCATTCCAACAAACACAATATTGTATGGCACCACAAATAAACCTCAAGGGTCATCATTACAAGATTCCATTAATGACATATTTGAAACTTATTGCTCAAAGCTTTCTTAAATGACATAAATCATTTGCTTGGTATTTTTCTAATCTATTTTTGTTTTATCCAAAAGCATTCAATCAGTTGATTGGTGTCACTCATATAAGTAATAATATGTTTTTTTTGTAATATTTATTAGAAAAAGTTGCATTGTATGTAGATTCAAATTTTTTTATAGCTTAGAAAGGACCTTCTGTTTGGTTTAGCCCTTTCTTTTTCATGCAATCTTGCAATGTATACATTATTAACTTCTATTGAGGTTTTCAGGTAGGTGGTGATGGTTGTATTTTTGTTTGGAAAGTGCCTGCTCCTTTATCTTCAAGGATGTTGCGGAAAGTTGAGGAAAATTCGTGTCCATTCCCCCCTACTAGCATGGCTCATCCTGCAGCTTTAGGTCAGAACAAAATTCATGAAGAACACGGCCACCTTGGCAAAATAAATCCGAATGATTTATCTGTGCCGGAGTATTCCAACCAAATTCGTCAAAGACTGCTTGGTCAAGGAGGGGGACCTCAAGCGGCCTCAGCATTTAAATTTAGCATTTCCAGACTTCCAAAGTGGGCACAAGACAAAGTTACTAGCTCCAAGATCATTCCTACCGACCCTGAGTTCACTTCACTTCAGGTACATTAAATGATACTCCCCCTCAGTCCATATTAAGAGTTCACATTTGAAAATCAAACTTTCTAAGGGAAGTTTACTTTTAACATAATCAATGACCAAAATTAGAACTTACTTGTTTATTGTGAAATTTGGTTCTTTGATTTGCAAAATGAACTCTTAATTTGGGAACACAAAAAAGGAAAACAGTTCTCTTAACTCGTGACTGATGGATTATTATTATTATTATTATTTTTTGGCAAGTCTTCAAGTGCTAACTAGTGAATGTGTAAAATGTCTGATAGATTTTATAATAAGATCGTACTTTAAATTTTCCTCTCAATATTAAATTGAGAATTTTAGTAGATTTTCCTTTTCACTATATGAATTCTATAATTTAAGACTGCTTTGCTAATGGTGAGGATATCTCTCGTGATGCCAGCAAGGTGAACTACAATATTTTTCTCCCTTAGTTGGTAATGGTGAGGTCTACGCTCCTGTACCTTTACCACATACGCCATCTAATCATGACTTAGAAGAAGTCAGCAAGCAATTTCCTTGGAGCATTTCCAAAGGTTCATCTGTTACTGATAATAGCGGAGGTTTTACAACGCCTCAAGAAAATTGTAGGTGAGCATTACTAGTTTTAGTGCTTATTTTTTCCTGTGAATAAATTTCGATTTTTTACTACTTTCACACTCTGCTTCAGGAGCTTTGCACTCGACAAGCGTTGGCTCACCATTCATACTGTGTATTTGGATCTGCTAAACTCCCCAGAGGTTTGGGACATGAAGAACATGAAGGTGCCGGTGTCCTTTTCAAATTCATGTAAGTCCAAGCTACACTACTGTTTTTAAGTAATATCTTTGTTTATTTGTCTTGTACAATAATGTAGTGTAAGGGATAGAGATGGTAGCAATACAAAATTCTTTCTAATTGAGTGATGTATATAACATAGCTTGACAGAAATAAACCACATTACTCTCAATGATCTCAGACAAGAAAATAGTTCACTAAGCAATTTCAGAAAAGTTAACAAATGCAATAAAAAAAAATGAAACCAATCTGGCAAAAAAATAAAAATAAAAAAAATGAAATAATGCCACCAATTATATTCTAATAAAATAAGAAAGATGAATAAACATATTCTCTTTCTGCATCATTCACACCCCAATGGGCCCACAACGTGGATCATCTTCCTCCTCTTCGAAAAGGCTTATCCCATGGTTCAAAGACTCGGCCGAGTTAACTCGGAATCGGCAGCTGACGATATGAAACCGAGTCACGTTACGAAAAATGGTATATATCGGACGTTATAGCCCTAACTCTCCGATAAATCGGCCGCTACGAGTTACAAGACCGAAATATCGGACGTTACGGTTTTGTCTCAGCCGAGTTGGTGTAAAAAATAAGAGAGATGGAGTAAAAAACAATTAGAGTAAAAGAATCTCACGGCTTGTCTTTTACATACCTTTTGGCCTCAGATTAGTACGGAGAAGACAAAAGATGGTTACGGGTTTGTCCAACTTCAGCTATAAATCAAAATCTTTGTAGAGTTTCTTGTTTCATTCAGTTTCTCTATCCTTCTCTGAAATCTTCCCCGAAATCTTTGTAGTTTTTATTCAGTTTCATTCTTCTTCTCTTCTTGTCCCTGCCGAAATCCTAGCGGTGTGTGTTTTGTGGTTTGTGGTTTGCTGTGTTTTTTTTTTGTGTTTGTGTTTAGCGATGTGTGGGTCTCCAGGTATTTAGGGTTTTTTTGTGTTTGTGTTTTGTCGTGCGTGTGTTTTTTGTTTTTGTTTTTTGATTTTTTAATAAAATGTTACAAAATGTCGTGTTTGTGAAACAAATTGCCATGCGTGTGTTTTGGGGTTTTGTTTTAAATGTTATTTTTTCAAAAAAATGTTATTTTTTTAAAAGATATGTTATAAAAAAATGTTACAAAAAATATTTTAAAAAATCGGCTCTCCTAAAACACATTTTTTCAAAGAGATGTTTTTTTATAGAAAAATATTCAATTCTTTTCAAATCTCTTCTAAAAAAATATTCAAATCTCTTCCAAAAAAAAATATGGATCAATCACCAATAAATATTGCCATGCGTGTGTTTTGGATTTTTGTTTTAAATGTTATTTTTTCAAAAAAATGTTACAAAAAATGTATTTTTTTTTGAAGAAATGTTATAAAAAAATATTACAAAAAATATTTTAAAAAATTGACTCTCCTTAAACACATTTTTTCAAAGATATTTTATTTTTTTATAGAAAAATATTCAAATCTTTTCAAAACTCTTCAAAAAAAAAAAATTCAAATCTCTTCCAAAAAAAATATAGATCAATTGCCAATATGCTCTTATTTTTAAAGGTCCGCATCAATGGAATTTTTATAGTGCTTTTTAACAGAGCTGTCATTTTTTAGTGCTTTTTTAAATAACTCTACTTTAAAAAAAAAGGTACAAATGTTATTTTTTTAAATTACTATGCTGGATACAAGGAGGTGAAAACTATTATGTAATATTTAACCTGACGACTCTGCCGCGCTTCAGTGTAACCAATTCTACAATGCAGTGCATATTGAATGATGGGTTTGAATGTATCTTATTGGTCCACATTGTTAATCTTATTTTTTTAAAATTTTCTATAATTTTTCCGGAATTTTTTGCGCTCTCTAACGAGCGTATCTTTGCGTATCGCCCGATACCGCGACCGAGTTGAAAATCGGGTGTCCGCTACCGGGACCGATACCGAGACATTAAACCATGGCTTATCCTCAAGCTTGATCTGATGATTGGCAATATCTGTGCTAAGAAAATAAACACTGAGAATATTTCCACACTTCTATCTCACAGATTGGAATTTGTAATAGATTTATAATTTTCAACCCCAAGAATATTAGCTGTAACCCCTTCATTATTCTAATGATCTGGGCCCATATGGTGTGCAGTGTTATTAGTGCTTAGAATACGCCTACACTCCGAGTTCCCTTGTGGACGCCTTTCATTTGATCATACAATTAGATATAATTCAGGACACCCCTTCTATTATTACTGCAGGAAATTATTTCTATAATACTTCCTTTTACCAAATTAGGTCGCATGAAGTTAAGGAGACACAAGATGTATGTGGTTCAGAAAGACGACATTGCCTAAGTCCATTCGGAGGGAAAGAAGGGGATCTTCATTATCAAGAAATAACCTTGGAGTGTTAGGGTTGATAGCTGAGCGTCCAAGCCAAGTTTACAAGAGTTAGTTCTAACTAACGGTCAACTTGTGCCCTCCTCCTAGTTGGGGATCTTCTTTATACAAACATTGACTCCTATCTATATACAACACTTAAAATATTGAATTTAGCTGTAGTCGGCCTCGTTCAGAGTTGATTGTCTTTGATATGGTTCAATTAGAGCATGACGTCATTGTTTGGGACCTCGATTTGCATCTATCTAAGCATGTTGAAAGAGTCCTGGCATGGTTGGCTGGCATAGTCGGCTGTGCCTGTATATTTTGGGTAATGTGTGCCACGTGTCCAGCTTCGTGGGCCACGTCGACTCCATTTCCCTTCACGCACCGACAAAATCACCTCCGTACCTTCCTATGTTGCAAAAGATAAGATCTCTACGCTCAAACATACCATGTATTAGATTTCGATTCTTCCTCACTCCATTGTTACAGTTAACAATATCAGCTCCATGGGTTTGAGATTGCCAGGGTGGTGAACCCTCATAGGGCGCACCTCGTGCACCATCAAGTCTAGCAACTCATTATACTATGTCATAGCCCATTTAATAGCGAAACAAAAGGACTCGTAAGTAGATATGCACCACAAGTTGCATTTCGGGAAGCTTTTATGTGCATAAATGCGGTTGCGTCACAAATCAAAATGTGAGTTTTGGAATCAATTTTTTTTATATGCTCATGACTTGGAAATGTTTTAGTATAATGATTCAAATGTCAGGAAATTAAACGCAAATGATCATTATATTAGTGAACCCCTTACCAATAGCGCTTGGCAGGCTCGAGGAGTTTCATCTTTGCAAATGGCACACAAGGGAATTTGGACTTGCCGTAAAACTCAAAGTAGTCCTCGAGTTCAGCTATCCATTTGAGAAAACGTTGGGGGTCCAATTTACCATCATAACTAGACATCGACCTTGACATTCCTAGTGATGTTGGTTGGGTCATATCCTGGGTGGGGTTGATGAAGTCTATTTTGATTGTCACCAACCAGGCACCAAACGGGGGTTGGTGGTGGTAACGACCGTGGGTACCTATTTGTTCTCCCTCCTTGTGGGGATCTATATTGTGCATGTCTAAATAACCGCGCTTATAAGGAATAGGAGTTGTCTACCGAAGTGTCCATGTGCCTCGGGAAGATGGGTGTAACTACCGTGCATAGTGAAATGTTCGCGTGGATACAGAGGATGGGCGTAACCATCAAGTCTGTCTTAAGTGTTACCTGACATACCTACATTCTCACGCTCAATGTGCACATGTGCTGGGACGTGATTCATTGTGGACCTGACGTACGAGGACTAGGGGAAATCGACTTGTGTGAGGGAAGCTAGGACAATGGCTTGACGACACCCGAGATTCGACCACTTGTTTGCCTAGATGTTTTTCCTTATTGGCGAACTAATGGTCGACAACTTGAATGACGTGTTTTGGGAGGTGAAATCACTTTGTATTTGGTGAGTGAGAACATCGGAAGTGGACCCAAGTTCTTTAGACGTCCCAATGTTTTTGTCGTCAAATAATTTCTCCATCTACTTTTATAGATTACGCATTCTAAGTTTTAATTCGTCTAAGTCAGCTACTATAATAGTTATGGTTTCCTTTGTTGACGCTTGATTTTCTACCTTGAAATTTACCTCAACGACGGAAACCATAATGGAAAGCTAAACGGAATGAGTGAAAACAAAAGACGAGGATTTTATTGGAGTGAAATGAAATAATTATGCTGAAATTAGACGTAATTGCATTTTTTTTTGCTGCGACACTCACGTTGAATACAAGTAATTAAAGAAAATGTTATGCACTGATGGTGCTGTAAACAAACAAGTGGGGTGTAAGAATGCCAGTTTTTTTTGCTATACAGGGTACGCTGAAAATAAATGAGCTAAAAATAAAAGGTTATACGCATGGTTCAAAGTCTAAGGCCGATACCGCGACGATACGGCCGAGTTGACTAGGTATCGGTGCCCACCGGTCCGATTCCGAGTTGAGTTTTCAATTATTGATGTGAATCGACCCTATATCGGTAATTTCTTGGTAGTATCAGTGATATAGCGGTATAATCGGCCCATATCGACGGTATCGCAGTAGAATCGACCCATATCGGTGGAGTCGGCCCATATCGATGATATCGTGATGGAATCGGCCCATATCGGCAATATCACAATAGTATCGACCCATATCGGTGATATATCGGCCGAGATGGTATAAGTTACTAAGAATCAATCTCTCTCTCTCTCTCTTGTGTTGTGTTGGTAAGCGTGGTTTTTTTTGGGGGGGGTACGAAATGCTAATTGATTTTTTAATTTAGTGTGCTGTGTGTGTGGGTTATTTGGTCATCGTGTGGGTTTAATTTAGTGGGTTGTATATGTGCCAGTTTTTTCTTTTCTTAAAGAATGCAAATGATCCAAATGTTATTTGTTATTATTTTTTATAATAATGTTCCCAATGTTATATTTTAATATGTTAGTATTTATAAAAAAAAACGCAAATGTTATTCTTTTACAAACAAATATACAACTGTAATTATGGTAAAAATAATATTTGTATCCTTTTAACATTTGTAAAAATAATATTTGCATCCTTTATGTAAAAATAACATTTGCAACACAAGTAAAAAAAAATATTTGCATCCTCTTTGTAAAAAAATAGCATTTCCATCAATTTAAAAAAACCATTTGCAACCCAACAAAAAAAAAACATTTACATTCCTTTTATAAAAAAACAACATTTGCATCATTTTTTGTAAGAAAATAACATTTGCATCCTTTTTGTAAAAAACGATTGTAAAAAAAATGTAGTGTTTTGTCAAAATAACTATTTGTATCATCTTTGTAAAAAAATAACAATACTAAAAAAGAAACATTTCTATCCTTGTTAGAAAAATATAACATACTTAAAAAACACATTTGTATCCTCTTACTAAAAATAATACTAAGAATATAATAGTTGTATCCTCTTTGTAAAAAAAAAATAAAATCCTCCTACTAAAAAAGTAACATTTGTTTTTCTTTGTAAAAACATAATATTTGTATCCTCTGTGAAAAAAAAACATTGATTTATTATGGAACATTGAATCTGGCAAGTTCGCAGCATGTCAATATAATCAATTGTACAATGTTATGCATATTAAAGGATAGTTTTAAACTTATCTGATTGGTCCACATTGTTAATCGTATTTTTTTTAATTTTCTAGATTTTTTTTGGAATTTTTTGCGCTCTCTAAATAGTGTATCTTTGTGTATCGCCCGATATCGCGACCGAGTTGAAAATCGAGTGGCCGATACCGAGACTTTGAACCATGGTTATACGTGAGTAACTTAATTACTCGTATCGCAAATGTGCACTCTGTAATTATTAATAATTAGGTTGATCAAGTCTATTTATTTAATAAAACACTTTGTCAATTCAATTTAAATATCATCCTTAGCATGAAATAAGAATCAATAAATAAGGTTGTATCAAAGTCGAGAATGTTATGAGAAATCCTCAATGATCATATAATATGGATAGAATCGATCACCACCGCTAAGTAAAGTAAAAACTGTCACTAGTACATGCCAAATTTCCCAAAATCATATTGTCTACAAATCTGAGAAGAACTGCAAGGAATAGAGTAAACCTCACATCTCTCAAACATAAAGTAAATAAAACTAAAGTAGGTTCAACACTTACATTTGCAATTCGGTGACGAGTAGAATGAAAGGTTGTGTACTCAAGTGGAAAACTAGATCGGGCATGCTGGAGCACCTGAAACAATACGACGGGTCAGTCCTATCGCAGCAAGATAATAGCTATGCACTCAAGTAGTAAAACTATGAATCTTGAGTATAGATAATAATTCTAGAGTTAATAACTGTTATATAAATATATAAATTGAGACTAACCCTCCATATGTTGAGGGGTCTCATAATGCATAACGTGCCTAACAGATATATAATCAATTTAAATATTTCATTGATAAATAGGTTCGTGAGCATATATTTAGGACCTTCATGCATGTGAAATAAGATGCAATTCATAACATACATAAATCTTCATCATAAACACAAATCCAACATCACCTTATCCACCCTAAATCCTGCCAATAATAAAATCAGTATAATCGTGTTTGGCCCCTAGTTCCCTTTGAGGTCACCCAAGCCCCACAATAACGGAACCAACCTTATCCACCCAACATATCCATAATAACAACATAGTAAAAGTGGCCACATGCGTAGGGTCATCAATATAAGAGTCATATTTATCCGCTCTCGATATAATTCCACAATTTAAATTCCACACGTCACTAATGTATAACAATGTTTTTTAGACGTTGTCTTTATGTTCTCAAATTCCCTTAAATTACGTCTAAATATTATACAACTTATATAATGGAGGGGGTGAGGCATAGGTTCTCCACAAAAATAAAAAAAAGAATTTTATTCCACTCATATCACAAAAAAACAAATACATTTTAGGCATATCTTCCAATGCCCTAGGATTGCATTCATTTAGGATATTGCAAGCATTATGCTGTCAGAATAATAATTTGTTAATTTAAGCCCCTTATAGTCGAATTTTGAGAAAACTTAAAATACGAAAGTTGTCTGGGACGTTATTTACTACATAAACGTGCGAAAGGTCTCAATTTATGCCTTTTTTGAGGGTTAAAAAAATTCACTTTTCTATGACATTACTACAAGTCGAGAAATGTACATAGTCCGTTTTTTTTTTTAAAATTTTTCAGGTCCAAAATGACCTTTCTGGGATTTGAATAAAACATGAAACTTTTAGAAAATTATGTTTTACATAAGACTGATGTTTCATAATTTTTCGAGCATAGTTACTATTTTAAAAAAATCCGAGACTATCTCATATCTACAACATAATTCATAAACCCAAAAATGATGAAGTTAATATTTATTAGAATCCCAATTCCAAAAGTATGAAAAATGAAAGTTTAGATAATAAGACATGAATTTAACCTACTGTCATGATTTCCAACACATAATTTATTCAATGTTAGATTTAACATTTAAATCATACCAAAAATGTAGTATTCATAATCCAATTCAATTATACCATATTAGACTAAATAATCAAATATATATGTTATACCAATATAATCCCAGCAGTGGATAAGTTCTAAATAACCGAAGGCAATTAACAAATGCGCTCGGCTTCACCCCCAAAGGAGGTCGTCTCAGTATTAGTCTACTCGGCCAATTTGTTGTAAATAAGATTGGACACGTCTATACTCCTGTAAGCACATACATGCAAGACATCCCTTATTTACCACGTGGGATTATAATTGCCTATCTGTTATCTCATGATTATCTGAGCGCTTATCACCAAAGCTGTTCCGTACTTCAAGGGTCTATATTTATTATGATAAATTTGTATCTAGGGGTAACTGCCCGACTTATAAGGGCAATCCACCTGCCCATTTGTAAACATTTGCAAATCACATATAAATAGGATAGGAGCCAACGAAACAAAGGGACTCCACTGATACCTTCTCAAGCCTCGAGCTGTATCAGAAACCCTAATTGTAACTGTGTCAACAAGTGCAATACCAAGTCAGTACTACCGTGGATGTAGGTTTCCTCAAAGGGTCGAACCACGTAAAAATCATTGTGTTCTCACTGTCTCTCATCCCCATTCTTCATAATTATTATTTCTCTCAGACCGTCTCTTTTGATTATTTGTTGTCTCCAATTTTGGACGTTAACAAATTGGCGTTGTTTGTGGGAACGGTGTAACGATGCATTGCAGTTCCTACCCAAAACCGCTTATTCACATACTTAACATAGACAATTTCGAATGGCGGATAACCCTGAGAACAGTCGTATGGCTGAAGTCCAGACACCACCTACCCCTACTGGAGCTGGCGACCTACACAACATACTAATGAGTCTCGCTAAAGGACAAAAGGCGATGCAGGAGAGTGCCAGGCAGTTGACACATACCCTCCAGACCAGGCCAGTGCAGCTCAACCCAAATAACGTAACTCCTGGACCCGAGGTATCTAGGAGCAGTGACGGGAGACTTCCTCCAGCGCCTCATAAGGAACGACAACATGAATACCGTAGGCGAGCAATGGAGAATCCCATGAGACTGAATTTGGGATCCAGTGGAAATGCCAGTTCCTCCCGACGAGCCGGATCGCAATGGGACTAGACGTATCGCCCCGGAGTAACCTCATCCATTCGGTCGACCAACCATTTTGATGATCAATTATATTCAGATGAGCGTCCCAGCGTGCTCGAGAGATTAAGCAGAGGATCAACATTTGATTGATTAGGCCCTCGTTGCAACCGCTGGCAAGTACCAGCGGCCTCACGCGATTATTCCCGGAGAAACGCGTCGGGTAGGTCCGCCATTAGGGTTTTTGTCGCTCCGCTCGAGCGTTGGTCGAAGCCGAGCAGACTTCTCAGGAAGATAGCTCGGTCGAAAGCCGAGGACGAGCAAAAAAGCCAGTTGAAGGTGGTACCCAAGGTGATAACCAGCCGTGGAAAAGCTCTATCTAGCACTTAGAAGACCGCCTTGGAGAGATGGCCAAATCGAGGAACCCCCTTCAGCGTGATTTCACAAAGGATCTCCTTTTGTATCTTCTGTCGTGGTACCCCACTCCGACGAAGTTCAAGCCGCCAGTCATCACCCCAAAATACGATGGGAAAACATATCCCATTTTTCATATCGAACAATACCAAGCCGCTGCAGACATTTACTCCATCCCGGACGAGATGAGGTGCCGAGCATTCTCCAGCACCATAACTGGCTTTGCCTAAATCTGGTACAACAGTCTGCCTAGATAAAATTTTTTCAGCAACTTCCCGACCTATTTGTCAGTAATTTATGCTTTGGCGCCAAACTAGGGAAGCAAGTCGCCCATTCGCTCGGCATTCGCCAAATGGCAGATGAGGGTACTCGACTATATTACTCGGTTCAATACTAGAAAAGCTGGAGGTAGTAGATTACAACGAGCCAACCGCCACCACAACCCTGATGAGTGGGGTGCGACTGAGAATGCTGTTCTGGGCATTAGCCAAGGAGTCGCCAAGACTATGACTGACTGAATTGCTAGCAAAATCGAAAAAAATCATGAACGCCGAAGAGGTAATGGCAGCGAAAGAATCCGATGGTTCGAAGTCCTCAGCCAGCAAGAACAACGGCAAACATGAGCAAAAGGACAAAAAGGGCGACAAACCAAGGAAGTACGACGAGTACTCGCCCCTCACGATTGGCGTTCACCACATTCTGGAGGAAATTCGGGAAAGCAAAGACCTCCGATGTCCGGGAAAGCTGAAAATGCCGACAAATAAGAGGGACAGAAGCAAGTATTGCGAGTTCCACAAGGACCATGGTCACAATACAGACTATTGTATAGCTCTGAAGAATGAGATAGAAGGCTTAATCAAGAGGGGCAAGCTGTCCAAGTTTGTGGAGGGCAGCGGCCGATCAAATCTGGAAGAAGGCAAAGGTAGGAGACGGTCAGAATCACCCTGCCGAAGGATGGCTGACAAGAAAAGGGCGAGGGGTGATGACTCGGGTGACGATCCAGATATTCCTAAAATTCCTAAGGAACCCATACACGATGTCGGCATGATAGCTTTTGATTGTCATTTCATCGCCGGAGGTGGAGCTAGTGGAGGAGAAGACCCCGCATAAAGGAAAGCATATCTCAATGAGGCCCAATCTTGCGAGCAAGCACAGATAAACCCGACGACGAGCTCAGATAAGCGGTCGTGCAAGGTGAACAAGGACAAGTTAATCGTCGACTTCTCAAAAGACGACCTATTTGGGGTATTATACCCCCACGACGGCCCGCTGGTCGTCACCATGGTCATCTAAGAAGGATGGGTGGCCAGGATCCTGGTCAACAACGGAAGCTCTGCAGACGTAATGTTCTACAGTTGTTACAAAAAGTTTAAGCTTGAAGACATATAACTCACTCCTTACCATTAGCCTCTGATCGGGTTTTCAGGAGAAAGGGTGTAACCCCTGGGAACTCTAGAACTGGAAGTTGTGGTTGGCACCTGGTCGATCAGCCGAACAGAGAAACTACGATTTTTTGTCCTTGATAGAATTGTGATTTCAGCCTACAATGTGATCTTCGGGAGGATCAACCTGAAGAAATTCGAAGCCGTCCCGTCTACTGTACACCAGTGTTTGAAGTTTTCAACTCACTTTGGAGTGGGCGTTGTCAAAGGCAATCAAAAGGTGGCGCGCGAATGCTATTTCATTTTAGCAGACCAGGAAGAACGGATGAAGCTGAGGACCACCTATCATATCGAGACCATCAATCCCCGAGATGAAGCAAAAATGGTCAATGTGCAGCCCGCCGAAGAAATCGAGAAGTCCCACTTGACGACAGCCACCCAGAGCGAACGGTACAGATCGGGTCGTCCTTAGATCCTCTTCTCAGAAAAAAGCTTATCAACTTTTTGCGACGGCGTAAAACCGTGTTTGCTTAGAGCCACGAGGACATGCGGGGGATAGATCCCGACTTCATGTGCCACGAATTGAATGTGATGCAGGGGTAAGGCCAGTCAAGTAGAAACGAAGGGTTTTCGATGCCGACGAGAACCTCGTTGTTCAGGAGGAAGTTCTCAAACTGCAGAAAGCTAACTTCATCAACGAAGTCATATACCCGGAATGGTTGGCTAACGTGGTCATGGTGTGTAAGAAAAACAATAAGTGGAGGATGTGCGTCGATTTTACTGACCTAAACAAAGCTTGCCCAAAAGATTATTTCTCGCTATCGCGGATTGACCAGCTAGTTGATGCTACAATAGGACACGAGCTCCTCAGTTTCATGGACGCATACTCCGGTTATAACCAGATCAGGATGAAGCTCTCAGACAAAGAAAAAACGTCCGTTATAACTCACCGACGTACCTACTGTTATAATGTTATGTCGTTTGGTCTAAAAAATGCATGAGCCACCTACCAGAGGCTGTTAAACAAAGTTTTCGAGACCAGATCAGGGTTAACATGGAGGTTTACGTGGACGATATGCTCACAAAGAGCAAGGTGGCCGCCGACCATATTAAGGACCTCGGCCAGACCTTTGATAAATTAGAGAAGTATCAGATAAAATTGAATCCCGCTAAGTGTGTCTTCGGGGTGAAGGAAGGAATGTTCCTGGATTTTATCGTGAATCAGCGGGGCATCGAGGCTAATCCTGACAAGATCCAGGCTTTGTTAATATGAAGCCTCCGATGACGAAGAAGGAAGTACAGAGACTGATCGGGCGAGTAGCCGCACTAAACAGGTTTGTTTCCAGAGCCATTGATAAGTGCTTGCCCTTTTTCAAGGTATTGCGAAAGTAATTCGAATGGAATGAGGAATGCGAAAACGCGTTCGTAGAACTGAAGCGTTACATGGTCTCCCCACCTCTCTTATCACGACCAGTTGTAGGGGAAAACCTTTACTTGTATCTCGCAATGTCCGAATTAGCAATTAGTTCGGTACTGGTGAGGCAAGAGGAAGGAGTCCAGAAACCTGTTTATTATACCAGCAAAGCCTACCAGGGGGCCGAAGTCCGATATCCACTGAGAGAAGCTTCGCGAAGAATGGAAGTATGCCCACTCTATCGTGATCTATACAGACATAAACCTTAAAAGTCTGGTCGGTTTATTATGGCTTTGGCAGTGGGATTGGGTCAGTATGATATACGTACGAACCAAGGACCACAATAATAGGACAGATATTAGTGGACTTCATTGCAGAGTTCACTTACAACGAGAAACCATCCGAGTAGACTCCTCCAGGAGAGAGCTCAACCCCCAACAGTTAACTGTCACCTCCAGAGTAGACCAAGAGCCCAGACAACACCGAGCAGACTCCTCAGGGAGAGAACTTCCTCAAAGAAGACAAAGGGACAACGTGATGAGTCCCATCGCCAACTTTTCAGATTTAGTAAGATTGAAGAAGCAGACTTCGTCCAAAATTGTGCAATCTGGAAACTATACGTTGATGGATCATCTTGTTTAGCAGGAAGCGACGTCGGCATCATAATCACCACGCTCGATGGCATAGATGTGGAATACGCCCTGCGCTTCTAGTTTGAAGCATCCAATAACGAGGCAGAATACGAGGCCCTTATTGCTGGGCTTGGCCTAGCCTCATCCCTGGGCGCCGAACACCTTGCAGCACATAGCGATTCCCAACTAACCAGATATTGAGAGTTTACGAAACTAGGGAGGAGTCTATGTCAAAGTACTTGGCCATAGTTCGACAAAGGTTGGAAGGATTCGCGGAAGCCAAAATACTAAGAATCCTCAGATTGGAGAATGTCCGAGCAGCTATGAAGCACGGACACTCTCTCGAAAACCAACGTGTCGTGTCCTACAACGTGTCGGACACCTATGAAGCACGAACACTCTCTCGGAAGCCACGAGCCAACTTTGACTCAAGTGATGGTGATTGTGCTTTATTTATGATTCTTAAGGTCAAAGTGTGTTTGAATTTTGTTTTGTATGGTCCATTTTCTTAATTTCATGCTAAGAATGCTCTAATAATGTATTTTATGGAGAACATCTGTTTTATTTCATTAATATATATTTAAATATGTGTTATATATTGTACGTATCATAGCGTGTCGTATCCTAGTTTTTGGATCAATCACGTGTCGCGTGTCGAAACACGTGTTATGTGTCCGTGCTTCATAGCCGAGCAGACACTTTGGCCAGGCTGGCCTCGGCGACGAGAACATCTTTTTTAAGAAGAACTATGCCAATTGAAGTGCTTGCGCAGAGGAGCATTGAGGAAGATCCACACAAAGTAATGGAGGTAAACCTGGGACCATGGTTCAAAGTCAAGGCCGATACCGCGACGATACAGCCGAGTTGACTAGGTATCGGTGCCGACCGATCCGATTCCGAGTTCCGAGTTGAGTTTTCAATTATTGATGTGAATCGACCCTATATCGGTAATTTCTCGGTAGTATCGGTGATATAGCGGTATAATCGGCCCATATCGACAATATCGAAGTAGAATATGCCCATATCGGCGATATCGCGATGGAATCGACCCATATTGGTGATATAACGGCTCTCTCCCGTGTTGTGTTGGTAAGCGTGGTTTTTTTGGGGGGTTACGAAATGCTAATTGTTTTTTTAATTTAGTGTGTTGTGTGTGTGGGTTATTTGGTCATCGTGTGGGTTTAATTTAGTGCGTTGTATATGTACCATTTTTTTTTTAAAGAATGCAAATGATCCAAATGTTATTTGTTATTATTTTTTATAATAATGTTCCCAATGTTATATTTTAATATGTTATTATTTATAAAAAAACGTAAACATTATTCTTTTACAAACAAATATACAACTGTTATTATTGTAAAGATAATATTTGTATCCTCTAAACATTTGTAAAAATAATATTTGCATCCTTTTATGTAAAAATAACATTTGCAACACAAGTAAAAAAGAAATATTTGCATCCTCTTTGTAAAAAAATAACATTTCCATCAATTTAAAAAAAACATTTGCAACCGAACAAAAAAAAAAAAAACATATACATTCCTTTTATAAAAAAATAACATTTGCATCATTTTTTGTAAGAAAATAGCATTCGCATCCTTTTTGTAAAAAACGATTGTAAAAAAAATGTAGTGTTTTGTCAAAATCACTATTTGTGTCCTCTTTGTAAAAAAATAACAATACTAAAAAAGAAAGATTTCTATCCTTTTTAGAAAAATATAACATACTTAAAAAAAAAATTGTATCCTCTTACTAAAAGTAATACTAAGAATATAATAGTTGTATCCTCTTTGTAAAAATAAAATTATCCTCTTACTAAAAAAGTAACATTTGTTTTTCTTTGTAAAAACATAATATTTGTATCCTCCGTGAAAAAAAACATTGATTTATTATGGAACATTGAATCTAGCAAGTTCGCAGCACGTCAATATAATCAATTGTACAATGTTATGCATATTAAAGGATAGTTTTAAACTTATCTGATTGGTCCACATTGTTAATCGTTTTTTTTTTAAATTTTCTAGATTTTTTTCGGAATTTTTTGCGTTCTCTAAATAGTGCATCTTTGCGTATCGCCCGATAGCGTGTCCGATACCGCGACCGAGTTGAAAATCGAGTGGCCGATACCGGGACCGATACCGAGACATTGAACCATGCCTGGGACCTTCCTGGATGGACCCCAAACGTGCATGTATCGAGGACGGTAAGCTCCCAGCAGACTCAAATGAAATTAGAAAGTTGCGCTACAAAGCAACCTAGTATGTCATGGAAGCGGGGATACTATACAAGCGAGGATACACCGTATCGCTGCTGAAGTGTGTTCACCTAACAGAAGTCAACAAGCTCATTAAGGAGGTACATACGGGATGTTGTGGAGCACATTATGTCGGAAAATCGTTGGTAAAAGCGAATAGCGACCCACGTGTACTACTGGACGTCCATGAAGGCTTATTACGTAGATTATGCGAGAAAATGTGATAAGTGCCAGAGGTTTGCAAAGATCCACCGTTCTTAGGGGCCCCACTAACTCCAATTGTGTCACCCTGGTCATTTGCCATATGGGGAGTAGACCTGGTCGGACCGTTGCCGAGAACGAAAGGAATACAAGTACCTCGTGGTGGCAGTAGACTATTTTACCAAGTGGGTGGAAGCGGAGCCCTTAGTGGAGATGCCTTACGAAAGGGTATTCCAATTCATCTGGAAAATGATCATATGCCATGCATCACTGATCACGGCACGCAGTTTGACAATCAAGATTTCGAAGACTATTGCACTAGTTCCAAGATTCGGAAACTACACTCCGCACCAGGGCATCCACAGTGCAATGGCCAAACTGAGGTCACCAATAGGACGATCTTAGACGGGATAAAAAAGAGGCTCGATGACGAAAAGGGAAACTGGATCAATGAACTCCATAGTGTGCTCTAGGCATACCGAACCACCCCACGAACAACCATCGGAGAAACACCGTATATGCTCGCCTTTGGCACAGAAGAGGTCGTCCTCACAGAGATAGGGCTCCTTAGCCACATAGTCCTCAATTTTGATTCCCCAATAAGTGATTTAGTAAGAAGACTGGACCTCGATCTGGCGGTGGAAGAAGTCAGAGAGAACGCAACTTTGTGCGTGGTCGCTTAAAAGCAAAGAGTTGCACGCTACTACAACCACCGGGTGAAGACGAGCGGGGACTACGTCCTCAAGAAAGTGATACAGAAGAACAACAAGCTAGAACCAAACTGGCATTGGCCAGGTAACCCAACGTCGTCAGGTCGGGGACTTACTGAATTGAAACTTTGGAGGGCGAACAGTTCAAAAACCCCTGGAATTCGGAGCATCTTAGGAAGTATTATCAGTAGCCTGTTAGTCATTTTATTTATATAGCTAACACCATTTCAATTAATAAAACAATGTTTTATTCTCTTGTTTCATTGATTTTTCTGTGCATGAGATACGGTATAACAACGTCAAAATAAAGATGTCAGATCGACTGTATGACCTCATAGGTCACGAATAGTCGAACTTGAACAAACTTGTTTTCACAAGTTTGCCAAACCCTTGTACAGCCTTACAGGTCGCGAACGAGGTGGTCGGCTACGATCTAACAGGTTGCGAACAATGTGGTCGGCTTCTCAAGATTTGCTAAACCCTTGTACGGCCTTACATGTCGCTAACGAGGTGGTCGACTACATGTACGATATCACAGGTCGCGAACAATGTGGTCGGCTAAGAAAGCTGTACGACCTCACGGATCGCGAACGGTTATAAGACTTGGCTTCTCAAGTTTTACCAAACCCTTGTATGATCTCACAGTTCACGAACGAGGTGGTTGGCTACATCCATTGTATGACCTCATAGGTCGTACACAATGTGGTCGGCTAAAAGTTGTACGTCCTCATAAGTCGCGAACGGTTATACTTGTACCAAGTCACAATCATAGGTGCAATAACACAATTTATGACCTCATGGGTTGTGAACAGAAGCACCAAATATTATTTACAACAAAGCAATAAATTGCAAACAAGCAAATCAACGAAGCCATATTTAAAAAACAAGAAAAGCAGTCAAGTTGATATCATAGGGGGGGGTGTCCAAAGTTACAGAAATATTCTTAAGCAAAAACAGGGAAAACACAAAAATACAGAGAAGTTTATCAAGCTCGGGCATCAGCTGGCGGGTCGTCACCTTCTTCCCCAGCTAAGTTGGCGGCCTCCTCCTCATCTCCTTGCCAACCGTTCACAGTCTCAGCAATATTAGGGAAGTGTGTGGCCACCCTCTTCTTGAGCTCTTCATATCCATCCAGAAAGTAGCCCAGGCATTCAGTGTTAAACTCGACCGAAGACTTGAAGGCTTCATCAGCAGCAATACCTGCAATGGCTAGAGCGTCCCGAGCAATTTGCAGCTCTGAGGCAAGAGCATATGTCTTTCTTTCAAACTTCTCCCTTTCAGTTGCAAGGGCGTCATTTAAGCTCTAGATTTTGGCATCATCGATGTCAGATTTCTCTTTGAGAGCAACATTCTCGCCCTCCACCTTGCTCAGCTCCTCTGTCCTGGTCATCAGCTGCTTGTCCTTTTCTTTCAGCTCATCAGAAACATTATCATAACTAGCCTTTAGCGTCTTGTTTTCTTCAGCAAGTTCGTTATAGGCTACGTGGTTGACCAAGGATTTCTCTCGCAAGATAGTGCAAGCCATGGATGCCTAGATAACAAACAGAAGAGCATGGTCGAAGTACGATAATTAGGCACTTAAAAACTACAAAATAAGATGGATAAGAAATACATACCACCGACAGCCAATGTTGAGCTAAAGTCCACAAGGCATTTAGATCTGAACAGCGCAAAAACTCGTAGTCCTTCACGTGGCCCCAATAACCGAGCAGATCCAAAGCGTTCTTGGTATGATAAAAGACAGAGTCTTGATCATATTTCAAGTCTTCGTACGTGACCTTATGCTCAGGGTCAAAGTAAAATTTGGGAACCTTCCCATAACGAGAAGTATGACCGGGACCTGATTCAAATTTGGGCTTCGACGTGTGACCCAGTCCTCTTAGAAGTTTGCGCAGGGGTCCTTTTTTCCCCCTATTGAAGGCTCCATGGGGGCTTTCCCCGTAGCTTTAGCAGCGGCTGCAGCTTCCTGATGTCGAGCAGCCTAGTCGGCCGCCCAAGAAAAGCAGCTTGCTCGGCTTCCACTCGCTTCTGGCCGACCCCAACTCTCTTCTGGCGAGCTTCAGCCAATGCCTTACAGCTGATGAAACGAGGAGCCATACCCAAGGTTTCTTCAGAAGGATGCTTTTCCCCACCTGACAAAACAACATACTCATACATTAGTATGCCAATTCAAAGTGAACGAAGCAGCTGAGTAAAGCGCAACACAATTTACCTACTTTTAAATTACCTTCCCTACCTACAGACTGGTCACCAGTGTCAAAATGGGTGTTTTTTGCCACCCAACCTTCTTGGGGCACTTCAAATTCCAATGGGACCTTGCCACCAGGTGGAGTGTGGTACTCAGCAGCAATGAATTTTTACACAATAAATAAAGCCTCGAACTTGGGAGGTTTCTTTTCAGTATAAGAGATAAGCAGGTCAACCAATGATTTGGGTAGCTTGGGGGCTCTCTTCACTGAAATACTCAAGAGCAGAACATCAACATATTAAAGCAGCCAGAATGAGAAAACAAGAAGATGAAATAATTAAAAAAGGCTTCACCTATGTTATTGTGCCCATTCCATTCCCTGGGGACTTTACATGACTTGTCCCGTTCGTGGCCCTAAACTCTCAATCTCCTTTTATAAAAACAAACAAACCCTTCCAGCTGTGATTACTAGACTGGACCGTCGTGACCATTCTATACTTTTCTGAGCTAAAAAATAGTAGAATTCGAGGGCTTTAGCATTATCCTTCAAACTATACACGTACCTAAAGATATCCCCCGTCAAATCAAACCCAGTCCTAAGTTTCCAAAATATCATTGCCCCCAGTATAGTCATATATGCGTTTGGAGGCAATTGAGTTAGAGTCACGCCGTAATCCCTTAGAATGGAGCAGATGATGGGATGAAGAGGAAGCCTCAACCTTACTTGGAGGGCCCACAAAGGGAGGCAAATATCCTCTGAATCTCGTACAGAGTAACATCTCTCAGAAATACTAAGCATTTTGGTCTGGATGGCTATGGGGAGGGCACATCTCTCTCTCTCTTATCGCATCAAGCTCTTCCTCAGTCACAATGCATTAGTACCAACGGGCATCTGTTTCAGCTGGATTCTAATTACTGGAAGACCCAGCAGGGTCCTCTTCTTCTTCCTCTTCACCAGAAGTCTCTGCATGAAACCCCTCAGCAGAAAGGTGGGGACCCACGCTTTCGGATCTATTGTCTTCTGCCCTGTCAGTGGCAGGCTCCTCAAAAAGAGAATCAGGAGTTATAGGATCCATAGAGACAGTATTCACCAACTCACCTTTACCAAAAGAAGAAATAAAGCAAGGAGTTTCTAAAATGGGGAAATTCATGCGTTTTTGGTTCAACTAAACCTAGGCCAACCAACTCAATGGCCGTCTAAGTGTTGTAACCACCAGGTAACAGCAAAAACCAACCAACAAAGAACTAGAAAGAAGAAACCCTAACTAAAGTAAGGAGGGCGTACCTGATTAAGTAAGATAATGGCGAGTTAAGCTATGAAGGACGAAGGAGGCGCTGAAATATTTTGGCGGCAGGCAAAACGATTGAGCTTTCACAAACGATGGAAACAACGCTTGGGACTTTCTCTCTCTTCAGCTCTGTGTGAATCTTCGAAGTGAAGAAAATACGAGAAGTGGTGTGTATTTATACTCTTTGATGAAAGATTGAAAATACACAGCAAGCCAAACGTCACAAATCTGCATAAAATTGAAACGGCGGTACAGAGTTACCAGTCGCCATCATTACACAACACTCTTCGGTTGCCTAACACGTGTCCTTGATATATCATGGGAAAACTTGAAGGAAATCTACCCGGTTTGAGCCGACTAAGGTGAGCCGATCACAAATGAGTCAATACGGGCATCACATAACACCTCTTCCACTCACTTAGCCTCAAATTGGGAAGTTCCTGCAAGAGGTCTTGGGGGCTTTCTGTTATACCTATATAATCCCAACAGAGGATAAGTTTCTAAATAACCCAAGGCAATTAACAAATGTGCTCGGCTTCACCCCCAAAGGAGGTCGTCTCAGTATTAGTCTGCCAACCTGTTGTAAATAAGATTGGACACGTCTATACTCTTGTAAGCACATACACGCAAGTCATCCCTTATTTACCACGTGGGATTATAACGGCCTATCTGTTATCTCATGATTATCCGGGCGCTTATTACCAAAGCTGTTCCGTACTTCAAGTGGTCCTTATTTATTATGATAAATTTGTATCTAGGGATAACTGCCCGACTTATAAGGGCAATCCACCTGTCCATTTTTAAATATCTGCAAATCACATATAAATGGGATATGAGCCCACGAAACAAAGGGACTCCACTGATACATTCTCAAGCCTCGACCTGTATCAGAAACCATAATTGTAACTGTGTCAACAAGTGCGATACCAAGTCGGTACTACCGTGGATGTAGGTTTCTTCAAAGGGTCGAGCCACGTAAAAATCATTGTGTTCTCACTGTCTCTCATCCCCATTCTTCATAATTATTATTTCTCTCAGACTGTCTTTTTTGATTATTTGTTGTCTCCACTTTTGGACGTTAACAATATAATTTCATAAATTAGATTTACTAATTTATTCAACTAAAATAAGAATTTATAAAGGTGTGATCAAAACAAGATAAACCCTAATTATCTCTTCATAAGTTTTAGAATTTATAAAAGAACTCTTTAGGTAGAAATTACTATTTATCTCATGAGAGGAGAGAGTCGAATTATCTTGCCTTAATGTAGGAATCCTCAAAAAAATAATATAAAAAGAATTATAGAAAAAATCCCTCCAAAATTCTCCTCAATTGTACCAATAGTTGTATAAATATTTCTCCAAAAAGTGTTTCGGAAAATTGTAGGATTGTTGCTAAATTAAAGAGTATAATTTTTGGAATGTAATGGTATAATTTGAGCGAAAAATAGATTAGGTTTTTGGGTTGGGTTTTGTATTGGCAATGAAAATGCAGTAGGGATTTTGTACTCGTTATTGAGAGAAATGAAGAAAGAATGTGGTCATACCTTGGAGCGATGACAAGTGCCCTCGCCCAAGCTATGGTTGGTCTCAAGTTCGAGACATGGGAGCAGCCTCTCTCTATATAAAACATATTGTAGGTATGTCATTCTTGTACTTGTTATGGCTTCGACTCGGAACAATTATTCGATCGAGAGGGTGTCTTGGCTTATGAATGTTCCCGTAGCAATCAGGTTTGTGATCGAAACCCCAAAATCGATCAACTTTCCTACGAAGAGTTGTTACGACAAATGAACCTCGACCTGAGGGTGAGGAGGAGCCGTTATGGAAGAGCACTACCTCGAATTATAGCCCTGTTTTCCCCAAATTTTTCTACCTGCCACCATACAAGATTACAAACAAAAAAAATTCCGATTTTGACAGAATTTGATGTTGCTGACGCTCCCCCACTGATCGCAGACCTTCGGCGAGTCTTGTCGGAGTCGGTTGAAGATGGAAAACCTTCTGGTTGTCCTTGGAAACAACCTAGACCCTCAGATATGGCCGACGAACTCTAACCAGCAGCCAACTGAGGGGTCCAGCCTCAGATTCGCTCCTCACGACCATGGTTTAGCGTCACCGCCCTCCACAAGGCTAACCGACCTCAGAAAGTTACCGACGAGGCCTTGACGTCCACTCGTGGACACTCTATGGCCAACCCTCTAAGGGTTACACTCCACGGCCGAAAAAAGGAGGCGGAACCCTATTTTTCTCCTACCCGTGATGTCGGCAGCCGTCTCAGTCATCGGCAAAGACCTCTGCCCACAAAGGGTGGCCGACCAATCTCCAGTTGTTTGTAAGGTGGCTTGTTTAAATGTGGTGCAACTAGGGTTTGTGAAGAAGAGAAGACAACTAGGGTTTCTTTTGATGAGTTTGGGTTTTAAGTGTAAGTTTGGGCCTTAAAGCTTTTGGGGAATACGGGATGTTCGAGTGGACTTTGTCTGACTTTGGTCCATTTTTAAGTGACAAACCACTTGGATTGAAGGTTAATGGTCCAATAATTGATATCATTGCGGTAGAATAATTGGGGCAACCCCCAATTTTTATAATGTTGAAACATATCTTATTTGGGCCCTAAATTTTTAGAAATTTTGATTCACCCCCAATAAAAGATGAAAAAATATTTTCAAAATATTTTTTTGTTTGGCACGGACGTTTTCAATTTTGCCCTCACGCTCGAGGACGAGCTTTTTTTCGAAGGAGGGGAGAGTGATGTATATTGAAAGCACGTGGTTTCAAAATATTTATTTGTTTGGCACGGACGTTTTCAAATTTTCCCTCACGCTCGAGGACGAGCTTTTTTTCGGAGGAGGGGAGAGTGATGTATATTGAAAGCACGTGGTGCAATGAGGTGGAACCGTAGGAAATTTAATTTTTAATTTAATTTAATTTTTATTTGTTAAATAAATGAATATTTAAAGGAATATTCCAGTTTAGGGTATTTTAGTATTTTAGACTTTTTAGGGTTATTTCTTGGTTTCCAAGTATAGTTAGGTTTATTTTTGTGATGTGAAATGCAACAGAATTAACACACACATGAACACACAAATAAAAATAATAATCAAACCATGTTTTCTCTTAAATCATCTATCTCAAATCTCATTTATAATAATTCTCCATACAAGAGAGTCCAAAGGCCTTATTTATACTAATTCTAAGACTTACGGAGCAAGTCTCCTAATTTAACTAGGAAATCAAATAATCTAATTTAAATAGATAACTAATTAAAAGATAAATCATAATCATAATCTAAACAATATCTAAATAAATAATTTAATATCTAAATAACTAAAATAATTATAATATTTTGTTTTCAATAAATATCTGGATGCATCACTCCACCCTTCTTTGAAAAGCTCGAACCGAGCGCAGAGGGGTTGAATTGAACACGTCCAAGCCATCATCATAGTCCAACGAACTTCTCGAACTTGTATAACAAATTGAATCGGCCCATGCCAGTAAATAAATATTTTTAAATAATTGGGATTTTAATTTGGCAATCAAAATATTTTCTTTTTTGTAGGTGGTGAAATATATTTTTTCTTAAAATTTTGGGGCCCAAGTAAAATGTTTTTCAACATTTTAAATTTTGAGGTTGTCTAAATTATTCCACACCAAAAAAATTAATTTTTGGGCCATTAAACACCAACCCATGTGGTTTATCATTTAAAATTGGGCCAAAGTCAAATAGAGACCACTTGGGCAACCCAAACTCCTCAAAAGCCTCAAAGCCCAACCTATCATTTAAAAGCCTCAACTCCACAAATGAAACCCTAGCTCTCTCTCCTTCTACACAAACTATAACAGCTGCCTTGGCAAACCTTCACTCAACCCATCCATCTTAATAGCTGTCGGAGGTTGACCGACCACCTCTGGAGGTCGGAAATCATCGCCGGAGGTCGACAATGCTAAATGGCATACGGAAATAGCCCGGATCTAGACGAAACTAGGTCGGAGGCTCTCAGATTTGGTTGGATGGCACTTTAGGGTCAGGAGATGGTATGGTTTACGTCGGATCTGCTCCGGCTGGACCGAGATGGGGTCGATTTGGTCGGAGTTCTCTTCAGTAGTCTCCAGATGACGAGAGGAATCAAACGCCGGAGGTTATTCTCCGTTTAGGCTTCAAATCTGGTAGGAGGAGGGGGTATGGTGGGTGGGATGAGGTCGGGTCTGGGGTAGTTTGACCTCGGGTCGGACGAATTTGGGAATGGGTTGGGTTATGGCTATGGGTAAGACTAGATTGCCGATGAATGAGGTGGTGGGTTGTGGTAGTTGTGGTTGGGGGGAAAAGGCTTGCTGGTAGCAATGGGTGGAGAAGGTGGGGTGACGACATCGGGTGACGGGAGGCCTTCGCGCCACCCGTGTAGCCGAGGGGGTCGATTCCCATCCTTCGTTCCAATCGTTTAAGTCTCGATCCGTATTTCTGGTGTTGGCTTGATTCAGAACATTTATCACTGCCGACGGTTGCTCCAAGCCGTCGCCATGGTTTCAAAACCTTTCACACACACAATTGACACACCGTGTGTGGAAAGTAAGGAGCGAACCTGGCTCTGATATCAATTTGACCTCAAACGCAGTGGAATTAACAAACACATAAACACACGAATAAAAATAATAATAAAACCATATTTTCGCTCAAATCATCTCTCTCAAATCTCATTAATTATAGTTCTTCATATAGAAGGCCAAAGACCTTATTTATACTAAATCTAAGACTTGGGGAGTAAGTCTCCTAATTAAACTAGGAAACTAAATGACCTAATTAAAATAGATAAATAATTAAAAGATAAATCCTAATAATAATCTAAATAATATTGTTGACGCCTTAGCCAAAAGGGACAGATCCAAGAGATCCAAGAAACACCATACACAAGATACACATCCTTTCTCTCTCTACCACATTGTGCTATTGTAAACCACTGGGAATAAAATAATAGTGGACGTAGGCTTTTCCTTATAGCCGAACCACTTTTAAAGATTTTTAAAGTGGTTCGGCTATAAGGAAAAGCCTACGTCCACTGTTATTTTATTCCCAGGGGTTTACAATAGCACAATGTGGTAGAGAGAGGGAGAAAAAGGGTGTGTATCTTGTGTATGGGGTTTCTAGGTTCTCTTGGATCTCTTTCTTTTGGCTAAGGGAATACATGTATTTATAGTGATGGGAGATAAAGAGATTCATTGTATGTAGACATTTATACATTATGTCTACATTCAACGAATCTAATTGTTGAATTGCTTGGTATGCTATGTGTTGTCATCTACATTATAAATGTACATTAATGATCATTAAATGCGTAGTTATCCTTTGATCTTCCCTGTTGGTATGTCGACCAACTCTCCTCGGGTGCTGACTAACTCTCCTCGGGTACCGACCAACTCCTCGGGTGCCGACCAACACTCCTCGGGTGCCGACCAACTCTCCTCGGGTGTCGAATATTGCCACGTAGGATGACATGTGTCCTTTTCTGATTGGTCCTCGTAGATGGAGAATTTTTGCGTTAACAAATATCTTAATAAATAATCTAATATCTAAGTAACTAAAATAGTAATAATATTTATTTTTTTCATAAATATCTGGATGCATCATTTGGTTTTTGTTTATTTTGTCTTTTTTATTCTTTTTAGCTTTTAGAGTTAGTTTGGCTAGCAAGCTAACTCGCGCTATAAATTTGGCCTTTGACCCTCATTTGTATTCACAACTTGCCTTTTAGAAATGAAGAATTAGAGTGAGAGTCTCTTCGACATTTCAATGTTGTTGTTGTGTAGTATTATTAATACACTTCCGCTACCCACTACACATCAAAATCACTTGAAGCATCTAGACTGGATTTTTTTTAAAGCAACCAGACAGATACTTTTCTGCTGACTTGATAATATTTCTTCCAGGGAATCTCACTTGTGGACTAGAAAATGAGTCTGTATAATGCGGACTCTTTTTCTTAAAGTGGTAAAAAAAAAATTTGGGTTTATTTTGTGTTTTAAACATTTCAGGCGCACCCTTAAAAAAATCAGCTCAAAATGATTTTTTTTTTGCTATTAAAAGAAAAAGGGTGTTATACAACCATTTTAAAAAAAAGAGTCCGTATGGTGCGGACTCATTTTTGAGTCCCATTGGGGGGGGGGGGGGGGGGGGGGGGGGGGGGGCTGATATCACCCAAGCAGCTCGGGTGTAGGTAGGTCGAGCAACACAAGGGAGAGGCCGTCTAAAGTGATTCTGGTGGTTACGGATGGCGTACGGCGGCAAATCTGTTGCTGAAATTCTTTTTGCGATCTGATGATGATGATGATCACTTTAGACGTGGTTGTCTGGTGCTGATGGGCAACCGTGTGTGTGGGGGGGGTGGGGGAGGAATGGTGACCGGAAAATGGATCGACGGTTGGTGTGATACCAAATTAGTGTAGAATTTCAACAGAAATGAGAAAAGAGATAAATAAAGCTACGATTAAGATTAATCTGAAAATAGAGTCAAATGCCGATCATCAAAATAAGTTCCCTTTCTACACAAAAGACCTACTGATTTATAGACCTAACAAGAGATAAGAAGTTGAGATAAAATAGAACACTAATAATTATCTCCGTCAAACTCCTAAATAAACCTAATAACATAAGTAAATAAATAAAAATAACAAAAATAAAAATATTATTTTCTTCCACATCTCTTCCGCGCGTAAATTTTAAATCCTGGCCCTTGATCCCCACCAGGAATCCAACAGGGGACATAGTATTTATTTCTATGCATGTCCACTTGACTCCTCGATATCAGTCACAGCACTTACAGCCCAATGTATCTACACTTAATTTGCTGTATAGACTTTACAGTCAGCCAAGAAACAGCCCACACCATGACTTTTTGACCTTTGGCTCTGTCTGTCAACACAGAGGTGGGTTATGACACATTAGTATAATGTCAAGATTTCCCAAGGTGGACAAAAGGAAGGATCTAGAAGGACTCTTTACTTGCTTCTAAAGGCATGCTAGCATCCATGTGATGTCATG
This sequence comes from Sambucus nigra, assembly GCA_949130495.1. NCBI lineage: Eukaryota > Viridiplantae > Streptophyta > Magnoliopsida > Dipsacales > Adoxaceae > Sambucus > Sambucus nigra. The sequence goes on from OX422208.1 coordinate 646,155,025, forward strand.
GGTGACATCATTAAAGGTCCCCACCATGACATCACATGGGCTAGAACACTTTTATAACAAAATACCTATTCTAGCCCTGACTAATCCTTCTAATTACTACCACCTAACAAAAGAGAAAATTAAATAAATGGACAATTGCAAAATAAGACCTAACAAAATAGAAAATGACATAAATGCCCTCATGGATCACATCACTAGTATTGAGCCTAGATACAAGTTACTGTTAGGATTCAACATTTCACTGCATAGCCATATGTTAACCATGGCATACGAATGACATGTGACGTCCACAGTTTGCTGCGTCTATTGCAACTATTTTCTTTTCTTCATGTGAAAAATTATCGAACTGTATCATGAGAGAGAAGGGGGGGGGGGGGGGGTGAGAGAGATGAAATCTTGTTCGTGAATGCTGGTTCCCTGCACATGATCTATAATTCTAACTATCACACTCCTGTATTACCAACACTGCAGTACAAGTTTTTCTGGGTGTAATCTTATAGCAATTCAATTATTTTGCAGTTGCATAGGAAGCAGTGATTACATTACATCTCATTTGATCATTTTTTTCCCTTCCAAGTTTAATGAAAAGCAATTTGCTGTTTTGTTATATAATTTGCCAAACTGGACCTAGAAGATTGCCATGGCTTGTTCCAGTCATAATTAACGAGTGATTGTAATCTCTAGTAGCTCGAAACAAGTTGCTGGGCATCTACCATAAGGACGAAAATGTTAAACATATGTCTGTAAATAGAAGTAGCTGAGGCTTTTGACATTTTCTTATAAGCGATGGTGTTATGCAGCACAAGACCCAGATGCGAGGATGACAAACAGTAATAAGTGCATGAAACTCTTATCAGCGGATTCAAGCGTGAATAATTCTTCAGTGCAGCCCACGTTTCCGCTTTGCAATCATGATGATCTGCAGTGTGCGATTATTACTGAGCATACCGAATTGAAACATTCGGGCACTTTGTGCAGCCCCACTGATCAACTGCAGATTATTAATGCAAGTGCATGCCATGATGAAGTTGTTCCTGAGGTGTCAGAGCAGTTACAGTGGGACACAACTGAGAGGGGGGTGGAAACAACTATAGATATTAATGTTACCAACATGAATTCTCAAGCCAATGACATGTTCAGCCTGAACTTAGGCAATTTATCATCAAAGTTAAAGGTGCGTAGTACTCTGGCACGTTGTGATACCATATATTATAGGTGTTTTTTTGTTCTTTTGTTTTTGGTGGCTATAAATTTGGTTTAGTAAATATTTGTGATCGCGGGGAGCTTCCCGATGTACTGCTATAATCTATATAGGGTCATAATAGTATCTTTAAGCCTCTATCGTTATATCTATATATATGAAGCCTTTTGACTGTTTTACCTTACTACGAGACCTAAGTTTGAGTTTCGACCCCTACAATAATAAAACTCGAAAATGTCTTATTTATCTCTGACGAAATTTGTTAACTCGATTCTCTGATTAGAACTGACAGATTTGGGTATAATTTTTTGTGATATAGTTTTATTTTGGATATTGTCAACGATATTTTTCAATTCAAGTTCTATCATCAGAAAGTATTCGATGGAAATGGGTCTATTTTAGGATTTTATTAGTCATTTTATTTTATTTTATATTTTCTTTTCTTTTCTTATTTGTATTTTCATTTGTTTTGCTTTAGTATTTAAAGATTAGGAGTAGTAATGGCATTTTTGTAATTAGGGCCTTAGCTTTGAGCCTAAGCTATTCCTCCCCTTTAAATACCCACTTGTAAGCCTCATTTGAGGTAGACTTGAATTTTGAATAGAAAAGAGTATTTCTCTCTCTAAAAGTGTGTTAGATATTTTTAGTAGCCTTTTGACTTGTGGTTTACGTCAAATTGGTATCAGAGAGGGTGAAACTCCACATTGGTGTTACTGTATCGGTGTATTTTTTATCAAAATCGTTCACTACTCTTCAATGGCTCCCAAGAAATCCAAACAATAAGAACAATATGAGAATTGAGAGTTGAGGCAACAAATTATGGAGTTGCAACAACAAATGACCCAACTCTTTGCTAACCTAGGGCTAACACCTAACCCTCCAACCCCCATGGCTGTCCCAACCCAAAAAGAATCACAGACCCTAGTTTCCTTCCCTTCTAACCCTAATCCTAGCTTCCCCCCTGCTGCCTCAGCCTTACTCCGCCCCCATCGGAGCCCAAAACAACCTCTACAACCCACCCCCATCCCAAAAATCCCATCCGCCAGTCGCCCAGCCCCCGACGACCAGCCCCAGCCCTCCGAATCTCCTCGGTAGCCCCCTCCCCACCCTCCGACCACCCCAACCCCTCCCCTCATGGTTGCCGACCATCCCTTGTGGTCACGCAGGCCTCCCAGCTCCAAATTGATCCCGGAAACCTAGGGTTTTGCCCTAGGCCTGCCCGAAAATCCCCTGGACTGCCCTGCTCAACCCCAAACCCTTCTACCCGTTCCAAACTATGGTTTTTGACCCGGGTGGAATTTTCTAGGATTTGTTTGGGTGAAGAAAGTGGAGAAGAAGAGAGAAGATGAAGAAATGAAGACCAAGATTTGTGGGATGTGCCCCCCAAGTTTCAGAAATTAACTTTTAGCCCCCACAGGTTTTTGGCACCAATTTTTGAAATTTCCTCCTGAATCTCCAATTTTTTGAATGCTCGAGGACGAGTTTGGTTTAAGAGAGGGAGAATGATGGAAATTGGTCTATTTTAGGATTTTGTTAATCTTTTTATTTTCTTTTGTATTTTCTTTTCTTTTATTATTTGTATTTTCATTTGTTTTGCTTTAGTGTTTAAATGTAAGGAGTAGTAATGGCATTTTTGTAATTAGGGCCTTAGCTTAGAGTCAAAGCTACTCCTCCCCTTTAAATACGCACTTGTAAGCCTCATTTGAGGTAGACTTGAATTTTGAATAGAAAAGAGTATTTCTCTCTTTAAAAGTGTGTTACATATTTTTAGGAGCGACGGGTGGTTTCCGTCAATATTTTCACAAATACTAGGCCATGAAGGTGGGTTAGTGTGTACGCATGCATTTGTATAAATGCTTCATATAAGGGGTGTTTTACTTTTCTAGAACACTACTAATGTTAAGAGTCATAAATGTTCTGTTTTCAGACAGCGGGAAAGAAATCAGCAGCACGGAGAAGCTACTCAGCACGATTTGTTGTGCGGCGGGACCTCCTTACCGACCGAAGGACACTTTTTGACACACCCGTTCGAAATTTTGTCGGTGAAATGATGAGCAGGGGCAAATATCCCTGCCTTGACGAATCGTCGGAGGACCTGTCTTTGCAGGTGCTGGAAGAATTGCCAAGGGCAACTAGTTGTAAAGAGGTATATATCTATTTATAAATTTCAAACTAAAGTAGGTTGGCAGGCTATTGTTACAATTAAATATGTTATAGGAACATACTGTGAAATAAAAAAAACAAAAAACTAAAACTCCGTAAATTAATATAAGTATGTCGAGCTCAATGTTACTAGATACTCTCCCTGCCCCTTAGTATCTTTTTCCAGACTTCGCATACCCTTTTAGGATTGCGTCCCAGATTTCCAAATCTAGTGTCACCACTTTTGTTTTGAATAACAAAGAAAAATGAGAGAAGCATATATGTTACAAAATTCTCTTGATCCAACACCTAGTGTCTAAAATAAAAAGGATCAAATACCAAAAAGTCCCTCAAACATTTTTTAATACACATTTAGTCAAAGCCTTTTATTTTATACCAAAAAGTCCCTTATTCTCTTATCTTTAAAGGTCCGCGCCAACGGCATGGTAACGTCTTTTTGGCATGGTGTAGGATTTTTTGGTGCAAAATAAAAAGGCTTGGAGTAAACGTGTATTAAAAAAAGTTCGAGGGACTATTTAGTATATGCCCAAAATAAAAATCTAATCCAAATAAATTAAAAAATTGAGTATATACATGTATTGGAGTACTATATATGGTACCAAACATGAGTCAAATAATAGTTCCAAACGAATTGTGAATCATAACGGTGTCCTAAGTCTAATCTTTTTGTTCCACATATCCTCACAACGGACTGAAGCAATCAACGTTCCAGGTAAACATTGGTTGAGCAATTAATCCACATTTCCATCTTCAATAATACTTGGTATGAGGGCCTAGGCTTTTCATTGGACAATATCGAAGTCATTGAGCAAATGAAAATATATTATTTGTGTTCCCAATTTGTTTATAGAACATTTGTTAATCTACTGGCAAAACAGCATTTGAAATCAACTTGCTGAGATGTTGCCTGATGCCCATTACAGGACATGGCGAACTCGACACAAAATTTTCTAATCCCAGACTGCATTTTCTCCCAATATGATTCAGCCGGATCATCTGCCACAGACAAGGCGGAGAAGGCAGAAGTGGTTCATGTCAAAGACCAAGAGGAGCGTGATATTGTGGGAAGTGAAAAGCAGAAAACAATCATTGCATGCAAAAAGGCATTACTCAATTTGGGTGCTGCAACAGAGAGTGCACTCCAGTTATTTTCTAAATTGGAGAGCTTGGCTTCAAGTGAGAATATTTTAGAGGAGCCTGAAGCTCAGTTATATGCGGAGGCTACTGAAATGCTTCCATCAATAGCAAAGAAAATTCAAGCGGTCGCGCAATTGGCACAAACTACCTACAACAATTCCTGTGGGAATGCTGGAGTGAATCTTTCGAGTTTTGAACCATTATTAGGAAGCCGAGAGTCTATCACAAAGGGGTTCTGAAATTCTGAAGAAAAATTCCACCACTCGTTAACATGTTTCATTGATTAATTGAATACTGTACAGTGTATATCTCCAAAAATAATGCTGCTACTCTTCATGGTGCAATTCGTTTCCGTAATCAATCACAGCTTATACGGGAAATAAAATGTATTTCCTTACCATTGTTTGTATATGTACAAGCAGTGACGGGGGTTCTAAAGAGAATTAAAATTAGTTGCTGGAAAAGAATACTAATGGAAATGAAGGAGCAACCTAAACTTTTACAAATGGAAGTAGATTATTTGGGAGGAATCAGTAAAAAATGAGAATGAAATCAGGTGGGAACTTGTTCTTTCCCAATTTAACTTCCACCAAATTTGTAAGCAAATTTGCTCTGCATTCGAAGTTTCATATGAAAATGTTCTGTGACGTACTAGTCGCCAATTTTTAATAATGTACTATATCAAGTTATCTGGCTTTGCTGAAACCAGGTTAACATTGTTGTGCAACTCGTAAGAGAAGCTGAAAGTTTATTTTAGGGCTCAACATCAATCCTAAGCAAAGATTTTTTCAACTAATTTACATGCACTTTGGGGTTTAGTAGTTCTTCCTAATTCACTTTGAGGTTCAAAGTTTTGATTATTTGCATTTTGGGATCAATATTCTCATTTTTTTTCACACCTTTTCCCACTATGCGTTGTAAAAATTGACAATGGACGGCAAGTACAAATATTTGTAACTTTGGAACTCAATCAAAGTTATTTAGTTTGCCAAACCACTCCTGGTCATAGAGAAAAATTCAACTTGTAACAGGAGTTCCACTATGGGTCTGACCTTGCTATTGGGTTGGCCTAGCAGTCTAGATGTAGCCCGTGACAATCAAATGTTTGTGAACCTCTGTGACTGAATGGATAATCCAGTCTGGAAAATGCCTTATTGGACCCATCGAAAGCCCTCAGCCGTTTCACTTCACATGAATGTGCAGAAGTGATTAGCCATGATTTGTAGCAATGAATTCAACAGAAATGGGCTCCATCTCTAAAAGAAATCTACCAAAAAGAAAGAAATAAAGAGAAAAATTGAATCTTTCCTGTGTAAACACTATTTTCTTTCACATACATCCTTTCCACCCTCAACTCATTCGTCTCACCACTTTAGCATTAAAAAAGAAAAAGGAGAAAAAGTAATGGCCAATCTTTGCTTTTACCCCATCTCTTCACCTTTGAAAACCAACTGCACTGATGATTTTCATGCAATTCTATTATAAAACGGCGGATAAAGCCTTTTTATATTTTGTAAAATCCAAGGCATGTCAGTGAATAATGCGAGTCTCCAAACATTTATAATACCCAGCTAAAGATGTGTTTGGAATTTTGTAAATCCCTAAGAAGGTATGCCAAGAAAACATCCTCTTGTATGGTTCTATGCCTTTGTCTTGCTTTAGTAACATGCCAAACTCCACATTCTTTCTTGGGATTCATTCACTCTACATGTATAATCATATCATATAAGTTTATAAAGCTATAATGGTAATGGTATTATAAGAGCTGATATAGTACTACTAACCTATGACTGTCAGTGCAACCTAGCTATATGGGACCTCAATGAATAATTTTTATGTGTGGCTAAAAATTATATATGAAACATTTTTTTTTTTGATAGGAAGGCATCATGAGCCAGTCCTGTATTTGGCTAAAAAAAGCTGTCATGTGGGCTTAGTTTTGACACATTTATATGGGACATTCCTTTCTGTTCTAATTGCACAGCAGCACGGATATGTCATTCAAATAAAAGTATGAAGTAACATGCATGTATTCAAAACAAAATTTCTCAACCAATGACGCAAGATGTGAATGAGGTTTTGTGCAGGCAAGTTGGACGAGAATGAAGGCTTTCTTTATAGTGGGCATATAATTGAACACTGCTTTCTTTCTTTCTTTAAATTTATTTTTATTAAAAAAGAAAATCACTAATTTCCTGTGTTATATATGTGTGGGGTAAAGGACTCAATTAGATTGTCCTTCAGCATTCATTTATCTTTGAAATGACAGGGCTCCCTTTTCCCCTTTAATTTAGTAGCCGTGGACCTACCTCTATTTTTCTTACTGGTTTCCCTTTTTTCCCGGATGTTCCTTGAGCAATGAAAAATAAAAAAATAAAATAGGTTCTAATAAGAACCATATTAGTAGGAGAATAACTTTAGATATGATCTTTCTGGATAATTATAGACAATAATAACGCAGGGGCATCTTATAAGACAACATTATTTGATATAATGGCTTTCACGAAATTGATGGAATCTGTGTATGTTGATCTCCTTATTCTGTACACCTAAGTTATGTCGTTAGAGCATCTCTAGTGGCATTACTGAAAAATTTGAGGTCGTTATAACAACATTGATCTAAAGAGTTTCTTTCATAGTATATAATTAGAAGTTGGAAATCCAATAGTTAAAACATGTGCACAAAATATTTATGCAATTGATTATTAACTCTACAAATATTTTGTACACCCGATATATAAAACTAGTGCAATTATTATTTTTCTTCTCAATAATGCCAATAGTTACCAACAGAACAAAATCAAGAGAATCTTATTAAAATTGAAATATTCTTTCCTCTTGGTTCGTATTGTTTGTTTTTTACCCTTTCTTCCGTCCTTATTGCCAGAAAGTGGAACAAAAATTATTATGTGTCAATAATGCAATGGTCCCATAATTTTGACTATTGAGATAGAATGGTCATTGGAGAATTCGGAATTGCTAAATTTAACAACTCACTAAATAAATTAGGATCAGTTTAAATTTAACACCAATTTTATTTCTAAAAATTCAGTGAAACCCTTGTTTGTTGACTTCTTTAGGATTTGACCTCCGTTTTACACAAAACGGTTAAATCACTCTTAACCAACCTTTATATTTTGTGTAAAACCTAAAACCCTCCTTAAAATTTGTAAAAAACCTCTATATTTTGTAAACAACCTCTATATTTTTTATGCAATTTTAAAAAGAAAAAAGTCCAATACATAAGAAATGCATTAGTTATATATTTAATTTTTGTTTTCCTATTTAATTTATAACATTTTTTAAAAAAAATGTTACAAAAAACTGGGCTTTTTTTTAAATAAACAAATAGTTGGATGTAACTTTTTTTAACAAATTGTATTTTTATAAAATGATTTTATAATTTTTTTGGTAAAAAGAATAAAATCTATTTCATTATTAAAAAACGATGTTATTTTATTAAAATGATGAAACGCCTATTTTTAATGATTCGTTATATAAAAGCATGCCAAACCCGCCCATTTGTCACCCATAATTACAATAACAAAAAAAAATACAATAAAAAATTAATATTTATAAAAAAATAGTATTTTATATGAACATTTATATTTATATTATGATTTAATTAAAACAATTTTTTAGATTAAAAAATTAATATTTATAGTAATAACTGTTAATACTTATATTAATAACCTTTATCTTGTAAAATAAGGGGACACAGAGAGAATTTAGAAGGAGTGAGTCTTTCAATTCATTGATATATCAATACTAAAGGGGTATGACCCATATTTATAGTATAAAATAAGATAATCTAATAGACCCCATAATAATTGTGAAATAGAAATACTAATGGATTGGAATACAGGTGAGCATCCACTTAATACACATTTTATAACACCCCCTTGGATGTAGGGATGACAACGGGTCGGGTTTGTCATAATCCGAACTCGCCCCGCGAAATTTTTATAAAACCCGCCCCGCGACGGGTTTTTTAATCCGTCCCGAACCCGTTTAAGTGTAACCCTCCTAAACCCGGTGCCGCCCTGTTTAGATTAAGCGGGTCAAAAACTCGCTCGGGTCGGGTTAAAATTCGCATGTTAAACCCGCATACCGCATATATAACTTATATATATATATATATATATATATATATATATATATATATATATATATATATAAATTGTAAATAATATATTAAATATGAGTATTTTAGTAATTATAAGAAATAAACGGGACGGGGAGGGGCGGGGTATGCTTATATATAGTAAATTCGAACCAGCCCCGTTTATTTTAAACGGTTTTTTAACCCGCCTCATTAGCGGCGGGGCGGGTTAAATTGCCATCCCTACTTGAATGTACACTATATTCACCATTCAATGATTGTTGCCTCATTAAAACCTTACTAAGAAAAAATCTAGTGGAAAAAACAAAGTGAAGAAAAAATAGTACAACTTTTGTGACCATTGAATCTGTGTTGAATTTGCATAGTATTGCCTTGTTAAAACATTTAATTGAAAAAGCCAATGAAAAAAAGCTTGCTTAAACGAAAATGTACAAAACTCTCATACGTCCAAAATATCACGTTCTTAGATTCCCTCCTTAATCAAAATGCTCCTCCTGATTATAGTATTTCTCCGATAATTGAGTCGATGCATATCGATCTCATACACAACATTCTAAAATGTCGCTTTGACATGCTGAATAAATTTGATTGACTGTTACTTCAATTTTATTTTTCTTCAAAAGTTCGACTTCCATAAGCTTGGGTGAAGAGGGATGAACATGTAACTTTATCATATCCATTTGACTTCAATAACATAATTCTTTTGGAGTTCATGGATGTAAAAGAATTGAAATGTGTTAGTCATATCTCCCTTGATGTAGCCTTTTTGAGTATGGGCTATACAAGAACCATTGCCTTCATAAGTAATAATAGGAACATATGCTGTTTGAGGCAAGTCAAAAGTGCTTTGATTGCCCGTTATGAGGATCCCAGAGATAACCTGCATCTATGTAATTGACTAGACATGTATGATTAGATATACAAATATTACATAATATGATTGATATTAGTCTCATACTTTGTAGGTTAAATGATAATTGTTTCTTGCAAAAAGATTGACTGCAACTATTATGTCCGGTATTGTGTTATATAAAAAATATACTAGTAACATAAAAGTAATGCAATAACAACATGTTAATGTGGTACTTCTGGACCAAGTATATATTTATCATCCTTTAAGATGATATAGATATTATAATATCCAAAGACCAAACATTATGGGTATACTAAAATGGTGTGCTTAATACATGCTAAATTATTGTAGGACTTTTCAATCCATTTAACTAATGGATAAGCACTAAATATAAACTGAGCTCGATCTGCAGACCGAGATAATAATTAGTTATCCCAAGGTTATTCGTTTTTGAATTTCTTATTTGGATATTTTGCATTTCAATTAAGCTTTTCAGGAGCACATCTAATTTTTATAATGGCATATTTGTATATATGATTATTTTCATACCCTTCCTTAGATAAATATTTACTAAGACGGTTTTACTTATATCTATTTGGATTGCCTGTTGTACAATGAATGTCTTAGTGATTTAAGTACGTACTCCTTATCTTTGCTTCATGCAAAGAAAATCCTTATAGAATTTTTATATTTATTCTTTGTCTAAGTCTTGTATATGTAAGCAGTTATAATTCACGAGTCTCATATAATATATTTTAAAAAATTGCTAAGCTAGTCAGATATTTGAAAAGTATTTACGGCCTTAACGGGATGGTATGTTCATATATAATCAATTTTAGTTTCTTAAGAAAACATTGTGCCTTAAATCATGCACTTTTTAGTGAGTTTTAAAACTTTACATTCTTATAAATGCCCATTCGTAACCTTCAGGATTAACATCTACATGTCCAAATACATCATATATATTAAGAGACTCGAATTATGCCATTATCTCATTTTGGTCAATATATTCGTTGCTAATATTCATTCATAGTACATGGATTTGTAGTATCAATGCCTTTTGATTTTTGTGTAGCTATAATATATATAATTATATCATCGACGATCATCTTGGTTGATCCTACTTTTCTGTTGTATATGTATAAAACATATAAATCTCATTTAATATTAGGTACATTTGCCAACTTCAGGGGTTTTATAGCCACTTCAGGGACTTGTGTCTTTTTATAGACAATAACCTCTTTTAGAGTTTTAGAGAAAGTGAATCTTTTGTTCATAACCTCTTCTGGAGCGTTATTTGGGCATGCTTTTATTTAACATTAATTACTAGGGAGTCAAGTAGTTAGGACCTATAGGTTTGCCACGCTTCTGGCGTGCAATAAATTTATTTGCTGCCAAATTTATTTTGTCCTCGTGGGACAATGATTTGATAAGAATATTTGCAACTAGTCCATGAGATTAGATGTTGTAATATCATTTTCACTTCATTTTTGCATTGAGCAATATGAGACAAAGTGAAAGTATTCCATGATAATTTTCATCGTTCTTCAGGAACAATTTTTACTTCGGGTACGCTCTATCCTCACCCTAACGACGGGAAGAGTGTCTTATCAAAATAAAATTTCACATATACGAAAAACACTATATTTGTCTATGATTCAATAAAGAGTGAATTATAAACACCATATATATCCTTGTAATAACAATAGTATATATATACATCAAATAAAATCACAAATATTTTGTAAAAAAAATTACAAGATATCATTTTTAATATAAAGGCTTATGGAAAACAAATGAGGTGATCAAAATGGTTATTGTATAATATCACCTAATTAAATCATGGAGCTGTAGTCTCACGAAAAAGTGTAATTTTACAACTACAAATACTGTATAGTATAACCCCAAAATAATTAAATGAGAATTTTGTTAGGGTAAGCTTCTGACTTTCAACACTAGAAGTAATGCAAATTTACTTTTCATTATTTATTAATATGGTACCCATGTATTCTGATGCCCATAAAATGAAGCGAATTATTCTAGTAATTTTTTTCATATAACTCATCGCATATGAATGAGCGGGTTCCAGATAACAACATCATATAGGCTCTTTTGGAGCCTTGCATTCAACAATGGTTGAACCTTTTACTATATTACATACCAAGTCTGAAAACTTATGATTTTCAAAACAATGTGAGTTGTTTATTATTTGCTAGACAAATGTCATTATATAAAATTATCAATTACAAAATTTAATATAGATTGTGAAGTGTGTGTCAGCCCAAATATATAGGAACAATAATAATTTATATTTTGATTAAGAGCCTAGAGACCAAACTTAAACAAAAAAAATCTCGTATCAAATAATTATCATATATTCAAAGAATGGAATGGATAACAAAAACTTTAAGTTTGGTAAAAATGAGTCTTTGAATTCTTAATGATCTCAAAATAATTTCATATTTGAGGATATAGATTGTTTATAAAAATAATCCAAAGATATATATGTCTAAAAATTATACATTTTGATGACTTCCTATTTTTCACATTCTCTACACATTATTAAGACTTTAATGTACAATAAATGATTGGAATGTGAAGAGTAATTGAAATTAAGAGTCCTGCTATGAGTCCTGTAACACCCCGCTCGCCCGGGGAGAGCGAACGGAGCGCTAATGCGATAAAATAAATCCAAATCCACAAGTGACAAGGTATAGAGCATCTAAAAAAATTTCCACAATATAAATGAAACCACTAATCTCAATTCTTCAAATTCAATACAACAAAGTCTCTCGAAATAATATAAATCACCAATGCTCTATACAACACAATAAAATAATACAAATCTTCCAAAAATATTCTTCCCAAAATAATCCACACTAAAATAATCCCAATTGGTCCATAGCGCTCAAATCCACGCTAACCTGCCAACTAAAAGAAAATATGAGGAAATACACAATACGACAAGAAAGATGCTCAACAAATATATGTTAGCGATGAATAAAACGTAACACGAGTACGAATATTCAAATCAAAATGAAAATCTCAAAGCATTTATCAATATAATTTCTCAACAACACATCAATGGGTCACCAGGCCTCACCCCATTCGCATATGCTTTATCAAGCCATAGCCCGGGAATAGGTATTTTGGCGGGTACTCAACATTCGTGCCATATTAAAATCTCATGACAACGTGCTCAATAACAATATAATGATACCACATGAATCAAAATAATTTCAACAATTATTTCCAGATTCCAATGAATTTATCAATTCAAATATGAATTCAATTAACAAGAATTCAAAGAGAATGACACTCGCGAGATTTAAGGAGCATATTGTGTAAAACCCCATACCTCAAACCATGATGAGAAACCAACGATCACATCCTCAAGATCAACACAAAAGATCTACAAAAGTTCCTCCAAGAACCTCCAACAAAATAGCCCCAAGAACACCTCTAATCTAAGGTTGGAACTCACAAATCTCAAGGGCCAATATGTATATAAAAAGAAGAGGAATATAAAATATATTTGCTGCCAAAATTTGTGCCAAAAGTAGTTTAAAGGGGTTGCCCATGACCTCCTTTTATAATGCAAAGAAATGAAGAGTTGGAATCCAAAAGACTCCTTTAAATAAGGCAAAGAAATGAAGAGTTGGAAGTCAAAACAACTCCAAGAGTTAAAAACATTTAAAAATCATTTTAAAATCCATTTTAACTCGTTTTTGAAACCGTTTGAAATTCTAGCCTTTAAAAATAATAACCAACATATTTGAGGAATAAAAATAATTTTATCAAAAACTTTATTTTCCTCCATTTTCCAGAAATTAATTAAAATAGCCCAAAATTACGCGGGTTGTTACAAGTCCCAAATTAGTCCCCCCAAATAATAATTTTTTGTGCCATGGCGGGACCTATACCACAAGGCAACTCTTAATAGGTAAGTGAGAGAATAAGTGGAATTCACATCACGTTTGGGGGAGATTTGGTACCCATGCCATTATTCTATAATTAAATACCATTAAAAGTAATTTAATTCTAAAAAAATGAAAGGTCAAGAGACAAAAGTTTAATGGTGAAACCATTAATGGGATAGTAAAGGGACCTTTCGGCATTAATATAATATCTAAAAAAAATATTTCATTAAATAAAGAAAATGAAAAGACAAGAAGTTAAAAAAATATGTTTAAATATCCAATTTGTTTTGAAACTAATCCCAACAAAAATGATATATATAGAGCTTCAAGTCCAAATTTTATATCCAAATGACAAATAATATTTTGTGAACTTCTGGTCATAATAATGAATATGAATCTTCATATAAAAAAATATATGATAATTGGGGGAATTTTGGTATATACTCTTTCAATTTGAGAATCAAAACTTCAGGTTTGATTGTGATATGTTTTCTTTTGACACTTGAAGTCCAAATAATTTACGCACTCCACGTCCCAGAATTTGAACGGAGAAAATTTAATTTCCACAGTTTAATAATTATTAGGAAACTTCAGATCCCAAACGTAAATAATAATGACAACTTCATATCACAACATTAAATGTTAATGGACTTTAAACTCCCCACCTTATTATATCCAAACTTCAAGTTTGATAAAGGGTAAAATTGTTTGGAAGTTCATGTCCAAAATATAAATAATCATCATGGAACATTTAATATCCTTACTCTTATTATATAAATAATCAAAACTTCATGTTTGATTACAAAATTATTGGAGCTTCGGGTCCAAATTATAAATAATTGTTATGGGACTTTAAATATTCCTTGCCCTATTATAAAAATAATCAAAACTTCAGGTTTGATTTTATGCATATTTTATCGTTATGTCCAAAAATTTGAATAATAATTGAGAACTCCAGGTCCCAATTTTAAATAATTTGGGAACTTCTTATCCCAAATTAAAATTACTATATGAAAGCTTCAGGTATCAAATTTAAAATTACTCTTTGAAAACTTTCGGCCCCAAAATATATATAGCCATTGAAAACTTCAAGTCCTAAAAAATAAGAATTGGGTGGCAAACACTACACCCAAACTCTCAACTTGTCACGGTAAAAAATCTTAACACGTCAAGTTTGGGAGATATTTATCACGAACTTGTCACAGTTAAAGACGGTGACAAGTTCATTAGATTTGTCACGGACTTTGACCTTAACAAGTTTGTCACGGACTTTGACCATGGCAAGTCCGTGACAAAAGCTAAAATTGTCACGATCAAAGACCGTAAAAAAGAAAAAATTATCACAGACTTTGGTTGTGACAAGTCCGTGATAAGTTTTCTTTATCACAGACTTGTCATGGTCAAAATCAGGGCAGATTTAAAAAAAATTGTCTGGCAGTATGTCCACTGCCACTGGCCAGCAGTATATTTGTACCTGTTATAGCAAATTTTAACCTATTTAAACAACATATATATCAAGAAACATTCAATATTCAATAACCAATACAAATAAATACAAATATCCATAACCAAAATCAAAGCAACATATAAATATCCACAACAAAAACCAAATTAACATTTGAATATTTATAGCAAAATAAAAAAATAAAAGATAATATCCAATATCCAAATAATGTCATAAAGTAGTGATTCGTCCCGAATCATGCACATATATACCCTTTATACTTATGAATTTTAGCCTCGTCGGGTACTTTAATTCCTATAATTATACTCGATAATCAGGCAACCTCCGTTTTATATGCTAACATGTTATATGAGGTATTATTGAGTTTTTAAGGTATTAAGGTGCTTAGAATGAAGTTTGGTTGCAATCCGATAAAGTTCCGTTGACATTCACACGTTTTGGGGCAAATCAGTCATTTCAATCTTTGGAATTTTTGTCCAAAGTCTTCACAAAAGGTTGAGCTCTCAGATATGCTTCGCATGGATGCAAACGGTGCGCGAATCCGAGTCTAAACGAAGATGTTACTAATTTTTATTCGGGGAAGAAATAAAAGGGAATTCTCAAAATCAAACAAATCAATAAATGTCATTTGTGTCCTGGCCCAAATTGCAAACATGTCTATGGCGATTTGTTGCTAGTCTCGGCCAAGACTAGAGATATCAACTCGGGTTTTGGTTTACCCAATGGGGCATCTACTTTAGCAGCAAAAACTGGAAGCAACTGCCACCCTTGGTCGACCGGCCCTGACCTCCGGTCGACCGACCATTCCATTTTTGGCTTGCGTCACATGCAGTAGCTCAGCCCTGACGTACGGTCGACTGTCCACCACCTCGATCGAATGATCCCCTGTTTTTCCTTGTGCCGAGATTGCTGTCGCCCCTTTTCTTTTCTTTATTTTGTTTTCCTTTTCCTTTTATTTTATTTGTAACTTAGTATAAAATCAAGGCTTTATTTATTTGTAAAATATCTTCTATTATCTCTTCTTTTTAGTTTAGAATCTAGGGTTAGAGAAACATTTTGGGGATTTTATGGAGTTCCCCCCTCCTCCATTTTCTTTGGGGTTTTCACCCATTAATGTAAGATCTTTACTATTTATCTTCTTCCCCTTAAGTTAAGCTTTGTATTCCTTTATTTTTCATGCTTTATTATTTATTTCCATGCCTAAATAAATTGTTGTAGTTAGTTTATTTCTTGTTTGCTTCAATTAATAAGTTTCTTTAATTTATGTATTTCATCATGCCTCGTGACTAAGTTAATTAAGTTGTGTTGGATTGAGCTCACATAGGGTTGATTTAATTACTTTGCTTTGGTGACAGTTTTTATTCTTTTAATTCGATTGGGTTATCCTTGTTATTACGCCTAGGAGATTCAACGGAGTATATCATGTATGCTCCCTATTTATGACCCTACGTGTGTAATTTTCGGGGTATTTGTTGACGCCAAAATCATATTAGGCTTTTATGACGATTTAGGGGTGATAACTCTAGATTTTATTAATTGTTGAAATGAGACTCGATCTTACTAGATTTGTAAACCCATGTAACCATTTATACTAGTTAACTTGAGGTGAGGGATATTTGTCGCAACCTATAGTTTTGATTCCTTTTTTTAATCTAGTTTAAATACACATGCCTAGTTATCTTTTCCTTTTTGTTAACAATTACCTTTTACACTTTTATTTTGGAAGTATTAAACCGATAGAATTCTAGCACATAGTCTCTGTGGATTTTTGATACCCGGACTGGCCGTTGTACTCCCTTAAAAGAGTGTAGTCATAGTTTAGGATTTTGTATTGACTTGGCGAGCCGAATACAATAAACGACCACGTCGGTGACGCGATACCGTGGAAAAATCCTCTCTATCAAGTAAGGTATATAATAGATTGGAGGAGGAAGGAAGGCCACATGACATATGCATTGAGACACCCATCAATTCGTTGAACGCCGAATTGTTCTTGCAACCACAAAGGTGAATTATTCTCCTAGCCAAAACATGCATGACAAGAACCTTTGCGTCAATGTCTTGAAGGGGACATCCATGAACCAACATACCCAGGATGGTGCCCGGGTCCCTCAACCCCTTTGTTAATGGCTCCCGACCAAATACGCCTATTAATAACACGCTCGGCAAGCCGATTGTTGACATAGGCCATTCAACGGGTGTCAAGATGGGAAATAAATCATATAAGGGTGGCGAGTTCATGTGTATCGACAATGAAGCAGTGACGTCCTCATCTACCTCCTTCCCCTTCCCCTTGCTCTTGCCCTCATCGGAGGTGGACCCCCACTGACCCTTCATGAAGGCGTACATATCTAGAACCGTCGCCTCCAACCTTGATAGCTTATCATCATGGGTGTCCACCTTATGAGCCAATCCGATGTTGCTCGTCTCCATCCCGATGATCCTCGACTTCCCCACCCTAAAGCTCACCCCTTAGTACTCCTCTTGCGATTTACCTTGAGAACTTGAATGCGTGCGTCCGTAACCAAAGATGCTTTGTCGGCACCAGACTTCTTATTATGCATTTGTTTAATCTTTGCCTGAAACGACAAAAAGTACACGATGATTTAATTAAGTTAATAAAAAAATTATAACGTAATTAAAAAATTAAACAATTATAACTTACAATTGTACTGCAACGCTCGGGGACACCTCCTTATCCTTGCCATTCTTCTTCTGAATTGCCACATAGGCATCGAGCCTATGTGGCCTACCCCTAGGGCCACTCCTCGCCTCCTGAAATAAAGTAATGCAAAATTAGTAAGTAACGTAAAATAATGCTAAATTAGAATAACATAAAACTAAAATTAAAGAAAAATAAAAACTTACCATCATGTGCTCCACCTCGGCGTAAGACGTCCGCCCGGAGTAGTGCATGCCCACCTTTTTGTCCTGATTTTCCCTCTCCGATTGACGAGATGCCAATTTTCGCTCATCAATATCATTGTCGACAAACTACTGCCACTGTGCAAATGAGATCGACTCCTTCGATGGGACGGTGTCATGCACTCTTAGAATGGACTCCCGGGTCTTCCCAAAATATCGTGCCCGTATGTTTTTCTTCCACGTCTTATACTGATCCCTCAACTGTTCCAACGTGGAGTCGCGGACATGTGGGGGCAGGCCGAATTGATCCTGTTAAACAAATACAAACCAAAAAGAAGGTAAGTGTTAGTTGTGTTTAAATGTAAATGTAAATATAAATATAAATATAAATATAAATATAAATATAAATATAAATATAAATATAAATATAAATATAAATACACTACCTGTAGTGTCCCCAGATACTCATCTTAAGCTCATTTGGCACGGACCTCCAATCAGTGTACCCCAGACTGATGATCGCCTTCAGAAACTCTAGGGATCTAACTAGTTATGCCGTCTTGTTCTCGACGACGGACCCTAATTTGTCCCATTTTGGAGGCCTAGTGGACGAGGAGCCCTCGTCGCCTCCGCTTCCGCACTACCCCGATGAAGACATTTTCTGCAAATTTTTTTATTATTAGTACAAACATGTATATGAGAAAATGATCAAATCCAAATGAATTAGAATATTGTTCGAGTTAACGACATTATAAATCTAAAAATATTGTTTCAATATCGGGTCATGTCATGGACTTTGAATTAATGCTTAAATTAATTAAGATCCAAATTAACATATTCACTAACTATAAAACTATGAGCGGGGGGCAAACGCCTCTTTTTGGGTTGGTATACATTTTTTGATCTAGAGGGGAGACGAAGAGATTCAGTCTCCTCTCCACAAATAAGACACCCCAAATAACTATGTACTACACAATTGGATAATGTCCCATAAGGTGGAAAATCATGAATTGCTCACATCAACATAGCTTTCAGCGTAAACTCTTATTTTTTAAAAGAGTCAAATGCTTGCACACCTCTTCCCACAACTCATTTAATTCTTCTACCGAAGGATCCAGGTAAACATCGATGTTCTCACTTAGTGCCGCTGGCCCATATATCAACAAAGACAGCATCGAAAATTCAGGTCTCATACACTGTGAAGGAGGGAGGTTGAGTGGGGCTAGGATTACTGGCCATACACTCTGATTGGTGCTTAGATTTCCAAATGGATTGAAACTATCTGTTGATATTGTTAAAAAAATGTTACGCTTTTCTCAAGCAAAATCGGGATACTCATAACTCATCATCTTCCAAGCTATAGAATCAATAGGATGACGCATGAGATTTTCCCCTACTTCTTCCCTAACACACCAAGTCATTGCCTCCACTATCCATGGTACTGTGAAAAATTGCTTTAATCTAGGCCCAACGGGAATATATTTCAACACTTTTTGAGGCACTTTTAAGCTTGTGCCTTCCTTGCCAGTAGATTGGACATATTTAGGTTCATCTCATCTCGGACACCGATCGAGATTTTCATACTCCTTTCGGTATAGTATTACACATAAGCATGAATTGATTTATACTTCATTCCCAAACCTTTCAAACTGTTCTTCATAGTAGAATAGCTATTTGGAAGCGTATTCTTCTTGGGTAGCAAGCCCTTCACCCAATTCAAAATTCCTGTCATGCTATTGCCAGACAAACCATATTGGGTCTTCAAACTATGAAAACCAAACATGGCATGTAAAGTTATTTGATATTTCTCATAACCAGAGTACAACTGTTGGGTCACCTTTAATTTTAAACTTTGGTAGTCATCGTCAAGGTTTATCTCGATAATTTAATGAGCACCTTAACCTTGTACATCGCCAGTGACCTCATTTTCTTCCACTTCATGAACTCCATACGCGTCATCAACTAAATCCTCTAGCATATTATTATCTACATTGTCCTCCTTCCCTTGTACATCTATCCTACTTATTAAAGGATTTTGTGAAGGTTGCTCGGGGATAAAAGGAACTTTTGATTCCCCGTGAAAATCCAAAATTGATATCTATCTTGCATACCCCATCTTAACAAATGTAGTTTAACTATTTTCCACTCAAACACCTTACCATTCTTACACTTAGCACACGGATACGGGAACTCTTCATCATTACGACATCTCTTTGCGTATTTCATAAATTCATTAGCACATCTGCGAAACATATCCCTTATTCTATTTATCTCACCTATTCACTATTTGTATTTAGGATATCCCATCACAGTTACTACAAACAATCACCTATTATGGGTAATAAGCATATATTCATGGATTAGTATAAACAGAAGTATGGACATTTAGTTCCCATTAAATAATTTACTACAAGATTGACATTTCATCCTTCGGTGTTATATTATAAAAATAATATAATTCATATTTCTGCCATCTCCTCTAAAGGGTGAGTGGTCCTATCCCATCAAGATCACATATTTCTATAATATGCTTAACAGCTCATGCACATTGTTCCTATTTGAGGAAAATTCGATAGCATATCCCCATAGTTCTCCAAGTACACGACATAGATTCGCAAGTGTAAGTATTATTTCAATTTATCAATTGAAATAACACTCAACATCGTATCATTTAGTATGTACCCAAAGAACATTAAGACACGACAACAAAACTTCCCCCAAAAGTAACAAATTTAAGCCACTAAGAATATTATTATATGGAAACTATGAAGTTCCAAACTATCTAAACGGGACAATCCGAGGGATCTAATTACAGGGGTAGTGATTCTAGAACGGGTTTAAAGGCTATTGAATGCGTAAGCATAAGAACTAGAAGGCTAGTATCTATGCTCACCATATGTAATTTATTAATTATGTCTTATTTATATTCGGTTTAATCCCGACCCTAAATGTTATAAATGCCTAGGGCCAATCAACTCAATGGCCATCTAAGTGTTCAAATCTAACAGTCAATAACAATTCAAGAATCCAAAACAACAATGCAATATATTAGAAATTCCTAGGGCCAACTAACTCAATGACCAACTAAAAGTTCAAATTCACCAATCAACAACGGTTCAAGAATCCCAAACAATTCAACAATCTTTATGTGTGTGTGTGTGTGTGTATATATATATATATATATATATATATGTTGATACCAAAATTTACCCACCCACGAGGACCAATTAGAAATAGACATATGTCACCCACTGTAGCAATAATCATAGTCAGCAAGGAGCAACCGCCAACCAAGGCCTGGAATGCCGACCAACAATAGGAAGACTGACCAACATGGTTAGTAAAGAACTAACAGTCATATGCATTATGAACAATATGTATTGATGTAAATGCCTAATTTATAAAGGCATTCCATCCTTTAACATTCCGACTCTTGATCCCCTAAGAGGGCTATAAATACATTATATTCCTTACAACAAAAGGGACTGGAATACAATCCAACAGGCAATACGAGACAGTGGATGTAGGCTTTTCCTTTCAACCGAACCACTTGAAAAATCTTACTTGTCTCTTTTATTTACTTATTTATCTGTGATAAAATAATTAGATCAATTATAATTTTTTGCATCAGCAGATTGCGTCGTCTGTGGGAACGTATTTCTAAAACATTTTCATTCATCTATTTAACAAACATGACTGATATCCTCGAGTCAAGTACCAGGAATTATGGCATTATGCCTGTTCCTTATGCTCCACTAACTCATAATGATTTAACTGGAATCCTATCTAGTCTCGCCAGAGGACAAGAGGTTATGCAAGATACTATGAGGTAGTTAGCGCAAACCCTCCAAGCCAGGCCACCTTCCTTATCTGCTCATGGAAATATTCCACCACCACCTCCAAGAAGCAATAGACATAGCTAATCTAGGACTACTAGAGATACTTCCTATCTCCCAGGAGCAAGTTCTTCGCTCAGAACATCAAATCTCTATAACGATTAGTCTTTTACTCCTGAAAGATTGAGTGCCTTCGAAAGGCTAAGTCGAGCATCTCCTTTTGATCATTTGTGACCCAGGGGGAATAAAAATGTTCCCAGGGAATTGTCGAGAAATACTTGACGACCAACCAATCAACCTGAAGTCTCAGCCCAATTAAGATTAGATGCTCAAAAAACTGCTCGTACCGAGAAACATTCATAGTAGGAGAGTTCAACACGAATAGCTGGTCGGAATGAAAAAGCTACAACACACAGATCTGTCGCTGGTAACAATGCATGGAAGGGTTCCATCCAGCAATTAAAAGATAGATTGAGAGAAATGGCTAAGGCTAAGAACCCTTTGCATAGAAGCATTGTGAAGGGATCTCCTTTCATATAGTCTATTGTGGATTTTTCCAGACCTTCAAAGTTTAAAGCTCCCGTAGTTACTTCCAAATATGATGGGAAAACTGATCCCATCCTTCATATAGAGCAGTATCAGGCAACAATTGACATTTATCCCATCCTCGACGAAATGAGATACAGGGCATTCTCAGGGATAATTCTAAGACATGCTCAGATCTAGTATAACAGTCTTTTTCGGGGGCAAATTTCTAATTTCCATCAGCTTGTCGAGCTATTTATTGATAACTTATACTTTAGAGCTAAAGCAGTGAAACGAGTTGCTCATTTACTCAGTGTAAGGCAAAAGATAGGAGAAATTACCAGAGTTTACATTACTCGGTTCAACAATGAAAAGTTAGAGTTTGTTGACTACGAGGAAAAGACAACCATTACAGCCTTTATGAATGGGTTTCTCCCCCCAAAACTCTAGTACATGCTTGCTAAAGATCCTCCAAAGATGATGACAAATTAATGGCAAAAGTAATTAAGATCATGAATGATGAGGAGACAATGGCAGCCAAGTGGAGCTCGGAGGAAAAAGTTAAAGGTAAAACTGAAAAAAAGGAGCATAAATATTCCAAGGAGCACAGGTAACCAAAGAAAAAAATGATTATTGGCCGGCTCAAGAAGTACAATAATTACACTCCATTGACAATGGGCATCCACCATGTTTTAGAGGAAATCAAGCATAACAAGGATGTACATTAGCCAAAGAAGCTAAGGAGTTCCCCTACCGAGAGGGATAGATCCAAATATTATGAATTTCATAGAGATCATGGCCATAAAACAGATCGTTACATTGCCCTTCAAAACAAAATTGAAACTCTCATTCGAAGAGGAAAGTTAGAAAAATTTATTGATTGGTAGAATAAAGATGGAGCTCGACAAAGGTCAAAGTCTCATTCTAAGCCCAGAGACGAGAAAAAAAGGACTCATGAAGATGATCAGGAGGATGATCCTGACCAATGCAAGAAACCCAGGTAACCAGAACGTGAGGTATTCATGCTCAGTTTGGGTTCTTTTGATTGCTAAATGATTACAGGTGGAGACGTAGGAGGAGGAGACCATACTACTGAAAGGAAAGCTTACCTTAATGAGGCACAAGCTTTTTCTTATATACATAGGATTAATATAGCTGAAGAATATCGATCGATGAAGGTCAACAAAGGCAAGATGGTGATCAGTTTCTCTAAAAATGACCTCTCAGGGGTACTGTACCCCCATAATGATCCTCTCGTAATTAAAGTCAGAAAGGAGAATATAGTTATTTCCAGAGTACTAGTTGATAATGGTAGCTCGACAAATATTATGTTCTATCCTTGTTTTGAAAGTTTGAACTTCAAGCTCAACCAGTTGGAGCCCTACCACAGAACTTTAATAGTTTTTTTTTTATGAAAAAGTATTCCTTTCGGGAATAATTAAGGTAGAGGTGTTGATTGACACATGGCCAACCAGCCGAACAGAGAAGATGCGTTTCTTTGTAATGAACAAAAATGTTCATTATGATTATAACATGATAATGGGAAGAGCAGGGTTAAAGAAGTTTGAGGCCGTACCAACTACAGTCCATCAATGTTTAAAGTTATCGATAAACTTTGGAGTGGGAATTGCAAAAGGTGACCAAAAAGTAGCCCGTGAATGCTACTACTCATCTGTCGAGAAAGAATATTTAGCAGAGATGAAGAAGAGAATCGCCACTTACCAAGTGGACACCTCTGAACCCCATAATGAATCTGAGGTTGAAACTTTAGACCCAAGGGAAGAAACAAAATTGGTGAAGGGTTTGATAGTTAAGGTAATGGAGAGCATTGTGCTGGACGACGAGAATCCAGCACGCACCACAAATAGGAATAACGCTGGATCCTGTTCTTAAACAGGAACTAGTAAATTTCCTTAGACAAAGGAAACATGTGTTCACCTGGAGTCATGAAGATATGATCGAGATTGATCCCAACTTTCTTTTCTATGAGCTCAATGTTAATAAGGATGTCAAGCTTGTGAAGCAGAGACGAAGAGTGTTTAGCCCCTAGAAGAAACAAGCAATTTAGGAGGAAGTTAAAAAGCTTCAAAAAGATGATTTCATTGATGAAGTGAAGTATCCAGATTGGCTGAACAATGTAGTAATGATTAAGAAGAATAATAACAAGCGGAGAATGTGCGTAAACTTCACGGATTTAAACAAAGCGTGCCCAAAGGATCATTTTCCTTTACCACGAATTGATCATATTGTTGACGCCACTTTAGGACATGAACTACTTAGTTTCGTGGATGCATACTCTGGTTATAACCGGATCAAGATGAACCTGGAGACAGGGAAATCACTTCTTTTATTACTCCCCGAGGAACTTATTGCTATAATGTTATGCTTTTTGGTTTGAAAAATGCAGGTGCTACTTACTAGAGATTGGTGAATAAAGTTTTTGAGGAGAAAATAGGCAAGAATATGGAAGTATACGCAGACGACATACTGACAAAGAGCAAGAAAGCATTCGATCACATTACCGACCTCAGCCAGACTTTTGACCAATTAGAATAACACCAGATGAGGTTGAATCCAACCAAGTGGGTATTTGGTGTGCAAGAAGGAATGTTCCTTGGGTATATAGCTAATCAGAGGGGAATTGAAGCAAATTCGGACAAAATAAAGGCATTGATTGAAATGAAGTCCCCTACTTGCAAAAAAGATATACCAAGGCTAACTGGGCGAGTAGCAGCTTTGAACAGATTTATGTCCCGAGCTATTGACAGGTGTCTGCCATTCTTTAAAGTGTTTAGAAAGAGTTTCGAATAGAACAACGAGTGTGAAAAAGCTTTTCTAGAGTTCAAAAAGTACTTAGGATCACCCCCACTGCTCTTTCAACCAATTTATGGGGAAATATTGTATTTGTACTTAGCTGACTCTGAGTCAGCTGCAAGTTTCGCCTTAATTTAAGAAGATAATGGAGTTCAAAAACCAGTCTACTACACCAATAAAGCTTTATGAGGAGTAGAAATCAGATACCCATGCTTGGAGAAGTCAACATTGGCATTGATTGCGGTATCCAGACAGATAAAGCCATACTTTCAAGCCCATATAATTATAGTATACACTGATGTGCCTCTTAGGCAAGCCTTGCATAAGCCGGAGAAGTCGGGCAGATTAATGTACTAGGCAGTAGAATTAGGGGAGTATGATATTGTATATGAACCAAGGTATTCATTAAAAAGCCAAGTCGTGGAAGATTTCATTGCTGAATTCAATTATCCTGAGGTCCCCGAGCAACAAGGAGTGCAAATATGAACAAGACATAAGAAGGGATAGTCCAACTAAGGCTGTCATCGACCAACCGTCCGAGCAACCCTCATCAGAAGAAAAGTCAGAAGAAATCACTAGCGACCTGCAGGATTCCTCTTCTAGAGCTCAAGATATGCCAGGGAAGTATGAGGAAGAAAGGAGAAAAATATTCCATCATGGGATATTAACAGACCAAGTGTTTGATGATAATCTCTCGATATGGAAATTATATGTTGATAGATCATCTTTTGCAACCGGTAGTGGAACAGGTATAATACTTAACACTCCTGATGGGATATATATTAAATATGCTCTGCAATTCCAGTTCCAAGCCTCAAATAACGAAGCAGAGTATGAATCTTTCATTGTGGGTTTGAGTTTAGCCAAATCACTGAACGCCGAGCAAGTTAAGGCACACAGTGATTCTCAATTGGTGGTGAACCAAATATTGAACTTGTATGGAGCTAAAGGAGATTTGATGACTAGATACCTGTCTAAAGCATTGGATGTGATAGATAAATTATCGACTGTTCAGATAAACAGAGTACCAAGATTGGAGAATTCCCGAGCAGATGCACTTGCTCAGCTAGCTTCAGCAATAAGAATTGAGCTCTGAAGAACTATTCCCATCGAGATTATAGAAAATAGGAGTATAGATGAAGACCTGATGATTAATTTTATCACAGTAGATATGGGTCCATCTTGGATGGATCCCATCAGAGCTTACATTGAGGAAGGAACTTTTCCAGCAGATATAATTAAGGCCAAAAAGCTGAAGTAGAAAGCAACAAGATATATGCTGAACCAAGGAGTGTTGTACATGAGAGGATTGACAACTAGTTTACAGCGTTGTGTTCATCCAACAGAGGTTTAAGACCTAATCTAGGAAGTGCATGAAGGATTTTATGGAGCTCATATAGCAGGCATGACACTACTGTAGCGGATTAATACACAGGGATACTATTGGCCCACTATGCGAGCGGATTGTGCAGCCTTTGCTAAGAAATGTGATAAGTGCCAACGATATTCTAGTATTCACAAGACTCCATAGACTGCTCTCACTCCAATCACTTCACCTTGCCCGTTTGCAATTTGGGTAATATATTTGGTCGGCCCATTGCCGACCACCCGAGGAAGATTCAGGTACTTAGTCGTTGTTGTGGACTACTTTATAAAATGGGTGGGTGCAGAACCCTTGGTGGACATGCCGTATGAGAAGGTCTACCAATTCATTTGGAAGAGTATTATTTGTAGATATGGGTTGCCTTATGCCTTCATTATCGACCACGGTATGCAGTTCGATAATGAAAAATTTATCTCTTATTATGCTCAGTCCAATATCCAAAAGCTGCATTCTGCTCCAGGTCATCCTCGGAGCAATGGGAAAACTGAAGTTACAAATAGAACTCTGTTTAATGGGTTGAAAATAAGACTTGATGATGCCAAGAGAAACTGGATTAATGAGTTGCACTGTGTTCTGTGGGCATACCGAACAACTCTAAGGACTGCAACTGAAGAATCTTCATACATGCTGGAATTCGGGACTGAGGCTGTAATACCTGCTGAATTGGGCCTCCCATCCCATAGAGTATTGAACTTCAACTCTCTTGTAAGTGATTTAATGCGAATATTGGATTTGACTATGCTGGAGGAGGTACGTGAGGATGTTGCTTTAAGAAATACAGCGTACCAACAAAGAACAACCCGTTTCTACAACAAAAGAACGTAGACGACCAACTTGAAGGAAAAATATTATGTGCTAAAGAAGGTAATCCATAAGAACAACACACTTGAGGCTAATTGACATGGGCCATATCGCATTTTAATAGTTTTCCAACTTGGAACGTACATAATTGAGACATTGGAGAGAGAAGGATTCAAGAATTCATGGCATGCCGAGCATCTTAGGAAGTATTATCAGTGATGTAATGAAACACATTGTACTCATGTCATTTTAAAATTAATAAAAATGATGATTTCCTCCATTTCTTTTTTTAACCTTTTGGGAGTAAGTGCTATGCACTACTATAAACTTGATTGGCATCGGTGAAAGTTGATCGGCGACAGTTGAAAGTTGCTCTAAGAAACTTCAAAAGTGGCTCGGATAATAATCATACCATTGATCAACGCCCATAATAGGTCCTTCGCAAAAACAACCACATAGTTGATTACCGATGTTCGAATTACTGATGTTTGAACGTTGCTCGGCATAAGTATAACTTGATCGGTAGCAGACAAAAATCAAAGTAAATCAGGATTCTAAGTCCTCAAGAAACTTGGTCACTGAAGACAAGGATAAAATAAGATTTTATTACACTAAAGTTAAGGATAAAATAAGATTTTATCCAACTAGGCAAAGTGAAGGAATAACATTGTGACGATTCCTAAAAAGGAATGGAGACACATATTCCACATATGCCTGGTCACCACTGGTAACTAATGCAAAACCTAAACATTTAGGTGTATTAGTAGAACCTATGGAAATACATGGGTAACTAGTACTACACATGGATTTTAATCTAAGTGTACTGGTAGAATCTATGATATCATTGGTAATCGATACTAAACTTAGGCAAGAGCTTAAGTGTGCCAATAGAACTAATGAAAAAGAAGAAGTCATTCACATTCAAAGATTAACGAGATAATTTAATAAAATATATTTCATTCATTTAAATAGTCATTACATAATTTTGCTCACAATTGAATTACAGGAATAAAATTTATTCTAAGGGACGTTTCCCCTTAGCTTTAGAAGAACTAGAAACTGGCTCTATGCCTGTTGGAGGATCATATAATGAATAAGGGGAATTGATAAAATTAAAGTCTTGAAGCATTCTTATATTACTGCTGCTCGGTCTATCTAGCAGATGAGGAGGATGGACAATCTCTAGCTCATTATGAAGGCCATAGTCCACTAAATATTTTGAAATCAAGAACCGGGGAATCATGTTGACTGGAATCTAATTAACATCCAATTTAAAATGAGGATCTTCATAGTTCAATAAGCCAGGATCATACCAGTTCCAAAGATTACTATTTTGATCCACCTTCATAACTGTCAAGCAATTGGTCCAGCCCCATTTGTAGCCTTTATTATAAGATTGCTTGAAATGCTCATCAAAATGAATAAAGGCTTCGTTGTATCCCTTTATTCAGATCTCCCTAGACTGTTTATAAAATTGGGTTAGCCTCTAAACCCGGTGATGCAATTTCTTCAATACTCCATCTTTAGCTTGCAATTGGGAAGATTGAGTAGAAAGTTGCTCGGATTGGGTCTGGAAAGTCTTGGATATATCAGTAATGGCCAAATTCTTTGCTTTCAATTATGTATCCTGGTTAACAAGTGTTTTTTAGGTCCTAGCCTCATCTGTAGTAGCTCAACCAGGTTTAACTTTTTCTCGGGAGGAAGAAGTAGGCGTAGTTTTCTTTAGCGCTTCCAATTCTTCCCTTAGTCTGGCATTTTCAATCTCCAAGAAGGAAACCCCATCATCAGCAACAACAGCAGTAGTATAAGAAGCTTTCAACGAGTTCAATTCATCCCTCAAACTGTTATTCTCTTCTTTCAATGATTTGGCGATGGATCTAGCCTCCTCTACTTCACGCTTAAGCTGAAATTCCTGCATCCTGAAGAAAGATGCATGCTTTTCCAACTTCAGCTCAAAACCCCAACCTTCACTCAGAGCTTTGTATTTTTGTTCGTAATCGACGTGTAAAAGAGCTATAGTCTCCTTGTGATACTTTTGAAGATCTTCTATCATTTCAAAGTATGCAACATTATTGGCCCCTGCTCGATTAAGAAGACACTTCAGGTATAGATAAGCTTCTTTATCCTGATATGAGACATCAACCCCGAGCAAGTTGGATAAGTCTTCTTCAGATAAAGTCATATAACCAGCCTTAAAAAGATTATTACATCTTTTGAGTAGATCAGAGTCAATGGAGGAAAACTGATCCAGTTTATCCATGAACTATAAAGAATAAGAAAAATCTACAATCAACAACATAATATAAAATTTAAGACAGAGGAAGACAAGTGCGAAGAAATATTCGTTTTCATTGATAGAAATAAAATTACAAGTACATTGATATGAATCTGAAAGTAAAAATAAAGGAAAAAGCAAAAGCTGCTTGCCAAATAAGTCTACAACTTCTTTCTATCATAAGTATCCCCTATTTGGGAAGGGGCAGAAATAGGTGGAGTGACTTGCTCAGAAGAAGGGGGAAGTGAAGACCCAACTGTTGCTGCTTGTTGTTGATCGGCAGACTCCAAGACAAGAGTAGAATCCTATTATCCTTCAACATCCTCAGTATCCTCATACAAGTTGGGAAGAGAACTAGGATCACGCCTGAGGAACAACTCAGAGTCCTAA
This sequence comes from Sambucus nigra, assembly GCA_949130495.1. Classification (NCBI taxonomy): domain Eukaryota; kingdom Viridiplantae; phylum Streptophyta; class Magnoliopsida; order Dipsacales; family Adoxaceae; genus Sambucus; species Sambucus nigra. The sequence goes on from OX422208.1 coordinate 646,184,777, forward strand.
GGTGTGCTAACCTCCGTGAGTGCTGCCGACCAACCATCCTTAAAGCATTTCTTCTTTTCAAATTCAATATGAGCAGATTCAGCGCCGATAGCCTTATCCCAACCTCTGTTGAACGTAGACTCCCTGGCCTTCAATCTTCTAGCCTTCTCATTAGCCATACTTTTCTGTAGCTCGAAAACCTGCCCCCGAGTAACTGCAGCCTCATTCTCGACAGTCTTTATTTTGGTGTCCCACTTTTTTTGCTCGTTTGTAAGTGCTTGTTGGGGATCAAGCAAAGATTTCTTCAGGCATTCAAATGCCTCTTCCACTTCGTTTGAATAAGAACAGAGGATGTCATCCTTCTCCAACATCTGGTTGAAATCAACCAGGAACTACAAAATTAAATGAGAGCAAGTCAGTACAAGAACTACCAAGCATATAAATAAAAGAGTGGAAATGATAATTTTTACCAAAGCAAGGCTCTGAGCAACCCTTTCAAAGATTTTTGAGCGAGGCATTACAGAAGCAGCAACCCTATAGTCTGAAAGAGTACCAGATTTATTAATTGCCTGGCCAAACCAGGGCCAATAGCCATTGGAGAGCCAGAACCAGACAAATCAACTAAGTCTCGTTGGTCGGCACCAGAAGTAGTTCCTTCATCCAACTTGGAAGGAAGACCTTTCTTTGAGCTCTTGGGCTGGACTTCATCATTCTTTTTGGCTGGGGGCTTCTTCCTAATTGTAATACCCCATATATTTATTGATTTTTTTTATTATGGGATTAATTAAATTAAATAAGAATTAATTGGAAATTAATCCGAATATAAATACTAACGAGATGTGAGTTGGTATTTGATTATGATGCGTACTTATGGTAATATATGAATATTGAAAATATTAAAATTGTCGCGAGACTGAAATACGACAATTTGGGAAATTTAGTTGGGTCACAAATGTAATTATTTGAATTAAAAAGTGAATTTTATTTTTATCAACCGAATGGTCATTTTGAGTGCGCCAACGTGTCTGGAAGGGTTAAAATAGTCAGAAAACACTAGCCGGGGGTTTAGTTTGGGTCCCGATACATTTTTGGGCCATACCGACAACCTAGAGGGGTATTTTGGTAATTTTAAAAATATGGGAATTAAAACCTACGAATTTTAGGAGTTAATTATATATTATTTAGGAACCCACTAATCCCATTATCAGCATTAAGTGAGTTAGAGGGCTACGGGAGTTATAGGAGAGTTTGAAGAGTTCTAAAAAGAAACCTCCAACCACCATCTTCAACCTTGGGAGAAAATCTGTAGAGAAAGGAGAGAAGCAACCTTCATTCACCAACATCAATTCTGAAGAACAATCTAAGGCAAGTGATTTGATATTTTTAACGCATTGAATATTTCTTCCATGTTTAGTGTAAGAATTTTTCTCATCTTGAAAGTTTTGAAGAAAACCAATGAAATTATTGGAGAAACTTTGAATTTGGGTTAGGATTTGCATGTAGAATGATAATGGACTGATTTAATATTCAAAGAGTTGTATATGATGATTTAAAAACGTATTTTTGATGAGTAATTGGGCATAATAAAAATTATGGGTTCATGTTCATAGGGTTTGGGGAATATTTGGAGATTTACATTAATTCCATGATGATTTGTAAGATTTAACCCCTAAAATATGTTAAGAGATGATCTAGGGTGATTAGAAATGGTTTATATACATTAAAACATAAATTGGATGGATTTAGGGTGGATTTAGAGAAGAGAATAATTGAGAAAAACGGACTTGGGAATTTCTGGGCTGAAACTGCCATCTCGTTAGAAGACCTTCCCAGGTCGTTCGAACGACCTCATTCGAACGAACTTCTAATGAGATGACAGTATCCCTTCTAATGAGTTGGTAGTTCGTTCGAAGCCATTTCGTTCGAACGACACTCGTTCGAACGACCTCGTTCGAACAAGATTTCTAACGAGTTGATAGAGTGGCCTTTTTGGCCTGAATTTATTTCTAGTATCCCGTAAACTTATTTAAATGTTGAGGTAACCTTACCTTATTAACTAGTGGGTATAGTTGGGAGATTGGGGTACATTGAAGAGTAAAACTTAGAATCTTGTAGTAAATCGGATGACATTTGTGGATTGGGAAGTGTATAACTAATCATGACGTAAGAAGAGTTAATAACTTAAATACATATAAACCGAAGACTTGTGAGTTGTATAATACTAAATGTTGGCACAAGAATGAGAAGTATACCACTAATAAAATATTGTAATATCTAAGATGTGCGAATGCTTAGTATATGTAGTTATCTGTGTATAACATACCTACCGTACTTGCTATCATGGGAGGTCGGCGTTCGATCAGGGCCATCTAATCTTTGTGTGCCTACGGGGGGATTTAGATTGATACCTCGAGGACATAGGTCAGAGAAGGACTTATTGAGAAGTTAATAAGTCTGCTGATCATGGGAGCGTAGGTATGTGCGTGACCCATGTGATGTGAACTATGTTCGCCTCCATTGTTTGTGATTGTTGTTTAATGAAACGATTCCTGAGAGATTCAGAATACGTGGTCCTTATGTACGTGATGTACCAGGATTTGATAGCAGAGTATGTGTGCACCGCATCTTAGCCTCGGGGTGCCAGTATTGTATATTTATGATGAGAATAATATACTGTTAATTGAAATGAATTGTCTTGAGTAATTGTGAGTATAAATAATAGCAACGGTTTGTAAAGTGAAAATGAAAGATCTCTAGTAGTTAGTAGTACTAATATGGAAAACTGTGTAGCAAGGCATAACACTCTGAAATAGAAGATGTTGGGAATTTAAATTGGATATCGTATAGTAATGTTAGATTTTGTAACGGACTAGTTAGATATGAAAATAACTAGAATGGGTACGGGTACGATAGGAGTGCACAATTAGTTGAGAGGTGAGGAACTCATGTGAGTGCACACACTATCATGTACTTTATATTCACTGTTTAATGATATTAAACACTTGCAAAATTTTAAATTATTTTCACAATCAGGCTCTGACCCGTTTACTTTCAAATCTATTTTTCTAAAAAAACCTTTTAGGTGCCCAGCCACAAGGACACCATGCATAGGAGTTCTATTCAGGTGACGTGCTGTAGCTGCTGTGGAAGTTACATAACCTTAATAGTAGACGCCTCCATTTCCGATCTTGACTCCATTATCAGTTTTTATCATTTGTTGGGCATGTCGCCCATTCCTTTTAGAGACATCTTACTTATTCAGTTATTTCAGACTTTGGATTGTAATTAATTTCAGTGATGCAGACTTTGCATTTATTTATTTCGGTATTCGGATTGTTGTGAGGAGTTTTCCTCCAGACTCATTATTATTGGATGGTTATTCTATTGTGACTATGTTGGGTTGGTTATGTTAACTTTTCATAATTCGTTTATTGCATGTTAACCGGATTTAATTAAAATGGACAACTCACTCTTTAAATAATAGGTGGCTAGTAATTGTTAAAACGTTTGCGACAGTGATGCTAGGAACTGAGCCAACTTGGCGTTTTGTATTAATTTAATAAAGGAGTAGCTACCCGGTATTTAATTAGTCGGGGTGTCACACTAGTTTCATCCTTATTGCTGACCCACTATCAATAGATTTTGTGGAGCCAATAGTAGTAATATCTCCCATAATGTTGGGAAACTTTCTCTTCACCATGGCAGTGGCAAGAGGTAAATCTGAGTCAAGCGAAGAAGAGGAGTTTCTAGCAGCTTCACCACTGCCAGATACAGTGGCAGAAGAAGTTGATATTGGGTCTTGGTTAAGCTCAATCACTAAGGAGGGCGCAACAGAAGTTGAGCGATCAACAAAGGAAGTAATGGAGTTTTTATACGCCAACAGATATGACGCAGACCTAATGTGTTCCTCTCCAATTTTCTGGTGAATACTCCAAAGAAACTTCAGCTCGATAATATTGATATCACTCTCATTGGGAGACTTTCTCTTCCGATCAACTGCAATCAAGAGAAAACAAATACAGTTAGTATTGTAACCAATGCAATTATTCAGAAGAATTATACAATAGTGTTGCAACCTATCCCCTGGATATATTAAGGGCATATGGGCCCCTGGTATACTGCATCCCCTATAATGGGTGCATATTGTCAATTCTTGGCAATCACTCCATGATCAAAATAGTTAGAGTCTGGAATATTAACTACTAAAGCCCTATTTACAACCCTAGTTTTTAAATAGTTAGTGTTATCACTGGTGATCCATTTATAGCAAAACATAATCTACGGGATGCCTATATGGGTCCCATAAAGATAATTTAACCTATAAACCTCATTAACTACTCTCCAAGTATTGGGGGCTATTCTAGCAGGGACCATGTCAAAATAATGGTAAAACTCAAGACAAAATGGATTTAGGAGAAAAGTGAACCCACACTCAGCAATAAAAATAGAAGGGAGCCAATGACCCTCAGACAAAGAAAAAGGTCCATAGGAGGACTAGGAAGCTCCAAATCCACCCACGAAGGGATATTCCACTCATTCCTAAATTCCTCTAGAGAAGTTACTGGGTAAACCATGTTCAAAGATAAAGAAAAGGAAACGAGAGAAGATTCTTACAAGGATTTAAGAATATGGGTGGCAATTCAGGTTAGTCGTGTCATTTTCGGGTCGTGTTGATTTTAATTTGAGTATAAGTTTTGGGTATTCTTAAATCTATACAAGCTAATCATGTCATATTAGGGTCATTTCGGGTTATTACTGTAAACGGGTTATCGTGTAAAAAATTGCCACCCCTATTTAAGAATTCAGCAAGAATTGAAGGACAGAAGAAACGACCGCACAGAAAACCAGAAAGTTTGAGGTAGAAGACAATCGGGGATTTTACTGCCTTTATAGATTGCCTAAAAAATCGACGAAAGTAATGATTAAAGGGAAACGAAGATTGAAATTTTGGCGGCTAAGCTAAAAAAGACGTATTTTCCCCAAAAATGATTCGTTATAATTACGAGTAATTGCGAAAATTCCATCTGTGTTATATGTTCTCAGCCAAGTTGATAATTTTATAAGTGTGGAAAGTTGGTAGCCGACCAAGTATCAGAAAAGTCGCCCAAGAAACTATTAGAACTAAATGTTCCATACCTTCGCAAAATCATCAAGCATGAAACACTGGGGGATTCTGCTGATACCAAAATTTACCCACCCAGGTGGACCAATTAGAAATAGACATGTGTTACCCACTCAAGGTCTGGAATGCCGACTAACATTCTGAATGCCAACCAATAGCAGGAAGACCGACTAACATGGTCAGTAAAGCGCCAACAGTCATATGCATTATGAACAATATGTATTGACGTAAATGCCTAATTTATAAAGGCATTCTATCCTTTAACATTCCGACTCTTGATCCCCCAAGAGGGCTATAAATACATTGCAATCCCTACAAGAAATGGGACCGAAATACAAGCCAATAGGCAATACAAGACAGTGGACGTAGGCTTTTCCTTTCACTCGAACCACATTAAAAATCTTACTTGTCTCTTTTATTTACTTATTTATCTATGATCAAATAATTAGATATATTCTTGTTTTTTGCATAAAAAACACACACACACACACACACACACACACACACACACACACACACACACACACACACACACACACACATATATATATATATATATATATATATATATATATATATAGAGAGAGAGAGAGAGAGAGAGAGAGAGATTTATCGAAATGTGTGTGTAGAGAGAGAGTGAGTGAGGTGGTCGCCGCTGCAATTAGAGAGAGAAACCAAATTTTAATTTCAAAATTGAATACCAATTTCAATTTATACCAAAAATCAAATACACACAATTTAAATACCAATTTCAATATACAAATACCAATTTCAGAATGCCAATTTTAGAATACAAATACCAATTTCAATATACAAATACCAATTTCAGAATACCAATTTCAATATAGAAATACCAATTTAAATATACAAATATAAATTTCAAATTATACCAAATACACACACTTAAACACACACACACACACACACACACACACTGAAACATGCACATTAACACGTACACACACATTGAAATACACACTAACATAGAAACACAAACTAACACACACACATTGAAACACCCACCCACCCACCCACTGGCACACACACACACACACACGCACACACACACACACACACTAACCCAGTGTCTACACACACACATTGACGCGCACACCCAGTGTCCACACACACACATTGACGCGCGCCCACACACACACACACCAAGGAAATATATATATATATATATATATATATATATATATATATATATATATATATATATATATATATATATATATATAGAGAGAGAGAGAGAGAGAGAGAGAGAGAGAGAGACGTACTAGATATATTTATAGATAGATAGATAGATAGATAGAGAGAGAGAATCGCAAGTTAGGGAAATAAAGGAGGGAAGGGAAACGAGGGAAAGAAAAGCTGAAGCGATAAGGGTTTTTTCTTTTTAATGTTGTCATGGACGTGTCACGGTCAAAGACCTTGACAAAAAATGCATGTTTTTTTGTCACGGTCTTTGACCGTGACAACGCTGGTAGGGTGAATGGTGCTATTTTGGCCTTCTTGGTGTAGTGAAAATATATCAGTAGATAGTTAAAGAATATATATATTGGATAGGGGTGAGCCATACCTTAAACTTTCAAAAAGAGATGAAGACTTACCAACTACATGTTTGATTTTCATGAGCAACAACTTACTAAAGAAGAATTATATTTATATATATATATATATATATATATATATATATATATATATATATTAGGAATTAACATGGTTGATGTCACTCTATGGGAATATGGTTTCGTGCTTAAAAGATTTGGAGCAAGAAACTTGTGTACAATGAATTATGTAAAAGATATTAGAGCACTCGTGCTGGTAACGTGTTGTAAAATAAAAGTGGCACGAAAAATTGAGAGGGAGTGAGTCTTTCATTTCATTGATATATCAATATTAAAGGGGTATAAACCATATTTATAATAAAAAATAAAGTAATCCAATAGAGCGCTTAATAATTGTGGAATACAAGTGAACTAGAATACAAGTGAACATCCACTTAATACACATTTTTATAACACTTTAGTGTATATATATAAAAGTTTTTTATATGAAACATTTTTCTTCAATTAATAAATGCTAATATTTATAAAAAAAGTAGAGTTTTTCTAAAACAGTTTATAAAATCTGAATGTTAACATTACTATAAATAGTTTTTGAAAATTACTTTACAAAAACACAGTTTTTATATATCAATAGGATTTTATACTTATCTTTATAAATCAAGTTTTGGAAAAAATAATTTTTATATTAAAAAATAATTAAAACAAAAAATAATGATATCATATATTTGTTTTTATAAAAATAGTCTTGGTTAAAAAATGATTTATATTTATAAAACAATTTTTAAAAAAGATTTTATACACATAATATATATTTTTTTTAAAAGAAAGGTGAAGAGTACAGTTTTTTTTTTAATTAAATTACTTATGAACAAAAGTGTTTTATTAAAAAAATAATTTTATGTTATTTTCATAAAAACATTTAAAAAAATAATTTTTAAATTTTTTTTTGGTTTGCTCCAACCATATATGGCAAAATTGGTATCGAACACCAAAAGATGAGCGCACAATTAGTACACAACACCAAAGGATGAGTTGTCAAAGGGACAAAAGTTGTAGACTAACGACAGAGTTAAAAATTGGACAAAACCCTAAAAAAGCCAAATAGTACTAATTTGACGGAATTATGAAAACAAAATGGGATCAAATTCAAAATGACCCAATAAATTAAAAACTCACAATATACACACATATGCATATATAGTGTTAACACGTGGCTTGCAGAACGTGATGAGAAGTTAAATAGAAAAAAAAAATTATCAGATGAACAACAAATTAAATACCAAAACTACATTTAATTATTTTATATATCATGTGTAATGTTCTTAGTTAGTGTTAGACCATTTGCATACATACTGAAGGAGAGTAACTACGTAATGATATTATATAAGGAAATGATTATATAATAAAGCACAACATCTTATAATCATATTTCAAACGGTGGCACACTCCACTAGCATATTTACCATGGCCATCTAATCATAGTGATGCATGCTTAATTATTAGGATTTCGTGCAGTGCTCTTAGGTTTAATTAAATACTTAAAGTCTGAATTTTCTGTAACTGTTCTTACTGAGAAAATGCCAAAAACTTAAAAGAAAGGAAAGCTCATTCTCACTGAACAAAATCTTGTGTCTGAGTCTGACCATAATAAGAATCTTCAGTTCTTCTTCACAAAAGAACACAAGATAAAACTTATAAAAATGCCACGCAATTCTAAAAGTGTCATAATCATAGGCTGTGCACGCTTGGAACAGTATTAATGATCTCTTTATCGGAATAAAATTTAAATAATAAGACACAGTGGGATTCAGTTGTGAACCCTCAAACAACTGTGAGGTGGTTTCGTGTTTATTATATGATGTAACTTTAAGTTTTTATGCGAATTGTAATTGATTCATCAACATGCATGCACAATGAAGGATACCATTAATTTCTTATCGACTCATCATTAGTCATTTAGGGTCGATTTGCAACTATAATTCTGTTATAATTTCGTTTTCTGTGTTTAAATATAATTTTGATAAAAGTATGCATTTGACATCTTGTTTTTAAACACTAAGAGCTCGTTTGATTCTGTATTCATAAAACTCGATTTAAACGTTGTTTTTAAATACAATTTTAAAATTCAGTTTTTTGTATTTATAATTATTGGTGTGTGTTTGGTAAATTTATTTTTACACACAATTTTTTGAAATTTTTTACAAAATTGGCAAACATGTATATTTATATTATACATATGTGTGTGTGTGTGTATAGTTAAACTCTTCAACATATCTCATTATATATATATATATATAAGAATTACACACATATTAATGTATTATATATGTATATTACATATTAAGGTTTAAATTCATTAAAATATTAAGAATGAATCATTTTGAATTGAAAAATAAAAAACAGAAGTTATAACACCCTCAACCTGTTTTCTGAAAAACTTGATTATAACACAGAAATATTATAATTCAGTGTTTAAAAACAGGTTGCCAAACGCAGATTTTTATTAGAATTGTATTTAAACACATAAAACAGAATTATAGTTGCAAACCAAACAGGCGCTGAATTATAATATTTCTTTGTTATAATCAAGTTTTTCAGAAAACAGGTTGAGGGTGTTTTATAACTTCTGTTTTTTATTTTTCAACTCAAAATTATTCATTCTTAATAATTTACTGCATTTATACCTTAATATATAATATACATACATAATACATTAATATGTGTGTAATTTTATAAATAAAAATATATATGTACATGTACACAAAATTACGTATGAAATAGTATAAGGTTAAATAATATTATTAATAGATACATGATGCTTATATATAGTCTTAAATATGTATTATTAATGTATGAAATAATATAAAATATACATATAGTACATATGTATTAAAATATATTTTCAATTAATGTATGTATATAATTTTATAGTGAATTATATATATGTACGTTTGCATTTGTGTGTATATATATATATGAAACTTTCACACATTCATGATACATGAATGCATACATATATACATACATCATAAATTCTATACATGTACATTTAATATCATGTATTTTTTTGTACATGATATTAAATGTACATGTATAGAATTTATGATGTATGTATATATGTATGCATTCATGTATCATGAATGTATGAAAGTTTCATATATATATACATGTTTGTCAATTTTGTCAAATTTAAAAAAAACTGTATTTAAACACAACTTTACCAAATGCACACCAATAATAATAAACACAAAAAACTGAATTTAAAAACTGTATTTAAAAACAGTGTTTAAATTGAATATTCTGAATACAGAACCAAACGGGCCCTTAGTATTATTAATTGCTACAAAGTGGATTTGACTCTAAAAGATACAGGTCCTCGTATTTACATTAAAAAAATATCACATAAAATTTAAATTCAAATTTTACTAATCACATCAAAAAATGTTGTACCTTTTATTTTCTTTAAAATGTCTAATATACCACAAACTAAATAAAAAAATACACACAAATTAACATCACATAATCTAAAACACCACAATAAACAAAAATCAAATCGGTTGATTTTGAAAAACTATTACTAAAGCCGTTTAATACAGGATTAAACTATTTAAGTAGCTCCGAACTATTTTTTGAAGAAACTCTTTTCTATAAATCAAATAAGGTTAATCACAAGATGTGTTTAAAAAATATGTACGAGATCAGTTCAAGATTTGTTAACAAGTTTTGAAAAACAAAACTAAAACAGTTTAAATCAGCACACCAACAAAAATGAGACGAGGAGATGTAGAAAGATTAATGACAAGAGATTTTTAACGTGGTAAAATCTCACCCAATTGAGGAAACATCAACGGTGACTTCTAAGTCACAAACCAAAAATCCACTAAAACAAAATATATCAGTTATAAACTATATAACACACATGCATACAGATCAGTCCTATACAAGTTTAGGAATGTACCCACTGGGTTCCTTCTAACTTCTCTGCAGTTCTGATTGCTGATGTGGTTCTCCCAGTTTGCTAACTTCTACTTTGTTCCAGTCTTTACGTCGACTCTTGTTTCAAGATCTTATTACCAACACTTTTAGTGTTGTAGTGTGTAAGCGTATGTGATGGTGCTCTAACACATGCATGCACACACTCATGCTTATTTTTACAAACAGTCCTATCAAATTACAAATCAGATCTATATGCTGTGATTTTCAATTTCTCTCTTCTTAAAAATTAAAACCTTATTTGACCTTTCAAAATAAATCCAGAATTCACGGCTATCTTGCTCAGAAGACGTTTCAAGATCTTAATCAATTTCAGGGTTTTGAAAATGTTTTTGAAATTGAAAACCTCCAAGTGTGATTCCAACTAGGTCAAAGGTCTTGTTTCAAAAGAACTAGAAACATAAAATGATTTTGTTGATTTTGAAGATGAAAATATTTACAGAAAATAATCAACAAAAGATTTCTCAAGATGAGAAACTATAAATGCAGATCTAGGTGTAATATAACATAAATGACCAGATCTATGATTTCTATAAAACAAAAATACAGATCTAATATAATGTTTTAGTTGGACACAAGATCTCAAAACTAAGAGGTTACAGCACGAAACAACTTTCAAACCAACACTCAAAAACTCTCAAACACTCAGGGTTTGTGTTTGGTCTAAACAAGTTTTTGGAAAAATGGTTAGGGTTTGAAAATATGTTTGGACGAATTAGGGTTTCTAATTCTCTCTCTGGTTTCTCTCTCTTTTCTTTCTCTACTCTCTCTACTCTCTTCTCACTCGAAATGACGAAGTGGCAAAAGTCTCCTGCAGGCTGGAAGATAACCTCTTTATATAGGGGGCTGAGAGGGATCGAGAAGGAGGTTCGAAATTAAGGGCGGGGATTAAATCTTCCCATTTTGACTTTCATCCAACGGTTAGAGATAAGCGGTGAATTTTTTTTTTCATATGTTCAAGTCTTGGGGAGGGGGAGGGGAAGGGGGTGAGACTTGAACCCCCAACCTCTTGCAAAGAAAGGGTCGGTGGTAACTGATTGGAGGATAGATATTCACAGAGATTGGGACAAGGATGCATGCAGGACGTTGATAAGTTTAATCCAAGGGCTGATAATAAATACTGGTTTCGTTTCTTACAAGAAACACACAATCAACCAATAGGAGTGAGACAAATGTAAGGCAAATAACGAACCTCAAACGCGCGTCCCAAACTAATTACATAGACACCCTGATGTCTCTAGCGCTTTCGGTTTCCAACCAAGTGAACTTTCAGGCATAAAACCATAAAACCAGAAATTATAGAATGACCCCTAAACTTTTAAATTCCAATTTTATTTGAGAAAAAAGTGATTTAAAATTATTAAAAATTCCCCAAAAAATTATTAAAAAATGTTTTAAGGTAAATTAACACACACAACACACACACAAATAATTTATGTAGTATATGAACAATGTATGAAGTCCTAATGTGTGTGAGTGTTTGTGAATATACCTTTGATCATACAAACAAGAGGAATGGATGAATTGTTGTGTCTGAGGCTTTTTGGAATCTAGGATAGAGACTCAAATTTTGTCACTATTTCTAAACTGGATAAGCACTTATACAATATAGACTCAAGTGAGTCAAGAGTATAAGGTTCTTCAATCTCCCCCTTTGGAAATATGAGACAAAATCTCTTTTGAGTCATCCTTGACTCGTAGGGAAGCAAAAAGAAAAGGAAAGACCTATTCCTATACAAGAATTCTATCTACCCATTTCCTAGAAAAGAAAAATTACATAACTCAACTAATTACAATTCATTACCCTATTACAACTGTTGAGAATAACTGTTCAAGATCCTGCAAATAATCACTAAGATCAAGCTTTTTAGAATATGTACAAAATCAATGAACTCTCATAAGACTCAAATTTCTCCCCCATTTTGTCTCAAATGGACAAAGGGAAAATATGTAAGCCAAAGAGATTAATCAGTACAAACCATTCCTATCGATTTACGCAAAAAAATAAACCTATTGTAATTCAAAGGTTTGGTAAACATATCTGCGAGTTGCAAATCAGTAGGAAGATAATTGATTTCTAATTTCTTAGTCTCAACTAATTCGCGAATAAAGTGATGCTTAATTTTTATATGTTTAGTTCGCGAGTGTTGAACAGGGTTTTTAGAGATATTGATCGCGCTTTGATTATCACAATAGAGATGTAATTGTTCCTCTTTAATACCATAATCACTTAGCATTTGCTTAAGCCAAAGTAATTGGGCACAACAGCTTCCAGCGACTATATATTCAGATTCAACAGTTGATAAAGAAGTGCAGTTTTGTTTCTTACTACTCCAACCTACCAAGTTATTACCAATATAGTAACATGCCCCTGATGTGCTCTTACTATCGTCAGTACACCCTGCCCAATCGGCATCAGTGTATCCTATTATAGTGCTAGGAGTATCATTGGTGCACCAAAGTCCTAAATTTAGAATGCCTTTAATGTATTTTATAATTCTTTTAACACAAACCAAATGGTTCTCTTTAGGGTTATTTTGATAACGGGCACACACGCAAATAACGTACATAATATCAGGATGCGAGGCAGTAAGGTATAGTAAGGTTCCTATCATACTACGATATAAAGTTGGATCTATGGATTTCCTAGTTTCATCCTTAGACAGTTTGACCGTAGTACTCATGGGAGTTTTAGCATCTTTAGCACTCTCAAGGCTGATTTTTTTAACAATCTCTAAAGCGTATTTTGATAGCGAAACAAATAATCCTTCTGAATTTTGTTTGACTCGAAGGCCCAAGAAAAATTATAACTCCCCCATAAGAGACATTTGAAATTCTTTATGCATAATTTCAGAAAAAAATTTAACTTTTGAGGGGGAAGTTGATCCAAAGATGATATCGTCAACATAAACTTGAGCTATAATGATATGTTTATCAAAATGTTTGACAAAAAGGGTTTAATCATTTCCTCCTCTGTTAAAATCTTTGTCTAAGAGAAAATTGAAAAGACGCTCATACCAGGCTCTTGGCGCTTGTTTTAGGCCATACAATGCCTTTTTAAGACGAAAGACATGATTTGGATATTTAGGGTCAATGAACCCTTTTGGTTGTTCTATATAAGCCTCTTCATTCAATATTCCATTAAGGAAGGCAGATTTGACATCCATTTGGTAAAGCGTAAAATGTAAGTAGCAAGCTATGGCAAAGAGAAGACGAACAGATTCTAAGCGAGTAACATGAGCAAAGGTCTCGTTAAAATCTATTCCTTCAATTTGAGAGTATCCTTGAGCAACTAATCTGGCTTTGTTTCTAATGACTATCCCACTTTCATCAGATTTATTTTTAAATATTCAACGTGTGACAAAAACCTTTTTGTGATCAGGCCTAGGTACAAGATACCAAACATCATGAATGACAAATTAAAGAAGTTCTTACTACATTGCAGAAATCCAATGAGGATTATTCAATGCATCATTTACATTCTTTGGTTCCACAAGGAAAACAAAACATGCATAATGAACATAGTTTCTTAATTGAGATCTTGTACGTATAGGCTCACTAGGGTTACCAATAACGTTATCTATATGATGGTCTTTAGAAACCCAATTAGGTACTTCAGGTGTCTCAATTGGTAAAGAATCATCTATTTCTGGAGAGTAATTTTCTAAAACTTTTCCAGACTCTTCCACAATAGTTGGTTCTCTAGTCTTTCTCTTTACAGTAGTGTCACTTACAATAACGTTTATGGATTCCATCAAGTTCTTAGTGCAAAGATTATAGATACGGTATGGTCTACTGTTGGGAGAATATCCTCGAAAGATAGCTTTATCTTCACGAGTCTCAAATTTGGATAAGTGTTCTCTGTCTTTACCGACATAACACGTATTACCAAAAGTTCTAAGGTACTTAAGATTGGGCTTCTTCCCATACCAGTAAGGAATTTATTTAGAATTCTTTCTAAGATAGACCCTATCGATAATGTGACACTCAGTACGAATAGATTCTACCCAAAAATACTTAGGTAAGGATTTGGCATGAATCATAACACGTGCCATCTCTTGAAGGGTACGATTCTTTCTCTCAGCAATACCGTTCTGTTGAGGAGTTTTAGGAGCACTAAATTCATGTTTGGAACCATGTAGTCACAATACTCTATAACACCTGGATCTAAGAATTCTCCACATCTATCACTACGAATTCTATTTACTTGAGTGTCTTTCTCATTTTCAATTCGAAGTAAAATCTTCAAAAAGGTTTGGAAAGTGTCAGACTTTCATTTTAAGAAAGCTACCCAAGTAAATTAGGTGAAGTCATCAACCATAACAAGAATGTAACTGTGTCAACATAGACTAACAGTTCGAGAAGGACCCATTAGGTCCATATGGATGAGCTCCAAGGGTTTAGAGGTAAGGATATCTTTGACTTTCTTATGAGGGGCCTTAATAATTTTTCGTTATTGACAAGATCCACAAACAATATTAGAAATAGTTTTGATCTTAGGAATACCTCTAACTATTTCTTGTGAAGACAATCTACTAAGATTTTCATAATTTATGTGATCCATTCGATTATGCCATATCTTATTGTCATCCATTCTGGCAATGTTACAGACCTCAGTACTGGTTTGGACAGTATAACAATTGTTCGGAGTCCCGAGTCCTGTAATTATTCACTCACCTTTTTCATTTAAAATTTTGCAATTATTCTTTGAAAAGGCAACAATATGATTTGATTCACAAAATTGCGAAATACTAAGTAAATTAGCCTTAAGACCTTTTACTAGAAGAACATTTTCAAGTAAAGGTAATCCTTCTTCTTGCAGAGTTCCTTTACCATCGATTTGAGATGATACACCATCACCAAAAATAACTTTCCCTCTAGTAAAACTAGTTTTGTTTAAAAGTTTGGTTTCATCCTCAGTCATGTGTTTGGAACATCCAGAGTCTAAATACCAACCAGAGGGAGTGTGTTCAGCTTTAAAGCAGTAATAACAATATTACACTTCATCTGGGGTAATAACTCATCTTTTCTAACCTAAACAACTCTTGTTTTCATTTTGCGCTTATTTGCTCTCAGTTAATATGAGAACGTGTGTGCTCGCGTTCAAATGATCAAATTATATATTAAACACCTTTTAACCCAAACAAACCCTAAACATGCAACTAGGTGTGATTGAAACAATATGAAATCATGCAAGAGTTATTCAAACACACATAATTAAGGAAAAATCCCCCACAGGGGCAAAACCATTTATTTTCACTATAATTTGTAAGAAAACGGCTTACAATCGGATTACAATGAAAATATAAGTTGACTAAGAATTACCCTCAGGTATCGGATTCTGTAGTCGTGGCTGGAATTATCCCTTTCCAGTAGGGCTGCAATGGAGAAGAAGAACGGTCTCCTCCACAAGGGTTGAACTGCAAAAACTGCGTTCTTGGGTTACCAAAAAGATTCACAAATGAATGGAATTTGTGTGAATCAAAATACCTAGAGTATTGGTACTCAATAGGTGAAGACTTTGGGCTTTCTCTACTCTGAAAATCGTGTGTAGAAGTCTTAGAAAACCACTTCCCGTAGTGGGATTAAATAAGAAGGCTCGGGACATAAATTTCGAAACACGATCTGATTGAAGTTATCCTCGGTGGATCGGTCCGGGTCTGAGGCGGATCGGTCCGATTGACATCGAATCGGTTCTTTTATTGAAGGCGGATTGGTCCGGTTGACATAGGATCGATTCGGTTATCAGCTTCATCGGTTTGCCATCGATCCGGGGTATACTGGCCTTCAGCATAACGGATCGGTCCGTTTGTGATCGGATCGGTCCGGTTGACCGGATCTGTTCTTTTATTCAGGTGGACCGGTCCGGTTGTCATCCTTTGTTTCTTCTTCTGCTTTTGATATTCGGATCCGTTGATGAGTGTATGATCTTGATTTTCTTCAACGGTGTAACGGCGTACGACATATAAATTGCTCATGGACAAAAATGTCCTTACAAATATCCCCCTATGTCTATGCCGATACATACATAAAAATAAACATCCGAATTATCAAAGAAATGAAAATGCCTATACAAATCTACCCTTCCATGAACCCAAAACTGGAAAGATACAATTGAATAAGACTACAGCGTTTGCTCTTCAATTCTGCAGGAATCTCAACGCTTTTCTCATCAGGGTGTGCAATCCAATGATAATCCATGTAGTATCTACACACATGAGACAAAGCAAAAATACCAAGTGACGTATCGAGTTTGAAATGAGATTTACATATATACAAATTTATGAACAAACTCAAACTTTTAAATCTCCCCCATAGATAATTCTTTCTCCTCCTTTTTATGAAGTCCCCAAATAGACAAATGAGAGAAATACATCAAATAAGCAAGTGCGGGGTGTCACAGGTATAAAATCACACCATGAATGAACACAAAGTAACCAAGTCAGTGATAGCGTAAATGAAGTGGTGTGATCAAATTCGATAGGAAAATCAATGCATACAAACATGCCATATGTGCACGATGAATATTGGATATTCTTAGCGAATGAACTCAAATGCTTCCTTTGGTGTAAAAGAATGACAATATAAGATATTGACTCAAACAAATCAACAAATCAAAGCTCAAAGTGATTTTCACACCAATAACGTCCAAAATGATTTTATGCTTTTTCAGGACTTTCAAGGAAGTGCAAACCCGTTTAAAGATTCTCCAACCAAACTCCCTCAGATATAATTTTGGATAGAGGCATTCTAAATTCTCAAACTTTGGAGAATTGATGGTGAAACCTAAGTGGCCCATATTTGGCATGAATTGCTTTTTATTGCCTTTAAATTTTTTCGGCCTCTTTTAACCTCTTTGGACCTCGGATATAAAAATTCCTCCATTTTTTAGGTCCTTTTTAACGGTGGCTTTTGCGCAAAGGATAGATGATTACCTTTCGCAGCCCCTCCGCGTTATACAAAAACACACAGTCTCACCAAAATGGTTTTTACATGCATTCCAATCTTGTCAAGTTTTATCGCATATTGTACATTGTATAGACATAATTGAGATGGAAACACTCAAGCCAATATGAGATAGACAAGTGCAATAATCAAATATAGCCGTGCATGTGTGCAATAAAGGATATAGGAGTCAAACATGTAGGAAGATATCACTAATTACATCTCAAAGACTCCATACAATGTAAAGCACATGGATGAAATGATGTAGCCTCTCAAATCTCTATCAAACAGTCACATGGAGATATGGAATGAAGTTGTGACTTGGCTATCTTAAATGCTCATCCACAAAAGGAGCAAAAACAGAAAAATCTTTTTGGCCTTTTTCAAAAATATTATCAAAATAAAATCTTTTTGTGCTTTTCTCAAAATTTTTCTTAAAGGAAAATCTTTTTGTATTTTTTTTTTAAAAAAAATTATAAAAAGAAAAAAGAATACATAAAAGCTGTACAACTAAGTAATGGTACATATAGAACAGACTAGCAATAGGAAGCATATGATATGATCATGAAGAAGCATCCTTTTCTAGACATAGACCAACCCCTCAGTCAACTGTACAGATCCCCAAAGACTTCCTAAGACTCTCAAATCTAAGGGCATCTAAAGGTTTCGTGAAAATATCGGCTAACTGACGGTCGGTGGGAACAAAACTCAGGGATACAGTGTTCTCCTCAACTAACTGACGAATAAAGTGCTCACGTATCCTGATGTGTTTTGTGCGCGAATGCTGGACGGGATTACGGGATATGCGTATCGCGCTCGTGTTATCACAAGAAATGATCATGGTGTCTTGTGAAATCCCATAATCCTCCAACATTTGCTTCATCCACAAGAGTTGTGTGCAACAACTCCCGGCGGCTATGTACTCAGCCTCCGCAGTGGACAAAGAGATGGAATTTTGCTTCTTGTTCAGCCAGGAGACAGGAGCAGAACCAAAATAGAAACACCCACCAGAAGTGCTCCTACAGCCATCTACATCCCCAGCCCAATCGGTATCCGAATAGGCGGACAAACGGTCATCGGTATCAAAGGAATACCAAATACTGTATGATAGAGTCCCACTTACGTATTTAATAATACGTTTTAGAGCAAGTAAATGTGACTCTTTCGGGGACGCCTGATATCGCGCACAGACTCCAACACTAAAGGCGATGTCGGGATGACTGGCAGTCAAGTAGAGAAGACTACCTATCATACTCCGATATAAGGTTTGCTCTACGTCCTTGCCTGAAGTGTCCTTACTAAGCTTGGTAGTGGTACTCATAGGTGTACGTGCATGCTTAGCGGAGTCTAAACCAAATTTCTTCACTAGGTCTCTAGCATACTTGGATTGGGAGATGAACATCCCATCCTCTAGCTGACGAACCTGGAGACCAAGGAAGAATGTAAGCTCACCAACCATGCTCATCTCAAACTCACTTTTCATCTCCTCCTCAAAGTGATGAGCATGCTGGGAGCATGTGGATCCAAAGACTATGTCGTCCACATATACCTGTGTAACCAAAATAGCACTGTCATCTCTCCTGACCAACAACGTCATATCTACTCCCCCTCTCCTGAAGCCACGAGCTAAGAGATAGGAAGTAAGCCTCTCGTACCAAGCACGGGGTGCTTGATTCAAACCATACAAGGCTTTTCTAAGATAGTAGACGTGCTATGGGTGCTAAGGATCTTCAAACCCTTTTGGTTGTTCCACATAAACCTCCTCCTGTAGAATGCCATTCAGAAAGGCACTCTTGACATCCATCTGATATACCTTGAAGCGCAGATGACATGCGATGGCGAGCAGAAGACGGACGGACTCAAGCCTCGCAACAAGAGCAAATATTTCCCCAAAGTCTACACCCTCTATCTGTGTGTAGCCTTGAGCGACCAACCTAGCCTTATTTCTGATTATGGTACCATTTTCATCCATTTTGTTCTTGAAAATCCACCGGGTACCTATCACATTAGTCTCACTAGGTCGGGGGACAAGTTCCCAGACATTGTTCTTTTTAAACTGAAGCAACTCATCCTGCATAGCAGATATCCAGTGTTCATCCTTGAGTGCTTCTTTATGGTTCTTGGGCTCGACTTTGGACGTGTAGCAAAGATGGCTAACAACGTTCTCTAGCTGAGCACGAGTCTTGACCCCTAGAGTGGGATCGCCAACAATGGCAGACGGGTCATGACTCTTGCGAACCCAAGCAGGTGTGTCCCCTAACACAGGAGTAGGGTCCACATAGTGTGAGAGAGGAATAGGTAAATCACTGTCAGAACACTCCTCATCCTCACACTGAAGGTTAGGATCAATAACCGTCGAAGGTTCGTCATCTTGCACGGTGACGTTTATTGATTCCATAACCTTAGAGCTCTTCAGGTTAAAAACCCGGTACGCTCTGCTAGTCGATGAATATCCTACAAATATTCCCTCGTCGCTCCGGGAGTCGAACTTTCCTAATTGCTCTCTATCCCATAGGATGTAGCATTTACTCCCAAAAACACGGAAATATGCCAGGTTGGGCTTCTTGCCAGTCCACAACTCATAAGGAGTCTGAAGTGTGTGTGGACGCAAATACACCCTATTCACCGTGTGGCATGCAGTAGACACTGCCTCTGCCCAAAATCTCCTAGAAATTTTACGACCTAGAAGCATAGATCTAGCCATCTCTTGGATCGTTCTATTCTTTCTCTCAACAATCCCATTTTGCTGAGGAGTTCTCACAGCAGAAAAATCATGTTTGATCCCTAGGCTATCACAGTAAAGGTCTACCTTTGCTTCTGTGAATTCAGTGCCATTGTCACTACGTATCCTATTAATAGTGACACCGTGTTGATTTTGTAGGACACGACACTTGGTCGTTAAAAAATCTACAGCATCGGATTTCTCTCTCAGAAAACCTATAATGGAGTACCTGGAGAAATCATCTACCATCACGAGAATGTACATCTTACCACCTAGACTCTCTGTACGAGTGGGACCGATAAGATCCATGTGAATCAACTCAAGAACACGAGAGGTGGTAATGGAATGTAACTTCCTATTAGGACTACGAATTTGTTTTCCCAACTAACAGGGTCCACAAATGGTCGAAGTTGACTTTCCAAGAGATGGTAAGCCACGTACTAGGTCCTTTTTAGCTAGTCAATTTAGATCTCTAACGTTCACATGACCTAGACGTTGATGCCACAGATCCATAGGAGTGATCGTGGCGCTGTTGCAGACAAGTGAGGACGTGGGCTCAGTCCCATAGCAATTATCCTCGGTCCTCACCCCTTGCATCAAAAGTTTATCGGCTTGATTATAGATTTTACACGCGTCCCGGTCAAACTTTACTGCAAAGTCAGTGTCGCACAGCTGGCTAATGCTGAGAAGGTTTGCTTTCAAACCTTTGACGTACAAAACATTTTCTAGCTTAGGAAATCCAGGTAACTCGACAGTACCACGTCCTATAATGCAAGACTTTCTCCCATCTCCAAAGGTGACTCTGCCATCCTGATAGTCCTCAAGAGTCGTAAAAAAAGAGGCATCACCTGTCATGTGTCTGGAGCACCCACTATCAAAATACCACTGTGAGATATTATGAGCTTTGAGAGCAACATGAACAACAAAGGCCTTTTTATCTTTCTTAGGCACCCAAGCAGAGATGACCTTTTGTTTTCCTTTGTTGTTGTTGGTTTTAGCTGGAATGTGAGAAGCATTCACTAACGGCAGAGACATCCGTCTGAATTCTTCCATTAAACTCTGGGTCGTGGCAGCTAAGAACTCAACTCGCTCTCTCAGACTAGAAAACTCATCAGTATGACGTGGTGGAGCAGTAGTACGTCGTGTTCGACCCATGCTATAGCAAGACTCCCTAAGGTGGCCTTTTCTTTTGCAATAAGTACAAAAGAGCACAGTCAAAGGCGGACCCTGGTTTGCTTTTCTTGGTCGAACTCTCCTTCGAGGTTTTTGACGACGGCCATAAGGATTCGTAGTAAACTTAGGAACTGGTCCAGGTGCAACTTGGGACGTGGAGGCACCATCATATCCAATTCCTTGCCGATCACCAAAACCTAAAGCGGGGTCGAGGAGCATCTTTCCCATTTTCCCAGATCTGTCCTCGATTTGAACCTTGACTTCCCGTGCTTTCTCAAGATCATGAGTCAGGTGGGCAACAAGGGCTTCAAGTTTCTTCCGAGTCTCCACGGAGGAATGGAGCTGACTCGTAAGAGTAGCCACTTGTTTAATCAAGTCCCCTTTCTCTTTCTCTAAAACACACTCTCTCTCTCTAAACAAACTCTCAGTCTTGACACAGGTAGATTCTCTCTCTCTCAGTGCGGTGCAGGTGGAGGACTCTCTTTCTCTCGCTTTCCTTAAATCTTCCTCTAAGCAGGTGATCTTAAGAACTAACGTTTTGTTACGCTTTTTAGTTTTAAAAGACTCAGAATATAACTCAGCGTAGGCGCGTTGAATATCACTCTCGCTCTCACTTGAGTCATCCTCCCCCTCACTCTCATCGATCTCACTGTCGAGGTGTCCCTGTGAAGCATCATCCTCAACGTCGTGAAGAGACTTAGGAGTGCTCACTTGGCTGGCCATGAATGCGGTGAAGTTACACTCATGCGGTGACTCATCTCCTGAATCCACCGTCTCGACCTCACTGTCGTCACTAAGGGTAGTATTAAGGACAACTTTCCCTTTCTCTCTATTCAGATGATTGGCACACTCAAAGGCTCTATGACCCCTACCATCGCACTCAAAACATCTCTCACTTTCTTTCAGAGGGGGATTTTTGGAATCTTTTTCATTTTTCTTTACAAACTTATTTTTCTCAAATTTCTTTTTATCTTTAAAATTGCCATTTTTCTTAAATTTGAGAATCCTCTTGAAATTTTTTGCAAAAAGAGCCAAATCATCTAAGTCAAAATCACACTCTGAATCAGACGTGTCAGTCTCTCTCTTTCTAGAAGACTCTACCCTCTTTCTAGCCGACCCCTCACTCCTTCTCTCTTGGGCTTTAAGTGCAATTCCCTTATCTTTAGATTTAGCAGTTTTAGGGAACATATCAATTTCATAAGTTTGCAAATCTCCTATAAGTTCTTCCAATTTTAGCGTATTTAAATTACCCATAGAATTTAGCACAGTGACTTTAGGGATAAAACGCTTAGGCAAAGAACGAAGAATCTTTTTAACAACTCTAGCATTAGGAATATGTTCACCAAGATTAAAGCTAGTATTCACAATGTCAAAAAATCTAGCATAAAATTCATCAAAGCATTCAGATTCATGCATGGTGATTGTTTCAAATTGAGTTGTCAAATTTTGCAACTTAGACTCTTTCAAAGCATTAGTTCCTTCATGGGTAAGTTGTAAAATATCCCGTGCCTCTTTTGACGTGGTGCACGTCATTATGCGTTTGAACTCATCAGGTGTGATAGACCCAGAAATAGCACTAAGACCCTTAGAATTAAAAGAAGACCATTTAAATTCTTCATCAGTCCAAGAAGTGTCATGTTTCAAGTTGGTCACATTATCAACAGTCACGGTGGGAGGAGTCCACCCTCGTTCAACCAAAATCCAGACACGTTCATCAATGGCTTTTAAAGCCGACCTCATACGGGCTTTCCAATAAGCATAATTTGTCCCGTCAAAAACAGGCATTTTATAATGTGACTTCTCCATTTGAACACGCACTTTTTCAAAAATCAATTTTTTAGAGAATTGATATCTTAGAAAAATTTTGCGGAAAAGGAATACGCGATAGATTAGCGTAACCTGCTCTGATACCAATTTGAGAACGTGTGTGCTCGCGTTCAAATGATCAAATTATATATTAAACACCTTTTAACCCAAACAAACCCTAAACATGCAACTAGGTGTGATTGAAACAATATGAAATCATGCAAGAGTTATTCAAACACACATAATTAAGGAAAAATCCCCCACAGGGGCAAAACCATTTATTTTCACTATAATTTGTAAGAAAACGGATTACAATCGGATTACAATGAAAATACAAGTTGACTAAGAATTACCCTCAGGTATCGGATTCTGTAGTCGCGGCTGGAATTATCCTTTTCTAGTAGGGCTGCAATGGAGAAGAAGAACGGTCTCCTCCACAAGGGTTGAACTGCAAAAACTGCGTTCCTGGGTTACCAAAAAGATTCACAAATGAATGGAATTTGTGTGAATCAAAATACCTAGAGTATTGGTACTCAATAGGTGAAGACTTTGGGCTTTCTCTACTCTGAAAATCGTGTGTAGAAGTCTTAGAAAACCACTTCCCGTAGTGGGATTAAATAAGAAGGCTCGGGACATAAATTTCGAAACACGATCTGATTGAAGTTATCCTCGGTGGACCGGTCCGGGTCTGAGGCGGATCGGTCCAATTGACATCGAATCGGTTCTTTTATTGAAGGCGGATTGGTCCGGTTGACATAGGATCGATTCGGTTATCAGCTTCATCGGTTTGCCATCGATCCGGGGTATACTGGCCTTCAGCATAACGGATCGGTCCGTTTGTGACCGGATCGGTTCTTTTATTCAGGCGGACCGGTCCGGTTGTCAGCCTTTGTTTCTTCTTCTGCTTTTGATATTCGGATCCGTTGATGAGTGTATGATCTTGATTTTCTTCAACGGTGTAACGGCGTACGACATATAAATTGCTCATGGATAAAAATGTCCTTACATAATAAAATTTGCGAGCATTAGATTTCTGTTGAAAAATGTTTTGCGCATGAGGTTGAATTTTATGATCAACATGAGCATTTGGCTTAGGAAAGTGTCTAGGAATCCTTCTTGGAAATGATCTTTTAGGTTTGGTCTTTCTCTTTCTATAGTTAGAGTTTTTGTCTAGTTCTTTAGGAAGAACATAATTGTTACAGCTTCTCCTAGAATAGTTAAAGTTTTAGTACACAGAATTATTATAGACACGATCGACTAAGCGTCTAGAGTAGCATCCTTCAAAGGAATGACCATATAAGTCACAATAAGTGATAAGCACCCAAAAGTGTATAATTTATACCCCGAATATGTGCATTTTAGTCCCTCGTTTTAATTAAAATTGGTCTTATGTCGTATTTTATTATTTTTCAGGTCAAACGACAGTCGCAATATCAAATAAGGCTAAATCAAGTCAATTGCGACTCAATAGCAGTCAAAAGCGTGCATCAAAGAAATTTAAGCGACCGCGAAGTTACAAGTCTCATTGAGCTTGTCCAGAAGAGTTCCGATGTCCCGAACCTTGTTCCAAACCAAACATAAGCCTAGACCGAGCCCAGTCCATACCCCGAGCCCGATGTGTGTTGAGTTTGTGCCTTTTTAGATTTTCTTAGATTTTTATTTTGAGTCGTTTTATTTTTAGGAATTATGTTAGAATTTTTTAGGATTTATTTTCTATTTTTCTATTTCTTTATTTTTATTTTGATATTGATTTTTATTATTTTTAAATGTTTATTTTATTATTTTTCTTAGGATTAGTTTTTAGGAATTTATTTTATTTTCTTTAGTTTTTAGTTTTAATTTATTTATTATTATTTCTTTTTATTTTTATTTTTGAGTCTCGTAGTAACAAATTAGAGATTTATTTCTAGATTTTTATTTTTTTATTTTAGTTCTAGTTTTATTTTTTTAGTGTCAATTTTTTAGGGGTACAAATTAAACACACACTAAATAACCCCAAACTTAAACACACCCATATATCCTACTTCCATACACTCATTTACACACAACACAATCCCTCACCCTCAACCCTACTTTCCATACACCCACACACACTCTAACCTACCCAACTCCATCTTCTTCAACCTCACCCACCATTTCTCCAACACTCTCTCTCCTCCATTCTTCCACCTCAACCACAACCACAAAAACCAAAGACCCATTTCCTTAATCCCCCATTAACATACCAAATCCCTAACCGAAACCCATCTAAATCCAAAAACCAACAACCTGAAAGCCCAACAAAATCCACCCAACTCCATTTTCAAAAACCGACCGTGTCGTCCTGCCTCGGTCCAGTCCCATTGCCAGAGCTACCCACGGCCTGACCCCCAGCGACCAAACCGAAACCTGGATCCCCTGGCGCCTGAACCCGAACCCGGCCTCAAACTAACATCGAACCCACTTCCCCCTTCTTGACCCGAAACCACGACCTCTACCTATCACAACCCATGCAGCAAACCCGCTACCCAAGCTTCAAAACTCATACCCGATTTCGCCCCTGACCCATCTCCATGTCATAATCCCATAAAAATCGGGACCAACAATTATCTCTAAAAGAAATCCCACCAAATCTTCAACAAAAACCAATCCGTGGGGCTCTTAAAAGCAGGGATGGCAGCTTATAAAAGAGAATTCTCATAAAAAAAAGAGACGGAAGAGAGAGAAAAAGGGTGTATATTATGTTCAGTTGAGGGTCATGAAAAAATTCCAGGAAAATACAAAAAAAATTAGTTTACCTTTAGAATAATTTTTAGGTTTAGTTTTTAGTCTTCCTTTTGTAATTAAGTGCTGAAAATTGTGAAGAAGTTGGACGCATGTCAAGGCGCATTTCAAGATAAATTTGTGGAAAAAATTGCGTATTGTATTTCTACATTCTCTTTTCAATTTATTTCCTTCTTGACATATTACTTATTGTTGTTTAAGCACACATGAGAATATTTGGCTAAACACCCCGTTCAAGGGGTGGGGTGCACTACGAATGATGTTAATTTAATTAATTGGTTTCATTAATTTTATATTTCTAGGTAAATTAATTTTAACTGTCGCCAATTAATTTATGTAACGAGAGTTAGTAAATTAATTGAAGAGATTAATGTTTGAATTTAGGAATCAAACTAGAGATAGGTTTTTCCTATATTTGAATATTAATTCGGTGTTGAAATTTGAGGATTGATATTTTTTTCGTTAAATTGATCCTAGCGGGTAGTTTTCTGAAAATAGCGTAGTCCTAATTTTTCATCGTGTGACATTTTTAAATTAATTTTCTGAAAAAGATTTTATTAAATTTATAATTTTAACGAGAGTTAGATTATCAATTTAATATTATCTAGAAATATTTCAAATTAATAAATTGAGAAATTAAAACAATTGAAAATGCAGTGTAATCCCATCTCTTTACCTTCTCACATATTTCACACTTGGCTGCACATTCTTTTTAATTATTTAGTCATTTTATAGTTTTAGCATTTATTAATAAATTTTTCTCTTGAAATTATTTTTTTAAAAAAAAATAAAAAAATGTAATAAAAAAAAATTGAATTGCATGTTTTCACATTAATTGTTTCACCTTGAAGTTGGATTGATACCCGTACTTATCGCAATACGAGTTATTTTAAGACAAGTTTTATAGGTACTCAAGGGAATTTTGAGAGTGGCTTTTGAAGACAACAACGACCGTACACCGTACATACGCTAAAAGCTACTTATCAGTAAGAGCAATATAAATTGCTCTAGGATGGTATCTCCTTAGGAAAGTCTCTAAACATAGGCTTCAGGACATTTTGGAGTTGAACCTTATTCCTAGGGAGTATAGTTTGAAAGGCAAAATCACTCTTTCTAATAGGGGCAGACATATTTAGCCTTAGGTGGACTTTCACACTTAGAGTAACTAGATTCCCCAATATCGAACTTTGATTGTTTTTCATCAAACTCATTTTTCAGAGAATGGAAATCTGGACAAGTTTCTATAGGTCTTTTGCCTCCTGACACAAACTTGATTGGTTCAAGTTTTTAATTTGTGTCTTTAAATTTGGACAAAACCCTATTCCAGTTCGATCATCAGAATTGATTTTTGAATCAGCAACAAAACCATCAAAACAGTTTGAATTATTTTCAAATTTTGCAAATTTTTTGAAACTGTTGCTGTCTCCTCTTTGGATTGTTCCAATTCTAATAATGTCCCTTTATATTTTTTCTCCAGAGTTTCATTTTCTTCAATGAAATTCTTCAATTTTTGATTAAAAATTTTGACTTCATTTTTATGAGTTAGACATTGGGCAGTATACTCTTCAGCGTTAAGTTTAACCATCATACTTAAGTCTTCTAATTTCTTAGTGAGATCTTTTACTATCTTCTCTAGTATAGTGCTTTTCTTGAGAGTTTTCACATAAAGTGTGTGAATGTCAGGGAGGTCTTCAGTGTCCGAATCACTAAGTGCGGTGTGTGAAGTGACCCCTAAGGATTCAATTCTTGAACTCACGCACCCATTGACATCGTCATTATCTCATTCCCTTTGACTCACACACCCCGTGGTAGAACTAGCAATATTCTCAGAAATTAAAGCATCTAAACCAGTAGCAGCATGATTTATAACAACAGAAGTAGAGATATTATCATCATTCTCACACATAGGTATATCATCATTGTAGATTATCTTAGCAAAGAAAGACATGTAAGGATCAAAACCATCAGAAGATTCAGGTTCCTCATTTTCAGAACACTTGAATCATCCCATGTCTTGCAAATATTGGCCCTAATATGTTTATTGGCAGTGTTTAGTTTCACTATATAGTATTGTGATACGTGTCCTAGTTTTCCACATCTAAAACATTCAATGTTCTTGAAGTCTTTGTTAGGTCTGATGTCCTTGTGATGTTTGTCTTGACCTTTCTCATGAGGTTTGTAATTAGACCGAGTTGGATTATTTGGCTTGCCTTGTTTGTTTGCCAATTTATTTCTAAATTTGACAATTTTCTAAAATTGTTTTGTCATGAAGGCAATTTGATTATCCAAACTATCTATATCACATTCCTCATCAGAATCAACAGTGGGAATAGTGAACTCAGGTTTCATCAACTTAGAGGAAAAACTCAAGTTGGAACTAGTTTGTTTCCTATGGGACTGGGTCATTTGTTTCTTAAATTCTAATTCCATTTCTACAGTTCGTAGTTTACTACTCAGTAATTCAGGAGTGAGATTTTGATCACACATTTCCTCAATAGAATATCTTTTGTTGTTAAATTTCTGTGGCAATGATCTTAGAATTTTAGATACAATTTCATGTCTGTCATATGTTATCCCATTAGCATGCAATTTGGTCACAATGTCAGTCGATTTTATGTAAAAATCATCAAAGGATTCAGAATCTGACATAATTAGGGAGTTATACTGTTGGACTAGCATCTGTGTTTTAGCAGCCTTAACTCTAGTGTCATCTTCATGTGCAGTAATAAGTGTATCCCAGGCTTCCTTAGAAGTGGCACAAGATGAGATCCTTTTGAACACATGTTCATTTATGGACATAAAGATGGCATTCCTGCCTTTGTTATTGTTTTGAGAAGTTTGCTTCTCTTCTTGAGTGAATTCACTTAATGCTTTCTTAATCCTCTCATTACTTCCTTCGGTGGCTGGTTTAGTAGGATAAGTGTATCCATTTTCAACAATATCCCAGACATCATCTCCCAAGGTTCCTTGAATGAAAGCAACCATTCTTAGCTTCCAGTAAGCAAAGTTGTTTCCATCAAAGATAGGGGGTCTGTTAAAGTTGCCAAATCTTTCATTTTTCTCATCCATTATTTTGATTTCAAGAAAACAATTTCAGAAACACAAGATCTTTTAAAAAGATTTCCAAAGCTCTGATACTAATTGAAAAACTGTTACTAATGCTGTTTAATACATGATTAAACTATTTAAGTAACTCCGAACTATTTTTTGAAGAAACTCTTTTCTATAAATCAAATCAGGTTAATCACAAGATGTGTTTAAAAAATATGTACGAGATCAGTTCAAGATTTGTTAACAAGTTTTGAAAAACGAAACTAAAACAGTTTAAATCATCACACCAACAAGAATGAGATGAGGAGATGTAGAAAGATTAATGATAAGAGATATTTAACGTGGTAAAACCTCACCCAACTGAGGAAACATCCACGGTGACTTCTAAGTCACAAACCAAAAATCCACTAAAATAAAATATATCAGTTACAAACTATATAACACACATGGCCCACAAATCAGTCCTATATAAGCTTAGGAATGTACCCACTGGTTTCCTATTAACTTCTCTGCAGTTTTGATTGCTGATGTGGTTCTCCCAGTTTGCTAACTTCCACTTTGTTCCAGTCTTTACGTCGACTCTTGTTCAAAATCTTATTACCAACACTTTTGCTGTGGTAGTGTGTAAGTGTTTGTGATGGTGCTCTAACACATGCATACACATACTCACGCTTATTTTTACAAACAGTCCTATCAAATTACAAATCAGATCTATATGCTGTGATTTTCAGTTCCTCTCTTCTTAGAAATTAAAACCTCATTTGACCTTTTAAAATAAACCCAGAATCCACGGCTATCTTGCTCAGAAGACGTTTCAAGATCTTAATCAATTTCAGGATTTTGAAAATGTTTTTGAAATTGAAAACCTCCAAGTGTGATTCCAACTAGGTCAAAGGTCTTGTTTCAAAAGAACTAGAAACATAAAATAATTTTGTTGATTTTGAAGATGAAAACATTTACAGAAAATAATCAACAAAAGATTTCTCAAGATGAGAAACTATAAATGCAGATCTAGGTGTAATATAACATAAAAAGACGAGATCTATGATTTTTATAAAACAGAAATATAGATCTAATATAATGTTTAAGTTGGACACAAGATCTCAAAATGAAGAGGTTACAACACAAAACAACTTTAAAACCAACACTCAAAAACTCTCAAGCGCTCAGGGTTTGTGTTTAATCTAAACATGTTTTTGGAAAAATGGTTAGGGTTTGAAAATATGTTTGGACGAATTAGGGTTTCTAATTCTCTCTCTACTCTCTTCTCACTCGAAATGACCAAGTGGAAAAAGTCTCCTGGAGGCTGAGAGATAGCCTCTTTATATAGGGGGTTGAGAAGGATCGGGAAGGAGGTTCGAAATCAAGGGCGGGGATTAAGTCTTCCCATTTTGACTTACATCCAATGGTTAGAGATAAGCGGTGAATTAAGTTGCTTCTGATTGGAGGATAGAGGTTCATAGAGATTGGGACAAGGATGCATGCTGGGCGTTGATAAGTTTAATGTAAGGGCTGATAATAAACACTGGTTTTATTTCTTACAAGAAACACACAATCAACCAATAGGAGTGCGACAAATGTAAGGCAAATAACGAACCTCAAATGTGCATCCCAAACTAATTACATAGACACCCTCATGTCTCTAGCGCTTTCGGTTTCCACCCAAGTGAACTTTTAGGCATAAAACCATAAAACCAGAAATTATAGAATGACCCCAAAACTTTTTAATTCCAATTTTATTTGAGAAAAAATTGTTTTAAAATTATTAGAAATTCTCAAAAAAATTATTAAAAAATGTTTTAAGGGAAATTAACACACACAACACACACATAAATAATTTATGTAATATATGAACAATGTATGCAGTCCTAATATGTGTGAGTGTTTGTGAATATATCTTTGATCATACAAATAAGAGGAATGAATGAATTATAGTGTTTGAGGCTTTTTGGAATCTAGGATAGGGACTCAAATTTTATCACTATTTTCAAACTAGATGAGCACTTATAGAATATAGAATCAAGTGAGTCAAGAGTATAAGGTGCTTCAAATGTTTTCACCGAAAGCTTCAAACCCACAATTAAACCTAGCCAAAATCATCTTGTCCATTTCTTCCTAAATCTCCATTTTCGTATGTTTGTTGTGTTGTTGTGGCCCTTGTTGTGTTGTTTATATACATAAATTAAGGATAAATGGGCTATATTGCAATGATTGAGGAAAAAAAAGGTTATTGATCAAGCTTTCCAAACTCAGAATATTCAATGCTCGTTTGATGATTTTGAGGCATTAAAACACCTCTACACACTATATAATCTGTAAAACAACAGTCAAAATGATGAAAAAAAGCACGGGTGACTGTATTTACTATTACTCATCCCCGTAAGTGACAATCATTTTCGGTCACAAGTGGCTGTATACTGTCCCACTGCTGTAGTTGGTTGTGGGATCATCACTGGCGGTTTCATGTAATCGTGGTAAGGAATGGGAGGTTTAATGTGGATGTGGTTTTATATCCACGATTATAGTTGGATGTCGTTTTGTTATTAGATATAAAATTTCACAGCGAAATTTAATAAAACTCTGCCTCTACATCTACGCAAAAAAAACCTTGTGCTTGGGAGCAAGATGTACCATCCACCACGGAACTTAAAAAAGTCTTCAAAATAAGACCCCGTTGACGGGTGTCAAATCGGATACATGGTCTCGGGAGAAGAAGATGTATATGAAGAACATTCCTGAGTTCTTCCAATCATTTATGGACGATATATATGATGTAAAATCGGTTGGGAACTGTGAATATAGGGCTATTTCCAAAGGTGTGGGTGTTGGGGATGGACTAGAACATTCTCATGCTATTCGTAGTGCTTTGTTATCTGAATTACGTAGGGACAAGACGTTTTGGTCTACAGTGATGACTTCCTACGATATTGATGAGTATGAGAGGAGATTGGACTATTTTAGACACTCATGTACAAGCGAGCGTTGGTTTATAATGCCGGAGTTTGGCTACCTTGCGGCAAATGTACTTAAGCTAATGGTTGTGTTGATATCCCAATTTTAATTCTTAACCTTTATTCCATTCGACGTTGGGACAAAATATACGATGGAAGAGAATCGCATCATCTATATCCTCAACATATCAAATATTCATTGGTGAGTTTAAAATGCACAAGATTTTGCCCTTACCACCAATTGCCTCTCACTAGAGATCAAGGGAGAGTCAATATGACCTTCAGTTGTCTACTTTGTTTAAGTCCCGCTTACAGACTTTTCAAAATTTATGTCCCAAAGGCATTGCGACGAGAGATGAACCGTGCTTGATATTGTCGAATGAGGATGAGGACTTGACGGAGGCTTAAATTGGTGAAAGTCTTAGGGTTGATTGTAACTTTTTATAATTACCAGGATTGGGAATTTTAGTTATATGTAAATTGGTTGTTGGAGAAAGTCTAGGGGATGATTGTAACTTTTTACAATCATTGATTATATGTAAAGTCTTGGGGTTCTCAACAATTATTAATTGTAACTTTTTGTATCTTTTTGCAATCATTACTATAATATAAATTGGTTATATGTGATAATATAAATTGGTTTTATGCGATAAGCAAGATTATTGGCAATCTTGGGGTATTGTAAGCAACGTACAGTCCCTTGACACCGCATAGATATACACACGATAACACCACACCGTGAAGAAAATACACACGGGTTAATGAAACATGGGATGAATAACCACGGTGAGAACTAGCCGTAATAACAAACCTCACGATTTGTTCTCACTGTCCCATACATGCAGAGAGTTGGGCTATTTTTCACCCCAACTAACACGGCCCAATGCAACCATGTCAAGGATCACCACGGTGGAAACTAGCCGTACCAATACTTTCCATAGTGTAGACTCACCATCCCATATATGCAGAGACTTGGACTATTTTTCACCCCAAATAACACGGTCCAATGCAACCGTGGAAGGAATAACCATAGTGAGAACTAATCGTAGTCCACGGTTTGTTCTCACCATCCCATATATGCAGAGAGTTGGGCTATTTTTCAATCCAACCAACACGGCCCAATGCAACCGTGTCAAGCATCACCATGGGGGTAACTAGTCGTACCAACACCTTCCACGGTGTCGACTCAATGTCCCATATATGCAGAGACTTGGGCTATTTTTCACCCCAACTAACACGGTCAAATGAAATCGTAGAAGGGATAATCACGGTGGGAACTAGCCGTAATAATATAGTCCATGGTTTGTTCTCGCCGTCTTATATATGCAGAGAGTTGGGTTATTTTTCAAGCCAACTAACACGGCCCAATGAAACCGTGTCAAGTATCACCACAGTGAGAACTCGCCGTACCAATACCTTCCACGGTGTAAACTCACCGTCCCATATATTCAGAGAGTTAGGGATATTTTTCACCCCAACTAACAGGGTCCAATGAAACCGTGGAAGGGATAACCATGGTGGGAACTATTCGTAATAATATAGTCCATGGTTTGTTCTCACCATCCTATATATGTAGAGAGTTGGGCTATTTTTCAATCCAACCAACACGGTCTAATGAAACTGTGTCAAGCATCACCACTATGAGAACTCGTCGTAACAATACAGGCCACGTTGTAGTCTAATTGCCCTGTATATTGAGAGAGTTGGGCTATTTTTCAACCCAACCATCACGGTCTAATGAAACCGTGGAAAGAATAACCACGGTGTGGTCTCATTATGTGTTTTACTATACGGTGAGAACTAGCCGTATTTTCACACGCCACGGTCTCATTTCACCGTGTGGTTCATGTAGAAAGTTTAAGAATTATCTAACCCAAATAGAACGGTCATCGTTGTTATTCAGATGGCGGTGACACCATACCGTAGGTATTCATATCGTGGCGACACCACATCGTAAGTGGGACACATACGTTCACGCCTCACCGTGTACAAATAATCCATGATTGGATCCCGCCGTATTCTTCTATGCATAACCAAATATTTGTTTATAATGTATTATAATTTAATTTACATTATAATTAATCATGGTACTTGTTTACATTGGACCAAGTATTTATTTATAATTAATCACGGTACTTGTTTACATTTAACCAAGAATAATTAAAGGGACCAGAATTATATTCAAGCACAATATTATTTACATTCAAATACATAACACAATTTTGTTTACATTCGAACACATAACAAAGTTGTTTCAAATTTGTTCCAACATGTGATAATTCAAAATTGTGATACTTTACAATCAAAATTTTATAAAATACAGTTACATTGAAATTGTTCCAACAAATTCTGTCTATTTTCTCTTTAAACGATTCTTGGTTTTTTTGGCTTGGAGGCCGGATCGTGCCGTGCCTTGGTCCGAGTTTCTTGACGCTCCGGCGCCTTTCCATTTTCTATATGCGTGTGCGTTCCCTTGGCCTCAAGCAGGGTGTCAAGCATTGCACGCGATAGTTTAAGTACATCCATAACCTCTTGGTCCGAGTCTCCGTCAATAGCATCCTGGAGCAGGCTAATGTCTACGTCTATCCCCTTGTACTATATATAATTTATCATCAAATGCGTTAGACAATTCTTGAACAAAGGAAATCAATTTGCGGATAAATTTCAAAACATTTACCATTTTATTCGAGTGCTTTAACTCCGGATTGCGTACTTTATGCTCGGGATTTTGAATGTATGGATGAGATATTTCTAGGTAATAAAACATATACCCATCCACACATTCCTAAGGCACGGACCTCACCACGGTCGAATGTCTAGCATCAGATAGAACATGGTCGACCCAATTAAGTTCATACCATTTCTCGATATCAAACTTTAATTTGTATCGGGCCTGGGTCTTTCCCCTCTCCTTAGATTAAGGGCGCATTGGCGGTCTAGGGATTATTTGAACTTATCCAGCCTAATGTAGGACCCTCTCTGGGTAATAGGG
Source organism: Sambucus nigra (assembly GCA_949130495.1). NCBI lineage: Eukaryota > Viridiplantae > Streptophyta > Magnoliopsida > Dipsacales > Adoxaceae > Sambucus > Sambucus nigra. The sequence continues at coordinate 646,219,845 of OX422208.1, forward strand.
TTCCCCGAAATCATAGCAAACGAGGAGGCCATTGTACCATGAGACTTCCTGAAATAGGTAAGCATCACTTTTTTCAGAGTAGGAATCCCATCAGCCTAAACGTATTTCCAAATGTTAGTACATAAATAAAGAAAATAAATACTGACTTTAAAACAAATAATCCTTACATCTGAAGCTTTTAAATCTTCTAAGGTTTCCCTTAGCTCCAGTATTTGTACAAAGTCATTCCTTGACACCGTTTGCGCCCTCCATTTGCATAGGCGCGACTCGCTATGATGAAACTCGAGATTTCTAACACCCCTCGCCAAATTGCAGTGGTCTTATATCCACGTTTGCAGTCAAATGCGCATATTAATTAGGAAATTATTATATTACAAAGCAAAATTAAAAGCACATGTTAAATTTAAAATATGTACCACGAGAAGGGGAAAATATCTGTCCACCTGTCGAACGTTTACCAGTGAGGCAATCCCCAACTATCGATATAAATGGGCCAATACACCCATCCCCCAAGCATAGTCTTTGCATTTTTTGACTTTTCGCAGAGATTGCAGGTAGTACACTGGGAATCGGTTGCCTTATTTGTCTGGAAAAAACAAGCAACCGACCATGAAAAGCAAGTAATCCCTAACAACCTGCTCAATCTGCCTCTTTGTGACACATTCCCCCAACTTCTTAACCCTCCCCTTACACAAATTTATTTTCCAGTCAAAATGAACGACATAGACAAACTTGGACTCCTCCTTGGCCTATTCCTCGGTACAACCCAAATATGTAGTAAGCCATTGGATTTGGGTCGCCTTCTCCTCCGCTTTCTTCAAAACAGTACCGTACACCGGTTTACAAACTACTAGGATTTGGAGGATATGATACACATCGTTTAGGGTGATGGTCATCTCACCGAATGACATATGAAATTAATTCGTCTCCAGCTTCCACTTTTCTATGAATACCCATACCGATACATAGTCTATGTACCGATAGGAGTGTTTTATCAGACCGTACATACCCGAGTTCCTCACTAACTCTATAACCCGCTCATCCTCTGTATCTATGTCCCACTCGATAAATTTCTTGTAGTGGTACACGCACTTCATTATGCCCCTCTCCTCATCTCTATTCCATATAGAATAACCGATATGGTTATGATAATGTTTTAGGAGTTTGGGGTTATTTGGCGTGCACCCCTCGAGCGGTTGGGAATCAGAGTGGCTTATTTTTTACGGGCTTTCTTCTTAGGCCCTTTAGATGTGGATGGTTGGATTTCATCTTCCGATGAAGAAGACTGGACCTCTCCTACTCTCTCTCATTCGTCCTCTCCCACTCTCTCTCATTGGTCCTCTCATACCTCTTCTTCCTATCTTTCCTCCTCTCTTTCCTCCTCTCTCTCTTCCTTTCGTGTTTTTTCTTCTTCTTTCTCTTTTCTTTATCTCCCGCTCCTACTTCACTCCCTTCACCAACCTCAATCAAATCACCTATAATAGCCTCAACCACTTCATCAATTGACTGCGACGTAGCACCCTCATCAACATTAAATAAACCTCCTACCACTTAGTTGACTACTTTATCCAACGAACGAGTAGAAAAATATCCTTTGCTCGAACTAGTGGCCTTACTGGCACTACTACTACTACTACTACTAGAGGAAGATACGGGTGGTCGTACTCCCTTCACCACCTCCAACCTCCTCTTCTGCTCGGTTGCAGTAGGAGGATTTTTTATTCTCACGATTTATATGACATACATAAGAAATTAACAAATTATATTAGCAAATGAACATTGGTACCAACGAAGAAATAATAATTGGTGAAATGGATACATGCATATATTAAAAATATAAATTGGATGGCTATGGCCGTGAAAACCCCTGTGAAAACCTCATTACTAAAACCCCCGAGAAAACCTAATTACTAAAACCTAATTAGTAGAAGCAATAATTACTAAAAATACATGAATATATGAAGTACATTGGTACTTACGATAAGAATTGGACGTGAAAACCTATTACACGGTTGTGTATGGCCATGAAACTAAACCCACGGTGAGATATAGTTGTGAAAATAAACCCACAATTGTGTATGGCTGTAAAAAATAAAACCATGGTGAGATATGGACGTAACTGGTGAATCACGGTTGGATATGACCGTATACTGTTGGCACCTTTGGCGACGGGAAATCGTAGGTGGAAAGATCAATTTTTTTCTTTTTTCAATTCAGTAAACCCAAGGTTTTTCAAACCGTGTTAAACCTTAAATTTTTTTTCGCACAAATGGAATATATTTGCAATTAGATTAATTAGGGTTACATTTTAATGAGTTTATAATGGATTTTTTTATATGTAATTTTTATGCTAGGGTTTAATACACAACATGAGAACATGCCATTAATGGGAGTAAGTTTTAATGGTGTAACATACCAGGAATGAAGCTTGAGGGTAATTACTAGGGTTTGAGAGAAATTTGAAGTAAGTTGGAATGTTGAAAGATTTGGGACAAAAGTTAGAGAGAGAGAGAGAGGGAAAGAGAAAAAGCGAGGTTTAATTTTTTTTGGGTTTTTATATGTGTAAAGGTTAATGTGGTATTGTGTATTTTTGGTGTTTTGGACAAATATTGCGTACTTATGCGGTGTTTTGAACAAAAGGGTGTTTTAGAGATTTTTTTGGATGTATTTATGAGGACCCAAAGATATACACTAATAACTAAAAATGGTAAGAATACATGTCGATATATTATTAATAGAGTATAAATATTTATAATTAATCATTATATTTATTATTTTGAAGCTCAAAATATTTGTCTTCAGAGCACATGTTATCATTTTTTCTATATTAATAATCATCGTTTTCTTATTTGGACATTCCATTTTCCCCACTAAAGGACATAAAAAAAGAAAGAAAAACTTGGTTTTTTAAATAAGATTTTGTTAAAAAAAATTGTACTACATTCGTAAAAAAAAATTAAACTGTTTTTTATAAATAAAAACTAGAAAAACTTTTAACCAATTTTTTAAAATAGTTAAAAAATTGTAGAAACCTTATTTTATTTTCAAAACAACAATTTTTTTATTTCTTAAAAATAGTTTCTTATTAAAAAAAATTGTATTTTTTATTAAAAATTTGAAAAACTATTTTTTAAAAACTGACGCGAACCCACATTATCTCGATTGGTTAGTGCCGTCTGCACGGACCCACATCATTTAATGAATGTGAGCCCACACGCCAGCAAACTAACCAATCTCGAATCTAAGACATCAAAATCCCCCCCCCCCCCCTCCCAATTTGTGTAATATAGTTGATAAATAAAATTTATATATTAAAAAATTAGGACTTGCAAAGTAATTTTAAAAAATGGCGCATACTCACATCATCGCGATTGATTAGTGCCGCTGGCGCGGACCACGTCATTTTAATGAGTTTTTTTTCAAAATGTCTTTTATTGAAAATACAAATTTTCAATAAAAGCCATTTAAAAAAAATAGTGAAATGTTTTTCTTTGTTTTCTAAAACAGTTATAAAAAGTTAAAAACATTTAAAAAAAAACAGTTTAAAAAACAGTTATTATTGAAAATACAATTTTTTAGATTTTATTAAAAAAAACACATGGACAAATGGTTGTGTGCCAAGTCGGTGAGTCACAATTGAGAGTCACTCTAGAGTTTCTCTTTCTTTTTTGGACATAATCAATGAACTAAATTACACGATATTGAACAACTCCCAATCTTGAAGGTTAATTGAGTGTATATTTAAAAATCGTTTTTTTTAATAGAGACTATTAATTTTGGATGGTGGTAGTATTCAATATAACAATTAGAAGATCTCATTTAACAAACCAACTTTACATACCAAATGTTGTGTAGAAAATACATAGATTAATATTTTAAATATACTCTACATAATCATCAATATATTTACACATCACTTGAATTTTGAAGTTGATTAGTTTAGTTAGGCACATAACATAGTGTTAATTAGTTGGGGGGGGGGGGGGGGGGGGGGGGAATGGGGAGTCAAAATATTACCAATCCAATGTACATACAATAGTTGTATTCAAGTGTTTTCTCACGGGAAGAAATATTTAACACAATAGTGTATCTACAACCCACGACAAGCCCTATTTTTATTTTTGTTATGGTTACGTGGAAAAAGATTCAACGAAAAATAGCAAATTAAAGTTTATTTGAAGTAGAAAATTTATTGATATAAAATAATAAAGGTATGTTACAACCTTCTTTCTATTTCTCTCATTACTAGGGAAAATTTCCCATCGTAAAAAAAGATGCGATTGGGTTTTAGATATTTTAAGTATTTTCTTCACTTGTAGCCACAAAAAATATAAGGATTGTTTTTGGGAACCTCCATTGTTTGGAGCCCATAACCCATGAATAGGCTTGTAAACGGATCGAATTCGGTCCGGATCAGACAAATCCAAATCCATATCCGTTTATGTTAAACAGATTCAGATCCGATCCGATTATCCGTCAGATTATTTGTTAGGGTTCCAAATTCATATCCGTTTATGTTAAACGGATTCGGATCGAATCCGATTATTGGACAAATTATTTTTTATTTATTTTTATAATAATTTCCATTAAAAAAATAAATAATGATATGTCAAAACATATACTTTTGACCACTTGATTTGCAACATGTTAATTTTCAACTCTTAGGAGTCGTGTGTGTGTGTCTTTTTCTTATTATATAAGGGAGATTTTTTATATATAATATTATAACTATTATAATATATATTTAAAATATTATTGAATACAATATATATTAATAAAAAATATATTATATATAATTTATATATATATATATATATTAAAAATATGAGTCGGATAGGATTATTAACAAATCGGAGTATATGAATCCAAATTCGCTCCATTTAATAAACGGGTAATCGAGTAATTAGGTAATCGGATTTTAGGCATGATCCATATCCGTTTAAATGGTCGGATTCAGATTTGGATAAAATACGATCCATTGACAGGCCTATCCATGAATGTTGGAATTCGCTGTTAGGAAGGGAGTGAGTTTGGAATATTGACCTTCTAAATTTGTTCCCTATAAATAATGGATAATGACAAGTGATATATTTTGGGGACACATTTGAAAACACAATACACATGTCATTGTGTCATTGGTGGGAATTTGAATGGAGTGTATTCCACTTGAGATGCTCACCAATGATACGGAAACACGTATTCCCAAATCCTATCTTCAAAATGTCTTCCTATCATCACCCATAAATAATTTTACAATTGTGCAAGCATGTTCATTTGTGAAAAGCTGCATATGGATTATGAACAATAGTATGTGGGGACGAAGGTGCACTGTGAATGTCCAATCTAACGTTATCATAATGGCACAGAGTAATTACAGGGAGACCCTAAAATGTGATTATTTTTTGTGACCCGGCTAATGTGGCCAACACACATTAGGTGGTGGGTTCATTTGAAACACTATTCAATGTGTGTTCGACATATCAACTCGGTGACAAAAAAAGTTATATTTTAGGGTCTCCCTAATATTATTTAATGCATAATGTTTATACTATGAAAGAAGTTTATCATTTGTTTGAAACATCTATATATGTGTATATATAATTAATTAGAAAAAATGATTAATCGGAAACTCTTTTAGCAAGTATGTTAATGCAAGTATCTAATCTTTTGGCACCTTCAAAATCCTTAGTTGTAAAAATGAATTTGGAGTCGAGAATAAGCGCACATAAATGGTGAATTGGTGATGATCATCACAAGTAGTGCATTCAGATCAATATAAAAGTTAATATTTAAGGCTTTGTTTTGTAACACATATTTTTCTAGAGTAATTATAGGCTCACTGAGGATTCCGACTCATTTTATGTGATACACTGACATGTCTTATTTGTATTGGTTCGTGTTTTGAATGATATTCAATGAACCACATACACAAATTAATGTAGAAATAACACGTTATTGTGTCACACAAATTGAATTAGACTTGTAATTACCAATTTTTCATTGAACCAAGAAAAATGGTTCGATTACCCGTCCATGCAATTCGGTAAAGCTATACTTTTCTCTCCTCGTGGAAATTTATCCTAGAGTCCTTCTATTGTAACTGAATTTTTGACATAATTTTTGATCGAAAGTACACGTGGCCGCGTGTTATTGGTTTATTCTCTGATGCCACTGGCGTGGACCCCACAAAAGAACCAATAGAAACCCTCCACCTCATTCGGTAATTCCACTTTCGATAAAAAATTCAGTCCCAATATCATTTTCCTTTATCCTAATGTCACCCTAACTTTCTATCTAGAGTTGGCCTTAAACACACCTCATTTTTCTAAAAGAAAATAGTTTTTCATAAAATATATTTTTTCCTGTTCAACTAAACCAATCAATCGAACTCAATTTTAATTTAATATGTGTCCTGAATTTAAATTCATTGTATTATCATGTGATGTATTTTCATAATTTAAATTAAATGTAGAGTTGAAGATCATGAGTTAGCCCCACATTTAGCTGACATGGTGATGTCGATATAATATGTTTTCAAGTGGTGGGAAGATAGTGATGGGCTGATAGTATGGGCCCACAGCCCAGGAGAGGAGAGAGAGGGAATTTATGTCTCAAACTACTTATATACGATATATCCACTTTGGATTTTACAAGTTCTTTCATCAACCAAAGTTTGAAAACTATAGAAAGACAAACACTTTGTTAAATATTTGGGGACAGGAAATCACTTTACGTTTCATAGTGGACAAATATAATACTAACTATATGGACAAATATGTAATATAAAAATATGAAGTATATAAAAAAAGCGTTATTATACTTCAATCCCCCCGTCCCACCAAACACAGCAAAGGCATGCGAATAATAAATGTGAGAATTAATGGCCCCCCGTGATTTGCAATGCAACCGAAAGAAGTAGGCCCCACAGGCGGAGTTCCAAGCCGGCGGGCTTTGTCTCGTGACTCAGCAGCGCCCTCAAAGCCCATCAATCAATACAAACCACATCTATATCATCTTACGGATGGATTCATTTGTCATTTTCACATTTTGTCTTCAATTATCACAAATACACAATTAACCCCTCCTCATCAAACATTCTCTAGAAAATTAATTCTATTGTAATTTATGACAAAACAACAATTCCCTTGAAGATAATGAGATTTTTAAATTTACTCTTCTTTTGTAACATGTTTGAAACTTTTAATTTGTAATATATTTGTGACCATTTTAACGAACTTTATAGAGTGTCAAGTAGGCATAAGTAAAATTTGTGAAAACCAACTTATAGGATTGGAAACATTTATGACAAATAACGATCATCATATTCATTACAGTAAAGTTTGACTTTAGATTTGACATTTTTAAACATGTAACATGATTTTATAAATGAACCGAGGTGAGAAACACGTGGCAAACAAAAAGCTTCCACAAATCACACGTAGCTCAGCTAACACTACACGTATCAACGCCACAATACAAGATATATTACTACATTTTGTCCAAAACAAGAGAGGAGAGAGAAAAACGATTAAAGAAGAGAAATTTTTCCCTAAATCAAAACACCATCAAACCCTAAATGACAGAAAGAGGCAGATCACTAGAGACAACACCATCATCAACCAATTCCCTCTTACGGGAAATCGTGGAGCAAAACAGTATGAAGATGACTTGGATTCTTAGTCATCCAGTTACGCTGGAAAGCATTAAGAGAAACTTTGCGCACCACCCAGTCCACCCCTTGGTTTGCCTAAGTACATGTATGAATTTAATTGAGTCTCCATCTTTAAATAGTGCATGAATGACTTTGCTCAACTTATTAAATTCTCAAATAGATTTTTTCACAAGTAAACAATCACTCTCGATAATCATCCTATTTAGTTGGTTTTCTTTGATGAATTTTGTAGCATAAATCACTACTTTAGCCTCTAAGGCAGAGGTAGAGTTAGGGACATTTTCAATTAATCCCCCAATGACGACGCCATTGGGATTTCTACAAAGAAAGTCAAATTAACCTCTACCATTGGCTGTTAAGATATGAGCCATCACAGTTAATTTTCAACCAGGATGGGGGACCTATTTACTTACACACCTAAATGGTAAGGGACGAGTAACCCTAACCAGTAAGTTTACATCCTTATAGCTTTTGCTGTAGCTATTAACTAAGGAATAGGCTTTAGAAATCACATCAGTGATATGAATGTTAGAATTTTTGAAAACCACCTCATTCCTAATTTTTCAGATAAGTCAACATCTGCATGCAAAGAGGGCTGTAGACTCTAAGTCACTATGGGAGTGGTTAGGGAGGGAAATGACCCAATCTTCAATTCTATTCTAAGGACTGAGAATGAGAGATTTAGGAAAAAGGGGATTTCTCTCAAATGTGTTTAATCCATTTGAATCCGATAAGTAGATGTTCAATATTTTTTAAGTCCTAGCCATAGGTAGTATGCACGGGGTTATCTCTTAGTTTTTTCCTCCACAAAGATTAGTTTAGTGCCAGAATATTGTTACAACTTCTCCAAAGGAAGTTCAAGACTTTTAGAGTGGCTTTAATACCCCACAACCTCTTCTAAAGGTCAGAGGGGGCTAAGTAGAAAGATTGGGCATGGGTGGGTAGTAACAAAATAATCGTAAGAGATAATGAATGGGACATATAGAGTATCTGGCTTTGTCACTAGGAGAAGTAAGAGGGATATATAAGATTTTATTTAATACATCGTATTTTTGGTATTTATTTAAATGACTGTTAATTGCGAAATTAAGTTAATAATTTGAAATTAATTATTACCTGAGTGAATTAATAATAACAAAATGAATATTTAGATGATGATTAACTTTTCATGTTATGTGATTTATTTGTGTCATATGTTATTTTTTAATTAATCGGTGAAATTAATTAACTATTCTAGAGTGTATGTGATTACACATAAAAATAATTAATTGGATGTTTTATTTTATGTTGTGATGTATTACCATGATTTATGAGGTACTACCATTTGGAGAGGACTTTAGCATGACAAAAAGACCTAAATATGTGTTTTATCGTCTTAAGTTGGGCCTGGACGGCAATATACTCATAGACTAAGTTTTGGACTATTCTGGGCTCATTTAGGTGCTCGAAAATAAGCCTATTATAGACTTGCGAGATTAAAGAACATTTAAAGAAAATTAACCTCATTTATTAATTATTTTACACATTAGAAACAAATTCCTTTCTATGTAACTACATGAATTTAATTGAGACTTCATCTTTAACTAGTTCTTGAATAACTTTGCTCACCTTATTAATTTCCCAAATAGATTTTTTTCAAGTAAACAGATAATTAAATTGAGTGAGTCACTCTTAATAATCATCATATTTAATTGGTTTTCTTTGATATATTTTTCTACAAGAATCACTGCATTATCTTCCATTTCTAGGGCAGAGGTAGAGTTAAGAAAATATTCAATTGATGCTGTAAAGTGAGAAAATTTTATGTTCGGTTACCAGTTTGAGAATGGGCTAAGGAATGTGATAGGAGGAGAAATAGTATCTAATCCTATTGTTATAATATCTTAGTTGAGGGAGATTTATCTTAGGGGGAGACGTCTTTCTAAGTTGATCATAGTTGATAAAGGGAGAGAATTAATTTAGGGGGAGTACTTACTTTACTTGCATTAAACATTTTGATTTGATATTCCCTATGCGTGTAATATGTTTGCTTAAGTGTGCAGGAATTATATTCTAAGCGACAAATTTCACCGACAAAGATTTTGATCGTTTGGGTTGTTTGAGTCAAGCATTGTATTTTTATTTTGGGTGGAACTTTTTATTAGTCTAGTAGAGCTTGACGACCCTTTAGAATTTTTGTTTGGTTTTTGTCCCGAAATAGCCAAAGAGGGAGATTTGTAAGGACACAAATTTCCAATTGAGTCCTTTGTAGTTTTGACTCAATTCTGAACAAAAATGTTTGAGTCATAGGATAGAGTTAATTGATCCTATTTCAAGCCTATGACGAGTTTGTTGAAGACGTAGCGGCCAAGTGTATAAAGCTTTATCAAAATATCGAGTTTAAGTGCCTCGTTTATACGTCATCAACAGTAGTTCCATGCTCCTAAGGTATGAATGCATTACATATATATATATATATATATATATATATATATATAGGATCTTAGAACAGTATAATGGGTGTAGGTTTAATTAAAACTGTTGTTTATTTTCAAAAGGATTTAATTAAAACTTTAAAATCAAGTTTATAAAGTTTCTGGGCAAAAAATGAAAATTTCCAACTTTCTGGAAGTTCGTTCGATATGTCGTTCGAACGAGTTCTTCGTTCGAACGAGTTTGCCAACGAGTTCCCACTATGGCCACTGGAATGTCGTTCGAAGTGTCGTTCGAACGAACATGATTTTCGAACGAGATTTCTAACGAGTTCATACTTGAACTTAGTTACAAGCCTTGTTCGAACGAGTTTTGGCGAGAACAGTTAAATGGCAGTTTTGAGCAGTTTTGACCCACTTTTCCACTTGTTTTTTCCACTATCTTTTGACAGAACTTCTTAAGTGCGGAAATGAACTTTTCTAACTTAACTTTTCATTTCATTCTAACTCCTAGAGAGAGTTTTTGAGAGCAAATTCTTCCAAGAAAAGTTCATTGTTTTGAGTGTTCATCTTTCAAAGAAAAATTCATTTGACACTTTAGTTTACACCCAATTGTTTGTTTAATCCAAGTTCCATATATATATATATATATATATATATATATATATATATATATATATATATATATATATATATATATATATATATATATATATATATATATATATCACTACACCAAATATGCCCATTTGTCAAGGTCATTGACCTTGACAAATTCACCTTGTCAAGGTCAATGACCGTGACATTTCGAGGCGAGACAACTTTTTTTGTCACGGTCGTGTCACGGTCATTGACCTTGACACAAAACTCGCGTTTTGTGTCACGGCTGTGTCAAGGTCAATGATCGTGGCACGTTTATCACGGTTTATGACCGTGACAAAGCCGTGACCCTTTTTAAAAAAATTGTCACGGTCAATGACCGTGACAAGCCCGTGACAAGATTTGTCAAGGACTTGTCACGGTCAATGACCGTGACAATTCTGGGCAGAATTTAAAAAAAATCTGCTAGGCAGTATGGCCACCGCCACTGCCCAGCAGTATATTTGTACCTGTTATAACAACGTTGTACCTGTTCCAAACATCATATATCCAACACAAACTAAAGATAATGCAAATATATATTCATGACAGTATAATCCAAATTTTCAAAGTAAAAATAATATACATGACGATATAATCCAAATATAATTAAAATGGACAAACTTAAAAATAATGTTACTACATGTCTTGGGTAAATGTGAGGAGGTGAGTAGGCCACACGACATACGAATTGACGCACCCACTAATATATGTCGTGCCGCATTGTTCGCGCAACCACAGTAGGGAGTTCTCCTTCCCGGGTATGACATGCGTGACGAGCACCCTGGACTCCATCCCTTGAAGCACACGTCCATGGACTATTCCACCCTCGATGATATCCGGGTCCCTCAACCCCCGCCCTATCCGCTGGCCATCAAATATGTCCAATATGAACACGCTCGGCCAACCAATCGTCGATAATGGTCTGTTGGAGGGCGTCAAATAGGGAAGTGGATCGTCGAAGTACGAACGTGTCGGTGATGAAGCAGCGAGGTCCACATCCTCGTCATCCCGCACCTCCTCGTCCTCCCGCACCTCCTCCTCCACCGCCTTCTCCTTCCCTTTCCCTTTACCTTTCTCTTTACGGTCTCCACCCAACGTACGCTTCATGAATGCGTACATATCTTGGACCGTCGCCTCCAAACGGGACAGCTTCGCGTCGTGTGAATCCACCGTTCGAGCCAACCCGGTGTCGCTCGTCTCCAATCCGATGATCCTAGATTTGGCCACCCGCGAGCTCACTCCCCTTGTCCTCCCCTTGCGATCAGAGCCAAGCACTTGGCTGAGTGCGTCTGTGGACAAAGATGCCTTGTCGGCATCAGACTGCGACTCATGCACTTCCTTAGGCTTTGCCTGAAACGACAAAAAGCACATGATTAGTAAAATAAGTAAACTAAAAAATTATAACGTAATTAACAATAATTAAACTGTCGGATTACTTACAATCGTGGCCGCGACGCTCGGGGACACCTCCTTGTCCTTCCCCTTCTTCGTCCGAAGAGCCACATAAGTATCGAGCCTATGTGGCTTACCCCCTGGCCCACTCCCTACCCCCTGAAATAAAATAAAGTAAAGTAAAATTAGTATCGGCCCCGCAAAGTAAAATAATATCCAATAAGATATTTCTGTAGTTATAGATAAATTAAATATTACCTTCATCCTATGCTCCACCTCAGCGTAAGAGGTCCGGCCGGAGTAGTGCACGTCCGTCTTTTTAGCCCGATTTTCCCTCCCCGATTGGCGAGATGCCAATTGTCGATCCTCGATCTCATTGTCAATGAACTTTTGCCATTGTGCCAATGAGATCGGCTCCTTGGGCGGGACGGATCCGCGCCATTGTAAAATGGTCTCTCGTGTTTTTCCAAAGTACCGTGTCCGCATATTTTTTTTCCACGTCTTGTGTTGCTCCCTCAACTGCTCCAAGACGGAATCGCGTAGCTTTGGATCCAAGTTGAATTGTTCCTGTCCAACAAATACAATGTTAGTTGCGAATAAATATAAATATAAATATAAATATAAATATAAATATAAATATAAATATAAATATAAATATAAATATAAATATAAATATAAATATAAATTGAAATTGAAATTGAAATATTACCTGTAGTGCCGCCCAAACAGCTAACTTGAGCTCATACGGCACCTCCTTCCAACTCATAAATCCCGGGCCGATGACCGTCTTTAGCAGCTCGAGGGATCTCGCTAAAAGCTCCGACTTGTTTTCGACGGTAATCCCAAATTTTCCATATTTGGGGAGCCTAGGGGCGGAGGAGCCCTCGTCGCCTCCGCTACCACCGAACCCAGACGACGACATCATCATAAACAGCATCATCATCTTCGCCCTAACATCTGAAGGAGACATTTTTGCTGTAAAAAAATGTTATTAGTACAGATAAAAAAAATGTTATTAGTACAGATAAAAAAATGTTTCGTCTATATTATAACGTATGTGTAAGTTCAGTCAATACCACCCCCGCCACACGCACACACACACACACACACACCACCCCTACCCACCCCACCCCACCCCCACCCCCGCCACACGCACACACACACACGCACACACACATATTTTGAATGAAAATATCAATTATTTATAAAATTGATGTCTACTTTTAGTGTTGTGTATATATGTTAGTCTACTTCTGCTTTTTTTTTTTTAAATAATCAATTAACCAAATTTCATAATAGTGAATAAGGGTTAATCCTAGCCATTGATTAAGTGTATTATTAGTAAGTACAAAAATTAAATATGGACTCTTAATCTAGGATATAAGGAGTATTTGTTAGTGAAATAATAATTTAGTGATAAAAACACACTCGAACACTACCAAGTTTTGACGACACGGGTCTCTAGAAAGAAAAACAAGCATTTCCAAATTAATATGTCCTCTTTCTTGTTTAGTGTCTGAATTGATAGTATGATTTTAAAAATAGTATACAAAACTAGGTGAGATTTTAGAATTACACGTCGAAATAATACATGTTGTATAATAATAATACAAGTGCATGCTTTGCAATCAAAGGTATTTATCTTTAGGGGTTTGTAAATTTAGGATTTATTGTAATATGTATTTTGAAAATAGGACAACAAACATTTTATTTATGATTTTAGTCCCTATTTTTGAATAAAACCGCTGGTGCGGACCCATATTCATAAAACGTTAACCAATCATAACATGCCACGTGTCCCTTTAATTTGAAAATAGGGACTAAAAATGGAAACAAAATGTTTGTTGTCCTATATCCATAATCAATATTATTTTAAGTCCTAAAATTACATAATCTATTATCTTTATAAGGATAAAATTATCTTAAAATGATTGGTAGGGAATGTCTATGAGGTGGATGATAATTTATTTGATATTTTATTTTATTTCTTTTGTTTAGGTTATTAAGACTTTATTTGAATTGATATCTTAGTAATTATTATTTAATATTTATTTTGAGCAATTATCTCATAGTAGGATTATTATCCTAGAAACAATTCTATCAATTCAAATAAATTGATATCAATTCAAATACATGTCTTGGATATCAATTCCCACCCCACCCCACCCCTCCACCACCCCCTCCCCCACCACACACCACCACACACACACACACCCCACCCCACCCCACCCCACCCCCTGCCCCCCTCCACCACCACCACCACACACACACACACACACCCCACCCCACCCCACCCCACCCCCTCCCCCACCACACACCACCACACACACACACACACCCCACCCCTAACCACCCCCTGCCCCACCCCTCCACCACCCCCTCCCCCACCACACACCACCACACACACACACACACACCCCACCCCACCCCCTCCCCCACCACACACCACCACACACACACACACACACACACACCCCACCCCACCCTCCCCCACCCCCTCCCCCACCCTGCCCCACCCCCTGCCCCCCTCCCCCACCCCTCCCCCACCCTGCCCCACCCCGCCCCACCCCCCACCCCCTACCCCCCTCCACGCACACACATACACACATATATATATATACACATACACACAAATATACACACAAATATATATATAAATGAAAGAGAGAGAGAGAGAGAAAATGGACCTGAAAGTAGAGAGAGAGAGAGAGCAGCGTCGAGAGAGAGAGAGAGAGAGAGAGAGAGAGAAATGGAGGGAACGACGCGGGAGGGAAAAAAGAAGGGGGATAGGGTTTTTGCTGGAAAAGTTGTCACAGTCGTGTCAAGGTCATTGACCGTGACAAGACCGTGACAATTAAATTTGTCACGGGCTTGTCACGGTCAATGACCGTGACAATTCGTTGTCACGGTCGTGTCAAGGTCAATGACCGTGACATAAAACGCGTGTTTTTTTTGTCACGGTCAATGACCTTGACAAGGCTGGCCGGCTGAAAGGTGACAATTTTCCCATTTTGGTGTAGTGTATATACTTTGCTTGGAGTGTTTGGCACTGATTTTTCATCTCTACCATTTGAAGAGACGTTGGGGTTTGCTTCTACATCTGTAAGGACATAAATTTTCAATTGAATCCATATATAGTTTTGGCTCAATTCCGGACAAAAACATTTATTCATAGGATTGTATTTAATTATAATATGCCGGTTTGTGTGCCTCGTTTCTACGTCATCAACTATGGTTCCATGCTCCCAAGGTATGAATGCAATATTATATATATAGGAGCTTGGAATAAGTTTATTGGGTGTTAGGTTTTTAAAACTGTGTTTTATTTTCAGAAAGAATTAATTAAAACTTTAAAATAAGTTTATAAAGTTTTCTGGGCTAAAAATCGAATTTTCCAAACTTTCTGGAAGTTCGTTCGATATGTCGTTCGAACCAGATGTCGTTCGAACGAGATTGCCAACGACTTCCCATTATGGCATACTGGAACTTCGTTCGAAATGTCGTTCGAACGAGATGGTCGTTCTAACGAGATTTCTAACGAGCTTCTAACGAGTTCATACTGGAACTTCGTTAGAAGACTCGTTCGAACGAAATGTCGTTCGAACGAAATGTCGTTCGAACGAGATGCCAGGCGGGAACAGTTTTTGGCAGTTTTAAGCAGTTTTTCTCACACTTCCCCACTTGTTTCTTAACCAACTTTTCTCAGACTTTATTATGTGCGGGAATAACATTTTCTAATTAATCTTTTTCATATCCTACTAACTCCTAGAGAGTGTTTTGAGAGTAAAATCAAAGAGGGAAAAAGATCATGTTTTGAGTGTGTTTTTATCAAAGAGAAAAATATACACCACTCTAGTTTACACCCAAATTAGTTTCTTCCAAGTTCCCATATTCATATATCTTGCTTGGAGTTTGGCACCGGGTTCATCTCTTTCGTTCAAAGAGAAGTTTTGGGTTTTCTTCTACATCCCATAAAGAAAGAAGAAGAAGTTATTGCGGTATTACCCACTTGGAGAAAGGCTCCTTGCTCGGGTGACGGTGACCATATAAAGTCCGATCGGTGGATTCCGAGACCGCGGTGGAGCTCCAAGATTTTCCGCTAGGAAGAGGTATCTACAAGAAGAAGCGTCGGGGCTTGAGAGGGATCGAGTCGTGTGTTGTAAGCCTTTCTGTCTTGTATTTGTAAATTCCGTACTTAGTGGATTTGTGGCTAGGATCGTCCGAGATTGTTTCCCGTTGTGAGTTTTTCCTCGTACATCTCGGCGTAGTGTGATTGGTTTATTTTTATCTTGCATAATGAATTAGAACTCATGCTTAGGGTAATTCAAGATATAAATGGTTTTAATTGTCACACTTAATTTAATTGGGTGCTAATTATATTTGGATAATTGTTTATTTAATTCAAGTCATTTACTAAAATTGGTTTGGCCTAACTTTGGAATATTGATAATTATGACTTAGGCAAATTCTAGGACTTGAATTAATTGGTTAAAGTGAAATTTAATATTTGCGTGTGTTTAAATAATTTTCACTTGGGTTTAATTTTAATTTGTTTAAGAAAATTAAAATTTGATAATTCGTTTGTTTGTGAACCATCACACTTCTTTACGCTTTCGCATCTTGATATATATAGAAAAGGAAAGAATATTTTAATTGAGAATATTAAAATCGGGACTATTACAAATTGGTATCAGAGCCAAAGCGATAAATTATTTCGTTAAAGATCCTTTAAATATTTTTGGCTAAAATGGAATTTTTCCCATTTTCTAAATTTCCTATTTTCGATGGTTCTAACTACGCGTATTGGAAAGTGCGAATGAAATCGGCACTAAAATCTATCGACGAGAGAGTTTGGATGTCTGTAGTTAACGGGTGGTCCCCACCAACTCACTTAGTTGAAAATGAACGTGTTCCCAAACCGGCCGATAGATGGACTAAAAATGAGTTTAAACTTTCTAATTTTAATTCCCGTGGTTTGAATGCCTTGTTTATCGCTGTCACACCGGATGAATTCCGACGTATTATAACGTGTGAAACCGCTAAAGAAGCTTGGAACATTTTACAACTAACTCATGAAGGAACTAGTGTCGTTAAAGCTTCGAAACTCCAAAACCTCACCACTCAATTAGAAACTATCAAAATGAACGATAATGAAACTTTTGATGAATTTTATGCTAGACTCTCCGATATTGTCAATTCATCTTTTAATTTGGGAGAGAAAATACACGACAATCGAGTTGTAAAGAAAATTTTAAGGTCCCTACCCGATAGATTTATTACAAAAGTGACCGTTTTAAATTCTTTACCACTTTAGCCTCTACGAAATTAGAAGAGCTTGTAGGTGATTTACAAACCTATGAACTAGATATGTTTCCCTCTATAATTGAAAAGAAAATTGAAAAGGGCGTTGCTTTAAAAGCCCGAAAAGAGGTCAAACAAGTAGTAGAGAGCGAGAGTGATAGTGACTCGGAAGACATGGCTTTGTTTGCTCGGAAATTTAGAAAATTTCTTAAATTTAACAAAGATAAATTTAAAAATGATGTTAAGAAATTTGACACTTTTAAGCATGACAACTAAATAGGGACGAGTCTAATAGGTGTTTTGGTTGTGAGGGTTATGGCCATAGGGCTTCTGAATGCCCCACTAAACTAAGGAAAGAGGGTAAACGACCCATTGCATATAATGCGACCCTTAGTGATAGTGATAAGGAAGAAGGACCCGATTCCCCCAGTAAGCCCAATTTTGTGACTTTTATGGCTAGTCATGTGAGTGATAGTGAGAACTCATCGATTGATGAAACGTTAACACATGACCACTTCCAAGGTCATAGTTCATGATTCTCTTGTTTTTTATGATAGTGAGAGTGGAGAAGAAAGAGAGAGTGAAAATGAAGAAGAGGTTAATGTGAGTGAACTTCAAAATGCTTTTAAAGAATTATATAAAGAATCTATTAAATTAAAAAGAGCTAATTTGAAGTTAGAAGCTAGTTTGAAAGAACGTGTCAAGGTCGTTGATAATAGTATGTTGGTTGAAGATCTTAGGACACGATTGAAAGCTCTTCTAGAGAAGCTTGAATATATAGAAGGCGAGAGAGATAGCCTTAGGGGTTTAATGGAATCCTTGAAAAAGGAGCTTCTTGCTTTTGAAGAGCGAAATATTTTATTAGAGTCTAACATTTTAGAATTGCAAAATAAATTAAAAGACTCTAGTAATGTCAAATTTTATTTGGAGTGTCGTTCGAAAAAATTAGATAAAATATTAGGAACGGTCCAAATTAAAAATGACACTTGTGGTTTAGGCTTCAATACTTGTAATGAATTTACTCATAACGCCAAAACCAACGTTTTAGGAGAATCTACTAGGAAAACATTTAGAGATCACTCCTTAGGTAAATCTTTTCGACATGTTTTTACTTGTACACATTGTGGTCGAAAAGGTCATCTTAAGAAATATTGTTTTGATCTTAAACGAATTCCTAGAAAATCCCAACGTAATGCAATCAATGTATTTAAAACTCCTACACCCCAAGACAGTCTTTCTTCATTAATTTGGGTTAGGAAATCCGACTTGGTTGCCTTGCAAAATAGGGTTTTTGATTCTTATTTACTTTCACATGCTTCCTCCCTTGCTAAATCTAAAGGATGAATGTGTTAGTGTTTGAATACTTTAGCTTTTGTACTTCATGCTATATTCACATGCTAAATGTATGCTTGTTTAATCATTTTCTAGTCCTTACTTTATATCATATCACATGCTAGAATAATGATTTTTGTTTATCATTTGAAGTTTTTATCTCTTGTTAATTTAAGCTTAAAGAAAAATTCAAATGATTTTGATTTATCTTTTGAGTATATATTTTTCTTTTTGGTTATAAATGTCAAAAACTCAAAAAGATTTTATTTTGTGTGTGTTTTAGTTTGACACACTTTATGTGTCATACACTTGTGTTTGAATGCAATCTTTTACGCTCTCATGTGGCTAGAACTTTTGGTTTAGATTGTCAATCCTTATTATGTTCTTTATCATGCTTACATGGAGTAGTTGAATTTTGTGTTGCTAAAATGGATTCTATTTTTATATGCCTTTATTCACTCATGCACGAGCTCTTTTGAAATTTTAACTTCATATGTATATTTAGCTATGTGAGATGTTCTCCTTCCAATCTTGTCATCTACATATTTGTGACTTAGGAGGACTAGTGCATATCAAAATCCGTTGCACGTGAGATTTGTGTGAAAAATGAAAACATGATAAATAAAAATATGCACGGGGAAGGGCTCCGAAAGGACTAAGTGATCCTTTGCGATTGTAAGCCACCGTTTTTGAATGGACCTAAAAGAAATACGTGGTCCAAAGGCCTAAAAACAGAAAATATGGCATTAAAAGAAAAATAATTGCTAAGGCCTATGTTTGATTGATATAGTCATTCAAATTTACTATAAATGCTTATTGAGGGAGATTGGATGGTATATCAACGGTTTGCACAATGTCCGTTTATCCTAGTTTCATATCTCATGTCATGACTCTATTATTTTGTAGAATCATCAATATGCTAGGCTTGTATGCATTGTGTATGTTTGTTCATTGAGTTCAATCTATATTATCACATGAGGTTATATTTAAATGTGATGAAGTTTGCAATCAAATGAGAACTCCGTGAACATGTTTTTAAGTGATTGGGTCTAAATTTAATTGTTACTAGTTCACACCCCAACACTTTCATTTCCATATGAAACATTTTTGCCATACGAGTGTGCAAACTTATTGTATTTTGTGTCATGTGTGTGTTTATATCTATATATATGTGCGTGTGCATTATTGATATATTTCAAGTACATATATATATGATATTTTGTTTTGCCTTTGCCTTGCTTTCTAGTCCTTGTATGCGTATACTTTAGTTTTGGTATCTATCTTGGATTAATTATGCTTTTGTTGCCCATATGCTTTCATGTCTTATCACTTTAAGCTTCAACATGCTTTTATATTTGTTCTTTATCAAATGCTTATTCCTGAACAAAAAGGGGGAGAAATGGTATCTTATCTTATTATAATATTATATAAGTTTAAGAGATTTAACTTAGGGGGAGTAGCTAACTTCTTGGGTTGATCATTTTGATAAAGGGGAGAATTAATTTTGGGGGAGTATTTCTTTTAATTGCTTTAAATACTTTGATATTCCCTATGCATTTGATGAGTTTGCTTAAGTGTGCAGAAATTCTTCTAAAGCGGCATCTTTCAATGGCAAAGCGTTTGATCCTTGGGTTGAGTCAAGTTTGGGTGGGTTATGTTTTGAGTCTAGTGAGCTTGACGGCCCTTTAGGATTTTTGTTTGGTTTTTGTCCCGAAATAGCCAAAGGGGGAGATTTGTAAGGACACAAATTTCCAATTGAGTCCATATATAGTTTTGGCTCAATTCCGGACAAAAATATTTATTCATAGGATTGTATTTAATTGTAATATGCCGGTTTGTGTGCCTCGTTTCTACGTCATCAACTATGGTTCCATGCTCCCAAGGTATGAATGCAATATTATATATATAGGAGCTTGGAACAAGTTTATTGGGTGTTAGGTATTTAAAACTGTGTTTTATTTTCAGAAAGAATTAATTAAAACTTTAAAATATTTTTATAAATTTTTCTGGGCTAAAAATTGAATTTTCCAAACTTTCTGGAAGTTCGTTCGATATGTCGTTCGAACGAGTTTGTCGTTCGAACCAGATGTCGTTCGAATGAGATTGCCAACGACTTCCCATTATGGCATACTGGAACTTCGTTCGAAATGTCGTTCGAACGAGATGGTCGTTCTAACGAGATTTCTAACGATCTTCTAACGAGTTCATACTGGAACTTCGTTAGAAGACTCGTTCGAACGAGAATGTCATTCGAACGAGATGCCAGGCGGGAATAGTTTTTGGCAATTTTAAGAAGTTTTTCTCCCACTTCCCCACTTGTTTCTTAACCAACTTTTCTCAGACTTTATTATGTGCGGGAATAACATTTTCTAATTAATCTTTTTCATATCCTACTAACTCCTAGAGAGTGTTTTGAGAGTAAAATCAAAGAGGGAAAAAGATCATGTTTTGAGTGTGTTTTTATCAAAGAGAAAAATATACACCACTTTAGTTTACACCCAAATTAGTTTCTTCCAAGTTCCCATATTCATATATCTTGCTTGGAGTTTGGTACCGGTTTCATCTCTTCCGTTCAAAGAGAAGTTTTGGGTTTTCTTCTACATCTCATAAAGAAAGAAGAAGAAGTTATTGAGGCATTACCCACTTGGAGAAAGGCTCCTTACTCGGGTGACGGTGACCATATAAAGTTCGATCGGTGGATTCCGAGACCGCGGTGGAGCTCCAAGGTTATCCGCTAGGAAGAGGTATCTACAAGAAGAAGCGTCGGGGTTTGAGAGGGATCGAGTCGTGTGTTGTAAGCCTTTTTGTCTTGTATTTGTAAATTCCGTACTTAGTGGATTTATGGCTAGGGCCGTCCGAGGTTGTTTCCCATTGTGGGTTTTTCCTCGTACATCTCGGTGTAGTGTGATTGATTTATTTTTATCTTGCATAATGAATTAGAACTCATGCTTAGGGTAATTCAAGATATAAATGGTTTTAATTGTCACACTTAATTTAATTGGGTGCTAATTATATTTGGATAATTGTTTATTTAATTCAAGTTATTTACTAAAATTGGTTTGGCCTAACTTTGGAATATTGATAATTATGACTTAGGCAAATTCTAGGACTTGAATTAATTGGTTTAAGTGAAATTTAATATTTGCGTGTGTTTAAATAATTTTCACTTGGGTTTAATTTTAATTTGTTTAAGAAAATTAAAATTTGATAATTCGTTTGTTTGTGAACCATCACACTTCTTTACGCTTCCGCATGTTGATATATATAGAAAAGGAAAGAATATTTTAATTGAGAATATTAAAATCGGGACTATTACAACATACCACAAAGAAGTAGAAGTTTGTGTTGATTTACCCACTTGGAGAAAGGCTCCTTGTTTGGGTGACAGTGACCATA
Organism: Sambucus nigra; assembly: GCA_949130495.1. NCBI lineage: Eukaryota > Viridiplantae > Streptophyta > Magnoliopsida > Dipsacales > Adoxaceae > Sambucus > Sambucus nigra. Next base: position 646,241,991 of record OX422208.1, read on the forward strand.
TAAAGTCCGATCTGTGGATTCCGATTTCGCGGTGGAGCTCCGTGGTTATTCGCTAGGTTGAGGTTGATACAAGAAGACGCATCGGGGCTTGAGAGGGATCGAGTCGAGTGTTGTAAGTCATCTTACTTGTATTTGTAAATTCCGTACTTAGTGGATTTGAGGTTAGGGCCGTCCGAGGTTTTTTCCCGTTGTGAGTTTTTTTCTCGTACATCGTGGCGTAGTGATTCATTATTTATTTTATCTTTCTATACTCACCTAGAACGCATGCTTAGGTAATTCAAAATAAAATTTGGTTTTAATCACTACATGTTTAATTTGGTGCTAAATTAATATTGGGTAATGTGTAATTAATTCAAGTCATGAATTTAATTTGTTAAAATTTGGTTTGGCCTAATTTGTTAAAATTGAGAAATATGACTTAGGCAAATTTTCTAGCACTTGGGTTAATTAATTTGGTTTAAGTGAAATTGAACTAAGTGTGTGTTTAATCTAATTTCACTTTGTGTAAATTTAATTTGAGAAAAATTAAATTTTATTAAGTTGTTTTTATATTTGAACCATCATCCTACGCTTCCCCATCTTAAAAGGAAATTATCTACTTTTGAAGAATAAAAGAATTTTTTAGTTAAAATATTCGAGGCTTTTCAAATTGGTATCAGAGCCAAAAACGATAAATTATTTCGTTAAGATCATTTAATTATTTTTTTGGCTAAAATGGAATTTTTTCCATTTTCAAAATTTCCTATATTCGATGGTTCTAATTACGCGAACTGGAAAGCACGTATGAAATCGGCACTTAAATCTATCGAAGAGAGGGTTTGGTTATCTGTAGTTAACGGGTTGTCTCGACCAACTCATTTAGTAGATAATGAACGTGTTCCCAAACCGACCGTTAGATGGAGTGAGAATGAATTTAATCTTTCAAATTTTAATTCCCGTGGTTTAAACGCCTTGGTTATCGCTATCACACCGGATGAATTTTGACGCATTATGACATGTGAGATCGCTAAAGAAGCGTGGGATATTTTGTAACTTACTCATGAAGGTACAAGTGTCGTTAAAGCTTCGAAACTCCAAAACCTCACCACTCAATTTGAAACCATCAAAATGAACGATAAAGAAACTTTTGATGAATTCTATGATAGACTTTCAGATATTGTTAATTCATCTTTTAACTTGGGAGAGAAAATACCTGACAACCGAGTAGTAAAGAAAATTTTAAGGTCCCTTCTCTATAGATTTATTCCCAAAGTGACCGTTTTATATTCTTTAACAATTTTAGCCTCTACAAAATTAGAAGAGCTTGTCGGTGATTTACAAACCTATGAACTGGACATGTTTCCCTCTAAAACTGAAAAGAAAATAGAAAAGGGCGTTGCTTTAAAAGACCGAAAAGAGGAAAAACAAGTAGTAGAGAGCGAGAGTGATAGTGACACGGAAGATATGGCCTTGTTTGCTAGGAAATTTTGAAAGTTTCTTAAAATTAACAAAGATAAATTTAAAAATGACTTTAAGAAATTTAAAACTTCTAAGCATGACAAAGCTGAGAGGATCCCTAAAACTACTAATGCAAATTTAAATAGGGACGAGTCAAATAGGTGTTTTGGTTGTGAGGGTTATGGCCATAGGGCTTCTGAGTGCCCCACTAAACTAAGGAGAGAGGGTAAGCGACCCATTTCATATAATGCGACCCATAGTGATAGTGATAAGGAAGAGGGACCCGATTCCCCAATTAAGTCCAATTATGTGGCTTTTATGGCTAGTCATGTGAGTGATAGTGAGAACTCATCTATCGATGAAAATTTATCACATGACATTTCCAAGGTTATAGTTTATGATTCCCTTGTTTTTGATGATAGTGAGAGTGAAGAAGAAAGAGAGAGTGAAAATGAAGAAGAGGTTAATGTGAGTGAACTTCAAAATGCTTTTCAAGAATTATATGAAGAATCCATTAAATTAAAAAGAGCTAATTTGAAGTTATAAGCGAGTTTGAGAGAACATGTCAAGGTCGTTGATAATAGTGTGTTGGTTGAAGACCTTAGGACACGAGAGAGATCTCTTCGAGAGAAGCTGGAAGATATAGAAGGCGAGAGAGATAGCCTTAGAGGTTTAATGGAATCCTTGAAAAAGGAGCTTCTCGAGTTTGAAGAGAGAAATATTTTATTAGAGTCTAAAATTTTAGAATTAGAAAATAAATTAAAAGACTCTACTAAAGTCAAATTTGATTTGGAGTGTAGGTCCGAAAAACTTGATAAAATCTTGGGCATGGTCCAAATAAAAAATGACACTTGTGGTTTAGGCTTCGATACTTGTGATGAACCAACTCAAAAAGCCAAAACCAATGTTTTAGGACAATCGCCTAGGAAAGCCTTTAGAGATCACTCCATAGGTCGATCTTTTCGCCGTGAGTTTAAGTGTTCATATTGTGGTCGAAAAGGTCATCTTAAGAAATATTATTTTGATCTTAAAAGATTTTCTAGAAAATCCCAATGTAAGGCGACCAAGGTATCCAAGATTCCTACACCCTGAGAGAGTCACTCATCAATAGTTTGGGTTAGGAGATCCGACTTGGTAGCTTTACAAGATAGGGTATTTGATTCTCATTTACTTTCACATGATTCCTCCCTTGAAAAATCTAAAGGTTGAATGTGTTAGTTTTATTTGCATACTTTTAGCTTTTGTTATTCATGCTAAATTATCATGCTAAATGTATGCTTGTTTAATCATTTTCTAGTCTATGCTTCATGATCAATCACATGCTAGAATAATGATTTTTGTTTATCTTTTGTATTATATTCTTTTCATTTGTGTTTGGATTAAATGAAAAATACAAAAAGATTTTTTTGTTTATCATTTGGGTTTTATTTCTTGATAATTTAAGCTTAATGAAAAATTCAAATGATTTTTATTTGTCTTTTGAGTACTGATGATGCTGGGAATCAGCACCACCAGGTAAGGTGTTTCCAAGCTCTATATGTATATAACAATGGCAGTACAGCTATAAAAAGAGAAGAGAAGGAGGTGAGGATATGAGGAGATTAACACCGGAATATGGGTGGTTCAGCCTGTTCTGGCCTACGTCCACAGTGAGCATGTGAGTAATATCACTGACAGATGGTACTAATGACCATGGGTACAATTCCCTCAAGCTCTCTCTCTCTACTGTATATTTTGACAGGGTTTCTGCTAGGGTTGCATGAATGAGATCCTTTTGCAAGGTAGGGGATGATCCCTTTATATAGTGCCTAGGGGGTGTAATGTACCCCCTATGCATGTAATGTGCATGTGTGTGGTATCCTCACCAATGGGGTGTGCCACCTGTCATGGTCACATGCAGGTAATGATGATGAAATATTCTCCCCCATGTGGAGAATAATCTTGTTACAACTGATTTGTGCCCAGGTGTCCTTATCCAAATGCTAACAGAATCTCGACAGTCATGTTGGTGAATGACCTCGGCCCAAGAGAGGCCGAGCTGTAAAGGTTGGATGTCCGCTCAATCCGCGAAGTGTCACGAGGAGTCTCGGCCTGATGTCAGCCGAGACATATGTTTGGGTTGGCCAGAGCCGAGGTTGGGCTTGCAGCATGCTGATGATTATTAATACCTCTGGTAGCCTCGGCCCAAGCCGAGGTAGGAGCCGTGCTGAAAGGGGCTTCTTGTCCTCTCGGCCTACTGATGGCCGAGGTTTCTATTCCCAGGTGCTTTAGGATGCTGTTGATGTCGGCGACGTGTGTAGTGTCCTTGGGGAGGTCAATGTAGTAGTGTCGGCCGGGGTCGAGGTAGTCCTGGCCGAGGGATGATATTGTGGGCCCTTAACCCTCATTGGGCCGATCAAGGTCTCGGCCATTATCTCGGCCGAGGTAGGTATCCCTGGGCCGAGGTTATACTTGGGCATATCAATCACCCCCCAGCCCTTAGTCATTTGCGAGCGCAGGTGGCTATGGGATTCTTACCTCCGAGGCCTGTTCACCCCAAGGCCAACACCTGCGTGACACCTGTCCTGAGTTAAGGCATGCCCACTTGGTTTGCGTGCGCTGCCAGTTGTCCCTTGGGCTTCCCAAGGCAATGATGAGCCTTGGGAATCGTGCTTAAGTATTTAATGGTTGAACCCTTTCTTTTTCCTCATTTCTCTCTTTCGCGCGCTGCTTTCTGCAATTTCTCTCTCCGAAGTTCCTTCATCCCAATGCTCTTTCTGCAAGGGGATTGCCTAGTTTCTTGCGCGATTTTCTCTTTTTCATCCATCAACTCATCTCCAGGTACCTCTCCCTCTCCATCTCCTTCATTTTGGCATTTTCATTTGAAGTTTCCGGTGAGGTTTTGAGTTTTCCAGCGAGGACTTGAGTTTTCCGGTGAGCTAGGTTTTCTGCAAAGATTCCTTGGTTTGATCTTTGGGCTCCTTAATTTTTCAAGCCAAACTTGTTTGTAGTTTTTGGGAGTTTTCCTCAAGTTTAGGGTCTGTCAAAGTTTTGGGTCGTCCCCTGATGCTCAGACCCCTGTATCAACTTCTCGAAACATTCCCATCTCTTAGAGAAAAGACCTTAGAGAAAATTAGGCAAATAGAGAGAGCTCAGGAAGAATCTCGTAGGTCACAGGAGTTCCCTGTCAGACCCCTCTTTCCTCCACCTCTCAAGGTGGTATACCCTCGTCCACCTGAGAATTTCTATCAGACAGACGTCTCTGCCAACAACTTGCCGATGTCTGAGTCTGAGTCTTCCACCTCCGACCCAATGTCTGTGGACTCTTTCCAAGAGGCCATGTATTTTACTCCTCAGACTGGTCAGAACCCTCACCTGGCCGAGGTCTCTAGTCGCGCCTCGTCTCAAAATGGCACAGGTACCTCAGGTTCTTCTTCCGAGGTTGAACTTGTTGGGCCAAGTGTGGCTGTGCCACCCATTCTAGATGCTATCCCTCTAACGGACGTTATCGGGGCCGAGTTTGCTCATAGGTTCCCTGGTAACCAGTCTACGTCTGCTCCGGCCGACGTTGAGCCTGACGATGATGAGGACGCCGAAAGTGAAATTGATACCTCTGAGGCGGACGAGTATGAGAGCACGGTCACTGAGGTGGATCTATTGCACTTCAGATACCTATACTCCATCAGTCCCTCAATCCAATTAAGGAGACCTCTGAGGGAAGAGAGGGCCTACCATGGTCAAGATGGAGAAGTCTGCTTGTACGAGCAGATGTTCAAACTAGGTTTTCGTCTTCAGTTTCACCCTGTCATTAGGTCCATTCTTTCCTTCATCAATTTGGCCCCCTCGCAGCTCTCTCCCAATGCTTGGAGAGTTATTATAGGGGCCATCATTTTGTGGAGGGCAGTTCACCACTCTGACCTCCCAGTTCAGGTCTTTGCTGGGTGTTACGTTCCCACCTCGGCCAAGAATCATCCGAGCTACTATCACTTCGTGGCTCGGAGGCCTGAGAAAAAGATGCTCTTGGTCACTCAGACCTCGAACCACAATTGGAAACCTCGGTATTTTTTCGCCTCAGGGCCATGGGAATTCGGCTCATCTATTCCCTCTTCCATTTTTGAGCCGAGAATACCCCTCAGATGGGGTAAAGTCACCATGTCTGCAAGGGCCGATCCTGGACTAAGTGATCAAAACGGCAAAAAGGTGAAGGCCCTGCAAGACCAAGGGGCTCATGGACTGTTTATCAAGTTCGAGCATCTGCTGACCCCCCAGTATCTCTCGGGAACGAGCTTAGGTGGAAGTCCCCTAGTTGACTTTGGTAAGGATTTTTCTTTTTAGTTCACAAGTCTAATCTCTGATCATTCATATTTGATTTTTAACTCTTATCTTTTTACTTTTGCAGAGAGACCACCAGGCGTTTCAGACGAGTTGTGGGAGATGGCAGCTCCAAGTTTGGCTAGGCTCGTCAAGAAGACTGGTCTGAGCGCTCCTCCACCTGCTCCCTCAACATCCAAATCCAAGAAGAGGGCCCCTGAGGTCCATGCCCCTGAGGATCAGAGGCCGAGCTCCAGGCAAAGGAAGACTTCAGATGCTGCGATCCCTATCACAGCCGACACATTATCAGCTCGTCTGGACCAGCTGAAGCTTACCGACAGCGTGGTCGGCAACAGCAGGCAAGCCATGGATTCCCTTGCCAACGTGATGACTGATGCCGACAAGCATTTTTACAGGGCCATGGACACTCATATGATGGTTGAGTTCGGCCTCCACAGAGCCGTCCAGGTATGGCTTGTTCCTTTAGCCAATAATTTTGCAAGTGCAACGTCTGAATTTAATTCCCTTTAACCTCTTTATCATCTGTGCAGGGTGTGACCGCCATGTACCAACTATCTAACTGGGCCCTGAGGAAATTGCCTCTGATTCAGAAGGGGCAAGAGGCTGAGAAGGTTGAGAGCACCTTGAAGGCTGAGGTTGACCGTCTGAGGTCAGAGTTACAGAATGCTGAGACCAAGGCCCAGAATTATGAAAATAAGGCCCAGGGTCTAGAAAAAGATGTCTCTGCCCTCGTCCAGAGCCACGCCAAGGCCCTAAAGGATAAGGACGATTCTATGCAGAGGAAGGTCAGTGCTGCTGCTAAGGCCGCTGTTGCAGATGCTTCAGAGAAGATAATTGCTGATTACAAGGTCTCTGAGGAGTTCGTAGGTTTTGGTCTTAAATACCTCGAAAGAGGTATCAAAGCCACCACCAAATGGGCCGAGGTTAGGGAGAAGGAGGTCGGCCCTATAAAGGCCTCCGACTTTGTGGGCCTCGGCCTAGCCGACCCTCAATTTGCCCAGGCCTTGCAAGAGATAGAGGACGAGGCTGCTGCCCCTGGTCAGACTGTTACTCTGGAAGGGACCGATCTCGGAGGGACTGACCCTGCTGATGAAGTGGCTGAGGTGACCAACGCTGAACAGGCCAACCCAGACGAGACATCGAATGTTCCTCCCTCAGATGTTTGACTTGGCCTTTGTATTTTTTGACTTGTAATCTTGCACTTGTAATTTCTGACATCTAAATGCTATGTAATTTCTTCTTTTTATTGAATGCCAATGTCTTCCTTCATCTTGATCTCTGAATGTATTTGAATGTTATGCAATCTCTGAAGTCATTACTTAATATGATGTCTGTCATAACCTTATCACCAAATTAATGATGTTAAGGGTCTGAGGTGATCTAATCCATGTGTCTGAGCTCAGACCTCGTCACCACCGAGTGATTTTATGAGGGTCTGAGGTCATCACCTAAGAGGTTAGCCTCATAAACAAATATCACCAAATTAATGATGTTAAGGGTCTGAGGTCCTCTAACCAAGGTGTCTGAGCTCAGACCTCGTCACCACCGAGTGATGTTATGAGGGTCTGAGGTCATCACCTAAGAGGTTAGCCTCATAATAAATATCACCAACTTAATGATGTTAAGGGTCTGAGGTCCTCTAACCAAGGTGTCTGAGCTCAGACCTTGTCACCACCGAGTGATGTTATGAGGGTCTGAGGTCATCACCTAAGAGGTTAGCCCCATAATAAGTATCACCAAATTAATGATGTTAAGGGTCTGAGGTGATCTAACCCATGTGTCTGAGCTCAGACCTCGTCACTACCGAGTGATGTTATGAGGGTCTGAGGTCATCACCTAAGAGGTTAGCCTCATAATAAATATCACCAACTTAATGATGTTAAGGGTCTGAGGTCCTCTAACCAAGGTGTCTGAGCTCAGACCTTGTCACCACCGAGTGATGTTATGAGGGTCTGAGGTCATCACCTAAGAGGTTAGCCCCATAATAAGTATCACCAAATTAATGATGTTAAGGGTCTGAGGTGATCTAACCCATGTGTCTGAGCTCAGACCTCGTCACCACTGAGTGATGTTATGAGGGTCTGAGGTCATCACCTAAGAGGTTAGCCTCATAATAAGTATCACCAACTTAATGATGTTAAGGGTCTGAGGTGATCTAACCCATGTGTCTGAGCTCAGACCTCGTCACCACCGAGTGATGTTACGAGGGTCTGAGGTCATCACCTAAGAGGTTAGCCTCATAATAAATATCACCAACTTAATGATGTTAAGGGTCTGAGGTCCTCTAACCAAGGTGTCTGAGATCAGACCTCGTCACCACCGAGTGATGTTATGAGGGTCTGAGGTCATCACCTAAGAGGTTAGCCTCATAATAAGTATCACCAACTTAATGATGTTATTTCCCTATAATATCTTTGCTCTAAGAATGGAACAAGAATTTGCCATGGAAACTGATCTTTATTAACAACCTCTTCTCGATAAGACGATACATTTACAAATTACAAATCCTATGCAACATTATATAAAATATCTTTTCAGGTGGTCAGCATTCCACGGGTTGGTGAAAGGTTCTCCCTCTAAGTTTTCTAGCCTATATGTGCCAGGCACAACCTCTTCCGTTACTTTGTAGGGGCCATGCCAGTTCGGGTGTAGCTTGTTTGTCTTCTGTAGGGTCTTCTTAAGCACTAGGTCTCCCACCGTAATGGGTCTTGACTTCACCCTTTGATTGTAGAATCTTGCTGCCCTCTGCTGATAGGCTGCTTTCCTGACCTCTGCGTCTTCTCTTCTCTCTTCAATGAGATCCAGGTCTAGCCTTCTCTTCTCCCCATTGCTGTCAGGGTCGTAGGTCTGAATCTGATGAGTCGGGAGTCCTACCTCCGTTGGTATGACTGCCTCGGAGCCATGTGCCCGCATGAATGGGGTTTCCCCTATGGGTGTCCTTGTCGTAGTTCTGTAAGCCCATAGCACAGCGTAGACTTCTTCTATCCATCTCCCCTTTGCGTCTTCTAACCTCTTCTTGATTCCATCCAAGATAGTCCTATTTGTGACCTCGGTCTGGCCATTTGCCTGAGGTCGACCAGGAGATGAGAAGAACTGCTTAATCGCCACACTTTGGCAATACTTCTCCAAGGAGGAGTTCTTGAACTGGGTCCCATTATCCGAGATGAGCGTGTTTGGGAGGCCATACCTACATATGATGTTCTTCCAGATGAACTGAAAGGTCTTCTGCTCCGTAATTGTTATCATTGGTTCGGCCTCTACCCATTTTGAAAAGTAGTCAATGGCAACTATCAAGAATCTATAGTTGTTGACAGCTCTTGGCAAAGGTCCTACTAAGTCAATCCCCCATACCGCAAATGGCCATGGAGAAGAAATCGACGTCATAGGCTGATAGGGTTGGTGAGGGATAGTGGCGAACCTCTGACATTTGTCATACCTCTTCACATAGTTGGCAGCGTCCCTAGACAAGGTGGGCCACCAGTATCCCTGAGTGATGATCCTCTTGGCTAAGGGTCTTCCTCCTATGTGGCTGGAGCAGGAGCCTTCATGAACCTCCTGTAAGATCCGAGGTACCTCCACAGGATGCACACATCTGAGGAGGGGCAAGAGAAACCCCTTTTTATACAAGACGTCTCCTATCAATGAGAACTTTGCAGCCCTGTATCTCAACTTTTTTCTTTCCATCTTAGACTCAGGTAGCTCCCCCTCTCTTAGGTATCTGACAATCGGGTCAATCCATGAGTCACCCAGGTTTACACTGTGACAAGGGTTACATACCTCGTCCTCCTCGATACTTGCCTTTCCTAAGATTTCAATTGGGATGGTTCTTCCCAAGTCTGTCTTCATTACTGAGGCCAGCCTTGCCAATGCATCAGCGTGATTATTGCTCAATCTAGGCACTCTCTTTAGTTTGGCCTCTTCAAAGTACTCTAGCAACCCTCTTACTTTCTTTAGGTATTTGTCCATCCTTTCATCCTTGGCCTCGTAAGCCCCCAGCACTTGATTGACAACCAACCTTGAGTCGCCATGGAGTAGGAGCCGCTTTACTCGAAGAGCTGTTGCCAACAAGAGACCTGCTATCATGGCCTCATACTCAGACTCGTTGTTGGAGGCCTTAAAGTTGAATCTCAAGGCGTACTCAATATTGGCGCCATCTGGAGCCGAGAGTACTAGCCCCGCGCCGCTTCCATGGTCACAAGAAGAGCCATCAACGAAGAGGCTCCACACGTCCGCATCAGATGAGAAGACCCCTTCACTCATAACCCCCTTCTTGAAGAGGTATCGATCCTCTTCGTTCTCTTCCGCTTTGCTCCGGGTTTTTCCTGGTACAACCTCTTCTCGGCCTTGGAAGACGTTTGGTTCTACCTCTTCCGAATTTCGGAAGACACTACGGTTTGTCTCTTCGCCATCATCCAGGCCTTTCTCTGTCTCGGCCTCTTCCGAACCTCTATCTGCCTCTTCCCAGGTGAACTCTACGACAAAGTCTGCGAGGGCCTGCCCCTTGATGGCTGTCTTGGGCTGGTGGGTAAGGTCATACTCTCCCAGCTCGATGGCCCAGGTCATCAGTCTTCCGGACTTCTCAGGCTTGTGCAAGACCTGCCGCAGTGGTGAGTCGGTGAGGACTGTCATGGAGTGAGCTTGAAAGTAAGGCTTCATCTTCCTAGAGGCGTGTATCAGGGCATAAGCCAATTTTTCCATGCGGGGATAGTTTTGTTCAGACCCTTGAAGGGCCTTACTATTGAAATACACAGGTTTCTGAACCCCATCCTCTTCCCATATGATGGCCGCGCTAATGGCTGACTCAGAGACTGCCAGGTACACAAACAACCTTTCCCCTGCGATAGGCCGGGACAGAAGCAAGGGAGACCCCAAGTAGAACTTCAATTTATCAAAGGCTTTTTCACACTCTTCATACCACTGGAAGGCCTTTCTCAGAACTTTAAAGAACGGAAGACACTTGTCCGTGGCTCTGGAAACAAACCTGTTAAGGGCCGCCACCCTTCCAGTGAGTCTCTGAACATCCTTGATAGTCCTAGGAGTCTTCATGTCGAGCAATGCCTTGATTTTTTCCAGGGTTGCTTCAATCCCCCTCTGATTAACGATGAACCCCAGGAACTACCCGGCTCCTACCCCGAAGACACATTTTGCTGGGTTGAGCTTCATCCTGTAGGAGTCCATGACATCAAAGGTCTTCTCAAGGTCCGCTATGTGAGTACATGCTTTCAGGCTCTTCGTTAGCATATCGTCCACGTATACCTCCATGGTCTTACCTATCTGCTCCTCGAACATCTTATTGACAAGATGTTGATAGGTCACACCTGCATTTTTCAAACCAAAGGGCATCACCTTGTAACAGTACGTCCCCTTGTCAGTGATGAAGGCTGTCTTCTCAGAGTCCTCGGCATCCATGAAGATTTGGTTATAACCTGAATAAGCATCCATGAAACTCATAAGCTCGTGCCCTGCTGTTGCATCCACCATCTGGTTTATCCTAGGCAAGGGATAGCTGTCTTTCGGGCAAGACCTGTTCAGGTCTGTGAAATCTACACACATCCGCCACTTTCCATTAGCCTTAGGCACGATGACTGCATTTGAGAGCCACTCTGGATAAGTAACCTCTCTTATGAACTCGGCCTCTTCCAACTTCTTCACCTCTTCCCGGATGACCTCATACTTCTCTCTGGAGTAGATCCTTCGCCTCTGTTTAATAGGTCTAGCATCTCCGTCCACGTTGAGCTTGTGGGTCATGATCCCAGGGTTGATGTCAGGCATGTCTGCATGACTCCACGGGAAGCCGCTCTGCCTCCTCCTAAGGAAGTTTATCAGCTCTTCCTTGATCCCTTGCTCCAGGGCCTTGCCGACCTGGACGGTTTTTTCCGGCTCATCCTCATTGAAGACGATGGATTCTACCTCTTCCGCGGCCTCGCCCTTCTTTAATTTTGTTTCATCTCTGGGATATAGTGTGTCAATGCTGTAAGTGACGGTTGCTCTCTTATGGGCCTCTCGCTCTTCGACCGAGTTGAAATAACACTCCCGCGCCGTGGTCTGGTCCCCTTGCACTTCCCCTACCCCATAAGGAGTCGGGAATTTTAGCATCTGGTGGACCGTTGACGGCACGACTTCAAACTCTTTGAGGGCCACTCTTCCGATGATGAGGTTGTAGGCCGAGAAGACATTCTCGTCCATCACAAAAAAGTTTATCTTCTTAGTCAGCCTCTTAGGCCACTCATCTCCCATCCGTATATCCATTTCATACATGCCCAATGGGTGTACCTTCTCACCACTGAAGCCTATCAATGGGTGATGGTAAGGCACCAGCCTTGCCCTGCTAAGACCCAAGCTCTTAAAACAAGGCCAGAACATCACATCTGCTGAGCTTCCCCCCATCTATGAGGATTCTTCCTACATCGCACCCATGCACCCTTGTTGTGATGACCAGAGGGTCATCATGGGGGGCTAAGATGCCCTTGAAGTCAAGTCTGGAGAATCCCACCACTAGGGTGTCCATGTCTACCTTCTTTCTCTTCTGTACTGCATCAGAAGAGGTCAGATTCACAACCTCAGTCTTGACCACTGATTTCGCCTCCGCTACATGAGCCTTCCTATCGGCTACCTTAGAGCCACCTCCCGCGAATCCCCCACATATGGTGCTAACACCAAAGGAGATCATTCCTACCCTCTTCACTGGGGTGTTGTCATCCTTAGGTGGGAGATCCGGGTCATCGCCATCGTCACCCTATGAATCATCATGCCTTCTAGTCGGGACATCGCCGCGGCATCTGTCATCTCTTCTCTTTCTAGGGTCTTCTCTTCCACCCTTCGGGGCCTTGCCATCCACATACTTTCTCAACTTCCCGGATTTCAGCATCTTCTCGATCTCGTCCTTCAGAGCGAAGCATTTTTCTGTGACATGTCTGTGATCCTAATGGAACTCACACCAGAGGTTTTTATTCCTCTTATGTGGTGGGGCCTTCAGTTTTTCTGGCCACCTCAGAGCCCGGTCAGTCTTGATTTCATTAAGGATGTGCTCACAGCTCACAGTCAGAGGAGTGTAATGAGCGAACTTGTCGTCTGCTGACCTCTTATTCCCCTCTTTCTTACCCTGGGACCTCCCAGTGCTACCACGGTTCTCCTCCTCATATTTGGCGGCCATTGCCTCTTCCGCATTCATCACTTTCCCTGCGGTGGACAACAGCTCTGCCATAGACTTGGGGGGGTCCTCCGCCAGCTTCCACAATAGCTTCCCCTTCTGGAGGCCTCCTATCAGGGCGGTCATGGCTATGCTCTCTTCGTAATCCTCTACCTCCAACTTCTCCTTGTTAAATCTTGCTATATAGTCTCTTAGGCTTTCACCCTTAGCTTGTTTGACATACAAGAGGTGGGTAGTCTTCTTCTGAGGTCTTACCCCAAAGCAGAAGTTGTGGATGAACTGCTCTGCTAGGCCCTTGAAGTTTTCAATCGAGTTCTTTGGAAGAGAGGTGAACCAACTATGAGCTGCCCCTGTCAAGGTCCCTGAGAAGGCCCTACACTTCATCTCATCAGGGATTGAGTAAATATCTACCGCCGACTGATACATCTCGATATGGTGCACTGGGTTAGTGCTGCCATCATACTTAGGCGTCACTGTAGGAGGCTTGAACTTAGCTGGGGTTGGGAATCCCACTATCCTAGCTACAAACGGGGAGCCCTCCGAGTAGCCCCTCTGTAGTGGGTCCCTGCTCTTTATGAGGTCCCCTATCTTTTCCTCGAGACGTTGGATTGAGTCATTCCAGGGTCTTCTCTCTTTAGCTAGGCCGAGGTTATCCCCTGCCACCTCCCTACGATGGACAGAGGGTTCCCCAGCCACAACACGCTGACTATTGACTTTTTCCTGCTCCCTGGCTCTTCTCTCCACGGGTCGGCCTTGATCTGCCCGAGCCTGCCTATTCCCTCTTTGAGAGCCTACCGTGCTCCTTGACCTCGATAGCCTCTGCCTCAGGTCATTGACTGGGCCTAGCCTCTCGAAGGCCGACCCTCTGCTCAATCTGTTAAAGGCCGACCCTCTCTGCTGGGCCTCATCTCTTCCACGGCTGACACATCCTTGGTTCTGCCTATCAAAGGCCGACCCCCTATGTTGGGCCTCATCTCTTCTTCGGCCGACACATCCTTGGCTCTGCCTAAGGGGTCGTACGGTGTTATCTGACACCTCATACGGCTCCCAGCAATCTTCCGGGGCCTCCTCAGCTTCTAGGTCATCATACCTGTCCTCTGGGCAAGGGTTTCCCTGCCTCCCCAGGCGCAAGCGCCTAGGGTCAGTAACGTCCCTCCTCCGCTGGGGTGTAGGTTGGTCCTTCATGGACGCCTGGGGTGGTCCCCTGGCATCAGGATGGGGTTGAACTGCCGCCGGAGTTATCATGTCCGGGGAGACTCCCGATGGCCTCATCATTATGGTTTAGCTGAGCTGGGCAAATTGCTCCTTCATGGCTTGTTGTGTTGCAGCTAAAGATTTCAAAGCTACTGCCACCTCCGCCATTTTGGACTGGGGAGGGGCCTGACTGGAGCTAGCCCCTCCACCTCCGGGCGGCGGAAGAGGCGGTGGTAATTCAGGTGCCATGTGTTGATAATAAAGAGCTTGAACAGCAAGTGAGCTTAATACCTTGAAGGACCTCTTTCAATGGTGAAACAGTTCCACACAAGGGGTGGTTCCTGGTTCACCACCAGAGTCTTCGGTGAGGTAAAGCAGGAAAAGAGGAAGAGATAGCCTCTCGATTCCCACAGACGGCGCCAAAATGATGATGCTGGGAATCAGCACCACCAGGTAAGGTGTTTCCAAGCTCTATATGTATATAACAATGGCAGTACAGCTATAAAAAGAGAAGAGAAGGAGGTGAGGATATGAGGAGATTAACACCGGAATATGGGTGGTTCAGCCTGTTCTGGCCTACGTCCACAGTGAGCGTGTGAGTAATATCACTGACAGATGGTACTAATGACCATGGGTACAATTCCCTCAAGCTCTCTCTCTCTACTGTATATTTTGACAGGGTTTCTGCTAGGGTTGCATGAATGAGATCCTTTTGCAAGGTAGGGGATGATCCCTTTATATAGTGCCTAGGGGGTGTAATGTACCCCCTATGCATGTAATGTGCATGTGTGTGGTATCCTCACCAATGGGGGTGTGCCACCTGTCATGGTCACATGTAGGTAATGATGATGAAATATTCTCCCCCATGTGGAGAATAATCTTGTTACAACTGATTTGTGCCCAGGTGTCCTTATCCAAATGCTAACAGAAACTCGGCAGTCATGTTGGTGAATGACCTCGGCCCAAGAGAGGCCGAGCGGTAAAGGTTGGATGTACGCTCAATCCTCGAAGTGTCACGAGGAGTCTCGGCCTGCTGTCAGCCGAGACATATGTTTGGGTCGGCCAAAGCCGAGGTTGGGCTTGCAGCATGCTGATGATTATTAATACCTCTGGTAGCCTCGGCCCAAGCCGAGGTAGGAGCCATGCTGAAAGGGGCTTCTTGTCCTCTCGGCCTACTGATGGCCGAGGTTTCTATTCCCAGGTGCTTTAGGATGCTGTTGATGTCTGCGACGTGCGTAGTGTCCTTGGGGAGGTCAATGTAGTAGTGTCGGCCGGGGCCGAGGTAGTCCTGGCCGAGGGATGATATTGTGGGCCCTTAACCCTCATTGGGCCGATCAAGGTCTCGGCCATTATCTCGGCCGAGGTAGGTATCCCTGGGCCGAGGTTATACTTGGGCATATCAAGTACATATTTCTATTTTTGGTTAAAAATTTCAAAAACTCAAAAACGTTTTATTGTGTGTATATTTTAGTTTGACTCACTTTAAGTGGCATACACTTGTGTTAGAATTCCATCTTTTACGCTCCCATGTGGCTAGAACTTTTGGTTTAGATTGTCAATTCTTATTATGTTCTTTACCATGCTTACTTGGAGTAGTTGGATGTTGTGTTGCTTAAATGGATTCTATTTTTATATGCCTCTTTTCACACATGCACGAGCTCATTTTGAAGTTTTAACTTCATATGTATATTTGAGATTTGTGAGATGCTCTCCTACCAATATTTTCATCTACATATTTGCGACCTAGGAGGACTATTGCATGTCAAAATTCGTTGCACGTGAGATTTGTGTGAAAAAAATAAAAACATGATAAATATAAATGTGCACGAAGAAGGGCTCCGAAAGGATTTATTGTCCTTTGCGAATAGTACGCCACCGTTTGATTGGACCTAAAATAAATACGTGGTCCAAAGGCCTAAAAATAAAAAATATGTCATTAAAATGAAAATTAATTGCCAAGGCCTATGTTTGATTGATATATTCATTGAAAAATTATATATGCTTATTGATGAAGATTGGATGGTATATCAACGGTTTGCATAATGTCTATTTATCCTAGTTGTACTTTTAATGTCATGACTCTATTGGTTTGTAGAATCATCAACATCCTAGGCTTGTATGCATTGTGTCTGTTTGTTCATTGAGTTCAATCTATATTGTCACATGAGGTTATATTCAAATGTGATGAATTTTGCAATCAATTGAGAACTCCGTGAACATATTTTAAGTGATTGGGTCTAAATTTAATTGTTGCTAATTCACACCCCAACACTTCTGTTTCCATATGACACATTTTTGCCATACGAGTGTGAAAAGCTTATCTTATTTTGTGTCATTTGTGTGTTTATATATATGTGTGTGTACTTATGCTTAGCTTGTATCTATTGTGTATACATATATATGATATTTTGTTTATGTCTTTGCCATGTTTAACCAGTCCATTTATGCTTCAATTCATAATTGGTACCTTGTTTGCTGCGCAGTTTGTTTGACATCACATGCTTAGAATTTTATTTGTCACATTGGTATCATTTGTTGTCGCATCATAGTTGGTATTCATTTTTATGGATTAGTTATGTTTTTGTTGCCCATATGCTTTCATGTTGTTATCACTTTATGCATCATGTTTAAATTAGTTTTATCCTTTGTCTATTCCTGAACAAAAAGGGGGAGAATGATAGGGGGAGAAATGGTATCTAATCCTATTGTTATCATATCTTAGTTGAGGGAGATTTATCTTAAGGGGAGACGTCTTTCTAACTTGATCATAGTTGATAAAGGGAGAGAATTAATTTAAGCGGGGGTACTTACTTTACTTGCATTAAATATTTTGATTTGATATTCCCTATGCGTGTAATGTGTTTGCTTAAGTGTGCAGGAATTATATTCTAAGCGACAACTTTCACCGATAAGATTTTGATCCTTTGAGTTATTTGAGTCAAGCATTGTATTTTTATTTTGGGTGGGACTTTTTATTAGTCTAGTAGAGCTTGATGGCCCTTTAGGATTTTTGTTTGGTTTTTGTCCCGGAATAGCCAAACGGGGAGATTTGTAAAGACACAAATTTTCAATTGAGTCCTTTGTAGCTTTGGCTCAATTCCGGACAAAAACGTTTGAGTCATAGGATAGAGTTAATTGATCCTATTTCAAGCCTATGACGAGTTTGTTGAAGACATAGCGGCCAAGTGTATAAAGCTTCATCAAAATGCCGAGTTTAAGTGCCTCGTTTCTACGTTATCAACAGTGGTTCCATGCTCCCAAGGTATGAATGCGTTACATATATATAGGCGCTTGGAACATTATAATGGGTGTAGGTTTAATTAAGACTGTTGTTTATTTTCAGAAAGATTTAATTAAAACTTTAAAATCAAGTTTATAAAGTTTCTAGGCAAAAAATGAAAATTTCCAACTTTCTGGAAGTTCGTTCGATATGTTGTTCGAACGAGTTTTTCGTTCGAACCAAATGTCGTTCGAACGAGTTTGCCAACGAGTTCCCACTATGGCCACTGGACTGTCGTTCGAAGTGTCGTTCGAACGAACATGATGTTCGAACGAGATTTCCAACGAGATTTCGAACGAGTTCACACTGGAACTTCGTTAGAAGCCTCGTTCAACGAGACTTCGTTCGAGTGAAAATGTCGTTCGAACGAGTTTTGACGGGAACAGATAAATGGCGGTTTTGAGTAGTTTTGACCCACTTTCCCACTTGTTTTTCCCACTATCTTTTGACAAAACTTCTTAAGTGCAGAAATAAAATTTTCTAAGTTAACTTTTCATTTCATTCTAACTCCTAGAGAGAGTTTTTGAGAGCAAATTCTTCCAAGAAAAGTTCATTGTTTTGAGTGTTCATCTTTCAAAGAAAAATTCATTTGACACTCTAGTTTACACCCAATTGTTTGTTTAATCCAAGTTCCATATATATATATAAGACGCGTCGGGGCTTGAGAGGTATCGAGTCGAATGTTGTAAGTCATCTTGCTTGTATTTGTAAATTCCGTACTTAGTGGATTTGAGGCTAGGGCCGTCCGAGGTTTTTTCCCGTTGTTAGTTTTTTCCTCGTACATCGCGGCGTAGTGATTCATTATTTATTTTATCTTGCTATACTCACCTAGAATGCACGCTTAGGTAATTCAAGATAAAATTTGGTTTAATCACTACATGTTTAATTTGGTGCTAAATTAATATTGGGTAATGTGTAATTAATTCAAGTCATGAATTTAATTTGTTAAAATTTGGTTTGGCCTAATTTGTTAAAATTGAGAAATATGACTTAGGCAAATTTTCTAGGACTTGGGTTAATTAATTTGGTTTAATTGAAATAAGTGTGTGTTTAATCTAATTTCACTTTGTGTAAATTTAATTTGAGAAAAATTAAATTTTGTTAAGTTATTTTTATATTTGAACCATCATCCTACGCTTCCGCATCTTAAAAGGAAATTATCTACTTTTGAAGAATAAAATAATTTTTTAGTTAAAATATTCGGGGCTTTTCAGAATGAATATGCCTTGATACCAGTTTGAGAATTGGGCGATGATGGTTCCGAAATTCTTAAAATTTGAAATTATTTCAAATTAATTTTCACTTCTTAAGCAAAACTTCGATTCTAGTTCAAATTTATAAAATCAAACTAAACATGAATTTTATCAAATTAAACTTTTTCTTAAACTGCCATAATCCAAATTAATTAAGCACCAATTACACAATTTTTTTGTGATTAAACTAATATTATCTTTTTAACTTAAGCATGCATTTTGGTGTGAATTTGCAAGATAAAATAAACAACCACAACACCACAATGTACGAGGATAACCACAACGAGAAATATTTCGGACAACCCAGCCACAAGTACACTAAGTACGGAATTACAAAAGGACATGACAAAATACTTACACAACGACTCAACGCACTTGAAAGCCTTGACGTTCTTCGTTCCTTCAACATACTACTAGTGATAACGTAGGAGTCCACCTACATCTCGGAGTCCACCGATGGGGCATTGTTACCGTTATGCATACGAATTCCACCGTATGTACACCAATGACAACAAAATTCTCCATTAGAAACAATTGTCAATGATGTCGAGAATGATAAACCAGGTGCTAAAATTTAATCTCAAACATATATCATGTAGTAGCTTGGATCATAAAAAAATTGGATGTAAACTTGGTTTTTATTTTGAAAGTTAAACCATGAGTTTAGAACAAAAACCCTCTTAAGCTTTTCTAAAGGTTTCTCACACTAAGAATTTTGAAAAGTCTCATCCAAAACTGATCTCCCTCACTACATAAATGGTTGGAAAAAAGTAGTGGGAAGTTGTGTGGAAAAACGTCTTTAAAAACCAACTTTTAAGAAAAATTACTGCGGTCGTTCGAACGAAAAGCAGTCTCATTTGAACGACATAACCATCTCGTTCGAACGAGATAGGAACGAGACTTCTAATGAGAATTTAGCACAAACCAAAAAGAGATTTCTTTAGAAGTCATTCGAACGACCACCGAATCTCGTTTGAATGACGTGGGAAAAAATAAAAAAAATCTTAAAAAAATACAAAGACATTTTGAAATATATTAATAAAAATTATAACACCCAGTAATAAATTTTCAAGGCCCAACATAATATAAACATTCATACCTGAGAGATCCTTGGAATGTTAATGATGAAAATGAGGCACTGAACACGACATAGGATGAGATCGCTTCGACTTAGCTGCTACGTCTTGAATAAAAATATCATAGGCTTGAAAGGTCACAAACACAACTTTTATCCTATCAGTCAAAGAGTTTTGTCCGGAATTAAGCCAACACATAAAAATTGACTTAATTAAAAATTTGTCCTTACAAATCTCCCCCTTTGGATATTCCTGGACAAAACAAAAAATACAAACCCTATGGGCCATCAAGCTCATCTAAAAGACTCAATCCTAACTCAAAAAAAAATAAATTACAGGCGCTTGACCAACACATACTTTGAGTAGCTTTACTTGCATTAAAACTTTGTCGCATGATTGTAAACCTGCACACTTAAGCACAGCATGAAACGCATAGAGAATATAATAATATAAATTGCATAATTAAATTATCCCCCTTTGTCTAACAACGTCTACCTAAGAAAAGACGTCTCACCCTAAGTTAGATCTCCCTAAATGAAAAGAGTTAGATACCATTTCTCTCCCTATTTGTTTGGAATATACAAAAACTAAGGTCCATAAAATAATTAATTTCTCACCAATTTAAACAAATTCTCTCCCGAAATGAAATAAGGGATAGGCATATAGGAAAAAAAGCTATATCATGCAATGGTGTATAGTGATACAAGAACAACAAAGCAACTTGGTAGCACAAGAACAACTAATCCACATAAAGAACAATATATACCAACTATAGTGCGATAGTAAAATGATACCAACTAGAATTAACTAAAATGAGCATTCGATTTCAATAAAAAATCACAACTAGATCGATATTGATATGAAAAAATAGCATATAGGGACTAGAAGTAAGAGAAAAGACTCAAAACTAACGGTATCGTATATATAAATATACACAAGATACCAATGAAGCATAGGCACATATATATAAGTATAAACACCACACAAGACACTAAACACTATGAGCTTTCCACACTCATATGGCATAAATATGTCTAAACCAAATGTGGCAAGCAGAGTGAAGGGGTGTGAACTAGATACAAAATAATTATGACCTAATCACTTAAACATGTTCAAGGAGTTCTCTTTAATCGTAAAACTTTATCAACCTTAGTTATATCCCCATGTGATAAGATAGAGTGAACTTAAAGAATAAACAAGCAAAATGTACACAAGCCTAAAATTTTGATGATTCTACAAATCATTAGAGTCATGACAAAGTAAACATAACTAGGATTCATTGTACAAACCCGTTGATCTTTATCTAAACGCCCTCAAAAGATAAAAATATCACATATTTTCTTTTCTCAATTCTTTTGAAGTTATTTCTTTTAAAAGATTAAACAAACTAAACTATATTGTCCTTTGGAAAATTTTCTATTTTTATTGCCTTTAATCTTTTCATTAGGCTCTTGACAACAGTGACTTTTTAGCAAAGGATATTTGCTCCATTCGTAGCCCTTTCCCGTGCACCCTCATTTACTTTCAATATAATTCTAATAAAGATCATGGACAACGGTTCTTATATGCACAAATCTCCATAGTTATAAAATATATAGATGATAAAATTGATGGGAGAACATATCACAAAGCTCAAATATACATGTGAAGTTAAATTTCAAACGAGCTTGTGCATGTGTGTTTACAAGGAGAATCTATTAAGCAAATCAAAGTCAAACTACTCCATACAAGTGTGATAAAGAACAATTTAAGCATTGAAATTTATGACCAAAAGTTCTAGCCACATGGATATGGGGAAGATATATAGGATTAAAACACAAGGATATGTACAATGTGTAAAACTAAAATACACATAAAAAAAATCTTTTTAAGCTTTCAAATTTTTAAAAAAAGATTAAAACAAAGATAACTCATAAGACAAACGAAATATTTTGGTATTTTGTAATAGGACTCAATAACTGCAAAAACAAAATACAAAAGATACACTTGTCATAATTCTAGAAAAGTATATATGATGAAGCATATACTAGAATATGACTAACAAACATACAAAAAGCAAGAGTATATCATGACGCACAACTAGTGTATGTAAACAAAGATAACACAACCAACCTTTTTATTTAGCATAGGAAGTATCATGTGCAAGCAAATGTAATCATAAAGTCTATCAAGAAAAACTTCCAAATCGGATCTCCTAACCCACATAGGTGTAAGGTGACGCTCTCGAGTTTTGGTGACCTTGGTGACTCTACCCTTGGACTTCCAAGGACCGTTTCTAAGATCGAAACAAAAGTTCCTAGTGTGACCCTTCCTACCACAATGTGTGAAAGGAAAATCACGATGAGAAGTATTACCTAAGGGTTGAACTTTTCTAGATTTCTTAGACGATTATCTCAAAATCATGATTTTGGCTGTGTTTACGGAAGCACTTTGAGTATCAAAGATAATACCACGCTTGTCATCTTTCACGTGGATGGTCCCTAAAATTTTATCCAACTTCTCCGACCTACACTCCAAATCAAATTTGAAACGACTCGAGTCTCTCAATCTATCTTCAATATCCACTATCTTAGACTCAAGTAATGTCTTAGTCTCTTCAAACTTAAGAAGCTCTTTCTCCATAGCTTCCATTAAAACTTGAAGACTATCTCTCTCACCTTCAACATACTCTAGCTTCTCTCGAAGAGTCCTCTTACGTACCCTAAGATATTTAATTAAAACACCCTCATCAATACCTAAGACACGTTATTTCATCCTAGATTCCAACTTCAAATTTGCCTTTTTAATTTCAATGATTCCGCATACAACTCACAGAAGGAAATTTGGAATTCACTCTCCTCATCCTCTTCTTTATTCTCACTCTCTTTTCCAGTCTTATTACCATCAAACACTTGGAATTCACAAATAATGGCCTCAGAAGTTTCATGCAAGGAACTATTTTTATGGGAAGATTTCCCATCAAAACTAGCAAGACTAGCCATAAACACGGTGAATTTGCAATTAATAGGGGAATCGGGTGCCTCTTTCGGGTTCACTATCATTAAGGGTGGCATTATATTTAATTGGTTTCTTGCCCTCCCTTATTAGTTTAGTGGGGAACTCTGCTTCCCTATGGTCATAACCCTCACACCAAGACATCTATTTGACTCATCCCTCTAAAGATCATCATTATGATTTTTAGGGAGTTTTTCGGCTTTGTTATACTTAGACTTCTCAAATTTCCTAGTCATTTTTTAATTTCTCTTTATTAAACTTTGGAAATTTTGACACTTATTAGCCAACGTAGTTATAACATTCGAGTCGATATCAGACTCATCATCCGAAATAGGTGTTTCCTCCTTTTGAGTTTTCAAATCTATGACCTTATCCTTCTTCTTTACATCCTTGGAGGTAAACATGTCAAGTTCATAGGTTTATAAGTTACCTATAAGCTCTTCAAGTTTCGTAGAGTTTAAAGTGCCTAAAGAATTCAAAACGGTCACTTTTGGATTAAACCTATCGAGTAATGACCTTAAAATTTTCCTTATGATACGATTGTTGGGTATATTCTCTCCCAAGTTAAAAAGATGAATTTACAATATTGGATAATTTTTAAATAGAACTCATCAAAAGACTCACTTTCTAACATCTTAATGGTTTCAAACTGAGTGGTGAGATTTTAAAGTGTGGAAGCCTTAACAACACGTGTACCTTCATGCGTGAGTTAGAGTATGTCCCTTGCCTCCTTAGACATTTCACATGTCATAATACAGTAGAACTCCTCCGGTGTGACCGTACTAAAAAAAGGATTTAAACCACATGAATTATAATTTGCTAACTTATGCTCATTCTAACTCCATCTTTCAATGGGTTTAGAAGTACGAACTTCTCCCGCTAAACATGTTAGTGGTGACCACCTAATATCAACTGCTTGGCAAACCCACTCATCTAATGAATTAAGTGCCGACCTCATACACACTTTTTAGTACGCATAGTTAGAACCATAAAAAATAGAAAACCTCAAAAATGATAAATTTTTCATATTCAAACCTAAAACAGACCTAGCACGATAATTTAGTGCACCAGCTCTGATACCAATCTGTAAATTGTGAAATTATATGTTCTGATAACACTTTGAGAATGGGCTAAGGAATTAATATACTCTGATACCAATCTGAGAATGGGCCGATGATCGCTCAGGAATTCTTAATTTTTAAATTTCTTTCAAATTAATTTTCACTTCTTAAACAAAACTTCAATTCAAGTTCAAATTTATAAAAACCAAACTAAACATGAATTTTGCTAAATTAAACTTTTTCTTAAACTACCACAACCCAAATTAATTAAGAACTAATTACACCATTTTTATGATTAAACCAGTCCTATCTTTTTAACCTAAGCATGCATCTTGGTGTGAATTTTCAAGATAAAATAAACAACTACAATGCCACGATGTATGAGGAAAACCCACAACGAAAAAAATCTTAGATGGCCCAGCAACAAGTCCACTAAGTACTGAAGTATAAAAGGACACGACATAATACTTACACAATGACTCGATGCCCTCGCAAATCTTGACACTCTTCATTCCTTCAACCTCTTCCTAGTTACAGTGCAGGAGTTCACCTACGTCTCGGAGTCCACCGATGGGGCATGCTACCGTCATGCAAACGGATTCCACCATATGTACACTAACAACCATGGAATCCTCCACAAGAAATAATCCTCAATGATGTAGAGAGTGATAAACCCAAGGCTAGAACTTGATCTCAAACATATATCGTGTAGTAGTTTGGATCATAAAATAATTGGGTGGAAACTTGTTTTTTGTTTTGATAGTTAAACCACGAGTTTAGAACAAAAACACTCTTGAACTTTTCTAAAGGTTTATCACACTAAGAATTTTGAAAAGTCTAAGCAAGAACAGACCTCCCACACTACATAAATATTTGGGAAAAGGTAGTGGAAAGTTCTGTAAAAACATTTCTTCAAAAACTGATTTTTGACAAAAAATGCTCCGATCATTCGAACGAAAAGTAGTCTTATTCGAATGACATAACCATATCGTTCGAACGAGATAGGAGCGAGACTTCTAACGATAAGTCAACACAAACCAAAAAGAGACATCATTATAAGTCATTTGAACGACCTGGGAAAAAAAAATTCTTTAAAAAATAAAAAGTCATTTTAATACATCTTAATAAAAATTATAACACCCAATAATAAATTTCCAAGGCCCAACATAATATAAACATTCATACTTGAGAGATACTTGGAATGTTGATAATGAAAATGATGCATGAAACATGGCATTGGAGGAGATTACTTCGATTTGGCTACTACGTCTTCAATAAAAATGCCATAGGCTTAAAAGGTCACAAATATAACTTCTATCCCACGACTCAAAGAGTTATGTCCGAAATTATGCCAACACATAAAAATTGACTCAATTGGAAATTTATATTTACATATGCTTTTAGGGTTTTTGCAAATAAAGCCAAAAGAACCTATACCATTGCTGTTAAGATATGAGCCATCACAATTAATTTCAACCAGCAAGGGGGACCCATTTTTTTTACGATAAAAGCGGGAGTGCTTGTCTCCCGTTACTCTAATCCCTCTATCAATTTGACGTTTGTGTGTCAATAATTTTCCCTAGATGTTGTTTGACACCATGTCTAGGTTTGGTGCACACCCCTATGGCAAGTGTGGCTGTCATGCTGGAAGAAGGGAGTTTTGTAGGGTGTTAAGAGTTTCCCATTTGTTTTATATAAAAATAAACAATAGGTTCTGGATAGCCCTTTATGGCTAATCCTAAGGAAGGTTTTAAAGTCTGTGATTGGTCCAAAGATTCTTATTATGAGGGTTTGAGAATCAGGTTATTAGTGGAGAATGTGTTCGGATGTAAGAGCAAAATTTATAATTCCTCAATTAATTTTTGTTTGGCTTATCCCATTACACCCTACTGCATTTTCATGCCCATTCTCAAGTCTTCGAAGAGAAGAAAAATTGGTAATATTTGCAAGATGGAAGATCGTTCGTCATAGCTTTTCCTGAGAAAGAGTTATATGTGATTTAATAAATCTTTAAATTTTCTGGAGTTAGTTAAAAAAGAGTTTGTAGTTAAAAGTTTTCAAAATATTTTTAAAATGATTTTTAAAGAGTGACATGTCATTTGAACAAGTTGCTTAGGGTTATTAGAACGGTTCCCACATTCAGATGAGATCTAAAAAGACGTCTTTTGGATACATTCTAGAATATCATTTGAAATTTTATTGGAAACCATTCAAAGGGGATAAGGTACATCATTCGAATGAGGTGGCATTCGTTCAAATGAGTATGCGTATTTTTATTTTTAAAACAAATATATTCTAATCTTTGATCCCTATCTCTTTGCAACAACTTTCCCAATAAATAAATATGAGGCATTAGACTTTTAAAGAAGCCATTTTAGAGTTTTTTATGACCAAACACTATTATTTTTCATCCAAACCCCTTAGATTTTTGAGGATCACTTTTTAATTTTTTTTAATGGATCCCTTGAAATGTTTAGCACCCACACAAAAAAATAAGAAATATTTTTTTTTTATTTCTACAAGTAATCCCGCATGGGAGTCCCTTAAATGGGCTCCCACACCTGAGACTGACGCTCCACTCCCTTATGTTTTATGACATAAATCACTACAAGAATTTTAGGATTAGATGACGTTTAGAAAACGTCAGCAAATATAAAAAAAATGTCGGGAAAACTATCCCAATGTTTTTTTTAAACGTTAGCGTTGCCGCAATCGGGAATTCATAGCATTTTTTATAAACGTCAACAATTTCTATCCCAACATTTGTGCCAAAGTTTTTAAAACGTCGATTACGTACTTAGATGTATCCCTAATTCCCACGTTAAATAAAAAACATAAGAATTTTTATATTCCACCAACTCTAAAAAATGTTGGGAATTTTTACTCTTTACCAAAATTAAGCCAACAATAATAGAAAAACGTCGCAAAATATAATTTTCTATCCACAAATATTAAGCATGTTATGATGACACCAAATTATCAAAAGAACATAATTTGAACTATTTATATTAACTAGTCACCCTTTACATACCATTATCCAAAGAAATATCAACATCTATATCATCAAAATAGTATAAACTTCTCCATTAATAACCTAACAACATTAAACATAAGTTCAAAACGTCGGATCATCTAAATCCCGAACACAACATCCATATAATAGCATTCTACCCCTAGCCTAATACTAAATATATGTCTAACATCCGTGAAATCACCTCGTCCATGAGAATGATAAAATGCTAGCAAAACCTGCAAAAATGAAGAAATATAAAGCGTTAAAGATGAATAAATCAACGTTAAAAAATATTAGAACTTACATTGAAAATTTATCTTCTAGACTACTTGTGTTTCTTTGCCTTCTTTGATGCCACGCGGTCCTGAAAAAAAGAGAAAAAATAAACACTTGATCAATAAACCTATTTTCAATTTTTTTTATATTAAACGCTCAACTAGAATTACAATTGAAAATATACACAAAACACATACTAATTGTACATTGTGTTAACAAAAGTTACATGGACGTAACTTAATTTACATTGACAATGCAAGTATAAAAAATAGGGAACAAATAACTAATTAAAACTTAACTAACAATCTTTAAAAAAGTGCGAGATGGGTAATCGTAAGTGTCTTTAGTGACATACCTGTTTTAAGTTCAAGAATAATTCTTTTTTACTTTAATACATATAAATGGGCTTATTTATAATTATTCAGGCAGGATTAGGCGGACCTAGTGCGACTTTACCACCAACACGAGAAATGTAATTTTTATGATTTGACAGATATTTCCTACAATTTTCATACACCTTAATTTCGAACACTTCCACCAACATGATATACTTCAATGTCAAATGAAAAGAGTTTTCAATAACACACAAACACAAACACAAACACAAACACAAACATGTAACACTAATACATCTTTGTTACACTTCAGATATTATCCACATTTTCCATCATTAGCAAAAATCTAAATTGCCCATTTTGAAACTGAATCTGAACACAACATGCTAGTAAGTTTCTTACATACCAAGTTTTCTTGAACCCCTAATTAATTTTAGCTGAAGCTCAAGATAAGAGAGTGATATATTGACATACATTAAAAAAGACAAAACTAAAACTAACACTGTTTATGAACTACCAAATCATGTCAAACCATATTTAAGGAGTACTCTACATTCCCAAGAGGTATAACAACAAAACCAATTTATGACTACAAAATAAATAACAACAAAACCAATTTGTGACCTCAAAAATAAAATTAGCACAACTTTTACACACATAAAGGCATCAGCTGCACGAAACTTCAAAAAGCTATAATAAAATTAAAAACCCAGATTTAAATTAGAAAGCTTCAAAGCCAAAGTGACATAATTCGACAGCTCATTAAATTATTATATTGATTCGAATGATAATCTCTTAAAGGAGAAACACGAGCCATTTAAGATCATTGAGTGGCTCCTAATTTTCTTCTAAGTTGTTCTACCTAACTTATCGGACTTTGATCAGATCGAAAAAAATTAGACTTTATACGTGAAAGTTGACCCAAGAATATTCCTTAATGCATAACAAAACGACATTAATAAATATATTTGAAAGAATATTGGAATCAAATAATTATGCGACAATCATATGTTCATTTTAGTTTATAAAAAATGAATAATCAATGAAGTTAATATGAAATGTGACGGTTAAATAAAAGTGGGCAACATATTATTTTAGTCATTATATTCTCTTTAGCATCCTCACAATTATTTATATGGTCACAATGTTCAACAATACTGCCACTCGTTATTATATCACTTGGTCCCATTTTTAAGCCTCGACCCTTTTATTGTGTTGGGCTTCAATACAACTGAATGTTACCTTAGACCAGATAGGGTTGGTCTCTATAGGCCCAGATTTTATCAATTTTGGAGGTTTATAAATTGGCAAGGTGTCATGATTGGTCCAAGATGATTGATTCCAACTTTAAATATTGGCCCATTCATTTTCAAACTAATTGATAAAATCTAGTCAATGATGTGCTTTGTGATAACAATATTTATTATTCGTGAAATTATATCTTCTAATAAATAGGGGGAAAAATAGGTGGGCCGAGTAAGAGATGTAATTGTTTATACAATCAGTTAACATGGCATGGTCAAAATATGAAGTTAGAGGGTTTGAATTATTAACGGGTTGACCCCTTATATATGGTACAAACGTGCTAGAAGTGACATATATATTAGTTAAACACGACATGAACCCAATATGACACGAAAATGATTGCACAATTATAAATGAGAGTAGTTTGATTGAGACCAATTTTGACAAACTACAAACCTAGGTGCAAGTGTAGGATTTGAACTAACCACAAGACAATTCAATTATTCGTTAAACTAAAAATGCCATGTAACCTTTTTATTTTATTTTTTATATTTCTATCATTTATATTTAAAACTTCAAATTAAGTTGATGTTGTGTGTCAAATTTAATGGTATAGTGTGGCATACCTTTAAAGTATGCATACCCTGCTGTGTACGTTATCAAGATATATTTAAGCAATATACATGATCAAAGTATCACATACATGTGTAAAATAAATGAGTGAAAAACATATGACTATCGAATTTATTATTCATAAGTATTTTATTGTTTAAACATGCAATTAGCAAATGACGTGGATTCTTCTGCTCATAATTTTTTTTACATTTACTCATAAATTTCCACTGATTGTATTTATTTGGCTAGTCTATAAAGCCATCATTCTAGAGTAAAAAAATAAAAGAAGAGTTAAGATGGAGATTGGCGACTCTGCTGGGGAGGTATTCTCTTTTGAAAAGATGCCAAAGGATAAAGTTGCCAAGATTATTGACTTCGACGCCATGCAACGTGAAGAAGAGGCAGACCTCACTATATTACCTGAAGGAGCAAGAGTAACACGAGCGGAGCCTATCATTGCTACTACTGGTGTGACGGATATGTCCAGCATGGCAGCAGGGATAGGCCCAACGCTAATGGTGGGGATCATGGGTTTGTTTGTAGAATTTATCAAACCCCCTCAGGGCCCAGGCGATGTTGGGAATCACGGGAGGATCCAACCCTTTCATGACGCCATCGAATAGAATTCTAGATCCCTCTGTCATAGGAGGAGTTTCCGCGTCTATTATTAATAATGTTTCCCCCACCACTTCACCAACAGTTACCCCAACCTTGGTTGCGGGAACAACCGTACCAGGTGTAGGATCGACAAGTGCAACGCTGATAATAATCGCTAACGTAGGAGGGAGTGCACTGGCTGCGCTAATAACTCCTGTCTTTATGGTGCCACTAACAACCAGCTCACCACCCGCTAACATGAAGGAAATAAAGAAGGAGCTCTTGAAGTTCATAGTGGTGTTGAAAGCTGGAGGATATAGTTCCTCAGTTTATGATGACTTTCATACTTCGTACCCGGAGGAGTACCATAATGAGCCCTACCCTGTTGGGTATATTCTACATATCTTAGAGAAATACACGGGAAAAAGTGCTATCCCAAGGAGCATGTGAAAAGATTCATCAAAAGCCTGAGGGCTTACTGTAATGACAAAAAGGTAATGTTGAGGGAGTTCTCAAAATCTTCGACAGAGAAGGCTTATATTTGGTATTCCCACTTGGCTCCAGGTAGCGTGGCCTCTTTGGAAGAATTGCACGTGTTGTTTATGAAAAAGTTCTTTTTGGCTGCGATGAGTTCACATTCACGCAGCTGGCGCGCGAGAAGCAAATGCCAGGGGAGGATATTGTTGCCTACATTAGGAGGTTTCGCAAATGCTCCCTAGATGTGAGGGAGAAAATGTGAGAGGATAAGCTTTTGAAAGTCTGTGCAAAAGGGTTTCTACTCGAATATATTTTCCATTTTATCAATGAGACACGAGAGGGCACATTTACTGCATTTATAAAAGCAGCAAGGAACATCACTCTAGTGGTAAAATTCACACCACCCCCGCATGCCTTGACAAGTTTGTTGCTAAGGCCATTAGCTAGATTGGGGAGGGGAGTACCCCCGATGGTAAACTACGCAGATGATGGAGGAAGAGGGAAAGGTAATGGTGTCCGGGGAAGAAGAAACATGGGCAACAAAAGGAGGTTCGAAGGCAAAGAGGATACTCCCGAGATTCCATGCACGATGGAGAAAGCCTTAAACATTTATGACCTTATGATTCGAGATAAAGTTTACAGACCAGTCAATAACAGTAAGGTGTAGGTATCTTGAGAAATAGAGAAAAGCCAAACTTTTACGAGATCCACAACAGAGTGAATCACCCAACTAGGGTATGTTTTTTGCTGAGAAGGTTGATCGACCATCACGTGAAGAAATGGGACATTGAAATACCCCAAGGCAATATGAATGATAATACTCTACCAGCACACGAGGCACACATAGCTAGTGCCTTTGACGAAGAAGCTGAGCAACTATTAAGCGAGCAGTGGCTCCTCAAAAAAGACTTCGAAGAATCATTGGAAGAGTGCTTTCGAGTTGGCTCAGTTGCAGTTAAAAGATGAGACATATGAGGAAGATAAACCTAAAGATGAAGAAAACCCCATCAAGAGATTGAGCAGACAGATGGAGGCCTGCTCGCTAGAGACAATGCATACTGTGATAGCCTTTGATGAGGTTGCCTATAGAGAGTTGGAAGAAGTGTATGACCTCAAAAAGGATCAAACTGACCCTTAAATTGAATGTGCATCTGTAACATAATCGCATAAGTTTAGTTGGTTCTTTAACCAAGTTGGTCTCCCCGAGCACTCATGATTGGAGGTCACGTGAGAAATTTTAGATATTTCTAAGAAGAATATGGAAGGGGCCCATAGACAAGCTTATAAGGAAGTAACTTTTTGAGGTTACATTTTCGAAGACTGACAGATCGATCAGGTACCCTTACAACATGCATCTTTATGTTACAACCACTATGAATGATTATGTTTTTTATCGTGTTGTATTGGATGGTGGGGCATCCATCAACATCATGCCTATTGGGTCCTTTTATGCTACTGGCCTCTCGGAGACAGGGCTAGTACATCATTCTTTATCGATCTCGGGGTATGACAACAAGTTATCTAAATCTATGGGATGTGTTAACGTGGGCATTACGATGGGGAATATTAATTCCCATATAAAATTCCACATTATGGACTGCGAGCCATTGTATCAGTTGTTAGTGGGAAGAGTGTGGATGCAAAAAAATGGGTTGGTGCCTTCTACTTACCACTAATGTGCCAAAGTACATGTAAAGGGAGATTCAAAAATCTAAGAAGTCGTTCGCCAAAAAGGAAGCTTACCTAGTAGACGCAACCTTCTATACTGAGCTGGCTGAAGAGGCTATGGTTGTTACAAGGTATACTGGAGGCATCAGGGTCCCAAATAGTCGAGAAAGAATGTGCACACTAGCTCAGCTGGTGGTGACCTACAAAGAAGAATACGAGCAGAATGAGGTGAGGCCTCTCGATTTGTCGAGGCAGCTTTGGGACCGAATGAATCCACATATTGACCCTATACAACACAAAGTTCAACGCCAGAGTGTGCTCAGGAGACACTCTGTAATGAAGTTAGAAGAAAATTACTAAAAAAGGTCTCATAGAGAAGAAAACTCCCGGTAGTGCAAAAGAGTAGTTTTGCCTAGTGGTAGAATTATTTATAAATTATGAAGGTGTGAGCGGGCAACTGAAGGCTTGGATGATGAAGCTGACCAGGTCTACGAGTGTTTCTTGGTGGACAACCAAGGATAATGTTTGGTGATTGATAACTCGGGAATCTAAGAGTTTTTAGAAGAGGTAGAGGAGTAACTTGAGTGCATAAAAGACAGACCCAGGCTACAAATCCAAGAGTTGGAAAAGATAGATCTGGCTAAGGAGGGCGATGATCCTAGTCCCATCTTTATCTCGAAGGACATAGAAGGGGCATCGCGAGAGGGTTTGATTGAGCTACTACAAGATTTTAAGGACTTCTTCATGTTGAAGTACATCGAGATGCTTGGAGTTGATAAGGAGGTGAGCTACCACAAGCTGAATGTTTTGCCATATGCTATCCCAGTGAAACATGCCACCCGAACATATAAAGAAACATTGGATTTAAAGATTAAGGAATAAGTTCAACGGCTGCTCATAGACGGTTTCATTATCCCTACTCAGCATCCCATTTGGCTGTCTAGCATTGTGCCAATAGGAAAGAAAGAAAAGATCCAAATCAGGATCTGCGTGGATTTTTGGGACCTGAACTGTGCATGCTCGAAAGATGAATTTTTGTTATCCTCGATAGACAACTTGATAGATGCAACTGCGAGGCATGAGATCTACAACTTCAAGGATAGTTATGTGGGGTATAACCAGATCAAGATGGATTCGGTTGACGCTGAGAAAACTTATTTTCGAACGCCTTTAGGCAATTTTATGTACATAGTCATGCCTTTCGGTTTGAAAAATATAAGAGCCACCTGTCAGAGACCCACGATAGCTATCTTCCATGATCTCTTCCATAAGATTATGGAATTTTATGTCGATGACCTGGTGATCAAGTCCTTAAAGGAGGCTTCCGGCTTAGATGATTTTATGAAGGTATCACCAGATGCATGAAGTACAAGATGAAAATGAATCGTCTCACATGTGCGTTTGGGGTGACAAGTGGGAAGTTCCTCAGGTTTGTGGAATCTAGATGGACTTGGACAATTAACGGGCTATCCTTGATATACCAAGGCTAAAGTCGACGAGGGAGTTGAAGAGCTTCTTGGGAAAAGTCTCCTACTTGAGGAGGTTTATGCCTGGGCTAGTTGAGGTGACCCGATCGCTAATGGATTTATTGAGAAAAGATTCAAAGTTTGCTTGGGAACATATATTTAGGTGGCCATGGACAAGTTAAAAAGGATCCTCACATATCCTCAAATGATGATCCCTCCGAAGGTAGGTATTCCTTTATGCCTATATCTTATATTTACGGAACGATCTATTGGGGCATTGCTAGCCCAAGAGATGGATAGTGTAAAGAAACCCATTTATTACTTAAGCAGGATTATACATGGGATAAAGGCCATATATACTAGCATCGAGAGGCATTATTTGGCCCTTGTATTCATAGCACAAAAACTTAGTCACTATTTGTTGGCATTCATAGTTCTCATTGTAACTAGATGTGATACTATAAAGTTTTTGATTGCTAGAACTGTACTAATAGGCATGGAAGCCAGATGGTTTCTAATCCTCTTGGAGTATGACCTCAAATGCATAGTTCCTCGTGCTATTAAGAGTCAAGATTACACAAATCTCTTAGCCATTTATCCTTTTGGGATGTTCGATCCACCTATAGAAGAACTTCCGATTGATGATCTTCAAGCTAAATTTTTGGCAGCCAACCTGGACGAATGGAGCATAGAATTTGATGGATATTCGATAAAAAATAAGGGAGAAGTAGGTATGATTTTGAGAAATAATGGGGAAGAGGTCCGACTATCTTTCAAGTTAGATTTTATATGTTCGAACAATGAAGTTGAGCACGAGGCACTGGTGCTGGGATTGCTCGAAGCTCTCAGAAGGGGCATTTATATGTTCACAATAAAATGGGACTCAAACCTGGTGGCTAAATAAGTGACGATCGAGTTTTCTGTAAATCACATGAGTTTGGAACCCTACCGAATGATCATATAAAGGTTGCTTGGAAAATTTGAAGTGCTAAAGATCAAAAGTCACCCGCAAATGATGAACAGACATGCTAATGCTTATGCCACAATTGCCCAAAAGATTGCTTTCAATGGGGATTCAAAAGTGATTTGAATTATTAAGAGGACAACTCCATTGACCATACTCGAAATGCTACCCACTGATGATAGTAACGATTAAAGGGGCGAGATAAAAAAGTAGCTAGAAACAGGTATAGGCTCATTGAGTTTGGTTGACCTCGCGCAGTATTTCGTTGCTTGGGGTAACTTGTACTACAAAAACAAAGGAGGTTGACTATCCAGACATGTGGAACCTGAAGAGGCCAAGAGAAGACTGATAGAAGTCAACGAATTTAGGTAAAAACCATCGAGATCCCTTTGTATAGAAGGGTCCAACGAGCAACTTACTTTTGGCCTTCGATAAGGCAGGATGCTACGCTAATACAAAGGGACTATAGGAAATGTCAATTATTTTACCAAGCAGCAAAATGCAACTTCATCGATCAACCTTAAGATTGGAGGCAATCATACATGGACATGCTGGTAGATGGACTGATATCGATAGACATAGATGATGCCACGAGGATAAAGAGGTGAATTCCTAGGTACTACATCCAAGAAGGGTAGTTGTATCGAAGAGGCGATTATGACAGGCCTTTGACGTACATCAGGGGGAAGAAGCCAAGGAAATACTAAAGAAGGCCCACAAGCTGGGTAACATTGGTGGAGCTAAAATTTATGACCAACTCATGACTTTGGGGTATTATTGGACTATGATGGAAAAAGACTTTACAGTGGTTGTTCGCAAATGCAAGGCTTGCCAGCTGTGTACGGGAATATGATTCACGCTCTTTCGGTGGACCTGCATTCTCTTTCCACCCCTTTCCCAATCCACAAATGGGCTTTCAAATTAGTAGGGGCAATAAATCCCTCCCCGTGAGGAAAGATTTGGATACTTGTTACCACCGAATGTTTTACCAAGTGGGCAGAGGCCATACCCCTAAAAAGAGTGAAAACAGGAGTAGTTTCTCGATTCATAAAGGACTACATCAGTTTCCATTTTGGTATTCGGAAGGTCTTTATCTTAGAAAATTACACTCATATTGTGAATAATGAAGTAAGTTTGCTCACGGACAAGTACTCTATTATTCATCAGAAGTTAATCATAGTGTACCTGAAGTGCAACGGGTAAGTAGAAACTACCAACAAGACTCTGGTGAATATCCTATAAAAATTGCGAAAGGACTTTTCAGGAATGTGGGATGATAAGATACTTGAGGTTTTATGGGACTATCTAACAACTAAGAGAAAGAACTCAGGGTATACCCCTTTCTCTTTAGTTTTTGGTACAAAGGTTATTTTACCAGTAGAGCTCGAGGTACCTTCCGTTCGATATAATGTTTCCCCACAGTCACCATGTACAGCTCAAAGCACTAGATGAGCCTAGAGATAACACTACGAGGCACTTTGAAATGTATAAAACATAGTTTTCTAAATCCTATGATCAGATGGTGAGGCCAACGATGTTTAAAGAAGGAGACTTAGTCTTAAAATCTTGTACGAGACATATCAGGGGACTTTTATTACCCAAGTTTCATGAATCGGGCTACTACAAAATATTTAAGGTGGAGGATGATGTCACTTTCAAATTGAACAACAAGTGGATCAAAATTTACTATGTTTAAATGTATTTGATTTGCTTCTAACACACCAATTTGTTTCATTAAGTTTTGTTGGTACTTATTTAGGAGAATGTTCCCCACAATAATGGGTTATCTATTTTATATAGAAGTTTAAAGTCATCTTTATTTTGAAAGCTATGGTCCATTTTTTCTTTCTTATGAACAATGTAATGTATATTGTATGGATGTGTCATCTCATTCAACATCAAGTAAAAAAAAGGGCAAACAAATGCAAAGCAATATATTTGAATAAAATAGAATTACTGAGTTACATTCAATAAAAGTTCTAAGGCAATAAAAACACAGAAGATGAGGAAATTCAGAAGAGTGGTTAGTTGGTAGGGGCATCCATTATGAACCATAAGTTAACTGAGCCAAGAAGACGGTGATGGTGCTGGGACAAAATCTGCTTGAGATTACTCTAGTCGACAACCAATTTAGCCAGATCCTTCTGATGGCTCTTAATTCTTTACTGAACATTATCTAATTTTTCTTTCACTTTGATGGTGGCCTAACGAGAAGCCTCAAGCTCTTGCTCAGATCTAACTAATTCAGATTCTAAACTCACCAACTCCTAAAAAATGGTTACCTATGAATAATGAGAGACTTGAAATCGAACATAAAGAACAGGTAAATCAGCTTTCTTAAAGTCACGCAAGAGTTTGACCAAACAAGACAATGAAAACCCATCATTAATGAGAATTTGATTGTAAGGACATAAATTTCCAATTGAGTCCCTGTATTGTTTTGACTTAATTCCATGAACAAAACTATGTTTATAATATGTCATAGGGAGATTTTATTTTGTCACGATCTCACTTGGTCTATGACGTATTGAAGAAATTAAAGACGTTGCGGCAAAGCTTTTAAGAATTAGTCATGTCGAAGTTTAAATTGGTGCAAGTTCATTCGTCTCCAAGTTAATTGCATTCCAAGGCCACACATGTATGAATGCGTATAATTAATGGGGCTCGAAATTGTTTTTATAAAAGATAAAGATGTAATTTTACAAGGAAAAATATTTTAAAAGTGTTTTACACTTTGTTTTATTCTGATAAGCTGGAAATAGAGTTTGACTTAATTGGATCTCTTTCGAAGAAACGTTTTAAAAGAAAAGTCAAACTAACATGCGCGTCGTTCAAATGACATCTCAGCTCGTTCAAGCGAGACAGCCATGTCACGGGAATGACAGGCCAATCTCGTTCGAGCGACACTATTTTCGAGGGAGTGATGTTTTCTTATTTAAAGCGTAGTTTTGTCAGAATTTACGTAAGGTCAAATCTGGAAAACAGTTTTCAATCCAGTATGAGTTTTGCACATATTTTTCTAAGGTTTCAAAGCTTAAACACATCCTTAGAGTTTGCAAAGATCCGAGTTATCATTATTATATGTTTATGCGATCTTGCTGCACCAAGAAGGTTTGTTCTATACTTGAATATCTGGGTTTTGCGGTGAATAAAAAAGAAGGACTTCTTGTTCGACATCGTAAACGTATCAAAGTCATTCGGTGGACACCGAGACATACGTGGATGTGTGTGTTGTGGACAGATATCGTGGAAGAAGGACTTTCTGCGTGGGCACTGTGAGAGGAGTGGTTGAAGATCAGAAGAGCGTCAAGACCCGTGGGGATCGAGTCGTTGAGTGATTCTTTTGTCTATTCATTGTAATTCCACATTTATAGTGATTGTCTGACTTGGGCCGTCCGAGGTTTTTTCCCGCCTTGGGTTTTTCCTCGTACATCCGGCGTTGTGAGTATTCTTTACTGTACTTTACTTTACTTTCTTTAATCACTAGATGCATGTTTAGGATTAATCAAGATAAATTTTTTTTAAAGTAAGAATTGGTTTTTCACAACTTGGTTTGGTGCTAATTAAAAGTTGGATAATTTTTTGGTGAAATTTGGTTTGATTTGAAACACACGTAGTAGGACCACACCCCCTTCTCATTGATCTTCCCCAATAGAACCTTAATGGCATCAGAACGTAAGGATTCTAGCGTCGTGTTGAGGACCTCACCTAAAACGGTTTTAAGACTGAGCAATCTACAAGTCATCATCATAGGAAGGGGTTGGATACCGCGAGGAGAAAAAGTAGATGGAAATCGATCTAAGGGCTTCTCTATCAACTCCCGAGGAACAACAATCAGTATATGGGGGGAATCATGCAAGGTTTTTCTCACATATACCTCGAGAGATTACTCAGGAGGATGTACACTAAAAACGCTATCACTAGTAGAGGGGCGTCGGGTATGGGAAGCACTATCACCTTCCTGCAGATTGAAAACACCTGTTTGGGGTACTTTACCAATAATTGGGGCCAATGGTTATGTTTGCAAATCGAGAACATCGTCCATTGTAGCCAACTCAGCTATGGTCCTTGCTTGGACAACCTCATGCACAACACCTTTAATCTCTGGCTCATGAGCAGCTGACTGCTCAATTTCAACCTGAAACACACAAAGTTACCAAGTCAAAGAAATATAAAAACTCGTTACGAGAAATTAAAGTCCTATATTACTAGACTCGCCCGACCCTCAGTTATAGGAGATAAAATTCCTACATTACTAGGCCCTCCTGACCCTAGGTTATGGGAGATTAAAGTCTTATATTACTAGGCCCGCCTGACCCTCGATTATGGGAGATTAAAGCTCTACATTACTAGGCCCACATAACCCTCGATTATGGGAGATTAAAGTCCTACATTACTAGGCCCGCCTGACCCTCGGTTATGGGAGATTAAAGTCCAATATTATTTGGCGTGCCCGTCCCTCGCTCACGGGAGATTTAACGTCCAACATTACTTGGCGTGCCTGACCCTCGCTCATGGGAGATTTAAAGTCATATTTAATAAGTAATTATAATAATATATAATGTAGGAGTTATTTCCCAAAAGGGAGGTGCTATCATAGCTCAAGATTAGGAACATAGGCGAATTGTCTGGTGGCCATCTCCACCACATCTTCTTCCTCATGAGAACCTCCTTGAACCACCAAAGGATGCTGCTCCAACGAAATAACAACAACACCCTCAAGAACAACAACTCCTTCTTTCCTTGCTCCTACATGGCCAACAACAACAACCTCGCCTCCCTCTGGATGGAGGATAAACATCCCAAAAAGAGTGACTAAGACCTGGTCATTCATGGGAGGAGGCGCCAACGGAGTAATTTTCTTAAGGAACGAAGCCTGTGAAAATCAATAAAGAACAGGATGAGAACATTTAGAACATAAGGCAAAGAGTTCAAAAATAAAATACTAAGAATCTTAAATGAGTTCAAGTGTTACTATAACAGAGGGTACAACCATGGGGGACTTCCTAACATCGGACTCCATAACACCTTCATTGGGGATACCCTCCTCAAGGCCATCCTAGTTGCGCAAGAAGGTAGAGTCAGGCGAATAGCCACTACCGAATTGAACAAAACAAAGATTAATATTTATCTCTAGGGAGAAATTTGTAGTTACCTTTGAAGTTGTAAGGGAAACTACTCCCTTTGACACAACATCCTCAGAAGCGGGCAAAATGTTAGTTGTCTCCAAATTTGCTAAGGAGTCCTCAAAATTATCACCCGCTCTAACACCCTCACGGGGATCACCTTGGACATCAACCTGAAGTTAAAAAAGCAAAAGTCAATACTATAGGAATAAATGTGAGAAGTTATAAGTAAAAAAAAGGAGTATACATACCTCCTCGTCAATAACAATATCCTCTAAGAGAGTGAAGTTCTGCGAGGGTGAAGATGGCTTTGAAGGGGAAAGCATCTTCCTTAGCCTGCGTTTTCGAATGGGCTTGAAATCATTCTACTCGAACTCCTATTTTGACTCATCCTCCACCTACTTCTCTCCAACTTCCTCTTCCTCTTCCTCTTCTTCATCATCATTTTCTTCTTCCTCACCCTCAACTTCGTTTTCCTCATATTGTTCCTCCTCCTCAACTATTTCTTTAAAAGATACCCTGATTGGGTTGGCTAGCTCGGCGGTAAATCTGTTGCGCTTTCTGCTTCCCTTCATAGCCATAGGAGTGTAATTAAATCCATGGGCAAACATAGCATCCCTATTCGTTGGCAAACAAAGCATACCAATTTTGTTGTAGACTAACCCACATTTGGTTAATCTACTTGGCCAAATCTAGAGAAATATCTGGGGCCGTTATTGGAAAAATTACTTGACTAGTCTTACATTTATTTGAAGGAGCTTTTTGAATTGCTCTAACATCCACCCCATTTTAAGCAACGCGAGTAGTATCACCTTCCTCAACTGATCTCGAGGTACCAGGGGCAACAGCAGCCGCTTCGCCCAGAACTGATGTTTGAGCACCCTTCTTCTTTTTCACTATAGCCTGCTCCAAAGGGTCCAAGGGAGGAAATTCGGAAGGGATAAAATCATTAATAGTAGTGAGAGGAAATAAATAATTAGAAGTAAAAAATCTCCTATGCCATAGCTCCATAGGGGGAAATCTGTTAACGTTAGGGTAGCGGGGTTCTTTGAGGAGGTTACTCTAAAATTTGCCTAATTGATTCGATCAAAACACGATCAAATACATAGTTGACCTCCTCAATTGATCTTTCTTGCAATGATGGGGTTGGAAGAATAGTTGGAGCAAAGATTAACAACAGTTGAGGTTAGAAAATTGCTATATGCAAAATAAAAATTTGTGGGCTTCTCATGAGTGAAGTGAGTCAGCATTGGGTTGCCTTGGTCATACCCAAACTGCATGGACACGTGATTGGGGAAATAATTAGAATAAAAAGAAGACCACTCAGTATACGAGGGCAGGTATGAAGGAACCAAGATCAAAGGAATGTTGTTCATAGGAAAGTTCCTCGCCACTGATTCCTCAAACGGGGCAATATGACGTTCCTCATTCGTAAAGAAATGGTTAGATAAAAACTAATCATCCCCAACATAGGGGCAAATGACAAATTTATTAACTGTATCAAGCAAGGAGGTAAAGGGTTTTTTGGAACTCTTGTGGTTTCGATAACAGATTCGGGTCACTTTAATGAGATGGGAACGGGGGGAACTCCTAGATAGAGCATACTTTGGAAAGTGGGCATATAGGAAAGCTGTCAGTAAAACATGGTTGGCATAATTCAAAACATCAAACCTACAGATGCTTCTAACAGAATCATCCTACACGGGATCCAGCCACGTGTATAATGAACCTAAGGTGATTGTAGTTAAGGGGAGTTTAATACCATGGGCTATACGAATGACCATATTGATTAAGTTTTTCCTGGGCCAATCGTGGGGATTACTAGAATGAAATATCATGGAGAGAACAACCTAGATATAGCCTGCCAGCTCAATGTTTGAACCGAAACCTTTTCCAGTCGAGGGAGTCTGGAACACCTGCTTTCCTTCTGGATTTTTCTTAGCCGCCTTGCGGGCTTTAATCATTGCTTTATCCTCAATGAAATAGAAGTAACAGATTAACTCTAAATAGGTTCACTTGTTGTAGATTATCATATTATTATACAATCTGTCACTACTGCCTCTAACTCAGCTCGGGCGGCTTTCTTAGCACTAAAGGTGGCCTCCTTAAAGAAAGTATCGAAGTCGATCGCTTCCAAGCCCAGAAGTTCGCAAACATCTTCGAGGGTGATAGTTAACTCACCCTAGGCAGCCACAAACGTATAAGTTTGATGGCTCCACCGTGAAACAAGCAGTTGGAGAGTGTTATTATTTTTGGCAAGCGTGAGATCACTCAGCCAACTAGTGGAAGATAAATCGACTAAGTCCAACTACACGAAGAATTTGGCTTTAATATTTTCAGTCCATGGGCCTAGACCCTCACAAGCACCAGAGGTAGACTCAAACTCTACCTTCGATAAAGGATAGTCTCCCCCATTCGATCCGAAAATGAGTCACAGCGATAGTGGCAATATAAGAGAAGTCTTTTGCGTTATCACTTTCATTCATTAATAAGTTTGTCGGCTCCACTGGAAAAAGCTCCCTCGAAAAATGCTCGGCCAAAGCCCAAAAATGACCAGGTTCCCCAAAGTAAGGCACACAGCGATATCGGGCCCATTGATTATGGCGTGCCTAAGTTCGGGGAGAAAAACCCGTTGCGGAGAGATTCCTTTTGACTATAGGAGCCATAAATGAAGAAAGAACAAAGAAAAGGGAAGAAGAGCGAACATTTAGAGTGAAGAACAAAGGCAAAAGCAAGCACTGAAATCTCTCTATCTCAAAACAGACAAAGGCAAATGATAATGAACCCAAAGGTAAGGGTTTGGGAAATGACAAGTATTCTTTTTATAGGGTCAACACAAGACACAATAGGAGGTAGATTAATAGCACCTTGGGAAATGTGGAGATAGTTGAATTGCCTCACAAACTACACACGCGAGTAGGAGCACAAATTCAAATGCTACAATGATGACGCTCCAAGAGGTGATGCCCGGATGTCCTGCATGAGAAGAACGTGCTAACCCCAAGCCGTCATGTGTAAAGTGTGAAATAGCAAACGTCAATCTCATTAAATTCAATACGGCCAGAGTAATGATGGTGAATACTAAGAGTTCTCAACTTGGGGAAAATGAAGTATTTTGGGGGAAATTTGAAAAAAATACCTTCACCCCCCAAGAAAGTGGTCACACGTAATCATATCTTCCTATCAAGGAACAATGCTATCAAACAAACCACAAAGAAGTTAAAGATGAACTAGTTGGAAAGGAGGACTAAACGAGTCCCTCGTCCATACTTCTCCTTACTGAATAATTTAGTACCTATTATGCTATGTTGTTTACTTATGGAAAATAACGTTTTCTTTACAGAGTGGTCCGAGGATCATCTAAGTATTTCGTACAGATATTTCTTCATGAAATAAACAAATATCTCTACGAAAGGGTAAATGTAGGGGGAGTCTTCACCAAAGGTTGATTAGCTGAGATGATGCTATACTTAGCAAAAGGCTAACTAAAGAATGTGGACAAAGGCCTCTCGAACGACCTCCCACGAAGACCCTCCACAGAGGCTTCTCGAAAGACCAAGATTACTTGAGTGACAATACTTGTAATAGGAAACTGTAACACCCCGCCTAATTAAATACCGGGTGGCCAGTCCCATACCAAATTAAAACATAATATACAACTGGCTCATTCTTAGCATCACTGTCGAAAACATTAGCTAATCACCCAATACCCAATTAAGCTGGTGTTAAAAACTTTTCAAATTTTAATTCAACAAAATCCATTCTTAGTTTATAAATAACACAACACATATTATTCTACAACACTAATAACCGAACAGATAACACAAAATAATTTAAATGCAATTGGAATAAACATTCCCAAATAATTATAATCCAATACAGTAATCCCAACAATAGTAAAAGTATTAAAATGACACGAGTACAAGAGTATTTGACTTAGATAGGAAAGAGATAACTAAATTCCTTTGGGCGACACGCCCTAACTAAGAATACTGTGAATCAAAAGAAGATAAGCGTCTAAGCAACACTCCATAGCTCCATAGCCTGTCATAATCCGCTAAGGTTGGCGTCCCTGCTGTTGGACACCTGATATAGAAGATACAATAGAAAAGAAAATATGCAAGGAAACGGGTCAGAGCCTGATGTGAAAATGATTTTTAAAACAGCAAGTATTTAACAAGTGCAATAAAACATTTATTATGTACATGTTTGTTCCAAACTCTCACTTGATATTCTCACCTCTCATCTAGAGTGCACACTTAACGTTTCCTATTAACCTCCTAGTTAATGGTTCCTCCTAACTAGTTTCCATAATATGATTCCATCCCATATCATAACCCCCTATGTCCCATACCATACGTCGTATAATCATTCTTATAGGTTTCTCATTAATATTAATCATTTCCCGTTAACATGAATCGTTTCTCATTAATATGAATTAATCTGTTCAATATATATTCATTAACTTATTTCAATTTTTTTCTCAATTCACCCTTATCTACAATTATCACACAGAAGATGATTTAACCACTATATACATTCATTTAATTCATCA
Organism: Sambucus nigra; assembly: GCA_949130495.1. NCBI lineage: Eukaryota > Viridiplantae > Streptophyta > Magnoliopsida > Dipsacales > Adoxaceae > Sambucus > Sambucus nigra. Next base: position 646,286,084 of record OX422208.1, read on the forward strand.
TATATATATATATACATATATAATGCGGCACCCCGAGTCACAGCTGCGGTGCAATGCCTTACTCTGCTATCATGTCCCAATATCGTTGATCGCCGAATAGGGGGCTACAAGTTCGGTAAGGATTTCTCGAACCACAAACAACAACACACAAATTGGAGGCGGACATAGTTCTCATACCCACGGGCCACGCACACCTACGTTCCCATAGTCAGCGGACTTATCAACTCCCCGATAAGTCTTTCATAGACCTATGTTCTCGAGCGACAAATCAAAGATCCCATGGATTCATCAGGATATGACTTCCCTCACGCGCAAACCTCCCGTCGATAGCAAGTAAGCTAGGTATGTCATACACATAATCATCAATCAATCAAATAGGCATTATCATACCTATAATATAATATCAACAAGGTAATCACACTACCCTAAGATAATTCCCATACGTAGCGTTATATCTCTTAAATCCTACGTATTAAAATATTACGACTTTACTTCTTTAATTCAATTATTCTAGAGTCTCACTCATTACTCAAGGTTTAAATAGGTTTTCCTCAATATAGGTATTCAGTAAGACATCACCAATATCCTACTAGTCCATATCATCTTATCTCCCGAATTACTACGAATTAAACTCTCTTTTTAATTAGGGTTAAAATCGATAGTTTCACATCTTGTATCAACTAGGATTGAATACCATCATCACATGGCCCATAGTCTATAGTGTTTCATTCACACGATATGACTTATCAACAAAACCAATATCCTCGCGTCCTATAACATCTCTCCACTCCCGACGTCGTTAAGGTTCATGCGCGGAACGTCTAGCAAAGCGAAATCCAAATAAGGAACCCCTCCAATACACTACTACTTAACTTTGTTGGTCGTGGAGGTCCGTCAACTTCAAATACGTAACCAGGATAACCTCATCCCCTCTTTCAATAAATGTGGTCTAAACTCCCATCTCTATCCAGGAACCATACCACTAAGCGCTTGTACTACACTCAGTCCTTGAGCAATCACTAATGAGCTTAAACTCGGTCCTTGATGTTCAAATTATAACCCTAAGGCTACCCATGTTGATACCAAAATTAGTCCGCTGACGTGGATCAATTATGTGGAGACACGTGTCACTCTACATGGCGCCTACAAATATTTTTGAACAACACCCTGACTTCGAGGAACTCAATCTCCCCGGCCAACTATGACTCTCCGAGCAACAAGTATACTCCGAGCAACTTGTACATATCGAGCTACTTAGGCGGTCCGAGCAGCTTAGGCGGTCCGAGCTGCACCTCGATCAGAGCATTTTTTACCAGACAATTAAGAGGATTACATGCGCATTAAATGCTGATTATTATCATACAGATGTATACGCCTATTGGACAGCTATGTATTACCCTTTCACATGTACAGCCTCAGGGCTATATATACATTGTATAAGCCTCATTGTAAGGGGACTCAGAATTTCTTGGTATAACCTGTTATCGAGAATTCCCAAATAGTCAGCAATAACAAAAATAGTGGGCATAGGCCATTCTTATAAGGCTGAACCACTTTAAAATTCTTTTGTCTTATTTATTTTATCTGTGATTGGTTAATTAGAAATAATCTGATGTTTTACATCAACAGATTGACACCGTCTATGAGAAACGACTGAAATTCTTGTTTTTCACCAAAACAATTTATCACCAATGGCTGATAATCCTGAATCCAGTAATCGAAATGTTGAAAACCCCCCGAATCCATCCGCTCCTCCAAATGTCCAAGATCTAGCTGGAATTATGGCCAATTTGGCTCAAGGCCAGACGGCTATGCAAGAGACTATGTGACAACTCATGCAAACTATCCAAGGTGGAGCGTCGACCTATTTAGGACAATGAAGTGTTCAAAGAAATACCCGTTTAGTTTCTTCACGTATTAGGCAAAGCGATTCATATCGCACTAAGAAATCTGATGATTTTTCTTATCAACCGGGTCGAACTTCGTCAGTACGAGCCACAGATACTGAACAACACATCACTCTCTCTCCAGAAAGGATTAGTGCACTGGAAAGATTAAGTAGGATCTCTCCTTTTGATCGATTGGGCCCTAGGAAGAATAAAAGTCCTCCTAAGGCTGTGCCGAGAAACTTTCGACGACCATCTGATCAAAGAGAGGGATCTGCCCAATCACAACCAGTTGCTCGACAAGATAGATCCCAGGAAGCGACTTCAACACGATCAATTGTTCGAACCAATAGGCCAGAGGAGGGAAATGATGCATGGAAAGGCTCTATTCAAAGGTTGGAGGATAGACTAGGGGAAATGGTTAAGGCCAAGAATCCTCTACAAAGAACTTTTGTCCAAGGGACGCCTTTTATACAGGCAATTGTGGATTTTCCCACACCATCGAAGTTCAAAGCACCTGTTGTGACCCCTAAATATGATGGAAAAAATAATCCCGTCCTTCATATAGAACAATACCAAGCGGCTGTCGACATTTATGCCGTGCCAGACGAGATGAGATGCAGAGCATTTTTGGGAACTCTTACCGAATCTGCACAAATATGGTATAATAATCTTCCTCGGGGGAAGATATCAACTTTCTTTCAATTGGCCGAGCTCTTCATTAGAAATTTCTATTTTGGAGAAAAACCAGTTAAATGAGTTGCACATTTGTTAAGTGTTATTAGACAAAAAACAGGTGAGAGCACGAGAGATTACATAACTCGTTTCAATAACGAGAAGCTTAAAGTTATTGATTATGAGGAAAAAATAGCAATTACAGCTTTGATGAGTGGACTGTTGCCCAATAAATTGTACTACACTTTGGCCAAAGATCCACCCAGAACCATGTCAGAACTAATGGCAAAAGCGGCGAAGATCATGAATGCCGAGGAGGCTATGGTTGCGAAGAAGAACATAGACACCAAAGAGACCAAGGTGGAGGTTGATAAGGCTAAGAAGAAAGAATATAAGAACAATGGTGGTGACAAGCAGTCAAAAATAAAGCCATCATGGGAAGTATTGAAGAAATTTGAAAATTATACTCCTTTGAAAGTAGACATAAACCATGTCCTGGAAAAGATCAAGAATAGCGAGGAACTAAACTGGCCTGAGAAAATGAAGTCAGATCCTGACAAGAGGAATAAGGCCAAATATTGCGAGTTCCATAAAGACCATGGTCACACAACCAAAAATTGCATAGCTCTCCAGAATGAAATCGAAGCACTCATCAGACGAGGAAAACTGACCAAGTATGTTGATCGAAGAAATGAAAGAAAAAGCAACGACCGATCAAGACAGAGGTCTAGATCTCCTCGTCGATTAGAAGAAAACAAGAAAAGAGATCATGAAGATGATCCAGAAGACGACCCTGATCTCCCCAAGAGACCGAGACAGCCAGAACGTGAGGTATTTTCAATTCGTTTTGGATCATTTGATTGTAACGTTATTACAGGTGTAGATGCAGGAGGTGGGGACCTTACTGCGGAAAGGAAAGCTTACCTCAATGAAGCTCAAGCTTGTTCATACATTCAACGAATAAATCTAGCTGAGGATGATCGCCCGAGGAAGGTGAACAAAGAAAAATTGGTCATTGGTTTCTCCAAGAACGACCTCGCAGGTGTACTATATCCTCATGATGATCCACTGGTGATCAAAATGAGGATGGAGGAAGTAATAATCTCAAGAGTACTGGTGGATAATGGTAGCTCGGCGGATATCATGTTCTACTCATGCTTCGATAGTTTAAATCTGAAGTTGTCTCAGTTGGAACCTTATCATAGGCCCCTCCTTGGGTTTGCTGGCGAGAAAGTCTTTCCACTTGGGATGATCAAGTTGGATATGTTCATCGGCACATGGCCCGCTTGTCGAACAGAAAGAGTACATTTTTTTGTGATGGATAAGAATATCGAGTCAGCTTACAATATCATTATGGGAAGGGTAGGATTAAAGAAGTTCGAAGCAGTACCATCTATGGTACATCAATGCCTAAAATTTCCAACCAATTTTGGAGTAGGAGTTGTAAAGGGTGACCAAAAAGTAGCTCAGGAATGTTACTACTCATCTGCTGAGCAAGAAGAACTGGAGGAATCTAGGAAAAAAACTACGACCTACCAAGTGGATGAAGGTGCAGAGATTGAAACATTAGATCCTAGAGATGAATCACAGCTCGTGAAAGGTCAGGTGGTAGAAGCTACTGAAAACATCATTTTGGACTATGAGCACCCGGAACGAACAACTCAAATAGGTTCGTCGTTAGATGCCTCACTAAAACAGGAATTGATAGTTTTCCTAAAAAGCAGAAAACAAACTTTTGCTTGGAGTCGTGAGGATATGCCAGGAATAGATCCAAATTTCTTATGTCACGAACTCAATGTGAATAAGGAGATCAAGCCAGTGAAGCAGAGACGAAGAGTGTTCAGCCTCGAGAAGAACCAAGGCATACAAGAGGAGGTTGAGAAGCTCCAGAAAGCTTGCTTTATTGACGATGTCAAATATCCAGACTGGTTGGCAAATGTAGTAATGGTAAAGAAGAAAAACAACAAATAGAGGATGTGTGTAGACTTTACTGACCTTAACAAGGCATGACCGAAGGATCATTTTCCTTTGCCCTGAATTGATCAATTAGTGGATGCTACCTCGGGACACGAGCTGTTGAGCTTCATGGATGCTTATTCTGGTTACAACCAGATTAAAATGAAACCTGAAGATAGGGAGAGTACCTATTTCATTACCCCCAGGGGAACTTATTGTTATAATGTTATGCCTTTTGGTTTGAAAAATGCAGGTGCAACATATCAGCGGCTGATGAACAAGGTGTTTGCAGAACAAATCAGTTGCAATATGGAAGTTTATGTCGATGATATGATGACAAAGAGCAAGAGAGCTGCTGACCATCTAATTGACTTAGGCCAGACCTTTGATCAACTAGATAAATATCAAATGAAGTTGAATCCCACAAAATGCATATTCGGAGTACGAGAAGGCATGTTCCTCGGGTACATTATCAACCAACGAGGTACTAAAGCAAACCCTGAAAAGATCAAAGCTCTATTAGGGCTACGATCTCCAATGACGAATAAGGAAGTACAAAGTCTCACAGGGCGAGTGGCAGCACTTAACAGATTTGTATCACGAGCAACCGATAGACGCCTTCCATTCTTCAAAACACTCCGAAAAATGTTTGAATGGAATAAAGAATGCGAGAAAGCCTTTCAAGAGTTGAAGAAATATCTGGGAGCACCTCCACTATTGTTCAGGCCAGTGATGGGAGAGAGATTGTACTTATATCTGGCAGTTTCAGAAAATGCAGTTAGCTCGGCATTAATAAGAGTGGAGGATGGAGTGCAAAAACCAATTTATTACACTAGTAAGGCCTTCCGAGGAGCAGAGATCAGATATCCAAGACTGGAAAAGTTGGCACTGGCGCTGATCGAAGCGAGTAGAAGAATGAGGCCATACTTCCAGGCTCATACCATAGTCGTGTATACCGATATTTCGTTGAGGCAAGCTCTTCATAAACCAAAAAAATCAAGGAGATTGATGTATTGGGCAATAGAACTCGATGAATATGATATAATTTATGAGCCTAGATCGTTACTAAAAGGGCAGGCAGTAGCAGATTTTATAGCAGAGTTCACCTATCCTGATACCTCCGAGGAGTAAAAGCTGGATACCGACCAACCTGTGGATGTTACAGGATCATCGAATTTAAACCCCGATTAACTTACGTTGGTCGACGAACAAAAGAAGTTGGTCGGTAAGCAAGAGAAGATGGTAGACGAACAGCAAAAAGTGCTAGAGGAGGACAAAAGGAAGCAACAAATATTTCACCGAGGAACTCTGTCCAATCAAAAATGTGAAGACGAGGTACCTATATGGAACCTATATGTGGATGGCTCATCTTGCACTACAGGCTGTGGGGCAGGGATTGTTTTAAACCACCCGGATGAGGTCGATGTGGAGTATGCTCTGCGCTTCCAATTCAAGGCTTCTAATAATGAGGCTGAATATGAAGCTATGATTCCAGGTCTTAATCTGGCAAAAACCATGGGGGCAGAGAAGTTATTGTATTCAGTGACTCGCAGTTGATCGTAAATCAAATACTGGGAGTATATGCAGCCAAAGGAAAATTAATGATCAGGTATCATGCAAAAGCGATGGAGATTTTATCAAGTCTGATGGCAGTGCAGATAATTAGAATACCAAGATTGGAGAATGCCAGAGCAGATGCCTTAGCTCGTTTAGCATCAGCCACACGCATCGAGCTACGAAGAACAATCCCAATTGAAGTCTTGGCTAGTCGGAGCATAGATGAAGATCTGATGATGAACTTTATTACCCTTGATTTAGGACCATCTTGGATGGATCCTATCAGGGCATATATTGAAGAGGGGTATTTGCCAATTGATAAACTCGCAGCCAAGAAACTAAAGTTTAAAGCTGCTCGTTATGTATTGACTAATGGTGTTCAATATAGACGAGGAATTATAGCTGGCTTGCAGAGATGTGTACATCCCACCGAGGTGAAAAACTTGATCGAAGAAGTCCATGAAGGGTCTTGTGGAGCCCATATAGCAGGTCGGACACTTCTGCAAAGGATAATAACGCAGGGATACTATTGGCCGACAATGAGGGCTGATTGCATACCCTATGCTAAAAAATATGACAAATGTCAATGCTTCTCCACTATCTGAAGAACTCCCCAAGCATTGTTGACACCCATTACTTCCCCTTGGCCATTTGCCATGTGGGGAATTGACTTGGTTGGGCCACTTCCAACGACCAGAGGAAGATTTAAATATCTCGTCGTCACAGTGGATTACTTTACTAAGTGGGTGGAAGCCGAGCCTCTTGTCGACATGACGTATGAAAAGGTGTACCAATTTATTTGGAAAAATATCATCTGTAGATATGGTATTCCCCATGCATTCATCATCGACCATGGAACACAATTTGACAACGAGGAGTTTACTTCATATTGTCATCAGTCGAATATATTAAAAACCCACTCTGCACCAGTCCATCCCCAAAGCAATGGGCAAACTGAAGTGACGAACAGAACGCTGCTGAATGGATTGAAGAAAAGATTAAATGATGCAAAGGCAAATTGGATCAACGAACTACATTCTGTACTGTGGGCTTATCGTACTACTCCCCGAGTAGCAACTGGAGAATCTCCATATATGTTGGCATTTGGAAGTGAAGCTGTTATACCTGCCGAGCTGGGCCTCCCAACACACAGAGTGCTGAATTTCAATTCCCTTGTCAGAAACTTGATGAGAAGGTTAGACTTGGACATGCTCGAGGAAGTTAGAGAAGAAGCAGCAATCAGGAATGCTGCATACCAATAACGGACAGCTCTGTTCTACAACAAAAGAGTAAAGAAATGTGATCTGAAAGCAGGGGACTATGTGCTAAAGAATGTAATTCAAAAGCACAATAAACTGGAAGTTAATTGGCATGGGCCCTACAAAGTAACAGAGGTTGTTCGATCAGGGACATATAGTATTGAAACTTTAGAAGGGGAGGAGTTTAAGAATGCATGGAACGCAGAGCATCTTCGTAAATATTATCAATAGTGGGGGATTCCTATGTAATGCAGTTTTCTTCAATATAAATAAAAGTTGTGGATGTTTTGCCCAATTCTCTCCTTTTGTTGAAAATTTTTTGGAGTACTAGTGCTACACACTACGCATCAAGCCCAGAAATACCAACTACGGTTGGTTGGGAAGAAAATCCACCAACTAAGGTTGGTCGGGAATAAAAAATTTCCCAAAAATACCAACTACGGTTGGTTGGGAAGAAAATCCACCAACTATAAGTTGGTTGAGAATACAAAATTTCCCAGAAATACCAACTACGGTTGGTTGGGAAGAAAATCCACCAACTATAAGTTGGTCGGGAATAAAAAATTTCCCAGAAATACCAACTACAGTTGGTTGGGAAGAAAATCCACCAACTATAAGTTGGTCGGGAATAAAAAATTTCCCAAAAATACCAACTACGGTTGGTTGGGAAGAAAATCCACCAACTATAAGTTGGCTAGGAATAAAAATCTGCCAACTAAGGTTGGTTGGGAACAAAAACCACCAACTCCGGTTGGTCGGAAACAATTGGTTAAATAAATGAAAGTCATTTCAGGGCTTAAAATAAAGTTCTTGACACTTATGGCCTTTTAAACTACCACCATAGTTGGTCGAGAAGTAAAATATCACCAACTCTGCTTGGTCGTCAGATAAATTCAGATAGTCGACAATAAATTTTCACCAACTCTAATTGATCGACAATTTAAAATAGCACAAAATATCTTTATCTTTTCAACAGATATACATGCACATTCATTCGAAAATGTCTTACAAAATATTTCCAAAGACAATGACAAATTGCAAAGAAAACTAGAAGTTTTTCATTAAGTCCAAAATAAAATACATTAAGAATGATTACATCAAGAATCCTATTCTACTGGTTTCTTCCCCTCTGCCTTTGAAATAGGTTCTTCACCAGCGGGAGGATTGTCTAAGGCATAGGGGGAATTGATGAAATTTATATCTTTAAGCATCCTGATATTCATTACTGAGGGACGATCAAGTATGTGTTCAGGGCGAGATATCTCGAAATTGGAATGAAGACTGTAGTCACCGAGATACTTTGAAATCAGACATTGAGGAATGGCCCGAGCAGGAATCCAGCTCATATCCAGTTTGAAAGGTGGCACCGGCAAATCGAGCAACCTAGGGTCATAGTAATCCCACAAATAGTGACCTTGTTCCAACTGCAGCACGCCCAAGGCATTCAACCATCCTTGCTTGTAACCCACATTATTTGCATTTTGGATCCGATCATCTAGATGGTAGAGGGCTTCATTATAACCAGCCATCCATAATTCCCTGGGTTGCTTGTGGAATTGATAGGTTAACCTCTCTAGTTGCTCGTGGAGGTTCTTCGTTAAAAGTTCTTTACTCTCCAAGACAGACTTTTGTGCAGAGAGCTGCTCGTCCAGATTCAGAATCTTCTTAGACATCTCAGCTAATGCTTGATTCTTCGCCATTAACTGGAAGGCATGATTCTCCAAAGCTGATTGAGTTCCTTGTTCTTCGATAGTAAGCCGCGCATCCCTTGCTCATCCCCGAGAAGCTCTTGCTCGTCCGCGAGCAGAAGTAGAGGCTACAGTTCTCTTCAAGGTTTCCAATTCGTCTCTCAGATTGGCATTTTCGACCTCCAAGAAAGAAAAACCCTCATCGTTGACAGGGAACAATGCTCCCGAGGTAGAGGCTGCAGATTTCAGCTGAGATATCTCTCCTCGCAGGTTATTGTTTTCCTGCTCCAACTACTTAGCTCTCTGCCTGTGCTCTTCGACCTCGATCTTCAAAGTTCTTTCCTTTATATCGTAAGCAGCAAACAATCTATCATATCCTTTATCAGCACTTAGTTACTGATACTTGTTCTCATATCCCTGGTGCAAAAGGGCTGTAGATTCCTTGTATTGTTGTTGAAGCTCCTTGAGAGTGCCCTGGAGGTCTTCAATCATCTCATAATATGCTATATTGTTAGCCACTGCCCAGTCGATCAGACACTTTAAATACTTGTAGGCTTCAACTGCTCGCTCTGAAGCATCTGGACTGAGGATATCAATAATTTGAGCTTCAGTCATATCTGTATGACCAACTTTGAAGTATTCATTGCATTGTCTCAATAATTTTGTATCATGAGCTGATAACAATTCCATCCTGGCCATAAACTAGTAAAAGGAAGAGATAGTAAGAATCAATAAGAGTGCAAACAGAGCAAGAAGAAGAGAATCAACAGTATGAACAATCAAAATCTCAAATTTTATTGCATCATAAAAGAGAAGTACATAGTTCAGAGTTACATTTGACAAAAATAAACAGAGAGAAAAGTACGAACAACTCTACACCTTCTCCTTGTTTCCCAAAACTTTCTCGGGAAGCTGGGACGAGGAGGTAGGTTGCTCGGATGGCATATAAGGTTGTTCAGTGGGTGCTGAAAGCTGCTCGGCTGAAATGTTGGTTGATTGAAGCTGCTCGGTAGGAGTAATAGTTGGTTGGGGCTGTTCGTAGCAAAGTTCAACAGTAGGGACCTGATCCCCAACCATCATAGAAGATTCCTCGGAGGCAGCTTCGTCCTCTTCTTCTTCCCCGGGAGTAGGAGGGGGGCCAGGAATGTGTCGTTGAAACAGGTCAAAGTTCTCATCGACATTCATCTCTTTCAGAGCAGCCACCCAACCATCCTTGAAATATTTAAGGCTACCATACTCCATTTTTGACACCATGGCAGCCAAACCCTTATTCCAACCTTTGTCCCAGCCAACACTGAAGGACTTTTTCACAGCCAATTTCCTTTTCACTTTCTTCGAGGAAAGCTTCTCAGATAGAAGTTCCTCGGTAGCTTTCAATTTCCTTTCCGCCTCTTCATTCTAACGACCAACGTCATGAAGTATACTTAGCTCTTCCTCAGCAGATTTGAGCTTGTTTTCAAACTCTCCAGCATGTTGGAGCTTCCCCTCGAGCTCCTCGTTCTTCTTCTCCAAGTCTTTTATTTTCTTCTCCAACCCCTTGGAGACTTCAACAGCCTGATCCCTCTCCTGCTCGATGGAATTAAGCTGCTTCTCCCAAGCAGCTTTATCATCGACATACTTCTGACGAGAATCCTTTAAAGACTGCGTCAGACCCACAAAAGCCTCCTCTACACCACCCGAGGAGATGGACGACTTGATGGCTTTGTCCTTCTTCAGAATAGTATTAAAGCAAGTTACCAACTGGAAAAAGAAAATAACTGTAAGTCAGTGCAAGGACATAACATTGAAAAATGAAAGTCTAGATTAGCAATACTAACTGAGGCAATGTGTTGAGCTGCTAAGGTGGTAACCCTATCCTGAGAAAGATTTTTTTCAATACCTTGGATCTCGGGGATGATCCAAGACTTCACCGAGCTCATGGCAGAGCTCGGAGCAACGAAAGTGGGAACACCAGTTCCAGTAGTTATAGGCTGAGAGATGGATTCAGCCAAATTGACCGAGGAGATCTTCTTCAACTTCCTCGTAGGAGAAGGAACATTCTCGACCAAGGATGTCGTCTTGGTCGGTGATATAACTACAACCTCACTTGGAGGGGAAACAAAAACAATCTTGCCTGGAGCCACAGGGGCTTCTCGGAAACCTTCTTAGTAGCAGCGGGAGGAGGTGCATCAAGTTATCTTGTCCCTTCTTTCGGGACATCCTGCTTGCTTTTCTTTGCCTCTTTAGCAATAGAGGCAGATTTCTCGAAGAGGGAAAGAGCTATTCTTATCTTCATTCTGTCACTAAGAGGAATATGTGATTCAGGAGAAGAACTTTTAGAAGTTGGTACTGGTTCTCTGTCACTTATCACTGGACGAGCAGTAAAAGACGAGGTGTAACTCTTGTACTGCAACAAGTATGAAGCTGATCTGATATGTTCGTCAGCGACAGTCTGATGCAAACCCCAGATAAGTTTCAGATGCTTTCTTTTAGAGACCTTCTTTTGCTGTCAACTGCAAATAAATGAAAATTAAAATACCAGTGACACATTTTATCAAACACAGAGAAAGCATAATTTCAAAAATAAAGTAAAAACAACCTATCCCATTGCCATAGGGAGGACATCTAGGACCCTGATACACATCATTTCCAATTAGTGGAGCATGTTGCCAATTTTTCATAAGTACACCATGTTCGAAGTAATCCCTGTTGGCATCTGGGAGATTGACGACTAAAGCCCTATTTAAAAACCTAGTTTTCAAATAAAAAGTACTGCCACTGACAGCCCATCTATAGAAAAACATAATTTCTAGAATTCCTATACGAGTTCCATGAATCTGATTTAACCTATGGACTCCATTAACTATTCTCCATGTATTGGGGGCTATTTTTGCAGGAACCACGTCAAAATATTGACAGAATTCCAGACACAAGGGGTTTGGGGGAAAAGAAAAGCCACATTCAGCTTCAAAGAGACTGGGGAACCAATGTCCCTCAGCCAAACGAAAATAATCTGAAGGTTCAGAAAGTTTCTCCAAAACGACCCATGAAAGAATAGAGAAATCAGAACGAAACTTATCAAGCGACTCAATAAGGTAAACCATGATGAATAAAGGAAATAAAAAAGAAGGAAGGAGATCTTACAGAAAAAGGATGGATCAGTTGACAACGAACGATGGAAGGAATGAACGCACAAGATAGAGAGGAAATGGAGAACTCAAAGATACAAATTTGAAAAAGTAAAAGACGACAGGATTTTCTGCAACGCTTAAATACCTCACCTTGGGAATGGGTAAAAATAACGATTACAAAGAAAGACGTTTGCGCTACCGGCGGCTAAAAAGACAAAAAGGGCACGGAGACCAAAGCAGTTAGAAAAATTCGAAGAGTCTGATTCTATGAATTCGAAAGAAAAAATAAATACAAGGAAAAACACTCCTAAAATTTAGGATGACCATTTAATCCCGCCATATTTCGAGAAGAATGTTCCACACTCCTCAACCTCGAACTGTGAAACATTAGGGGCTTCTGTTGATACCAAAATTAGTCTGCTGATGTGGATCAATTATGTGGAGACACGTGTTACTCTACATGGCGCCTATATATATTTTTGAACAACACCCTGACTTCGAGGAACTCAATCTCCCCGACCAACTATGACTCTCCGAGCAACAAGTATACTCCGAGCAACTTGTACATACCGAGCTACTTAGGCGGTCCGAGCAGCTTAGGCGGTCCGAGCTGCACCTCGATCAGAGCATTTTTTACCAGACAATTAAGAGGATTAAATGCGCATTAAATGCTGATTATTATCATACAGATGTATACGCCTATTGGACAGCTATGTATTACCCTTTCACACGTACAACCTCAGGGCTATAAATACATTGTATCATCCTTATTGTAAGGAGACTCGGAATTTCTTGGTAGAACCTGTTATCGAGAATTCCTAAACAGTCAGCAATAACAAAAACAGTGGACGTAGGCCATTCTTATAAGGCTGAACCACTTTAAAATTCTTTTGTCTTATTTATTTTTATCTGTGATTGGTTAATTAGAAATAATCTGATTTTTTACATCAACACCAGCTGTTATATTAAATCTCTCCTACTGGACCTATCCTTAATCCTCAAGAATACAACTTAGAATCCAACACATGAATCTAGTAACCGAAATTTCTTCAATTTAATTAACATCATTCTAATCAATTAAATCCCAATCAAATCAATTCGATTCTCATCTAGGGCTTACTGATCTTCTCTAAGTCCCATAATATACAATTAATAATCACCAAAGATCTACAAAAGGTTTTGGGATAAGAACAAGCATTAAAAGGAATAACTTCACAAATTCTGGGGAGGTCGATCGATCGAAGGCAGGGGGTCGATCGATCGATCGCCCAGATAACAACCCGGTTTTTCTGCATTTCTTCTACTACGGGTTTCATCATTTTTTATCATTCAAACCTTCATATTAACAACCCAAATTACTTATAAACTTTACTACATGATATAGAAACATATGTGAATGATTTCTAATGCTCTAAACATCCTAGAATCATCAAGAGATTGAATTAAAAAGCATATATTTAACCTCTTTTTCCAGAAAATTATATACATAATATCTTCAAGAACACAACATCGATTCTCTTCATCTCTTCAATAGATTTATGATCATTTCGTGGATTACTATCTATCTACAACATGAGTTCGATTCCTACAAACTTCCATTTTTCAGAAATCCATTAACAACTCTTCATTATCTTCCAAACATGTAAAAATCTCATATTTTTATAACTATCCTAACATGGACAATATACAAACTTAGATTGCAATTATCAAACACTTGCCTCTAATGAAGATCCTATCCTTTGGAGTTGTATATCACAGGCGGTTCTCCCTTTTTTCGGCCAACTTTCGGTGGTGGTTGGTGGTGGTGACCTTTGGTCTTTAGTTCTCCTCCTATCCAAGCAAGCTTTTTTCTTCCCTAGAAACCTTTTACTCTCTCTAGGAAGATGACTTTTCAATTTTGTATAGAAGAGATGAAATGAACCTACGTACACTAATCTCCAAATATTTATAATAAGACAAAGCTCGAAATCACTATTCATCCTCCTTGTAAAAATGACCAAAATGCCCTTTTGGGTTGTCTTTTCATTTCCAAATGACCCGAGACCCAATATCAACATCCAAATAGACTTTTCTGACTATTTCAACTCTTCCATACGCAACGACGCAATCGAAATGACTATAAGGTTGATGTAAAAATAAGTTTCATTTTTTATTTAACAAATTTGTCCTGACACGTCCCATACCGCGTCTGACTAAAAATTCAAATTACTGAATTAACAACTCACAGCAATATCAATAGCATCACATTCATATATTACCTAAATATCTTTAAGTAATTTTCAAAGTCATACAATTTAATATCCACAATTCGGATAAAACCCAAATGAATTAATTTATAATAAAATCCAATTAATCCATTAATTTAAAATATAACCCATTTTAAAAGTCATTAAAATCACGAGGTATTACATACTTCCCCCCTTATAATAGAATTTCGTCCCGAAATTCAGGAATATAAATCATACCGGTAAGGTCAACTCCGAGTATACATCTCACATCGCAAGAAACCTAAGACGTACCGCCCATACAGTACATTATCAAAATCCCTATTGATGTTATACGCCCAACCTCACCATATAGTTTCAACTGAATCAAATATAAACTTTACCCAATCTTCCCTATACCATCCTCGTGACAAAGTTTGGGAAAAAATGATCCTCACTTATTAAACAAATAAATCCTGAAGTCACAACTACTTACTATTTCACAATTATGAAAACTACTACAATCCAACCATCCAGGGCGCCCATACACCCTATCGTACTACTTTCATTATAATATTTTTCACAAAGGTTATAAACTCATATCCTAGGGACCTAACTTATTTCGACTCCCAACGGTTATTAGTTTCATGCGTGGGCTGTCTCGCAAGTGAAATCCAAACAAGGAACTCCCCCGATACACTACTACCTAAAGTAGTCGGTCATCGAAACTCCTTAGGTCCTTAGTCAATAGTATATAAAAATCAGGTTTATCGATTTTAAAAAGAAAAACAGGTTTATCGATTTAAAAAAAATCAGGTTTTATCAATTTCAAATGGAGTCTACTCATCTACTCTCTTATTAAAGACAAGATGCTGGCTATACGCTCTCATATACCACAAATCAATCTACGCCGATAGTCACATCATGATCGGACATGACCAAAGTAAGTAATCCCATGATAAAAATCAAACCCACATGATAACATGTAAAATATAGGTGTCCCACACCCCTTGGTGAGTCTACGTAAATAACAGTGCTAAAGGCTAAGTTTAGCAACCCTTTTCCCCACACAATATTAATCGCTACAAAAATCAATATACGCCTCATAACTCCTTAGATAGAAAACATACCCTCTTTCGTGGGCGGTTGTTGTTGACTCCTACTACTATAACTTTGCTACGATGAGTCAAGAAATATTTTACCCCAAATTTTCAGTTCTAGTTCACCACACTCCACTATATGCCCAAGCCTTTGAATATGTTTTCTTCGTTAGGTAACACACACAATTCAGACATTTCAAGAACTTCTACCGATGACTCTCCTCAATTTTCCATAATAGGGGTGACCTCGACTACGGTCATCATACCCGAAAATACTTCATAACCTCATAAGTACGATCTCCACTATCCGTCCAATGGCCTTCATCTGCCATACTTCTTGTACGAACCCATCCGAATGCAAATAAGATTCACTCATATATACGGAATCTTACCAAAGAAATCAACAATCCTAAACATAGGGCTCTACATCAAAGAACGCTAAGGTGAAAACACAGTAAGCCGTACAGACCCTAAAGGACACTAAAACCCGATGCTCTGATACCACCTGTAACACCCCGCCTAATTAAATACCGGGTGGCCAGTCCCATACCAAATTAAAATAGAATATGCAGTTGGCTCATTCTTAGCATCAGTGTCGAAAACATTAGCTAATCACCCAATACCCAATTAATCTGGTGTTAAAAACTTTTCAAATTTTAATTCAACAAAATCCATTCTTAGTTTACAAATAACACAACACATATTATTCTACAAAACTAATAACCGAATAGATAACACAAAAGAATTTAAATGAAATTGGAATAAACATTCCCAAATAATTATAATCCAATACAGTAATCCCAACAATAGTAAAAGTATTAAAATGACACGAGTACAAGAGTATTTGACTTAGATAGGAAAGAGATAACTAAATTCCTTTGGGCGACACGCCCTAACTAAGAATACTGTGAATCAAAAGAAGATAAGCGTCTAAGCAACACTCCATAGCTCCATAGCCTGTCATAATCCGCTAAGGTTGGCGTCCCTGCTGTTGGACACCTGATATAGAAGATACAATAGAAAAGAAAATATGCAAGGAAACGGGTCAGAGCCCAATGTGAAAATGATTTTTAAGACAACAAGTATTTAACAAGTGCAATAAAGCATTTATTATGTACATGTTAGTTCCAAACTATCACTTGATATTCTCACCTCTCATCTAGAGTGCACACTTAACATTTCCTATTAACCTCCTAGTTAATGGTTCTTCCTAACTAGTTTCCATAATATGATTCCATCCCATATCATAACCCCGTATGTCCCATACCATACGTCGTATAATCATTCTTATAGGTTTCTCATTAATATGAATCATTTCCCGTTAACATGAATCGTTTCTCATTAATATGAATTAATCTCTTCAATAAATATTCATTAACTTATTTCAATTCCTTTCTCAATTCACCCTTATCTACAATTATCACACAGAAGATGATTTAACCACTATATACATTCATTTAATTCATCATATATATATACATATCTAATACGGCACCCCGAGTCATAGCTGCGGTGCAATGCCTTACTCTGCTATCATGTCCCAATATCGTTGGTGGCCGAATAGGGGACTAAAGGTTCGGTAAGGATTTCTCGAACTACAAACAACAACACACAAATTGGAGGCGAACATAGTTCTCATACCCACGGGCCACGCATATACCTACGTTCCCATAGTCAGCGGACTTATCAACTCCCCGATAAGTCTTTCATAGACCTATGTTCTCGAGCGACAAATCAAATATCCCATGGATTCATCAGGATATGACTGCCCTCACGCGCAAACCTCCCGTCGATGGCAAGTAAGCTAGGCATGTCATACACATAATCATCAATCAATCAAATAGGCATTATCATACCTATAATATAATATCAACAAGGTAATCACACTACCCTAAGATAATTCCCATACGTAGCGTTATATCTCTTAAATCCTACGTATTAAAATATTACGACTTTACTTATTTAATTCAATTATTCTAGAGTCTCACTCATTACTAAAGGTTTAAATAGGTTTTCCTCAATATAGGTATTCAGTAAGACATCACCAATATCCTACTAGTCCATATCATCTTATCTCCCGAATTACTACGAATTAAACTCTCCTTTTAATTAGGGTTAAAACCGATAGTTTCACATCTTCTATCAACTAGGATTGAATACCATCATCACATGACCCATAGTCTATAGTGTTTCATTCACACGATATGATTTATCAACAAAACCAATATCCTCGCGTCCTATAACATCTCTCCACTCTCGACGTCGTTAAGGTTCATGCGCGGAACGTCTCGCAAAGCGAAATCCAAACAAGGAACCCCTCCAATACACTACTACTTAACTTTGTTGGTCGTAGAGGTCCGTCAACTTCAAATACGTAACCGGGATAACCTCATCCCCTCTTTCAACCAAATGTGGTCTAAACTCCCATCTCTATCCAGGAACCATACCACTAAGCGCTTGTACTACACTCAGTCCTTGCGCAATCACTAATGAGCTTAAACTCGGTCCTCGATGTTCAAATTGTAACCCTAAGGCTACCCAGGTGTTATATTAAATCTCTCCTACTGGACCTATCCTTAATCCTCAAGCATACAACTTAGAATCCAACACATGAATCTAGTAACCGAAATTTCTGCAATTTAATTAACATCATTCTAATCAATTAAATCCCAATCAAATCAATTCGATTCTTATCTAGGGCTTACTGATCTTATCTAAGTCCCATAATATACAATTAATAATCACCAAAGATATACAAAAGGTTTTGGAATAAGAACAAGCATTAAAAGTAACAACTTCACAAATTCTGGGGAGGTCGATCGATCGAAGGCAGGGGGTCGATCGATCGATCGCCCAAATAACAACCCAATTTTTCTGCATTTCTTCTACTACGGGTTTCATCATTTTTTATCATTCAAACCGTCATATTAACAACCCAAATTCCTTATAAACTTTACTACATGATATAGAAACATATGTGAATGATTTTTAATGCTTTAAACATCCTAGAATCATCAAGAGATTGAATTAAAAGGCATATATTTAATCTCTTTTTCCAGAAAATTATATACATAATATCTTCAAGAACACAACATTGATTCTATTCATCTCTTCAATAGATTTATGATCATTTCGTGGATTACTATCTATCTACAACATGAGTTTGATTCCTATAAACTTCCATTTTTCAGAAATCCATTAACAACTCTTCATTATCTTCCAAACATGTAAAAATCTCATCTTTTTATAACTATCCTAACATGGACAATATACAAACTTAGATTGTAATTATCAAACACTTGCCTCTAATGAAGATTTGATCCTTTGGAGTTGTATATCACAGGTGGTTCTCCCTTTTTTCGGCCAACTTCCGGTGGTGGTGACCTTTGGTCTTTAGTTCTCCTCCTATCCTAGCAAGCTTTTCTCTTCCCTAGAAACCTTTCACTCTCTCTAGGAAGATGAATTTTCAATTTTGTATAGAAGAGATGAAATGAACCTACGTACACTAATCTCCAAATATTTATAATAAGACAAAACTCGAAATCACTATTCATCCTCCTTGTAAAAATGACCAAAATGCCCTTTTGGATTGTCTTTTCATTTCCAAATGACCCGAGACCCAATGTCAACATCCAAATAGACTTTTCTGACTATTTCAACCCTTCCGGATGCAACCACATAGTCGAAATGACTATAAGGTTGATGTAAAAATAAGTTTCCTTTTTAATTTAACAAATTTGTCCCGACACGTCCCATACCGCGTCTGACTAAAAATTTAAATTACTGAATTAACAACTCACAGCAATATCAATAGCATCACATTCATATATTACCTAAATATCTTTAAGTAATTTTCAGAATCATACAATTTAATATCCACAATTCGGATAAAACCCAAATGAATTAATTTATAATAAAATCCAATTAATCCATTAATTTAAAATATAACCCATTTTAAAAATCATTAAAATCACGAGGTATTATAGAAACGTCATATATTTGATCTTGTATTTTACTTGTTGAATAATTTACTTTGTAATATGGGCGAGGACGTTCGATATCCTCGAGGGACTATGCCTAAAAAGTCATGGGAAAGCTTACATGCTTTATTAAACGACCTCCTCTTGAGAACCTAGCAGGGATTTGGTTTGGAGTATTAGGAGCAAGGAATTATTGGGAAAGTAATAGCCAACCCTCTTGGCATACTTAGGCATTCCTTCATTTATCACATACTCGGGGGAACCTCCTCGAGGGATCCTAACCTCAGATATATCGCATGGAGACATTTCCCAGTCAATAAACAACACACTTAATGTTCGACCTACTTCTAGCTGAACAACTTTAACTTCAACTTCATATATTATCCTCTTTGATTGATGTGACCACATGTTTGATGGGGGTCACTGTTCACTTACTTTATTTCGTCATAATAGCTTGCATTTTGGGACTCGAGATAACAACACTCAAGTGAATTTTATCCTTAAGATTGCAGACCTAGTTAACTAAGTCAAATTTCATAGCCATTCTAAGGTAAACCTTTGAGCTATCACGTCATATCCCCATTAATGCCATCACGCTCCTAATTGGTGGAGCAGTTTCCCTCTAAAACACAACTTCTTATACATTTAATGCAATATCTTTGACATTAATGCCACAGTACTTTCGCATTTAATGCTAGAAAGGTTACTTGAGTAACCTTGCCTTTTAATGAATAGACTAATCAAATAGTTTACACGGACGACAATTCGAACCTAGAATTTCTCCTGGATTTTCCTCATACACGAGAGCTTCCGTGAGAATATTTATTGCCCAAACATTTCCTTTTGTGCCCATTGTTACCACTATCATTGAGCATTAACCGAGTCTAAAGTTCCCGCCTTGCCTTTATTATGACAAGAGTGCTTGTTGTTTCTCCCTTCGGCCAAGTTACCTGTTGGTTCCACTTATTTATTGTGTTCACAGTGCATTTATGGTGTAAAAGACCTCATTTAATACCATCTTGGGTGTTCAATATTATTCTCTCTTACTCTCATGTATCGTCATGATTAAACATAGTCTTGGGCATTAATCACGATCTTGGTAAGGGGTTACGTATCGCTTAATACTAATTGTATTCCAAGAACTCACATCTTACAATAAATAAAAAAACAAGTACTATCTAATTTTGCTCCACAATTTACTCAATAATAAAACAGGTCCACACCTTTGTGTGCAACAATTAAAATAAAAAAACTATATTCTTGGGAATTCACACTAAATAATTTTGTGAACAAATTTATTCCATTGAATCCAACAAATTATAAACTTACATTATCTGTTAAGAGAGAATATAGAGAAAAATTCTTTAATACCATAAAAATTCTTTAATACCTTGAACAACAAAAAGGTCAATCATCAGAGAACGGTACATTTAGATGTGATCGCCCAGTTAATAAAATACAACTTTCCATCGTGTGTTATACTTGCAATTCCCAAACTTTAAAGACTCAAAATAAACTAAAGAATAATACCCACAGAACAGCAAAGCCAGAAAATAAAACATATAGTATTGCCTACTCACAATTCCCATCAATTGAATACATTTTGGTACTACATTCTTGGAATAAAATTCACGTACCTTTTGCCAACATATCGACCCTAAAATAACACATTACAATCAAATCATTCATAAGTAAGGGGAGTGGTCAGAACCAATTCTGTGGAGAGTGAAAATTAACACGGAGTGCCATAATTTAATCTACTAGTCTAAGCAAAGATCTCGATCAAGTCTAGAGGCATTTATGGCACTAGAAAGTGGAACAAGGTTATTATTATTAATGAAGTTGTTAAACTTTCGACATGATGTCTGATTGAGTAAAACCATTATTTTCTTTTCACGAGCTCTCAGAACTGAGTTAAAATAGGGACTCGGTTTCCCACATTTTATTAAAATTCATGATTGAAACATATGTATGGAGAAATGTGGTATCTTCATAGAGTTGATGAATGTGTAAAGGGTCTCCATGCGAGATTGTCTTAATAAACTAAATTCCACGTTGGAACAAAGGCATTTTAATTTTTTTTGGTACAAATGCATAGGGTTTACAAGAAAATTACCACTCTATTTTCCATGAAAGAGAAGGCAACACGGTCTATGTCATAGTAATGCAAGCAGTAAGGATGTACCAAGAATTCAAAAGATCAAAGGAAGAGGATGAGTATACAAACTCGGGAAGAGAGATAGCGTGTCGTCTAATTGCTTCTCGCTCCATTCCTCTGTTTGATCTATTATAGTTCCTTGGGTTGTATATTGCTGTTCAAATACATAGAAAAAGTCTCTAGGCTTTATCTTAATTACAATATTCCACTCTTCTTCCATTAGGTCTTGTATGTAAAATACTTGTTTCGCCTGAGATGCTAGTATGAAGGGCTCATGATTTATTTGTTGCCTTGGATATAACAACTGCTTGAAATTTACAAGCGTGAATCCAAAATCATCTCTCACAATGAGACCTCTATTGTTGTCAACCCAGTCACACTTGAACAACATAAACTTATAGTCTTTAGAATAATACAATTCAATGATATGGGATTCCTATCTCTAGCCCTTGCATAACTTTCAGTAAGTGCATTTTGCATGACTTCACTATTTTGTGTCGTTCTTTTCCACTTGCGATCCTTAGTATGATACCGAACACCATTAATAATATACCCCATGAATCTTTTTACTTTTTTTAAGGGGTCCAAAGCTAACATCCGAGTTTCTTATGATATTTTTATGTCCGTTGTCTCAAGTAACTTTCGTACCTATTCGACATTTACCAAAATTAGATTAAACGCCTTGCTTTTGTAATAATTTAATTATAAGAGTAATTTAGTTTCAGCATGCATATTACTTACATGATCTTTAAATCACAAACGAAACGTTTCGTTATGAATGCGATCCACATCATGTGGTCTTAGACGAGAATTACTACTAATTGACGCACTGTGAGTCCTGCATTAAAATGAACCATTGCACTATGTTTTATATGATTAAAAATGGGAGAAATTTATTAATTAGGATACTTACTCTCAAAATGGAGCAATTTCATCTGTGTTGACAAGCACATAACGATGTGCTTGTACATATGTAATGTCATTAAGCACAAATCTCGCTGATTTTCCTAACCTACAATCACATTTTTCAATCAAGAGTATTGCCTTCGTCATTCCTTATTGGTGGGTTACATTTCGTCTCAGCATCTTACAAGTACCTTGAACAAAATGTCAATCATTCTTCTACCCAATATCCTTGTGCAATTGAACCTTCTGGATTACTACGGGTCTTCACATTATTATTCAATGTGAACAAGTATTTTTCGTGGGGAAATTTTTAATTTTTAGAAGGAAATAAAAATGCTTACAATGAGAAGATAAAAATAATACAAAAAAATGCAACTAATACCACACCTCTTAATATCGTACATCGACTAGTATTGTGGTGGTCCTCCAATCTTCGCCTCTTCTGCTATATGAATAAATAAATGTTCTATGACATCAAAAAATGAATACGAAAAGATCATCTTAAGATGGAAAAGAGTGAGCTCAATATGAGATCGAACATGATCTAAATCTTTTACGTTCATTACTTTTGAGTACATACTCCTAAAAAAGCTACTCAACTCAATTATTGGGGGCCCAAACACATTTTTAGGCAAAAAAATTATTAGGGAAATAAGAAGCAACTCTTCCATTAAGATTTTGTGGTCATGACTCTTAAGTTCCAATATAGTTTGTTTTTTGAGGTTGAACAATGCGATATGTTCGAAGCATAACCATCTGAAACTTTCACCTCCTTCAATATTTTATAAACTATGTTTTTTGCTTTATTATCCAATGTGAAACATGCTGGTGACAAATAATATTTGTTGTTTTCTGACTTTTGAGGATGCAGTGACTTAGAATACCTATTTCTTATAGATCAAGACAAGAATTCAGACTATCCTTCCCCTTACCATCAACATCTAATAATGTCCGGAGCACATTATCGCATACATTCTTCTCGATATGCATTATATCAAGGTTTCCAATATTATAACTCAAAAAATACACTTCATTTCTTCCAATTATATGTCAGGTACCCATCTTCATTATTATCCCCTTTCCTCTTAATTTCTAGCTCCGAATCCTTCCCATACATATTATTAATGTCCCTTAACCTCATAAAACACTTCAGCTCCAGATAGTCGAATGGGCTTTGTATCCAACTCAACTTTACCATCAAACGAGAATTTATTTATTTGAAATTTATACCCTTTCGATAACCATAGACGATGGCCCATGTAGCATTCACTACACCAAATCTGCCGAATTATCACGGTCATTGACCTTGACAAGTTGGACTTGTCAAGGTCAATGACTGTGACAATTCTGGGGGTGATAACTTTTGTTGTCACGGACTTATCACGGTCATTGATCGTGACAAGTTCATTAGACTTGTCACGATCATATCACGATCCTTGACCTTGAAAAGTTTTGTCACGGTTAAGGACCATGACAAGCCCGTGACAATGTTAAAAAATTGTCACGGCCATTGACCGTGATAAGTCCGTGACAACAATCATTTGTCATGGACTTATCATGGTCAATGACTGTGATAATTCTGGGCAGAATTAAAAAAATCTGCTGGGCAGTTTGGCCGCTGCCACTGCCCAGCAATATATTTGTACATGTTATAGCAACATTGTACCTGTTCAAGCATCATCTATCCAAATAAAATGGAGATAATGCAAATATACATTCAAAATAGAGACAATATGCATCACGATATAATCCAAATATAATTCAAATGTACCAACTTAAAAATAATTCAATTCAAATAATGTCACTACATGTCTTGGGTAAGGTTAAATCTGAGGAGGTGAGTAGGCCACACGATATACGAATTGACACACCCACTGATATACATCGTGCCGTATTATTTGCGCAACTACAATGGGGAGTTCTCCCTCCCGGGTATCACATGCGTGATGAGCACCTTGGACTCGATGTCTTGAAGCTCACGTCCATAAACTAGTCCACCCTGGACGATATTCGGGTCCCTCAACCCCCGCCCTATTCGTTGGCCATCAAATATGTCCAGTATAAATACGCTCGGCCAACCAAGTGTCGACATCGATCGGTCAAAGGGAGCCAAATAGGAAAGTGGATCATCAAAGTCCACACGTGTCGGCGATGAAGCAGCGAGGTCCACATCCTCATCATCATGCACCTCGTCCTCCTGCACCTCCTCCACCACCACCTTCTCCTTTCCTTTCCCCTTGAGTTTTTTGCCCAACGAACATTTCATGAATGAGGACATATCTTGGACCGTCGCCTACAAATGGGACAACTTCGCATCATGCGAGTCCAACGTTCGAGCCAAACCGTTGTCATTCGTCTCCAACCCGGTGTCTCTTCCGTCATCGCCAATTTTGCGGCCACTATGTGTTCTCGATTGACTACTTTCTCACACACGAGTGAGAAGGTAATACTAATTTTCATAATATCCCTCTCTAAATCCTTGTGCTTGGAGAAGCAGTGTTTAAACAATAAGGGAACCAATTGCATGATCACATGCCAATCGTGGGGCTTATACTTATGTAAATCATGAGTAGCACAATTCATAATCCTTTGCAAGTTGGACGCAAAATTAGATGGGCCCTTCAAATTAGATAATGTGTCTAAAAGCACCTTCATTTCCTCACTCGTCAAAGTAAACGCACCAGGGGGAATTATTGTCCTTCCCTTACTATCTTCTTTCAACCATAGTTGTGTCTTAAGTTTCAACGATTTAAGGTCTATTCGTGCATTTTCTCCATCCTTCGAATGACTCCCCCAAGGCAAGGAGACACGTAGACATCGATGTCATCACTTGGTGCCTTTGGCCCAGGTATTAACAAATCCATCATAAAAAATTTAGGTCTCATACACTGTGAATAAGGGAGGTTGAGTGGGGCTAGGATCACTGTCCATACACTCTGATTGGTGCTTAGATTTCCAAGTGGATTGAAACCGTCTGTTGATATAGCCAAATGAATATTGCGTTGTTCTCGAGCAAAATTAGGATACTCATGATTCATCCTCCTCCAGGTTATAGAATCAATAGGATAACGCATGATATTACTCCCTACTTCTTCCCTAGCATGCCAAGTCATTGCCTCCGCTATCCATGGTACTATGAAAAATCGCTTTAATCTAGGCCCAACGGGAAAATATTTCAATACTTTTTGAGGCACTTTTAAGCTTGTGCCTTTCTTACTAGTAGATTGGACATATCTAGGTTCATCGGATACCGGACAACGATCGAGATTTTCATACTCCTTTCGGTATAGTGTGCAGTCATACACACAATCATGAATCTATTTATACTTCATTCCCAAACCTTTCAAACTGTTCTTCATAACATGATAGCTATTTGGAAGTGTATTCTCCTTGGGTAATAAGCCCTTCACCCATTTCAGAATTCCTGTCACGCTATTGCCAGACAAACCGTATTGCGTCTTCAAACTGTGCAAACCAAGCATGGCATGTAAAGTTGTTTGATATTTCTCACAGCCAGAGTATAACGGTTGGGTCGCCTTAAATTTAAACTTTGGTAGTCATCGTCAAGTTTTATCGTGATATCTTCACGAGCACTTGAACCTTCTACATCATCAGTAACCTCATTTTCATCTGCTTCATAAACTCCATACGCATCATCAACTAAATCCTTTAACATATTATGATCTATGTCGTCCCCTTCTATATCTATTTTACTTGTTGAAGGTTGTTGTGAAGGTTGGTCTGGGACAAAAGGAACTTTCAATTCACCGTGAAAACTCCAAAATCGATAACTATCTTGCATACCCGATCTTAACAAATGTAGTTCAACTATTTTCCACTCAAACACCTTACCATTCTTACACCTAGCATACGGACACGGAAACTATTCATCATTATGACATCTCTTTGCGTATTTCACAAATTCGTTAGCACCTCTGCGAAACACATCCCCCATTCTATTTCTCTCACCCATCCACTCTTTATATTTCGGATATACTATCACAACTACCACAACTAATCACCTATTAAAGGTAAATAAAACTTAGATTTATAGTATGTTTCATTTAATCATGTCTTATTTATATTCGATTTTTAAATTTCAAATTCAAATTCAATTTATAATAGAAATTTCTATTTCTTCCATCTCCTCTAAAGGGTGAGTGGTCCTATCTCATTCAAGACCGCATTTTTCTGTAATATACTTGACAGCTCATGCACATTGTTATGATTTGAGAAAAATTCGGCAGCATATCCCCGTAGTTCTCCAAGTACACGATGTAGATTGGAAAGTGTGAGTGTTATTTTGATTGCTCAATTGAAATAACAGTCACACTTGTCAATCTAGTATGTACCCAGAGAACATTAGGATACGACTGCAAAACTTCCTCCAAAAGTAACAACTTTAAGACACTAAGAATATTATACATAAATTATGCACTCCCAAACTGTCCAAACGGGACAATTCGAGAGATCTCATTATAGGGGTAATGACTCCCGAACGGGTCTAAGGGCTATTGAATGCATACACATAAGAACTAGAAGGCTAGTATCTATGCGCAATATATTTAATTTCAAGTGTTTTCATTTAATTATCATACTATATATATATATTCTTCGATATACAAAGTAATTTTCAAAAAAAGTTGAAAAATCCTACCCCCATATGGACAATAATCCAGTGGTCATGCCACTTTTAAAATTAACCAACCCAACATCGACCCACTATAATTCAACAGCAACGTCAACAAAAAATGTGTATCCCGTACACCTTCTAATTCATCTACTCAATTAATTATTTTCATCAATTAAACTAACAATTAAAGTATACAATTATTAATTTCCTAATTTACAATGAGGGGCAATCCTACTTTCATAATTAATCATATATTAATTTACTAATTTACAATGAGGAGCAATCATATATTAATTTACTAAAAAAATTAATAATCAATCAATTCGTTTACAAGGGACACTACGCATAAACACGCACATTACACACACACATACACACTCGCGCACATACACACACACACGCACGCAGCCCCCCACTACCCCACCACCCACCCACCCATCCCTGCCCCCTCACCCCCCACCCTGCCCCACCCATTCCCCCACCACACACACACACAAACAACCCCACCCCTCCCCCCACCCCCCACCCACCACACACACGCACACACACATATACACACACATATATATATACACACACACATATATATATATAAATGGAAGAGAAAGAGGGAGAGAAACTAACCTGAAAGTAAAGAGAGAGAGAGAGAGAGAGAGAGAGAGAGAGAGAGAGAAAAGGAGGGAAGAAATCGGTGGGGGAAAAAAGGAGGGGAAAGAGTTTTTTGCTGGGAAATTTGTGACGGACGTGTCACGATCCTTGATCGTGACAATATTATGCGAATTGTTACAGTCAATAACCGTGACAAGTACGGTTGTCACGGCCTTGTCACGATCATTGACCGTAATAAGTCTTTGTCACGGGCTTGTCACGGTTAATGACCGTGACACAAAATGCGTGTTTTTTGTCACGATCAATAAATGTGACAAGGCTAGCCGCTGGAAGGGTGCCAATTTACCCATTTTGGTGTAGTGATTGTTTACATCTCTTTTTTAACCAACGGGAGCGAGTATATTTGTGACAACAAGGACTTTCCAATTTACCCTTAGTGCTCCATCCTGACAAATTTGCATATTTGAACACATTTTAAACATCTGATTACATGATGCATCATAAGTATCCACTCAAAACCATAATTCCTTCAACTCGTCAACTAAAAGGCGCAAATATATATCATTGTCATTACTAGGCCCGCGAGAACCTTCAATTAGTATCGGTAATATTATATATGGTTTCTTCATAAATAATCATGGGGACAAGTTATATATTATCACAATTACGGGCCACATACTGTGAACAATACTCAAGCTCCTGAATGGGTTAAATCCATCACTGGATAATCTAATTTTGATATTCCGGGTCAGCAGTAAAATATGGATTAATGTTACCAATTGTTTTCCAAGTAAGAGAATCAACGAGATGCCTTAAATTTCCATCATCAATACGTTTCTTGGCATGTCATCTCATTTTTGATGCTATGTTTGATAACATATATAGCCTCCGAAGTCGTAGTATCAAAGGGAGGTATCTTACCACCTTCACAGGAAGTTTTCGATCTATTGTAAGACTGTCATCTGCCTGAGCCTTTGATTGTTTATATCTTGGGGTGTGACACTTTCGATATTGACTCTCATGTTCTGTCTCATTCCAATATAACATGCAATCGTTAGGGCATACATGTATCTTCTTATACTCTAGCCCTAAGTTTGCAATCAGCTTGCGGGCTTCATAAAAAGACTTCAGCAATATTTCACCCTCGGGAAATGCATCTTTTAATAATTCAAGTGACATTGTAAAGGTCTTGTCGCTCCATCCACCAAGGCACTTTATATGCAACAGTCGTACAATAAATGAGAGTGTAAAATACTTCTTACAATCTGGGTATAACTCCCATCGTGCTTCTTTTATCAGATTAAATAATCTCTTAGTTTCTTCATCGAAACCCCCACGCATATGTTGACGCTCCTCATCACCATCCATAAAGTTAAGCGGGTTTAAAGGAGGAATCTAAAGGCATCGTGTATCATTTCTCGTATTTCATCACTAACAACTGATTCAGAAGAGGGAGCTGAATATGAGGAAGATTCCCCGTGAAAAGTCCAATAAGTATAACTCACTAGAAAACCATTTAGCAATATAGGTTCCACCACCTCATCTTTCTTCACAAATATCATATTGCGACACTTCTTACATGGACACAATATTCTTTCAACATTTGGTCTATTATCTGAGGCAAAGGAATTCCTATACTCCTTTCTCATATAAAGGATGGTCCCTATGTTTTATATTAATCCGACTCTTATCCATCAGTATATTCAACTTAGTGAAAACAAAAACAAAAACAAAAACAAAAACAAAAACAAAAACAAAAACAAAAACAAAAACAAAAACAAAAACAAAAACAAAAACAAAAACAAAAACAAAAACAAAAACAAAAACAAAAACAAAAACAAAAACAAAAACAAAAACAAAAACAAAAACAAAAAAATATTTGAAATTAATGCGAGAGATCCTTATCGGTAACATAGATCTTATAATTATAGGTAAACAATTATGTCTCAAATAATTATTGAAAAACATACTTACATATTCAACCTTTGAAAATTATACAAAAACAAACATAAACACAAACGAAAAGTGGTAGTTCTCCAATGTTAGTTAGCAAGGTATGTGCAAATTCAAAAAGAGAGGGTAAGAAAACGTAACCCCTTCTTGTCGGGTCACGGGGTAGGTTGACTAAGGATAACCTCTTTAGTTTGTGTGGTTCAAAGTATTGGCCAAAAGTTAAACAAATAGGCCGAGTTGACTAGGTATTGCAAGTCACCGAACTGAACTACAAACGACGTGGCATTCACAAATAAAAAAAGAAACGAAACTCCATTAAACAAAAAGTATCATTCACCATCCCTCATCGCTTGTAGCCGTTGCTTAAAGATTATATTTTTTAATTGATATTTAAATTCTTTCTAATAAGTTTTATTGCTCAACGTTTTTTCTTTGGTCTTCAATAATGACAAATTTTGTCTCATATTTAACTTATGACACATAAATACAATATTTTAACGATTTATATACACACACATCTAAAATGCATGTAATGCTAAAAATATGGTCCTTACATTATAATTTTAATTTAGGTCCTAATATAAACAATACTGGGTGTGTGAAACATAATTTTGTTCCTCGTATATATATATATATATATATATATATATATATATATATATATATATATATATATATATATATATATATATATATACGAAGAACAAAATTATGTTTGAGTTGTTCAAGTGTCGAAACCGACAGACATGTGAAACATTCATCATCAAACTCAATAAATATGTGGATTTGCCAATGGGGGGACACCATTGGCAATTGGTTCAGTTATGAATTAATTTTGAACTATGAAGAGAGATGCAAATAAGAAATTTATCTTAAAACTAGGGTTCCAAAACCCCCAATTTCATGAAATCAAAATCATGATAGATTGAAACACATACATATACAAACACTTATACATACCCAAATAAGAAAACATAGAGGCTCATTAAATTTATTATTAAATATTTAATATAATGTCAAATGCAATTTGTGCAACCAAATAATATCAACACACATATATTTTGTTTGTGAATAATTTCATAGTCTGAACAGAAAATTAATTCCTGTAGATTTGATAAAAAATACGAGCATAAACATACCAGTGGATTTGATGAAAATAGCCAATAACGAAACTGTGAATTTGATGAAACTGCAAGATACGAAACTAAAGATTGTCAACCACGAAACTAAAAGATGATTCAAAATACGAAATTGCGATTGCAAGTTCCAAAAGCCCCAATATGAAATTACGATTGCTGCTAGAAATTTTAAATCACTTGTGGATTCTTCTTGTCTTGCAGGATATGTGATTTGGATCCCTATCTTTTTTCAATTGAGGACGTATTGAAGGGAAATCCGTGAGAATTAGTTTTCGTGTTGGAGGGAGAGGTAAAATTAGATTTCGACGTTTGTTTGGATTGCTTGCAGGAGGGAAATGCGGGGGATATTTACCCGATGTTTATTTTAGAAAACATCATTTATTTTGTGGCAGTTATATTAAACGTCGGTAATTTCCGATGTTTTACTATTAAACATCAATAATTTTTGGAAATTAAACAAAACGCCGATAAATTTAGTAACATGTTTTAATAAATGTCAGTAAATATTCCTATGCCGACGGTTTTTAAAAAATCTAAAAAAAAAGCACCGACATATATATTATTTCTTATAGTGAAACAATTTTTAACATTCTCTTAGGTTATGTTTGGTTATACAAAATTTTAAATTATATAACTTAGTTTATTGTGAAATAGTTAATTATAAATGAATGAATTTAAAACGAGTTTAAATTCAATTTTATATGATGATTGGTAATTTAAAATTGGTGTGAAAGTTCAATTGCAATTTTTTTTTAGAAATGAATGGAGAGAGAGAGAGAGAGAGATGTAACACCCCGCTTAAAATAATAACGTGTGGCCAGCCCTATACTACATTAAATCAGGAGTCTCGGATGGTTCAGTCTCAACATCAACTGGCAGTACTAAAATATATTAGACTAACTACCCGATATCATATAAGCGAGATGCTAAAATTAAATAAAACTTAGAACAGACAACAAACTAACACTATAATCTACTAACAAAGAAAAGAAAGATGTGCATACAAGAACTATGATAAATGAAATGAATAACTACAACCGAATATACCACAAAGAAATAAACCCGAATAAGCTGTCGGGTCACAGACAATACAATAACTGAAATGGAATAAATATAAACATTTATAAATATCCCTTGGGTGTAAACCCCATATACAACTTGAATCCTACCTAGATTTTTAAAGAAGTAGGAAGCGACTACAATCTACATCCCGCAACAGTCCGCACCTCTCACGACTCCCAAGACTCTGGATAGAAGGTCATCCGACATCCATGCGGTAGGACACCTGTAGTAATATATATATATACATGCAGGAGAGAAAAATAAACGGGCCAGAGCCTGATTTGTGAAAATATTTAGCAAGTGTGTTAACCGTGCATAATAAATATAAATGCATTTATTTCATAATTAAAGTGGAATCGCACTCTCGTGAAACCCCAGCTCACCCCTCATCTAACGGCGCGCACCTAGTCGCGTCCTGAAGTCTTAATTAAGTTACCCCACCCATAAGGACAACCTAACTTACCATAGGCACGGCCTATACCCCCAAGCCTTGCCTTCCTAACATACCCAAGAATCCAACCCTTTCTAATCACACTTGATTATTTTCAAACATATATGCCATACTAGGCTTTATAAATTCCAGTTAACTTAATCATTCATCCAATTTTTATTACCATGCATATTAACATTAAGCTTTATTTTAAGAGTTTATTCTCTATGTAACATGCTCAATTTAATAACGACAAAACTTCTCTCTACTCCCAACATTGTACTACGTTTCGTGCGTGGGGCGTCTCGCAAAGCGAAATCCAAACAAGGAACCCCCTCGTTACACTACTCCTTGACAATGTCGATCCTAGAGATCCATTATGCCATACATACAATTCTACTATTACAAATACTGAATTTAGATTACCATATAAGAACAACTCAAAATCTCCAATAATATCCTTGGGATGATGTAACCGAAATATTCCTTAAATGCGATACATCAACCCCCATCAATCTAGTACATCATAATCATCCAAGATGTACTCCATAAAGACTCCATATCCTTTCACCTATAGGATATATAAATATATATATAGGTATTTATTCTAACCATATATATATATATATATATATATATATATATATATATATATATATATATATATATATATATATATATATATATATATATATATATATACAATCATCCATTCCCATAGCCAAGTGTACATACTACATATGATGTACAATGGCCATGCACATAATATACCCGACTATATATATCGCCGATAAACTGCACCATGCTATCATCTTCCAGGGCATTACTCACATACCATCCTGGGGACCACGGTCGGACTCAATATCACCGACATTTGGTCCAAACACACACACACGACGTCCCGGGAAGCGATCATACCGGTCAACGAGACGAGACATACCCACCACGTCTCACCCCAAAAGAAATGCATATCATATAATAACACAATGGACGACTATGACCTGGGGAATATCCACACCCTGCTCCTTGAACCAGGATGCTCACCCTCTGCGCGAAAACTTCCCAATGATAGCATGAGCGGGGTATGCTTAACCACATAAGTATATATATCATTCACATGCACAATATATATACATCCATATGATTACATCATATAATTAAACCATCACATACGGTTTAGATATTCACATCATGTATATCCACTTTATTCATATATATATATATATATATATATATATATATATATATATACATACAAATTATTTCTCATTCATATGTATAAGATATATAAACTCGGCTTTAAGTATACATAATCCTCAATATACTAGCCGCCGTCCTAACACATTTAATTTACCTCGATATGTGAATACGATCCCTCACTTGAAGCATATTCATCCATTTTTCCTATGATGAATAGTCTTCCAACATATATATATATACATATATCCAACATTTAGGTTATCGCCCAAGGTTTAGTGTAGGTAACAATCACTACACATTTCATATATCTCCGAAATTACATTAACATCTCCAATACTAATTTCGACTATTGGTATGCTCATAACTAATAGTCTACAAACCTCAAGTCTCAAACTTAAATTCATTTTAGGATCCCATCAATTATTAAAATCCCCTTTATTAATCACATTATTCTTGTTACTAGTATAATCCCATTGCTCTCAGTTCTGACTACGGTTCTATCACTCTTATGAACTCCTAAATCTCATTGCTCTTGCAATCTATTTCTTAAGTTAAATAATACTAAGGATACACGACCACTCTCTCTCGTCGGTCCCCAATTCTTAATCTCAATAGAATCCTAATTACTTTAAGGATTCGGCACCACACTCGGCCTACAATTTCATATCGTACTCTCACCACTCTCTTGAAAGGACCCCAATCCTTACATCATAATTAGGCCCACTTATGACCCCTAATTAGAACTCCCATTCTCAATGAGATTCCCCCCTATATTGATATGACCCTCTCCAATTTATATGGATATAAGTCCCCCAAAATAACTTGATAAGTACCCGCGGTCCCCTCATGCGAGAAACTTTTACTAAGTCTCCAAAACATCTTTCTTACATCATATAATCATGTCCCAAAACAATAAACCCAACCAAAAAGGGTTTGAAATCATTATAGAGAAAATTCCTCAAAATGCCCTGTTTTCGAATCGATTCGGCCCTATTCCGAATCGATTCAGCCCAGCGAATCGATTCGGCCTCCAAGGCGAATCGATTCGGATCTAAAGACCTGGGCTTCTGTCTCATGCCGAATCGATTCGCCTTGGGTCCGAATCGATTCGGTCAATGTAGACCTGCCAATTTTGCTTAGGCCGAATCGATTTGGGTTTGCAGAATTTGAAGGGCTCTTCTTCTTCATTGAACCCACGAATTCTAAACCCTAAAATTTCTATTCTAGCCCCTAAACCTTCATCACAACATGATTTTAAGCCAATAAATCAACCTAAAGTGACTCCCAACCATTTCTACACCATTAAACCCATTCTTTAAACATAAATTTCAAGATTAAAACCCAAAAATCTAGGTTTGATATTAATACCCAAAATTCATTTCTTTAACCCACAAATTATGAAATGAAATACACAAATGACTTATTTAGCAAGATTAAACACTTGCCTCGATTTTGTAGAGGTTGGATCGTCCTCGGTGTCGCGTTTGGGCCGGAATCTCCAAGCTTTCTTCCTCTCTCTCTTCTTTTCTTCTTCTTTCTTTCTTCTTTCTCCCTCTAGGGCTTTTTCTCTCTTTCCCTCAAATGAGAATGGCTTAATCCGTAAACCTCTTAAACCTTAAAACATAAGTCCCAGTTTTAAATATTAATACACATTTTAAATGACTCGTTTACTCCAATTCGAGTCAAACTGACTTAAAACATTCCGGAGCCGAAATAAAACCCAATGACAGTCATTTTGACTATCTCGACCCTTCCGGGATCGATGGTACCCTCAAAATCATCATCCGGAATACTTCAAAACGTCCTAAATTTTTGGACCTCAATTCCAATTTCTAAAATTCTTCAATTTAATTAAATTTTATTTTTCCAAAAATTTAATTTCTCGGTCTGCAAAGTCACGGGTTGTTACAAGGGAGAAATACAGTCAATTTTTTTATTCATTTCACCTTTTTTTTAAATGTTCAAATATTAAATTCTACACAAAAATTATAATTAATAAATTAATAATTTATTTAATTAATAAAAATTAAATATAATTAATGAATCAACCTGAAGTGAATGCTTTTACAGCACTTTATTTTGTAGAATATAAGCTACTTACTACTGTTGCAAACTACCTTAGCAGATAGCATCTGCTCTTCGTCATACTTTACAGTAAAATAGTAGAACCAAAGCCAAAGACCATTGTAAACCCAATTTTCAATGCACACATTATTTGGGAATAACATAATACGTGCGTGTACAGTCACACGGACTGCACTTACACATGGCAAGTACGGATATCCAGAGTCCTAAGTTGGTATGGATGGTGGTGTGACAATTTTTGGTCAAATATTCAGGGGAAAGAGCAAATGCAATGCAAGCCACGGCTACGACCTTTTACAAAGTAGTAGTATTATTATACCATCATTAAGTCGTCCTACCCTACGTATGAAGCAGCATTTGAATTTGATCGATGAATAATTCAAGCACAGGCTCAGCAGTCTATAATGATGTTTCTACGACGACTCAATGACACTAAATAAATACTTATTACATGCATAAATAGGGTAGATAGCTGATAGCCATCACTCGTGTAAGAGGTAGCCTGCATAATTTCTCTCTCTCTCTCTCTCTAGCTTGCTACCTAGCTACCTCTTATTTCTAATTCTCCTGCTCATTAGTTTTCGTACCCGATTTTCTTGTGATGTCAAAACGTTGGTGGATGATAAGATACATGAAAAAATAGGAGCGAGTATATCCGCACTTTAAATTGTCTTATGCAGAAATACAAGGCAACGAATGCGGAATGTCACAAAATTATATTTTCTTAATAAGAAAGAAAAGATGGGCAGCAACCGTATTTGTTTATAAATTATATTTAATACATTTTGTAATATTTGTAACATTGAATAAGAAGTGTTTTGTTGTTCGGATCATATTACTATTAACATATGTAATTTAGGATATAGGAATTAATTATAATATATTTTGCTAAAAAAATTTAATTACTTAACGAGTGTTAATGATTTGGATCGTGTAATTCGTTAACAGTAATGATTCGAATTTAAGTTTGTTTTTTGTGACAATATGAACATGGTAATACGACACAAATATGACTCAACACGAATTGTTGACAGATCTACGTACGTCATGTAGTGTCATTTCACTCATGTTGAACCTAAAATTTGACTCATACGTTGATGTTATGTCATCTTACTTAAATGGTATAAGAGCAACCCTTACGCATAGTCCAATTTTGAATTTTGCTAGGGTAAATATACCTGCCTAAATGAGTAGAAACTGCTCTGGGATAATGGATATATACCCTATAGACATCAAAACGACGTCGGGTAGGCATAGAGGATGAAACCTTTGGGCGGAACATGATGTTCCGCTTAAGGGAATGACCATATTTCATTTCCCCCCCAAAATCCTTATATTATTATGTTTAGACCCAAAATTTAATACCCAAATAAATGAAATGAATTTACGCAAATAAAAATATTAAATGATTTTTTGCAATTGTATAAAAAATTCTTGGGAGACTAATTTGAATAAAAAATATAGATCTGTTGTAGGAATAAAAAAATTGCGCATTTGGAATAATACATTAAGAACTATTGGGGTTGAAAGTTAATTAGAAAAAATATCATTATTGTGTTGGGCGGAACATGATGTTCCGCTTACGCCAATTTTTTTTTTCAACACGGAAGGGCCCCACTTAGAACCAACTAAGGTATTTCTATATTTGTTAAATTTTACCCTTTCAAATTGCATATATAACTATATGCGGTACCCACAACATACATAAATATTCTATTTTTAGCATACTCGTAAGGGTTGCTCTAAGGGGATTTAGATTCAGACCCACATCAATATGGTTTATCCTTAAATTGAACCTACATCCACTATTAAGGTGAATCTAAATTATTATAGGTTGTTACACTGTATCACTACAAGGAAAATGTCATTTTGCGATCGATTCTTTGCGATGAATCTTATTATCTTGCTATAAATATGTTTTTGCGACGGATTATTTTCGTCGTCACAAGTAATAAACACTACTTTAAAACATTTTTTTTGTAAGGAATTGAATTTGTATCAAACAACTAGTATTTGTGAAGAGTATTTAAGCGCGTCGCAAAAGAATAAGCGTGACATTTCCCTCTTTTATTAAAAACTTTTTTTCACTAATTTGTGATGGCTATAGGTAGTTTCTCTTAAAAACTCACCAAGACACAATAGTATGGGGACATTTTTATTGCAACTCATCTATTGATGTTGGGTAGTTATTAAATTTAAAAAATGACTGAAAGAGAGGTCGTTTAAACTGGGGTTAAACAAATTAACATAATATTCCCACCTATTCAAACCCCTTACTCTCTCCATTGTTGGTTAGTCTCCTTTACACTTATCTTCTTTTTCATTCTCTCAGTTTTACTTTTTGTTATTATCATTTAAATTCTATTAAAATCTGAATTCAAATGCATATTTGTGGCGTGGATAATTTGTTTCTCAAGCAATCAATTCGAAATTAAAGGACAACTGAAGTTTTGTTTATATAATCAATAATGATGCATTGCGATTAAGTTAGGGTTTCAATTGTGTAAGAGTTTCAATCATGATGCATTAACGTTAGTATATTATGTTTTAAAGTTATAATTGGGTAAAAATGGTTTTGTGTAGACGTAATTTTGTAGCGAAAATTACTATAGACTAAAGGTTTCTTTGATCTAATTTGAACGTTTTCACTAATGAAGTATTTATTTTGTTTTGGGGTTGATTTGTATTTAGCTAAAATTTATTAGGTGGGATGGTTTTCAATTTTATCCATTAATCGTAAAGGAGTGCCACAAAGTATTTTTGATTTTTGGTGAGAGATAATTATTTGTATGCCTTTTATTCTTTCTTAAACAAGCCCTTCAGCTATGTTACTTTTCACATGTGAACTTATACAGGAAAATAAGGTCTCGTTATAGACATGGAAATAGTTGCATAGTTTTGGGGTCCAAAATGATGTCGTTGAGTTTTTTCACTATACAAATTGAATTATTTATTATATGAAGATGGGGAACGTATTACTCCCAATCCCATAAATGATAGGGTGTCGTAGTTGTAGGGAAGATTAGAGAGAGAGAGAGAGAGAGAGAGAGAGAGAGAGAGAGAGTTCCCTAATTAATAACCATGATTATAATATATATTATGGTAACCACTCTTAGACCAACTTTTTAGTCCAATGCAGTTTTGCTTTATTTTTTTCCATGTTTTGGCTCTCAAGATCATTAACAAAAATATGATTGTGACACCCTGCCTAATTAAATACTGGATGATCAGTCATTTATTAAATTAAATCAAAGTATCCGGTTGGTTCAGTCTTAGCATCATTGTCGAAAATATTTATTTTATTAATCACCTAACAATTAATTAAGCTAGTGTCAAAACATTTTGTCCAATAATTAAAATCAATTAAATTAACCATTCACACATTCACTATATTTGAATAAACAATTTATGAATAAAACATCATCTAACTGAAAATGACAAAGCTGACATAATCAATCTAATTAATAAAATCCAAACCATCAATCGTAATAATACCAACCCAACCGAAACTGAGGTAGGGAAATGAAAAGAGTACAATGTCTCTCTAACATAAATAAAAAGAGAATGGAAGACACATGCCCTAACTGAGAAGCCTAAATCAAAGAACTGAAGTCATAGATGTAGAGGCATCTAAATACGAGGACCTGCAACTCCCATGATAGCTGCAGCATATCAAAAGATCCAACAGTCTAAGCCTGACGTCCCTGTGACTGGACACCTAAAATAATTTCACAAGAAAAAGAGATTTTGCAAGAGATGGGTGAGAGCCCGAGTATAAAATATTTTAAAATAATTTAGCAAGTATTTAAAAATTGCAGTAAAGCAAATATTATGTGCATGTTAGTTTTTCGATCACTCACTTGAGATTCTCACCTCTCAACTATTGTGTACGCTTAACATACGTCTAACCCGTCCTAATTATTTTATCACACTTAAATAGGTTGTAGCCATAAACCTTCTAACATTCACCCGTAGCAATACCTCGTATTCCCCACATACTATTATTATTGAATATTCCCGCATTTACTATCCCAAGTAAAATTCCACAATAAGGTTAAGAATTCACATAATTAATTCAGTTCCATTAGCATAATTAACTACATATTCACACGGTAGATTGAATAACAAGTATTTATTTTCCAGCACGCTATTATAAATAAATTCTAATACGACACCACTAAACCAGCTACGGTGCGTGCATACTCGGCTATCAAGTCCTGGTACACCTCGTACTGAATAAGGACAATCAGTTCGGAATCACTCTCGAACCAAATAGATACAAGTCACACATATTGGAGGCGAACATAGTTCCAGGCCTATGGGTTACTCACATACCTACGCACCCATATGACCGTCAACACTATCATTCTCACAGATAGCCCGTACCTAGGCTCTATGTTCTGAGGCACCAATCTAAATTCCCCCAAAGGCTCCTCAAGATAAGACTGTCCTCTCTTTAAGACCTCCCGTGATAACAAGCATGGTAGGTATGTCATACACATAAATAATAGTATTATAGGTATTCACATAAACCCATCAAGCTCATTAGGTATACACACAACCCAAATATTTTGGTTCATACGTAGCATTATTCCTATCACCACTTACAATATATTTATTTAATTACGAATGCTCTCTCTCGTAATTCTCAAGAATAACTCACCGCTCCAAACACCTTAAAGTTTTTATTCCCAAATAACTTTAATAATTTTGCCATATACTGAAATTAATTTTACATTATTCAAATCTCACTCGAATTAACTACGTTGGACAAATTGGGGCCAAAACGAATTTTTCCAGAAATCCCGACCTGTCGCTCAAACGAAGCTGCATCTCGTTTGAACGAGACTGCAAGATAACTTTGTATCGTCCCCAACCTCAAGCTGCTGCATTTTTTCTCCATTAACAACCTTAAACCCTCTCTTGTTTACTCACAAACTCCCATTAATCAATTCGAAACATAGTTCCAACATATAAAGATGATTTTTGACACCCTATGATCATTTAATCTTGCATAAACTTGATAAATCTCGAAATCCCCAAACCAATGAAAATAAACCCTAATTCCTCAAATTACTAATTCAAGCATTATAATCCCAGATTTAATCATTAATATTCATCATAAATTCGTAGTTATTCCTCTAACTACATAAACGAATCATTTCCTTAAGCATGTAATCATCACTCTTCATCAATTTCACATATAATTCAAGGGTGCTTATTACCTACACTAACATGAACATGATTATTGCTAAAAGACAACACGAATTAAACACTTGCCTCTCAAAAGAAGTTCTGATCGTTGATTTCATTGGTATGGGTGTGATCCTCGTTCTCCGATCTATGCGGCGGTGGCCTCGGTGGTGAGAAAGGTGCACTGGTGGTGGTCCTGGCCCTAGAAACCTCTCCTCCTTTTTCCCCCTTTTGGCCCTTCTGTGTCTAACATGGATAGCCCTATTCCAACCCACGTTCCTGACCTTTTGTTACTTTCATTTTCTTCACTAATTATACTCCAAAAATATAAATTACCAAAACGCCATTTCGGGATGCCGATTTGGCCCAAAACTGTCATGGGGCCCAAACTAAACCCCCGGGTTGACTTTTTCTGATTATTTCGACCCTTCCGGATGCATTGGCGCACTCGAAATGATCATTTGATTGACTTATAAATAATTTTCTTTTTACTCCCTTAATTTAGTCTCGACACGACTGACACGCGCATCCCGACTTAATTAACTTAATTGTCTTATTTCTCACTCGTGACAATGCTCATAAATTCACAATTATATATATATATATATATATATATATATATATATATATATATATATATATATATATATTACTTTATTCGCTCAGTAATACTCACTAATATTCTCATTTATAAATACTAACCCTTATCTCGCTAGTTAATATTTATTTTAATCCAGATTAATTATTAATTAAGTTTCCCATAATTACATTTTAATTAATCCCTTGTTTTAAAAATCTTAAAAATTACGGGGTATAATAGTGATTCCCTCTCAAATAAAGCATATTCAGGAGAAAAATTCTCATAAATTTTAGAATTATAATGGAG
The DNA here is from genome assembly GCA_949130495.1 of Sambucus nigra. Lineage (NCBI taxonomy): Eukaryota > Viridiplantae > Streptophyta > Magnoliopsida > Dipsacales > Adoxaceae > Sambucus > Sambucus nigra. The sequence goes on from OX422208.1 coordinate 646,327,753, forward strand.
CAAAGATGAGGGATGCATTGTAAGAGTATAATATTGTTCCCCATAATTAGCATTATCTAAAATTTCTTGACAAAAACACTATTTGAGTCTTATCCTTGAGGTTTACATAAATATTCATCACACATTTTTGGATCATTCATGTCAATAGCATATGTAAGGACACGTTTTACACCCCCTTTAGGTTTTTAGTTTTAGTTGGCTTAGTTTTGAAATAAAATTTTGAGTCATATTATCTTTGTATCAAGTGTATTGAGTTAAAATGCTACATTATATAAGGACAAAGAGATAAAGCATCATTATTGAGATTACCGAACTGAATTGCAACTAAATCAGAAAACTTCATTATATATTGAAGTTCTGGTAAATGTAACGACTTTCAAAAGTTTTGTAACTCCTTGTAGCTTATTTAATAGGAAGGAAGTTACAAGGCATGACTTTAATGAAAACAAGTTTGGAAAAGGTTTTCAAAAATATGTTTTGCCAAATTTTATCAAGCATCGACTATAAGTGACCTCGATCTAACGAGGTCACCCTCGATCGTAGAGGTCTTCGATCAGTAACCTATTTTTTAAGACAATAGACCTCGATCAAAAGTAAAATTTAAACAAAGATACCTTGATCGAAGTCTATTTGAAATAAACTGACTTCCAAAAATGGTCCATAACCAAAATTTTAATTGATCGAGAGCCCCTCGATCGAATGCTCTCGTTCGAACGATGTCTCCCTGGTTCAAAAGATGTCTCCGTGGTTCGAACGAGGACCTTCGTCTTGAAAAATATTTTTAATTAAATCTATTTTATTAAAAAACTATTTAAAAACCTTTAGACGTGTGTTCCAATTGACGAAGCACAATTTTTTCAAAACCCTAATTTAGTTTTTCTAGAGTCATTCTATTTGTGAGAGTCTGTTAATTCCACGCAACTAAAGTAGACTCTAGGTTCATGAATCTCCCGAGATCTTCTACATTGAATAGATTATCACATTGGATTACACATGGTATGATTGTTCATGAATCGATATCAGTGGATACCGAGGCCTTGGATGTTTGTGCAACTATTTTTGAGGATGTGAGAGGCTATTTTTAGTATGGGTAGAGGAAGGTAACAACCCGCCTAATTAAATATAGGGTGATTAGTCCTTCATTTAATTAAATCAGAATATCCAGTTGGTTCATTCTCAGCATTACTGTTGAAAACAATTTATTTATTAATCACCTAGTAGTTAATTAAGCTAAGTGTCAAAAACTTTTTTTCATTTTTTATTAAATTAAAACCATTCCACAACACGGAATAATAATATGCAACAACACATCTCAACTGAATTAACCATAACAAGAATAAATGTAACTGGAATAACTCTCGAGTTAAATTATAACTTTTACACTAAATAAAACTGATGTCCACAATGCTTACATAAATAATTACTACCTCTTAAATCCTGGGCGACATACCCTAAATGAAGTAGACGCTACAGATGAGTGAATCAATAGAAAGGAAGTGTCTAAACAAAATCCGCATCTCTGCTAGTAGTTATAATCTCTCAGAACATCCATAATCTATGCTCAGCACCCCTGCTGCTGGATACCTGATGTACAAGATATAGTAGAGAAGAGAATATGCAAGGAAACAGGTCAGATCCCGATTGTAAAAGATTTTTAAAAATAGAAAGTGCTTAACAATTACAATTAAGCATTTATTATGTACATGTTAGTTTCTCGGGCTCTCTCTCTTGATAATTATCACCTCTCATCTAGAGTGCAAACCCATCGTATCTTATTATCTTCATAGTTAAGGTTCCCACCTAACTAGTAACATAATTCTAACCCACATCATAAACTCGTATGTCCCATACCATACGTATTATAATTATTCATATTGATTTCTCTTTAATATGAACTAGTTTTGTTATAACCTTGGAATTAAGTGTTCACTTACTTAATTCAATTCAGATTTCATTATTTATTTCTATCTTTAACATTACACAGTAGATTAAATGACAACTTATATTTTTAATCTATAATTTCACACAGTGGATTAAATCATAGTTTATATTTTTAAATCACAGTCGAATGGTCCACCATAATTCCAACAGATAGGTGGCTCGCTACAAGTGGAATCTAGCCAAACATCTCTTCATTTAAATCCCATTACCATAGTCATTATAACCTGATACATTTGTTATTCTACTGACTATATCTGTAATCGTCATAAATGACCGGACATTCAAGTTCCGATATCTAAACATATATATTTATTTTCCTTATCCCATATCTCCAAAATGGGGAACAATATCAGATTTAATTACCTAGGGAGCCCATACACCCTATATTTCTTGCACTGTTGCTCAAATAACATATACTCTTCTTGAATCAATTTTCTCTCACTTCGCTATCTTAATCACTCTATCAGCAGCATCATTGTTTTATTCATAATGTTACTAGGACTAGGCGACTCTTAACTCATAATAGAATTATGAACTCTAAATTTGTGTTTGTATATTTAAAATGACTAAGGTACGAACTTATGTACTATCGACCAAACTTCTCTCCCACTCCCGACATTCGCTAGTTTCATGCGTGGGATGTCTCGCAAAGAAAAATCCAAACAAGGAACCCCCCCGATACACTACTACTTAACATAGTCGATCGTCGAGATCCATAATGGCCCTCAGTCCATAATCTATACCTTCCCATAATTTATGTATGTTGACATAAAAGTCTACTAGTCCATGCTTATATATCCCTAAAATAAACATAAAACATATTGCTCTCATTATCCCAAATTCCCGACGCTATATATAATGAGCTATTTCTCGCTGTTCGACAAAAACATAATATATATCCTGAGTCACATCAGTAGTATAAATTTCTACTCACACATATAAATAGATAACATTTTCACTAAGGTCTATGATATCATGATATGTAGGCCCAACCCTATTTCAGTTAGCGTCACACAAAATTAATTTTACTCTCCCCGGAGTATCCGGCACGATAGTCTTATCACTCAATCTACTATCGTTAAAACACTTGGTAATTTATTACTACACATTACCATAACAAGTTCCATTATGCTAACTCAAAGAAATTATAATAACAAAATATACTCTAAGGACCCACTCGATTCACTTACGTGCGATACTAAAAAGTCCCGCTATCAACGAGAAATACTTTTGTAACCAGACTGTTAAAATTATCGTTTCCACTAATCTCGACTCGCACGCGAATTTAGGGTTTCCAATTTATATATAACTTTTGTGACACACCATATCACCAGAATTAATCCTTTATTCACAAGGGTGAAATAAAACTTCATCAGTCTCTCTTGATCACGTAGGGTCCTTATATACACTTCTCACGGTCAAAACAACTCACGATCACTTGCACCCGTTATACATCTAGGATTTCATCCTATAGTTATACCCACCCATTATGGACAAATTATTCACTCCTATGGTTTACACGCCCATTATTGAAACGTTGGCCTAGCATATCTATTCCTCAATTATGGTCTTACCAACCTCCTTTTTTTTCCTTCTTGGACCCTCTGACCTTGAAATACGGTATGCTACAATTACCGAGGACTCCACTGGTCCTATTTAAACCTACCACTCTTGGGTCATAAATTTACTGGGCCTAGTTATCTTGACCCAATTAGTCTCCTAGAAGTCTCACTCCTCCCGTTGTTATGCCTAATTGGTATGGTTTACTATTCCGAAATTTATCGGTCTCACCACTCAATGTGGACACATTTAACACTTAGTAGACTCTTTCTCTACAAATAGGGTAATTTCCGTTACTATTTCCTCGTTACTAACCATTTGAACGTCCTTCACTTGGACCTATCAATTTTAACTCCCAATTGCTATTCCCATTATTCTTTTGGCTCTACGGGTCCTATGGGATACATTGACGACTACACTAGTCTTGGTTGATTTAATCTCCACTAAGTAGGGGTTTAATCATGTCACTTTAAGTGGTTCCCTTACTGGGTACAGCTTCTATTGATGTTTTATTAACAATATTGAATTCAATCTTGCCCTTCGGCTAGGTTTCCTAACCCTTCTATCTCCCCTTCATTTACAAGCATTATCAAATTTCTTGGTGAAGTTAATCTTAGTCGTCTTCGTCAGATTTCCACTCACACTAGAGTATTTCACTCATGAGTCCTTTCACATAATGAACTCTATATATCTTCTATGTACCCCATTCTTCCTAGGGTAAGGAGTTCGTTAAACAAGTTACTTCTTTCTTTCTTGCCCATAAGAGATAAGTTTCGATATTCCATTCATATCCTGATTAAAACATCAAATGAACGATTTCACTATCAGCCCATACCTAAAATTCTTATTCCATCTTCACACATGTTCTTTATATGTGATGTTTAACTCTCATCACTTAAGTTTGTTCATCCTAGAATTTTTTTTTACTAGAAAATTTTCAAATCCTCGGTGTTAATACACTTCACCCTTTACAATTGTCTTTGAATTTTTTTCCTTCACAAGAGTACTTTCGATTCCCTCACCTTTCACATACAGTACTGGGTGAGTTTAGAACGACACAACCATCAACTATAATGGTACTTAGGAAACTACAGCTCCCAAGCGACTTCCTTAATGTTCTCAGCCCAAACAATAATTTTGATGGTTCCTATCTCCAACAACATTTCCCAATATAGTCTATATCTTTGCTGAGTCCTCGTCCTGCTATCCTTCTAACGGCTCTTTCTAGTCGTCCCAATGTGTTTGGCGTACGATGCCCGACCGAACTCGTATAAGCATTACATCTCATATACTTCATGGCAGGAGAACGTAAGCTAAAATACACAGAAGTATTCAACATCCTAATAATAGGGCTCTACATCAAAGAATGCTATGCTGAAACGTAGTAAGCCGCCCAGATCCTAAAGACACTAGAACCTGATGCTTTGATACCACCTGTAACAACCCGCCTAATTAAATATCGGGTGATCAGTCCTTCATTTAATTAAATCAGAATATCCAGTTGGTTCATTCTCAACATCACCGTCGAAAACAATTTATTTATTAATCACGTAATAGTTAATTAAGCTAAGTGTCAAATTTTTTTCACATTTTTTATTAAATTAAAACCATTCCATTCCACGACACGAAATAATAATATGCAACAACACATCACAACTGAATTAACTATAACAAGAATAAATGTGACTGGAATAACTCTCCAATTAAATTATAACTTTTACACTAAATAAAACTGATGTCTACAATGCTTACATAAATAATTACAACCTCTAAAATCCTGGGCGACATGCCCTAAATGAAGTAGACGCTACAGATGAGTGAATCAACACAAAGTAAGCATCTTAACAAAATTCGCGTCTCTGCTAGTAGCTATAATCTCTCGAAACATCCATAATCTATGCTAGGCATCCCTGCTGCTGGATACCTGATGTACAATATATAGTAGAGAAGAGAATATGCAAGAAAACAGGTCAAAGCCTGATTGTAAAAGATTTTTAAAAATAGCAAGTGCTTAACAATTACAATTAAGCATTTATTATGTACATGTTAGTTTCTCGAGCTCTCTCTCTTGAGAATTCTCACCTCTCATCTAGAGTGCAAACCTATCGTATCTTAATATCTTCCTAGTTAAGGTTCCCTCCTAACTAGTAACATAATTCTTACCCACATCATAAACCCGTATGTCCCATACCATACGTATTATAATTATTCATATTGATTTCTATTTAATATGAACTAGTCTTGTTACAACCTTGGACTTAAGCATTCACTTACTTATTTCAATTCAGATTTCATTATTTACTTCTATCTTCAACATTACGCAGTAGATTAAATCACAGTTTATATTTTTAATCTACAATTTTACACAGAAGATTACATCTCTATATCTACAATGTCACACAGTATATTACATCACAGTTTATATATATATATATATATATAATATCATACTAATTATATATATATACTAATACGGCACCTCCCCAGTCACAACTGCAGTGCATGCATACTCTGCTATCATGTCCTGATATATAATGTCACTGTATAGAGGACTATTGATTTGGCGTCTCGCACGAATCATATCATAACACAAATATATTGGAGGCGAGCATACTCCCTAGACAAATGGGTCACGCACATACCTACGCTCCCATTCAACCGTCGAAACTATCATATACATCGATAGCACGTGTCTAAGGTCCTATGTTCAGGGTACGAATCTAAAATCCCTCCTAATTAGGCGCACAATGATAAGACCGTCGATAACACAAAACCTCCACCCCGATAACAAGCAACGTAGGTATATCATACATACAAATAATATTATAGGTATTCATCACACCTATATAAATATAACATCCATAAGGCATTCACACAACCATATGATAATTCCCATACTTAGTATTTTTATCTATCAAATCCTACATATTAAAGATGATGACTTTACTTCTTTATTTTATATTCCCGAGCCTCGCTAATTACTCGAAGATTAAATAAGTATTCCTCAACCTAATTCAGTAGGTAAATGTCTACACCCTACTTGTCCATGTCATCACAACTTTCGAAATTCTATGAATGAAATTCATCCTTAATTAGGTTTAATTCTCGATAACCCTTAATTCATTCTTAACCCTTTATTTGATCTCTTTGGGTTAATCCCACCTATTCCTAAGGTTATACCGGTAATTAATAACTCTCTTACTAATGGTCCCAACCTTTAATTATCATTTATCCAATTTAAATCCCAAGTAATATAAGTCTCGATAATAACTCGTTTAATTAACACTCGTTAATTTCCCCTCATTCAAAAATCCCCAAAATGTTATTTTTCGGGTCTTACCTATGGCCTACTATCCTTCCTTAAGTCTCATTATGTTCAAATAATAATAAAAAAGATTCCTAAAGGTTTTGGGATTAAATCAAGAATTAAAAAGAAACAATTTCATCTTTTTCGGGGAGGTCGATCGATCGATGGTCCTGGGTCGATCGATCGATCACCCAGATATCAGCCCAAATTCTGCAATCTTTATTCTATGGGTTTCATATCTTTTAAGCAATCAAAACTCTATCAAATAATCCCAAACTCCCCAATATTCATTTCATATGATAAACCAAGATATATAAATGATTTATAATAATCAAACCACCTAAAATCATCAAGAAGGTTGGATTTAAAACATACTATTTCCAGAAAACTCATATTTTTATATTTATCTATGAACATCATATACACTCTAATTTTTCTTCACCAAATGATTCCAAATCTAAATCTCATGATATCCAGATCATATATCATTGCATTTGGATAAGTTCTAATGTATCCAAAATCATTTAAACATCATTAATATGAATCAATTTACTCCAATTCCATTTTATTCTCAAGAACTTTTATTTTTGACTTTATTATCAATAATAGTGTAAATCCCAGATTTTTTCACTAGATGATTTAAAATTTCAAGGATTTTATTCTATAATCAAAAGAGATCACTACTAGATAATATCCATTTCAAAATTATCACAAATTTATCTTTGTTCATGCAACTTTTTAGAATTTTCCTAACTATCCTAACATGGACAATATAAAAGCTAAGATTGCAATAATTAATCACTTGCCTCTAATTGGTAGGTCTGATCCGTTGGGGATGATACTCTACTAGTGGTCCTCTCTTTTTTCGGTCAACTTTCGGCAGTGGTGGTGGTGGTTCTTGGTGGTTGTCCTTTGGTTTCCAAGAAAAGTCTTTACTTCTCCCATAGAAAGTCTCTTAATCTCCCCTAACCCTTTTTGTTTTATTTTTGGTGAATGAACCTAAGCTCTCTAATCTCCTAACTAAGATAATAAAACCCAATTTCCGTGTTTACTATTCACCTCCCTTGTAAAATGATCGAAATACCCCTCCGGGGTGTCCTTTTGGTTCCAAAGTGCCCCGAAACCCAAATCAAACACCCAAGTAGACTTTTTCGACTATTTGAACCCTTCCGGACATTTTGGCACATTCAAAATGACCATTCAGATGACATAAAAATAATTCACTTTTTATTTCATTAAATTATAATCCTGACACGACTCAAATGCACGTCCCGACTTAATTTCCATAAATGTCGTACACATAATTCATGACAATATATAAAGTCATAATCAATTGTAAAGTCATAATCATATATATTACTTTAATCACTAAGTAATATTAAACATAAATCACATATTACTTTATTTTCGAGTAATATTTAAATCCGAATTAATTTCCAATTATATCACAATTAATTCTAATTAATCCCATTTTAAAAGTCATTAAAAATACGGGGTATTAAAAGGTAGATGAGAAGAAAAAAAAGGGAGAGACATCATGGCGTGTATCATTTTCGTACATGTAGGTTGTATCTGAGTCCTTGTTAAGTCTTGTATACATATTTCAGTACTGGTGGACTTGTTGTGGGTTGAGTGCGATAGTGTTTTTTTTGTGAGGATTTCCGTTCTAAAATCCTTCTGTGCTACTTAAAATTATTTTATTTTCTTCAGTTATTAATCACCAACTGCATGCAATTTGAACTAAATAATTTTATTTAGTAAAATTAAAATTTGGTTCATATATAAATAATGTTTTAATTTTATTTACGTGTTCATTAATTTTGGACCCATAGGCACATATTTGATTTTTTAAACTGGTATTATCACACATCTCGAAGGTATGTCGGCTGAGGGCCAGTCAGTCACACGTCCTTCTATTTTTTATGGTACTAACTATGGATACTGGAATGAGATATGACTTTTGTTTCCTTAAGTCCCATAATCCAAGGGTGTTATTAATTGTAGTTAAGCGATGGAGATGTCTAATAACCTTGTTATGATATACCATTGAACCTAAAATAATGTAATCATGGGCTGAGGATGAATACATGGTAGCTTACTACAACTCTAAGATGCTTAGTTCCATTTTTTATGGAGTACCAAAGAAGACTTAAGGAGGATATCTAAGTATAGTACGTGCAAAGAGTCATGCGATATTCTCCAAATCACCCATGTGGGTATTGATATTGTTTGGGTCCCAAAGATCCAACATCTTGCCACCCAGTTTATGTTTTTAAATATGCCAAAGAATGAGATATTTAATGAGTTTTATGAAAAACTCTTTTGCTTCACAAACTCTCACTTTCATTTTGGTGAAAAGATCCCAAACTCTAGGATAATTTGGAAAATCTTTAGGTCACTACCACTATGGTTACTTCCCCATATCTCATCCTTAAACGCCATATAAGTTATAAATACCTTGAAGGTAAAGGAGATCATAGGTTTGATTCAAACATTTGAGTTAGAAAATTATCCGTCGCCCAAGAAAGGGAAGGGCATCGCATTGAATGAACAAAATATTTCTCCCTCGATCTTGAATGACAATTATGATGAGAATCAGGTTGAGACTACCTTATTGACCAAAGAATTTAAGAAGTTTCTCAAATACAATCTGCACAGGTGTAGGCCTTATGAGAAAAAGAAGATAACTTTAAGATTAAAGAGACTGTAAACTCTTTTGGTAAATATAATAAAAATTCTAGGGATGGTGAGGGTATAAGGAAATAATTTCAATGTTAAGGGGTTAGACATTATGCCTTTGAATGCCCTGCTCAAATAAGGAAGAAATTCAAGGATAAAAAAGGGGTTAAATTCCTCCTTAGTGAAAGCGACTCAATCCCTGACAATAGTGAGTCTTCAGTTTAGAGCTTTACCAATTCTCTCATCATTGTTGATGATCTCTTTAGCTCTCCATTTTTCCTTTTGAAGGCAAGGTTGAGAATGACAACGTAGATTCAAAACTTGAGTCTCCTCGAGATGAAAAGATTAAAAGGGAGAAGAACATAATTGTTCACACTATCTTGAAAGTATGATGTACCTCCCAATGATACTTTGAAAGACTTTGATTGTTTGAATTGATATTAGCTTTATATACAAATATATTAGGTTTAAAATGTAAATAATGGTAATTATATTGATTGGAGTATTCTTATTAAATATTGGACTTGGGTTTATATAAAAATGACCTTAATGTTTGGTTTAACTTAACCAAAAATTAGGCTAGCATTCGGAGGGAACCCTATGGATTCTTTAGGATTTTTTGTATGTATTTGGTTGAGAGAAACATTCTAAAATGAGTAATACCATGTTATTTAGGGGGGTGAATTGAGTTGTCTTTATTAAATAATGACATTGCATTTTATCACATCCTTTTAAACCTAAATAAACTTTAATTCACCTTAAGTATCTCTCTTAGGGGTGTGTATGAAACCGAATGGACCGAAATAGTCAAACTGGATCGAACCCACTTTTTTGGATTTTTAAAAATTTGGTCTGGAATTAGTCTTAATTTTAAAGGACCAAACATATTCAGTTCGGTCTTGGGTTTATTTAAAAATCCGATTTAGGATAGAACCGGATCAATTTATATATATGATATACCAATAAATGACCTCATCTCGGCTCAAGCTTGTCTCGGCTCAGACCGACCTTACGAAATGCACTCTCTCAGGGAATCGTGTAACAACCGTCTCAGTCTCGTCCTTCAAACAAGATGAGACCACATGCCATCTCAATGGGACTAATGTTTCGTCTCGTCTACCCTCAGGAAAGCCGATACCTCATTAGCTTGTTCATACGTTCGTCTCGGCCTGACGTAAGTCAGTCAAGACTCTACTTGGAAGATACTAACATGTGATCAAACAGTATCTCGGTGGTCTTGGGTTTATTTTAAAAATTCGGTCTGGAATCAGTCTTAATTTTAAGGACCAAACATATTCGGTTCGGTCTTGGGTTTATTTTAAAAAATCGATTGAGGATAGAACCGAACCAATATATATAATATTTTTTTTATATTTACTTAAGTTAATAGACACACGCACACAACATAAGGAAGGACACATGCTTAAACGAAATCACAACACATGCTTGACTCAGTAAAAACATTAATTAAAACATAACATAAATTTTTCTTTCTCTCCATTATATAACATATAACATAACACATAACACAAGCTCCAGGTGACTGCTTTCTTCCCTTTTCATCTCATTTCTTCTTCTCTCACTTACTTCTTGTTTGACCAACGATAACAAGATCAAGAGGTTTCTCTCTGTCACATAAGTTATATTGTTTTACATGTTTTTTTGTCACTCTTGGATACGCTTATTTTTTTATTTCTTGTGCTTTGTTTTTAGATCCAGGATTCAATAGTTGGGGTTAGGGCTTGTGTTTGTTGATTTTTTTTGAGAAATAGTTTTGATTCTTAAATTAATGATTCATTGATAGATATGCATAGTGGTAGACATAAATATTTTTGAGTAGAATCTTCAGCAAATGTCATAAATCAGTTACTTTTTTGTATTTTTTATTTGATTTGGTTAATTATTTCTTGATTTCAACAACTATTTTTTTTAAGACCGGTAATTATTTTTTTCAAAAGGGCTTTTATCTATGGAAAAGATTCAAGAGAATCAACATGTAATTTTGTCTCTAATTTTTGTGATGATGTAATTCATAATGGTTGTATGTGTTGTATCTATTTTTTTGGCAATATAAATTTTTTAGGTTGATGGATAAGGATCAAAATCCATTAATGCTACTATTCGTGGTTCTAATGATGTCGTTGTCGGTACGTTACTGAAGCCTTGATCTCCACCAAAGCGAAAAAACCATTCTACAGTATGGGATCATTTTATTAAGAATAGTGATAAAAAAAACATGTGACATATAGTTATTGTTGTATTTCATACGCGTATGATACTAAAAAATGGTATTAAGAACTTGAAAAATCACACCCTTTTATGAAAATTACCCATATAATCAGTATAAGGTGGATGAGAATGATAAAAAAAATTATATTTTTTTCCACCAAAAAGAAGAGGGGGTAGGTGGTCAAACTTTAAATATTTTGGCCATAGCATTTAGTGTAGAGCATTGTAGGCAAGGGATCAAGAAGATGTTATTTAATTCATGATCTTCCATTTTGATTTATAGAGAATGAAGGTTTTAGGAGGTTTATGGCTATCGCCTAATCAATTTTAAGTATCTCAAGTCGTACCACGGTTGTGAGAGTTTGCATAAATCTCATTAAAAAAGTTAAAGAAATAACTATGAAGATCATTGAATGCTCAAAGGGTATGTCTTACAACTAATACATGGAAATTGATTAAAAAAATAAACTATATGCGTCTTATCACCCACTATATTGACAAGAAATGGAAGCTTAATAACAATTTTCTTATGTCAAGTTAAAAGTCATAAAGGTGACAAGCTTGGGATTTTTGTTGCGGTTGTTCATGATCCGAGATACAAATTAAAATATGTTAAATATTATTTTGGAGAGTTGCATGTTTTTTTTATGGTAATTGGCTTGACTAGGAAAGTGAAAGAGATATTAATTAGACTCTTTGAGTGGTATTATGGTCATTATTTTTTCAATCCATCTATAAGCAATATGAGTCAATCACCAAATTTTATGGGGGGTTGATGGTGACGATATAGATGGGTGTGCATTTTTGGCCTTTCAATTTAAAAGGAATTCAAGGGCTTAAGATAACTTTGGGTCTAAGTCAGAAGTTGAAAAATATTTGTTAAATATAAGTGAGCCGCAAATCAATAGTTCTGATATTTTAGTTGATGGAGAAAAATAAAAACAAATGCTCAATCCTCTCTCTCGTAGCACGTGACATATTGGCCATACTCGTTCCTACCTTAGCCTTGGAATTCACATTTAGCATGGGAGGTCGTATTCTTGACACATTTATTACCTTATTATCCCCTAATATGGTAGAAACCCTTGTACCTGAACAAATTGGCTCCGGTCCTCACAAAGACCAATTAATATTGAAAATCCATTAGATGACATTCAACAATTGGAGAAGCTTGATGCTTGTGTAATTCACTTTATTTCTATTTTAATGTCTTAATTTTATAAGATTAAATTTTTAATTACAGAGTTATTGGGATCTATGAATGTGGAAGATTGGAATGGTCACATGGGTTGAGTGGTATTGATATGGAGTGAAAGTGTACAATGAATATGGATTTTAATTTTCGTTTTTTGTAGTTTGGAATCTTTTTAATTTAATTTTTTTTAGTGGTATGGAATCTATTTATAATAGTATGGTGATTAACTATTTAAACTTAATTATCTATTTATTATTTATTATGCTAGCAAGTTATTGGGCATTATTATTTTATTCTTATAGCAAAAAATTTAAACACCAAATTATAGAAAAAAATTTAGCAGTAAATTAAATTCTAAAAATTAAAGCTATAATTACAGTTGAAAATTATAGCAATGCATTACAGCAAAATTTGGTAACAATTGAAAAATACAACAAAAAATGAGCAGATTTTGTTTGAAAAATATATTTTATTTACAATAAAAAAAGGAGAATTTGTTATTATTATTTTATAATAAAATCATGTCCAACACTAATTTGATGGAACTCGAACCTAATTTGAACAGAACCCGAATTGGACTGAACCCAATTTATCATGTCAGATCTCGGGTCTTAAAAACATGGATCGATTAATTCGGTTCGATCTAAAGATATACCTAAACCCTGACTGGACTGGACCGTGAACACCCATACTTTCTCTCCCCCCCCTCTCTCTCTCTCTCTCACACACACACACACATGTACATACAACATGCTGAACATCTTGAAAGCATATTTTGGAGTACTTTGATGAACAATTCAAGACCAAGTCAAGAATTAAACTGAATTGACAGAGATTGAAGATCAATCCTCCAAAGTTTATTTTTTAAAATTAAACAAAAAGTCAAGTCATATTCTACTCTACCTCTTTAATGTAATTAGAATAAATTATCACCTACAAAATAATCAAATTGTTAATATATATTAGAGATAATTAGGGGTTCACAATTGTTATTAATGTGATTGACGTTAAAAATATATGTCCAAGGACCTTTGATTCTTCATGTTTCAAATTATAAAACATTGTAAACTTTATCTCGGATTTAGATCACCATACCTTTTTGGATATCATAGGTGATCCAATACAGGAGACGAATATGAATAAGATGATGTGGTTGATGATTCACCACCATAAATCCATATGTATATGAGAAAAGTACCTTTCATCTTATACTATATGATCCACCCAATGTAAGATATATGTGTGAGCATTCTTTGAGATGAAAACCTGGTGAAATATGATAAAAATATTTTCTCTCTCATCACTATTGGGGATTTATTTTTAAAACCATGCATGACGTTTACTTTTCAGTAAAGGTGTGTCAATTAATTTTGAAATAACAATCAGGTTTGTGAAACTCTTGTATTTGTCTTAAATATATTGTATAATGTCGATCAATTGCACATAGTAGAAATTTCGGTGAGTTGGATTCGTCTTGATAATAGAAGATCGTAATTTCTATTCTAGAATAATTAAATAGTTCACAGTCTAGATGGGGAGTTGACATCCTATTGGTAACGATGCATGTGAAATCCTAGTATTTTATCTCAAACTATGAGAACCTATTTAATGGTTTGAGAGCTTATTTCATAGTTCAAAAGACGTTTGCGACTGGTACATTCAAGAATGTATTGTACATGACCACTCGTGAGATTCTAGTCTAAGAGTTGTCTAGATTAGACTTGGGCAATCTCACACTGTTTGCCTAGGGTGCATAGATTCTTAATCTCGTGGATTATGAGGAATATAATGCTTGATAAATTCTTGCTTTGATTTTTATAGGTGCGAATAGATCCCCGCAATTTGAGCAATCATTGCGTGAGTAGGTATGAGATCTTAATTTGTACGAATCTGCTTCCATGAAAGATATTGGATTCTGATACCCCCTTGATAGACTTAAATGTTGCATTTCTACAAGTTAATCCTGACCGGTGGATTATTTTATAATCCAGTAGTGTAGCAAATAAGTTAAGTTTGAGAATCAAGAAATTGATTAAATGTTGGTTAAAATCGATTAGTAATGAATTTATTTGATAAAGCAAGTGTTAGACACTTATTGTGGGGAATCGTATTATATACCAAATCAACTTTGTAAATAAACTTCTGTATTTCGAGTGATTTAAAGATATTTAAATTGGAGTGTAGTTCCGATTATTTAGTAGAATTGATCACAATTAAATAATGAAAGGAAATAAATTATAGGAATGTAATTTGGGATTGTTGAGTATTTATTTGAAAGTAAATTTAATTATTTATCTCGGGTCCCTACTAAAGTCCATTTCCCAAGTTGTAGTCTTAAAACTCTCTAGAAGCCCAATTTAGATCAAACCTATGATGCATACCTATATATATTGGTGTAAGCTTGGGTTTGGATCTTACAAAGGAGGAGCAAAATACTAATCACATTTTTATCAAGGGGTGAGGAGAGAGAAAATGATTTTTCTTATATTTCCAAGAGTGCCCACACACAAGACTTACCTTGGGTGGATCATATAATAGAGGATGCATGACATGCAGAGGATTCTAGCAAGGTGTTTAGAGCCCTTAGGAGGGAAAAATATTATCATCGTCATTAAAATATTTCTAGTCATACACATCACAACAAGGTCCACAAGGTGTTGTATCCGAAGACATAAGTTCATGCTTTAAACGTGCTTCTTGATTTTCACTTTCCAGTGTATGATCGATTGAAGTTCTTTGGGATGGAAGTTTACCGTGTTTATGTCAATCCCTTTTCCCTCCCTCATATAAATATGAATAATGTTTTATCTTGGCCTCGTTAAATATTTTAAGTGTTTAATGGAGCTTTAACCCCTTCCATATACATATTCTTCCTGTAGGATCTAAGGGTCTCACATTCTACTATGTCATAAAGGGAGAATTATGAAATGACAAATGTGACAAATCACCCCTTGAATCCAAAATACTAGACTTTCACTCATTCTCCCCCTCTCATTCATTCGATATTGCCCCCAAAACCCTACCCCTCTCCTCATTCTTTCCTTCTCACTGATCAACCTCCTCTTTCTCTTCGCTTCGCCCCTCCTCCTCTCCGTTGCTGCCCCCTCCTTCTCTCCACATTACTTCCTCCTCTTTTCTTCTTCACTGATTGAGGTAAAAACCGAGCACCCATGTTAATACGCTAATAGTTGTTATCGGCTTCCAACTGCAATGTAAAAAACCTAAATTATTAACTACAATCTTATGGAGTATAGTAGCTAGTATGGGTATTGAATCCACAGGGAATGTTTGATAGATTTTAATTGATTTATTACTTCTAAAATAAAGGTGTAAAAGATGATGATGGGATGAGAAAGGAAAAAGGGAAAAATAAAGAAGTTGACTATGCTAATTAGAACTTAAAAAAAAGAAAAAAAAAGGATTAGGATCACATCCCCACCATGAGATAAACAAACCGTATAAAGGATTTTGATTCGAAAATAATTAACCGAGCATATTCAATTGATTATAAATATCAAACATGAAGAAATTTAATTCAACAGTGAAATATTACACTTTCGCTCGAATATGGTCACAAGTGGAATCATTTTTGAATAGTGCTACAAACATTAGCGTTGCAGGACAAAGAAAGTTAAACGCACAATATTACAACTTTAATACATGAGATTTCAATTATTTGTATTTCTACCCAAAACCTAACTTTCAAAGCTCAAATCCCATCAATGACAAAAACAGGATCCCAACCCTTGAAATAGTTAGATATGGTGGTATTAACTACGCAAGAATCCATAACAAGCACGAAAAAAATAATGAAACAATAATAACAGTGCTGGAATTTAAGATTACCAAGATTAAAGAACATAAATATTCAAGAAGAAATCAAAGCTTGAAGAAGAACCGAAAAATTTATTGAATTAAAGGTGCAAAAATTATATATTGTTCTCCTAGATGTTCCTCCTTGATTAGAAGATTTTATTGTGACACCCCGCCTAATAAAATACCGGGTGATCAGTCCTATACCAAATTAAAACAGGAATCCCAGTTGGATCATCCTTAGCATCACTGTCGAAAACGTTTTAAAACATACTAACCACCTAGTATTCCAAAAACTAGTGCCAAATTTTACCTTTTTAATTTAACAAAATAGTACATGTGGAATTAAATATAAACCATTCACACAACTGAATAAATCAACTGAATAATTAATTTAAATAACTTGCCGAATAAACCATAGGCCACCAAAGTAAAATAATCCAATACAAACATCAAACACCTGAAGGATTACATCTAAAAACTGTACTGAGAAGTATGGGCAACAAGCCCTAAATAAAACTGAACTGAGAAATGATTCCTACTCTAGGAATGAATGAACGATGCGTCTAATCCAAACTCTTGCTAGCATCCACATATGCTGCAGCTCCGTGTCCCTGGAATAGAATATCAATCCTGGTGTCCCTGTGGCTGGACACCTAAAAGGTTTTGAAAATAGTTTTACAGCAAGGGTTAGAACCCAAAACATTTTGAAAATATTTAGCAAGGGAATTAACTGCAGTAATTTAAAATGCATGAATGCGCTTCATATTTAAGTTAGTGTCGTACTCCCTTGTGGACATTCTCACCCCTACACTATTGTGCACACCTACCGGTTACCCTAACCCCACCTAGTTGTACTACCCCGTTCAACTAGTCTTGGTATAACCATCCCTTGCCGTACTATTCTAACCCGAGTATAATGATTCTTGAATTATAAGTTATCTCACAATTAACTTAATTAATTCCTCTTAAATATTAGCATATAACCGTGTCACTAGTTATATAAAGTAAATACATCACACACTGTATTATTACCCGTATATAATATTTACCACCTTTATATACGTACCTTTACCACAATATCCACACACATAACATACGTACATCCATCCCTTCGAGTATACCCTCGCTGGATGATTCCCTCTAAAATGCTATCTCACTAGGTGTGCTCACAAAACCTAGTTCCCCAAGTTGGAATCGCTTACCAACTTGGCCTAAAATAATAACGTAGTGGAGGCGGTCATATTCCTTCCCTGAAAGTGAGATAAATCCCTCACCCATATATACCGGACGCTATGACCTGGGGATATACTCACCCTACTCCTCAAGCTAGGGGATTCACCCACATCGCGCAACCTCCCTTGATAGCACTAGGGTATATAAATTAAATAAATATCTACTCACTGATATTTAATATCATACACAATATATACACGTATATATATACTATCACTACACCGCATATGTATAATATAAATCCGGCTTTACCGTGTACCCAAAAATCCTGTACACTGCCTGAAATTTCCTAAGTATGTGGCCCGACTCAACGTAATTAATTTTCTCACTTAATAATTATCATTATCCCGAGTCTGTGGTCCGACTCTAATATATTTAATTCACACCTCAATTAATATAATACTTTCCCTGAGTCTATGGTCCGACTCTAATTAAATTAATTAACACACTTATTAATTTAATACCTCCCCGAGTCTATCAACCGACTCTACTTAAATTAATTAACACACATTTTAAATTTAATACCCCCCCGAGTCTATCGACCAACTCTAATTAAATTAATTATCACACCTATTAATTTAATTCTACCCGAGTCTATAATTCGACTCTAGTCAAATTAATTATCACACCTATTAATTTAATAGTTACTCAAGTCTACAATCCGACTCTTATTAAATTAATTAACACATTAATTAATCAACACAAATTCGAGTCTGTGATCCGATTCTAATAAAATTAATTATCACCCTTATTAATTAAATAACTTGGTGTCACACAACCATTATCCCCGGACTCGCTCACTTGGCCCATACCTTAATATTTTCTGAGTCTATATTCTGACTCCAAATTAATTACCCTCTCTCAATAATTAATTTAATATTTTGATTTCACTTAACCAACGTACCCGGACTCGATCACTTGGTCCATTTTACATCTTATAATTTCATTCTCACATATTCGCCCACAATGTGTCACACATTCACCTCCATAATTTCCCCAATTATATTTACCTATAATTATTAGCATACCCGGACTCGATTCACTTGGCCCGAAATTAAATATATTCCGAGTCCATATCCCGACTCTAAATTAATTAGTTTATCTCCAAACTTAATTCACTACCTTGGCGTCGCTTAGCCAATATGCCCGGACTTGCTCACTTGATCCGTATCTCCCGATTTTGGAATAAACCTTCCTAAATCTTATCCGTAAAATGCCCCACATAAATTTTCCCTAGTCCCAATTACTTTTCCCCATAATTACTAGGAATATGTGTTCCCTATTTAATTACTCACTAATGGATGTATGGAAATTAATATATAATTAATTTCCCCCTTATATCACACACAGGCCAAACTGCCCAGAATTTCCCATCGTGGATCGATCGATGCCCCCCGATCGATCGATCGATCGATCCCTTCGTGCCAGCTCTCCTTCCTTGTTGAATTCCACCATTAACGAAATTTTAAGGTTTCTTTCCTCAAAACTAACCTCAAATCAACCTATTAATCATCTTATAACATTTCTCATGAACTAAAAATATTATCTAAACCTTTTAACATCATTAACACTATGAATCTTGACCCACCCAAGAACACAAATTTCTAGGGTACAGTCCCAATTTCAAATACAAATTCAAATTCCATCCTTTTATATTCCGAATTTTCTCATTCAAATCATATGATCATACTCAGAATTATATGGTACAACTAATTCTTACCTTAATTCTCACTCAATGACTCAATTAACAAAACCCCCTTTTTGTACCCATTTATCCCCAAAATGAATTTTGGTTTACACATCACTATGATATGAATTGATTATCATCAATTTAGAAATCACAACAGTTAACTACTTGCCTGTAAGTGTTCGTAGTGTCTGATCCGTTGGCGTAGTCCCTCAATTTGGCTCCAAAATCCCCAAATTGGCTTTTGCTAAGCTTTCCCCCAACTTCCCTCTCAAGCCCTAAGCTTAGAATTATGTTGGCTGCTTATTTCCTAATCCCTCACTTAGGTTAAAACCCTCCATCCCGTTTTTCACCTAATGGGCTTAATTAAAAAAAGCCCAAATCACCCCGTGTGGGCCCGGCTATGCTAAAAAATGCCCCGAGACCCAATTACTACCCCCGGGTACTCTTTTCTGACTATCTCGACCCATCCGGACACAATCGCGCACTCAGAATTGGCATCCGAATTAATTTATAAAAATCCTTATCTCACACCCAATTTAGTCTATACCGACTCCCGGATGGGATATGTGCATACCCCGTCATTAATACCCGAAATGACGCAATTAAATTATTACTATTCACTTAGTAAATAAATTTCCCTAAACATTAACCATTCACTCCCCCATTAATATTTAAATATATATATATATTGCCATAATTAATTCATTTAAAATTACAACACACAAGTAATTTAAAATTCTCGAATTAATTAAATATTAAATGTACAAAAATACGGGGTGTTACATTTCCATGAATGAAATCTCCCTTAAAAGACTCCTAATATGAGTATATATAAGTCTTGGGTCGTTTAGAAGAGTCCTTAAAACATAAAACTCTATAGGCTACAAAATAGGGACAAAATAAAAATCCCGTTTCTGGTAATTTATAGCGGTTTTAAAGCGTGACTAAAGACGAACCGGTTTGCCTAGGGACTGAACCGGTTCGGTTTTTCCAGTGTTGCCTAAGTGATTCTGCCACTAGATTTTCTTCTCAACTTTAAACGCGCATAACTTCTTCAGCTTAACTCGGATTGAGGTGCTATTTTTTCCAGTATTTTTGTGACTTCAAGCTCTTCAACTTTCCAGTTGGACCCACCTCTGGACTAAGGCTGAAAAATTACTAAAATTCCCTTCAACTCCCTTTTTCTTGGTTTCTTTCACTATTTCGAGTTATCTCTCGCACTAACTTCCACGAAACACCTGTAAAACACACGAGAAATACACAAAACACGAAATACTTGTCGAAAAGGGTTAGTAGCATAAATTTGAAATAAATCCAAGTTAATTACAATGCAAGGGATTATATAAAGACCTAAATTAAGGGGATTAATTTGAAATATTTACGCCTTATCACAAGTAATCTCCTTCACACACACACACACACATACACACACGACACACAATCAACATTAATTCTTAATCTCCCATTTTTCCAAAATCTGATGGTGTATTTTTTCATGGTGCGAAGTCAAGGAAGACACAAACACATGGTGCGATATTTTTAGATTTGATGGTGCATATCTTTTCACACTCATATTTGATGGTGCCATTTTTTTCACACACACATCTGATGGTGCATTTCTTTCAAGATCAACTAATTTTGTTCTAACTACGTATTTGTGACTTGAATGTGTTTTTCATGGGTTGTGGGGATGGATGCCTGAACGAATCAAGGTGAGTATTTAATTTGATTTTAATTAGTTTTTTTCTCTTCTATCTGTGTATATGTGATATATTTTGTTAATTAATTTTGTTGTTCAAATTGGTTTCCATATCAACGTGTCTTGGTTTCTTGTAATTAGTGTTTGCAAGTAACTTTATTGATTGCTTTTTAGGTCTTTGACCCTTGAATTCAATTTTACTAAATTTCACCACTTGACCCGTGGTGAATAGAATGCATTTTCTTCCATCAGGGCCTCTTGAGTTCTAAATTACAGTTCTTGGGGTTCTATATCAGGGGTTTGGCTAGTTAATATCCAGTTTTTACTATTTTCCCATTACTCATATATATATATATATATATATATATATATATATATATATATATATATATATATATATATATGTTTTATTTCCCTCTTATAGTGTGTAATGTATTAGAGTGGGTCTTTCATATAAAAATTATGAGTAGGTTTCTTTTTTATTTCAAAATAGAAAAGCACGTGAGTACGTATTAATGTGAAGTCACCCTCTATTTTTCTCAGATCATCAATTTAGGTTGATAGGTGCAAATATTTTTTATGGTTATATGTCTTTTAGATTAGACTAAAGCATCCAATTTTAACTCAGTGATCACTTTAATCAACATTATTTTGTATAAAACAGGGAGTTTATGTGAACTTTATTAAGGATTATTTTGGTTTTAGTTGTGATTTTTACTTTGGATTATAAGCTCAGCATTTTAGAATGGGGTTTTGTTATTTACTATAGCCTCATATACTTATTTGTCTAGGTCGGGGAGTAACTTGAGAAATGACAATATTTTGTGGATTTTATTATAGTAAAAGATAAGCTACGTTCTAGATTTTTAATTAATACATGGATTACTGGTTATTAACCACCACCTTATATTGAAATGCGTTTGATTTTTAAACCTCAAAATTAACGATAGTAATGACTAATTTCTTAGAAAGAATAGTTGTCAATTTTAAATCTTCACAAATTAGAGAATCATGATGTATACTTTCTTTTAACATTGTTTTGTTCACATTGTAATGTACATGCTCTTGGTTTATTATCATTTTAGAATGAATCCTTCTGAAAATTTCTTGCTTTATAAGTAGATTATCAAGAATTCACACACATCTCATTTTTTTAAACTTTACTTCTACATTCACTCCTTAAATTTCGAGTTCTATTACTGTGGATTTGGTAATAGTTGAAGGTACATAAAGTTAATTATATTTGAATGGTGATCATGGTAGTAATATTTTTTTTAAAATGCGAGTTTAATTGTAACAATGAATACGAGTGGAAAGTCATGTTTTGGCTACAGGACACACAATTCTTGACATGATTAACACAATTCATAGATGATATGCAATGAATGACATAGAAGAATATAGTATTTGTGCCAAGAAATCCCGACACAAACACATATACGTGAGTGTTTTTGACAAAGAAATCTATGCAAGTTTTCTATCAATGTTTATTCTTGCTTATGAAGTTTAGTTTTCCCAATTAACTAATACCAATCGTAGCTTGTCAGGTTATTATTTTTAGGAATTTTTGACTGCCCTTTCTATAGTACATTTCTTATAATGGTAATTACGTAGTGTATTGTATTTTTTAATTGTAACTGTATTATATAAATGTTTTGGTAATCATTGTGCACATATATAGAACCACTTATTTGTGCATAAAACATATTTTATGTGCCTTTCTACCTCTCACCCCATAACATTTATCTATTTTTTTTCTTGGATTTGCAGGTGTGATTTAGTGTTCAAAATTTTAGGTTGTGACATCTTTCAATGGTAATTTCAACATATTAAATCTCACTTTTTTTTTATATATATTTGAACATATATTTTTTAGTGTGTAAAATCCATGTACCTATGTTTTGGCCTATGCTTTATGATTTGTACTTTCCACAGTGTAAAATCTATGTATTATGCAAAAAATTTATGAAGTTTTGGTTGTGTTTTATAACTTATCACGAATGGTTCTTTTATACTAGAGCTAATTGAGGTTTTGGGTACTTGAAAAGTTGACATTCCCCATACTCGTGTTAGGTAGAGCTAACCTAATAAAACCTAAAAAAGGGCGATGCAAAGGCTCAATCTTTATAAGATGGATGCGATTAATTATATTTTTCAATTACCCTTCATGGTTTCAGATGAGCTAATTTTGCATGCTTGTGAGATGGAGTTGTTGTAGGCTACATTTAAGATTCATTAATCAATTTCAATTTTCATTTTCTTGAGAATTATTCTCCCTTTCGGAGTCTTGATATGTTCAACTTCATCATCCAGAAGCAATGCTCGAAGGTAAAAGAAAATTATTGGCTAATCAACATGGTTAGAAGATGGAGTGTATGTACCGTGCATATTTACATCAAGTTGTTTTGGTGTAATGTCCCATTTGAATTGCATTTTTACCTATCACAACCAACCACCTCACACTCACATTTCCTTCCTCTCTCTCATAACCATCCACATCTAGTTACTATTGGTTTTTTGGGGTGCTCATAATCACAATCATCTCACCTTTTACAATTACTTTACTATTATCATAGCATGTAAGTAGTATTCAATGGTTCTTTATTGCTTCATCCATTGTTTCTTTATTTTCTGTAATTATATTTTGATGTTTGAAATGAGTTTTTCAACAAAAGGCTATATAAATTAAAACTGATATTATAATGCAATTTACATTTAGGATTGTTTTCTTAGATAACATCGCATATGATTATTGTTTCCACTCAGATTGTTTTTTGGTTTTAGATTTTTTATACTTATTTAAACTTTTGGACTCCGCCCCCCAAATTTTGGTTATATCTCTATTTTCTACTTGGATTTAGGAATCCCGTAGTAGTTTTTGTTTCCCGTCTTATATGTTGAATTGTTTCTTATTATCTAATGCCATGAGTTGCGATCTCACTTGCTACGTATGGATATTAAAAAAGGGGAATCAAGCTTAAATCTCATTGCAATTCATGTCAGCGTTCATCTTCCATTTTGATCATCATATGTTTGTCCAAAATGTTTCTAAATGGGTAAATATAGATTTATTTAGTATTGTACGACCAATATTTTAAATGCTTAATCAATACATGAGAACCACCCCGTCAGGTGTTTTACATGGGTTTTAGTATTTGGATAGGAAATTGACTGATATGCATCTACTTCAGTTTTGCTAACAAGTAGTTTTTGAGTAATGTGAAAATAACAATATGTAAGAAGAAAAATGTACTTTGGACCTCCAAAATTTGGAGGCTTTCTGGAAGCCCGTGCATAAGGAAATCTTAGTACAGGCGTGGAACAAAAAAGATCTCACCAGAGCAGTGGTCAAGAAAATATTATAGCATTTAGATACTTTTTTAAGTTATTGTACATGGTTATTGTCAATATATATATATTATAATCTATGTAGTGTAAGGTAGCTTCTTTTGAGAAATATAAATCAAGTTTGTAATCCAATTGTATATTCGTAAGAAACTTTCCTCGGCCACCAAGATGTATCAATTATGAATTGCAAAGTTGATAATCAAAATTTTTATGTGTTGTTTTAGACATGAACATGCCTCTTGACCTTTGGGTCTTTGTTTATGTGTAGAATTCCTATTCACATTATAGTATTAACTAATGTAAACTAATGACATTCACCATTATCATGTTGTCCATTGGATACAAAGATTAATAACCATGGTATGTGAGTCTAAGTTATGTTATATCACACACACACACGCTACACAGTTTAAGGTATGTAAAACTCACTTTTATTTATATGTTTTAGTAATTTAAAATTCACTTTAATTAATATATTAGATTTCACCCCCAAACATATAATTTCACAAGTATGTTTGGATAATGAAATGCAACATAGATCTCTGCATATTAGAAAAGGAAATGAACTCAAATTACTAAATTATTATAGAGACAATAAAACTAGAGTTACTAAATCGTGAAGAAATAAATTTGGTCATTTCATTAGTTCTTTTGGTTGTCATGAGTGATATATTCACTTTTTTACGCTTATACACAAGCAAGTTGAAAAGTATTTATTATCATATAACGGGGACTGAAATGTGTAGAATTGGAGCCATTATAACTAATTTTAGTCATTTGTATAGGGGAAAAATACTAATGGCATAGTAGTAGTTTTTTTACTTAAATGTTACTTAAATTCTCATACTATGCTGTACTACCATATGTTATCTTTTGCCACAAACTTTTTGTTTGGATGATGATACAATGGTAGTTGTTTTATGTGTCTTATTATGAAAGTCATTTTGTTTATTTGTTTCATTGAACAGGTTGCAAGGTTATTTGCAATAGGGGAATAACCAAGAACTTGAAACTGTTTTTCCAAGCCATGTAGAAGAAAGATATGATTTTCTTTTATCTGTTTATTATTTTAAGTTGTCTTTGGTTTTATTAGTTCATGTAAAGAAATTTATGGTCACTTTGGTTAGTCAAGCGATTCCATTATTTCTGATACTATAATGTTTAGTCAATCAATTTTGGTTGATGTTGATTCCTATAACTTTCTCTAATTGTTTTACAGTTGTAAGTAGTGATACAACTGAGCACATACTTTTTTTCCCATTTTGTCAGATTATAAAATGATACGGTGAAACAGCGTGCTGATGTTTAGTAGCGGTGTTCACAAAATTAGGTTGTTCTTTATTATTGTTGATATTTTATAAAGCACATCTCCGAGATGCCGCAGGCATTTCCAGAATTACATACACATCTTTACTTAAGGAAACTTTTCTCCGTGCCTTTAGATATGGGCATATCCTATTATATATATATATATATAGGTAAATGAATTTTACTTTGGCTAATTAGGGTTTCTATTGAGTTATAGGCTTGGTACTTAGAATATGGAGTATACTGCAGACCCAAGGCAAATAATTATATGATCTTTCAAACGAAGATATGGAAATGGAAAACTACCCTCCATAATTTATTTCCTTTTTGTTTAATTGTAATTAAGTTGACAAAACAATTAAAATTTCACTCCAATTTTCACCAACGTCTTGTTTATTCTTTGATCTCAAACTTAAATTATGTGTTATCCTACTAAATTATAACATCCACTGACCATTTTAACTGGTATAATAAAAAATTATAAGTTTATCAAGGGGTTATCATAATTAAGATTATTCCCTGGACATGGATTCCTCTCAAATATGATATTAGACATACTCACATAATGATTTCACAACCTACATAGATTATTGACCCAATAAATTTAATCTCACCCATAGAAAATCAAAGTAATTATTATGTGAAAATTGCAATCCTCATAACCCTAGAGGTTTAGAATCTATATATCTTTTGCAAACTATGAGCTTGTGCAAGTCTAGCATACTTAACCCCTAGACTCAAATACGAATGTGTAAGATTTTGTATTTTACATTAGTTAGCTTATTACCTTATTAAAATATTTGAGTCATTTGAGCCACACGAGGTTGATACATATTAGTTAGGCACGTTCATTTGGACTAGATGGACTTTTGAACTTTAAGATCATGCAAGTCACTCCACAACACAAGACTTTCGTTGCCACATACTTTAAAGATATATGGTTTTGTTAGTTTTGTGAATAGACTTGAAGTCTAAACACGAACTTGCACAATTTTCAAAATATGTATTTTAAATTGGACGAATAAGTGATATTTTTACCCAGTAGTGTTGTGTAAACCATTTTGGTAAGTGACCTAGAAAAAAGTGCAAAGTACGAGCCCTTTGTGCTTTCTATCCTTAAACTATTCATGAGGTTCTATTTGGGCTCGTGGACAATGGTTGAAATCACACGCTTGACAAAAGTCAATTATGTGCATGGCAGAACAATATTTAAAAAAAACTCTATAAATAGGTATTTTTTTCTATTACGAAATACTTAAAAACCTCATAATTCAAAATCACTTCTTAGTGCATTTTTGAAGTCGAGATCACTAATTTGCTTGTCGATTCATTTGTTCCCTCCAAAATTCTTAAAACTTAAATCTATGATTTGATCTTTGATTTTGTGAGAGAGAGTGATCCTAGTTAATATCAACTCTAAACTATTCAATTTAAACTATTACACTCTGAATTCCATGATCTATCACTCCCAGATATTAAATCGGAGGTTCTTAGATATATTGGAGGAATTGGAGTATAACGTTATTCCAAGGAGAATAATATAGTTTCTCATTCTATATGGATCTCAAAGTGGATTTCTATGCTTTTATGGGGGGAGGTTCAATGTCCATAGGTAATTAATCACGAGTGCATAGGTGAGAAGTACCTTCTTTTATTGTATAAAAACCTTATAGAAATAGAAATTGGAGTGAGACGGGAGTTTTTAACCCCCTGGTGGATTTTTTTCCTTATAAATATGTCCCATGATTATTTATTTATTGTTATTTGTTCAATTGCACACTTTGATCACACATTACACGTAGATCACAAATGGATGTAGTTTAATTGGCTAAAATTAGAATTATGAGTTTAATTTTATTTATTTCCACTAGAGTTATCTAATTAACCTTGTTGTCTTGTTGCTCCAAAGCTGTCATCGCATCACCTAGTTAATTTATGTGCTATGTTAATGGAAATTGCAATAAAATTTAAGTTGAATAAAAATTTGGCCATGTTATGCGATAAAAGCTATTCACCCCCTCTAGGTTTGATTTAGAGTGAACACTTATGGTTTAAACACACATCCTCAATTCATGTCAGAGTGGTTGCTCTTAGTTTTTGCATTCACGTGATTAAGTTGATCCTAAATTATTGTCTGTTTATTGTGTTTTTGCTCATATACCTTGCTTATTGTGAATTATGTTGGGTTGTATATGATAAATCATTATCATGATGCGAGTTCCATGAATACGCCTCCATACTGTGAATGTTCTAATTATGGACATTTGTAAAGTGTGTATGAGAACACATTTGAAGTTTAAACATAAGAGATTTTGGATGAGAGTTGACAAATGTTGGATTTATCCTATGATAGAAAAGGAAGGTGTTAGAGTAAAAAGGCCTAGGATTCTTTCGATTAATGTGAAATTTGTAGATTGGAATTATAATTCCATTACTCTTTATTTACTTCCGTGAGTAGATTAGAATACAAATGTATTCTAAATTTTGAATTCAACAAAGAGGACGATATTCTTAAGGTAACACATGAGAGAACGTCTATTATTAAGAGAGATAAGTTGGAACACATTGAGAATAAATTTTATAATATGAGAATGAATGAGGATGTTTTAATGACTATTACATAATATTGACGAAAGTAGTTAATGATTTTTTTTAATCTTGGTGAATAGATTCTAGAAAATAAATTTGTTAAAAAATTGTTTCGAACTCTTTCACCTAAATTTTACACTAAGGTTGACTTTTTTAATTAGACACAAAAACTTGTAGCCTTGAGGAGTTGGTTGGGTCATTGTAAATTTGTGACCAAGAGGAGAGTGTTGTTATGCCTAAACCTAATAAGGTCTTAACTTTTGTTTTTGAGTCAAAGGAGAATGTGAGCGTGATGATAAGTTCAAAGAAATTTTTAAAGTAAATATGGTTTTTTTTGTGAAACGTTTTAGTAAATTCTACAAGAATAACAAGAAAATTTTCAAAAACGGTAGAAAGTTTGAGCCAAGGACATACAAGCTGACTAAACATGTTTCTTTTGGTGAAAAGAATAATCATAAGAATCACAAGGAAAATGAGGAATATCAATGCCATGGATGTGGAGGTATAGGACACCACATGTGTGTCCAACACATTTAAAAAAGTTAATAAGAACAAATAAGTATACGAGAAGAAGAAAATCTATAAAGCTAGTTTGAGTCACTCAAAAAATGTGGTTGATGAGAGCTCTGCTAGTGAAGAAAACGGGAGTAAGATAGCCTTTATGGTTAGGCTAGATGAAAGTGACAAGGTGAGTAGTGAGAGAATGTCTTTAGATAGTGTTGTGAGAAAGAAATGCGTGAAATCTTCTAGTGATAGGTCACTTAGTGACTCTTTGTATTGTAGTAGCAAAAATTTAGACACTTATATTCCTAAATTATAAGAAGGTACTGATGATGAAGTGAATGACATTCAAGAAGAATTTGACGAATTCAATTAAGAGAAACTCAAAAAGTCAAACATCAAACTTTTAAATATAATGAAAACTTTCCAAAGTGAACATGAAGAAAAATATGAAAA
Organism: Sambucus nigra; assembly: GCA_949130495.1. NCBI lineage: Eukaryota > Viridiplantae > Streptophyta > Magnoliopsida > Dipsacales > Adoxaceae > Sambucus > Sambucus nigra. Next base: position 646,357,304 of record OX422208.1, read on the forward strand.
TATTGATTGTGTTCAATTGGAATGTTTGGAACTAAAAGAGAATGTTGATGAGTTACCAAAAGAATGTGATTCTTTCAAATCGCAAAATCAAAACATTTTGAGAGAAAGGGAATAGATAGAATTTCAAAATGGAGTTTTAAAAGTTGGATTTAAAAAATTGAAACATGACTTGTAACATGACAATGATTTAAAACTTGAGTTGCTTGATAGAAGAAGTGTTTTAGATAGTATTTTGATAAATCATGCTCATGAAAAACCTTAAAATTATAGCATTTCTTTTAAAAAGATATAAAACATTAAAAGGTTACACGTTAAAAATCTAATGTTAAGTTTCTATTTTTGAAAAGACGAATATAGAACAAACTCCATTTTTGAAAAAGAAGTTTGAACCTTTATTTATTTTTTGAAAAATGGAGATTGATGTTCACTTTGTCGTAAAATGAATCATATTGTTCATTTTTACTTCAAGAAGGATAAGCTTGATAGAGATGGTTTAAAACCTCAAGAGTTGAGAAAGAACGTGACAAAAAATTATGAGAAGAAATGTTGCTTTTTGTACATTTTTCAAAGTACAAGGCCACATAAATCAAGAATGTAGGTGCTGAAGAGAAAGAAATCACAGTTTTATTAAAAATAGAAAACGAATTTTTTGGAAAAAGTTTATTGATGAACTTAAGGCCAATTAGATGAGTTGAAGAGAAAGATGAATTTACTAGTGCAAGGTAGAGGTAAGGCAAGAAGGATTTTCCTTTACGTATACCTAGATCATATTCTCAAATTTTAAGGACTAGGCATAAGAATCCTAGGAGGAATGAGAGTTGGATTCCAAGAGTGGGTCATTAATTACCTAGGAATGCAACGAGGAAGAAAGTGAAAGTTGTTTCATCACAAAAGACGTTTATTATGAAAGAAGTTACCTTTGTTCCTCCCATTAATTAGAAAGATGAAACCCCCATCGCTATCTAGGTCGTTAGTTTGCTAGGATGCTGAGGATATTATTTGTTTGTAGTTACCCTCATAGGTCATTTTTATTTGTGGGTAGTAAATCTTGTGGGTGTCAATTTGAAAAAACTAGTTGGTATCACTTTTCATGTTTTTTGTGATAACTTCATGCATATGTGTATCTACATGCATTTGTTTTCTATGTTATATTCTTTATAGAACATGTTTGTATAAACATACATCATTCTTTTAAATAAAAATAAACAAATATATTATGTTTGTTTATTTTTGTGATTACATGGTTAAGTCTTTGGTTTATGTGATTTGATGAATTGATTTAATTGAATGATGATTAAAATGCATTTATAACCATTTTATTGAAAATGTTGATTGATTTAATTACTAGGTTATAATTAGTTTGAAAAATCATGATTGCCAATTTTTTTTTTACGTGTTTGGTATATATTTTACACTACTTGAGTGTAACACACCGTAATTTTAATGATTTTTATACTGGGATTAATTAAATAAAAATGAGAAAATTAATCTGGGTTAAAATAAATATTAATTTGAGAGACAAGGGTTAGTATTTACTTATATTGAATATTACTTAGTGATTGAGTAATGAAATTGATAAGGAAGTATTAGGATTGTCGTGAGTGAGAAATACGGTAGTTACAGCAAGTTTAGTCGGGACGCGCGTGTTAGTCGTGTCGGGACTTAAATTAATGAGATAAGATATAAATTCATTATGGATCATCCAAATTGTCATTTTGAGTACGCCAATGTATCCGGAAGGTTCGAAATAGTTAGAAAAGTGAACTCAGGATTTTGCTTTGGGTCCCGGGGCATTTTTAGGCCAACCCGGCTCCGAGAGGGGTATTTTGGTCTATTGAAATTATGGGGAAAAGAGGCCTACGAGTTTTCAAGACTTTTATCATCTAGTAGGTTGAGGGAGTTAGGGTTAGAAGTTAGAAAATCACAGAGAGGCCACAAGAGGAGGAAGGAGAGGAGTTCTGAGGGAATTATAAGGATTTTCACACCATTCTTGCACCACTAACACCACCGGAGTGTAGATCGAAAGGAGGAGAACACCACCTTACCACTATTATGTAGAAATTAAGATGTATAACTAATGATAAGTATTTGTCGTGCTACGTTTTGAGCATATATAACATCCATGTTAGTGTAGGATGAATAGTCCTATAAAAATATAAATATTGGCTTGAATTAGAATACTAAACTCATGTTCTCGGGTAGAAAACTTGATGGATATGTCTAATTATCAGTAAACGTTGGTAGAAATTTGAGATTCTTGATGATGTTCTTGAACAAAAATGATAACCTAAGGTTTTTGGGATTTAATGGTGGATTAATTTGAATGAAAGGTGATGCTTGATGATTTTATGGGTTTGGTATGCTTAGAGTCATTAAAATATGTTACTAAGATGTTTTGAACACTTGGTTGGGAGTTTGGGAACTAATTATGGTCGTTTGGAGGATTAAAATTCATAGAACCCGTAACTGGAACAATGCAGAAAACGAGACTTGCTGTAGCGAATTGATTCGCCCCCTTAGCCGAATCGATTCGGAATAAGGCTGAATCGATCCGGTTTTCCTGAATTTGACAATTTTTCCTCTTTTAGTCTAGAACTTAAAATTCGATGAATGGGGAAACTTTTGGGATATCTTTACAACATTATGAGGAACATTTTGAGTTACTAGTAGGCTAATGGTAGGATTGGGACTTAGCCATAGGTGAGATGAATTAAGATTTAATATGAACTCGATGTAATTGGTAATATGATGAATTCAGGGAATGAGGATGAGTAATGGGGAATAAATACAACTTATGACTTAGACCAGTAGGATATGAGTGAATTACCTACTAAAATACTTTAAAGAATAAATAGCACAATTAGGGTAGTGGGGGATACTCAAGAATATGCGATGAGAATTATAATCATGATTTAATAATACATAGGATATTCGGGAGTTAAATATACTATGTATGAGACCTATATTATAGGTTGAGTATATACCTATACCTATACTAATATTATATATGTATATAGGTTATGTGAATACCTATTGTATGAATTCTTATATGTAAACAAACTTGGGCTACTTGCCATCACAGGAGGTTCCGTGTCGTGGACAGTCTTATCCTAAGGAGCCCAATGGGGTGATTTTGACTTTGCCTCAGGACATAGGACTTAGGGATTGAGCACCACATGTGTGCATTAGGGTGTGACAGATCATTTGGGTTCGTTGGGTTTGTGCATAATCCAAAGGCTTAAAATTATGTTCTCCTCCAAATTTGTGTGAAGTGTGAATGTATGGTTCGAGAGTGAATCCGAATCGGATGTCCTTTACTTACTACGTGATGTACCAGGACTTGACAGCAGTGTATGCCCGCATAATAGGCCTCCACCTACGAATGACGTATCCATATATATGATGCAAATATATATATATATATATATATATATATATATATATATATATATATACATAGAGAGAGAGAGAGAGAGAGAGGATCTCATGAGCTCCCTCAATTTGAGGTCCATGAATGAGGTCCATTTTTTTAAAATAGTAAAAAAAAAGGGCTAATTTTTTTATGGTTTTTAAACATTACAGTAAGGCTAGATAAAAAAAATCAACCCAAAATGATTTTTTTTACTATTTTAAAAAAATTGGTCAAACATTCTCAGTTTTTAACATCTTAAAAACAACTTAAAAACTGACACAGATTGACCAATTTTTTTAAAATAGAAAACCAATTCATTTTGAGTTGATTATTTTTTATGGTCCTGCTGAAATGTTTAAAAACCATAAATAAAAATCAACCAAAAAATATTTTTTTTACTATTTTTAAAAAATGGACCTCATTTTGGGACCTCAAATTGGGACCACACTTGATCCTTTCCCATATATATATATATATATATATATATATATATATATATATATATATATACGTGTGTTTGATTATACTACATTTGTATTAGTAGATAAGATATATAGTGATATCTAAATTGCTCTAAGTATGTGTGAATATAATCATTTATTAGTGACTGTTAATAAATAAAAGGGATTGGAAATTTAGTAACGTATTGTATGGGCAATACGGGTGGACATAACGAATTACTAGGTGGGAAGAGATTTAAGTTAAACTAGTTAGGCAGGGTAGCGTGACTAGGTGGGATTAAAAGAGTACGTTAGACATGCACAATAGTTGAGAGGTGAGGATCTCAAGTGAGAGTAGGTAAAGCTAACATGTATATAATATGTACTCTTTATTGCATTTTAAATACTTGATAAAATTCCTTCAAACTGTTTTACTTGGGTTTTGACCCATTTCAAAATCCATTTTTGTAAAAACATTTTAGGTGTCCAGCCACAGGGATGCCAGGCTTATGAGTTCCTTCTCATTTGTCGTGCTGAAGCTGTTGTGGACATTGTAGAACCTTGATAGTATATGCCTCCACATTTATAGTTCCTACTTATCATTTCTCTATCTCAGTTTGGCATGTTGCCCATCTCTAGCTAGTGGTTATTTCAGAGACTTTGTGCTTTCATTTTATTTCTAGTGTTGGATTTTGTTTTATATTATGGATGATTGTATTTGGATTTCAGTCTTGAGCGTTTACTCCATTCACTATTATTTATTCAGATGTTCTAATATTTATAATGTTTTAATCTGGAATGGTGAATGTGACTTATTATTTAATTTATTACCTGTTAATAAAAAGATTAAATTTTTAACATCGAGCCATTGGGGTGATAGTAAAATAAATTGGATTTCGACAGTGACGCTAATAATGACACCATTAATCATTCCTGTTTAATTTAATAATTGACTGATCACCTAGGATTAGAATAGGCGGGGTGTCACAGATGATATCAGAGCATCGTGTTCTAGTGTCCTTAGAATCTATACGAATTTATTACGTTTCCAGCGTAGCGTTCTTTAATATAGAGCCCTATTATGAGGATTTTTTTATTCATGATTACACATTTACGTCTTCAGCTATTTTAAGATATAACCAACTGTGAACTAATAGAAAATTCCTTTTCATTTTAGATGCCTCCTCATTGTGCATCAGGAGCCACCCCAAAGGTACAGCCTGAGTCGTAGCCAGCTCCATTACCAGGGACTATGAATGTTGTCGAGGTTATTGCCATTGTGGCACAGGTGGTTAATGAGGCCTTGACTACTTTTGCTCAGTAGGCACCATAGGTTCCACCCCAGCCTCAGGTTGTGGCTCAAGTTTTTTCACACTCATTTCCTTCTGCATAGGAGCGTGTCAGAGACGCCTTTCTAAAGGCTCATCCTCCTGAATTTTAAGGGAGATTCGATGTAGTTACGGTGTGCCAATGGAAGAAGGATTTCCAGAGGCATTTGAGGATGTATGAGTGCACTGATGTGCAGAGACATATACTAGTTACCTTTTAGCTACTGGGGGCAACCTTATAGTTATGGGAGTCCATCACCATCGCACAGGAGAGAGACTCCTTGATGATTAAGGAGTTCTGGGAGTGGTTCGACCGCACATACTTCCCATTTGCAGTTCAGACTGAGATGAGGTGAAAATTCTTAGATGTGTCATAGAATGGGAGGACTTTAGCGGAGTATGAGGAGGAATTTACTAGGATTGAAAACATTGTCCCCGAGGAGGAAAGCGCGATAGAGAAGAGGATACAATTATTTTTTGATGGTTTTACCTGCAGGATCTGATAATATATATTGGGTGCCCAGCTTTGAAGACATATACGGATGTGTTCAATGCTGCTCTATTGCACTGTCAGGACCATCGCTTCCATATTAAGGGAATAAAGCGCTCAGAAGAGTCCAACCAGCAGGGCAGGACAAGGGGTAGCAGTTCCAGTGGGGCACAATCGACTCAGAATCATCCGAGGCAGAGTGAGCAGGGTTCCCATCAGGGGGATGTTGCTAAAAAATTTTGATTCGGAAGATTACAGATAAGGAAAGGGTGGATTTATGTAGGGGCATCAGGGCCAACAACATTTTCAGCAGGGCTAGGGGAGAGGTGGTAATGGCTAGCAAGGCCGAGGTTAGCATGGTTAGAGGGGAGGAAATTTTACACACGGGTGTTTCATATGTGGAAATAATGGCTATAAGTATTAGGATTGCCCTGATAAGGGCAGAGTTCAGTAGTAGGAGGGCGCTCGTCGGTAGCCCCAAAGATCTATTTTCCCCGCCGCCCTCCCAGCACCAACACCCATGCTAGCATTATCCGTAACACCAGTTGTTCCAGCAGCCCCACCTCAGTAGGGGCGTTTACAGTACGAGCATGTATATAACGTCCACCGAGATGTAGTTCCACAGTCTCCCCCTACAGTAGAGGGTATATTTCTTATACATAGGACTTCGGGGCGCATTTTATTTGACACTGGGCTTCACACTCGTTCATAGCCACTAGATTTGCACGAGCCACAGGGTTGTTAGACACGGTCGATAGTAAAGTCACGTGTGTAGACTCACTAATGGGTAACGGGACACTTATATTCTTTATTTGCTGGGGTGTGAGTATAGATATTGGGAGACTAGTTTTGCTAACCGATATGCTTGTGTTAGATAGCGTGATGCCATTATTGGTATGGATTGGCTAGTAGCGTGTAAGGCCATGATTGACTATTACAGTAGGAGCATAATGTTTGTGATTCCTATCCAGGAAATGTTCTTAGTGGCAATGCTTTGTCCTGAAGGAGGATCGTCAACTCCTTTGTACTATATAGAGGATGAGACCTCTCAGGGAGTAGCTATTTCCCTAGATTCGATCCCAGTTGTGTGTGAGTTCCCAGACGTATTTTCGGAGATACCGGGATTATCGCCTAGCAGAGAGAGAGAGTTTTATTTATTTATTTAATGCTGGGCACTTGGCCAATATCACGGGCGCCTTATCGTATGGATCCTATGGTGGTGGGGAAGCTATAGGATCAGATTGAGCAACTGTTGGGGTAGGGTTTTATCCGCCAGAGTATTTCTCCTTGGGGGTGCTCCAGTACTGTTTATAAAGAAGAGGTATAGATATTTATGACTATGTGTGGATTACCGGGTGTTGATTAGAGTCACGATATAGAATAAGTATCTGTTGCCCAGAATCGATGATTTAATTGACTAATTGAGAGGAGCTGCCTACTTCTCTACGATAGACTTAAGGTCAGGATATCACTAGTTATGCATCTGGGAGCATGATGTATCTAAGACCACATTTATGACGAGATATGGGCCATACGAGTTTTGGGTTATACCATTTGGGCTAATTAAGAGGCCAAATGTGTTTATGGACTTGATGAATAGGGTGTTTAGAGAGTTCTTGGATCAGTTTGTCATTGTCTTTATTGATGACATCCCGGTTTATTCTTAGACTGAGGAGGAACATGCTGAGCATTTGTGCCGTGTTTTGCAGACGTTTTGGTTGCATGAGGTTCAGTTTTTGGAGAATACCTATTGTATTAATTCTGAGAGAATACCTATATATAGGTTGTGTGAATACCTATTGTATGAATTCTTATATGTAAACATACCTAGGCTACTTGCTATCATGGGAGGTTTCGCATCGTGGACAACCTTATCCGGTGAGCCCATTGGGGGGATTTTGACTTTACCTCAGGACATAGGACTTAAGGATTGAGCACCACTTGTGTGAATAAGGGTGTGACCGGTTATTAGGGTGCGTTAGGTGTGTGCGTATCCCAAAGGCTTAGAACTATGTTCGCCTCCAAATTTGTGTGAATTGTGAATGTATGGTTCGAGAGTGAATCTGAACCGGATGTCCTTTACTTAGTATGTGATGTACCAGGACTTGATAGCAGAGTATACTTGCATCGTAGGCCTCCACCTAGGGATGTTGTATCCATATATATTATAAGAGTGATGTAAATGTGTATATATATACACACACATGTGATTTATTCTACTACGAATGTATTAGTAGATAAGATAGATAGTGATATCTAAATTGCTCTAAGTACGTGTGAATTTAATCATTTATTGGTGACTTTTAATAAATAAAAGGGATTGGAAATTTAGTAACGTACTGTATGGGCAATACGGGTGGGCACAATGAATTACTAGGCTGGAAGAGATATAAGTTAAATTAGTTATGCGGGGTAGCATGACTAGGTGGGATTAGAAGAGTACGTTAGATGTGCTCAATAGTCAAGAGGTGAGGATCTCAAGTGAGAGCACGTGAAGCTAACATGTATGTAATATGTACTTTTTATTGCATTTTAAATACTTACTAAAATGCTTTCAAATTTTTTTACTTGGGCTTTGACCCATTTCAAAATCCATTTTTGTAAAAACATTTAAGTGCCCATCCACAAGAATGCCATACTTAGGAGTTCCTTCTCGTTTTCCATGCTGCAGCTGATGTGGACGTTGCAGGACCTTGATAGTAGACATCTCCACATTTATCTGTTCCTACTTATTATTTCTCTATCTCAGTCGGGCATGTTTCCCATCTCTAGCTGGTGATTATTTCAGAGACTTTGTACTTTCATTTTCTTTCCAGTGTTGGATTTGGTTTTATATTATTAATGATTGTATTTGGATGTCAGTCTGGAGTGTTTACTCCAGTCACTATTATTTATTTAGATGTTTTAGTATTTATTATGTTATTATCTGGAATGGTGATTGTGACTTATTTGTTAATTTATTACGTGTTAGTAAAAAGATTATAAATTTGACACTAAGCCATTAGGTTATTAGTAAAATAAAATGGATTTCGACAATGATTCTAAGAATATAACCATTAATGATTCCTGTTTAATTTAATAATGGACCGATGACCCAGGATTAGAATGTGTCACATTGAGAACTTGCATATCACTTCATGCTTATGACTATACTTTTGTGATTTTTGTTTTTAGTGTTTGACTTAATCTTGATAAAATACCAAGATCTCTTATTTTTTTTTATTATTTTTACTGTCCATGTGTTAGCTTTGTGTGTTTCATACATTGAAGGAGTTGAAAAAGTACCATTTTCACGTGTTTATTAAGGTTACCATTACAGTACAATTTTGAATTTATATATTGTTGGGTAGGTGTCATCTAGGTGTGTGAAACAACACTCAATTGGCAAAAGACAATATGTTGGAAAAAGCCACAAGCCAAGAGCTTAATCGATATTCAAAACAAGATAGGGCATAGCTTTTCAAAAATGAAAATAACTATTTTAGTATGGCATTCAAAATAATTTGAACAGCATATGCTTGAGGGAGAAAAATGACTGGAAACTATTAATTACTTGAGATCTTAAAAGGATATTGGTAAAATGATAAATTTAAGCATTATTTCTAATTTTCATATGATTTAGTTATGTGTATTCATTATGATCTTGTAACTATAATTGACACAAACCATGCCTTGATTAAAATATAAAATTTATTGCAATGATTTGATAAGAATTTGAAATTTTATGTTGAATTGAATGTGTTTCTAATCTATGCTTGAATCAAGATTTAAAGAAATTTTGTTTATCAAATCAAATTTATCTTTCCTAATCAAAATCATAGTTTACCCTTTAGAGCTTGCATTTGTATATATATATATGTGTGTGTGTGTGTGTGTGTATGTGTGTGTGTGTGTGTGTGAGAGAGAGAGAGAGAGAGAGAGAGAGAGAGTTGTTTATTTTTGTGCATATACTCTCATATTTGTTCTTTTAAAGTAAAAAACGAAGGATTTTACATGAATTGTGTACATTTATATCACTGGTAGTGAGAGAGTTGGGATTTAGGTTTCGCACTTAGTCTTTGCTGAACAAAAATTATTCGTAACTAAGTTTATGGGTGAAACTGTGTGCAAGAAAAAATCCATTCGCTCATACGGCTTCTGTTTGGATGACAGTGTACAAAATTTGCACTACTATCGGGGCATATATAAGGATTTTTTCTATTTAGTTTCTCGTTTAGCTAAAACTTCTATAGAGCTTCTAACCGATTTAGCCACAAGATCAAATGTTTTAGAATTAATAATGGTGTATAAGCGATTTGATTGAGGATTTGTCACTACTTGATGTCAAATCCTTGTTTTAAGATTCATTCCATTTAGTATGAAGTCACTTTGGTAATTCTTCAATCCTTGCTCTTAATTGTTGATTTACTTTGTTTAGAGAGAATCTAGGTTATATACATCATTTCCTGGTACTGAATTTTTGGTGATATTAAGGTTTGTACATTTGGTGTACTTTCACACTTTCTAGGTTTTCGTCCTTAGTTTCTTTTGTTCTTTGTCTTCTACCATATTTAAGTGTTATGGGTCGAGGAAAAACACAAGTTAGGAAAAAAATTTGACCTCTGATTGGTCCTGGTTAGACTTCACATTCTAGAGAATCATTGTCATCACTACCACCTATGAAAAATCACAGACGAGGCTGGAGTGCTTTTATTCAGATTCCATATTCTACATTCAATGCCTTTTGGATTCAATGTACTAGAGATAGTTCTCCACTTGCTGACACTTTTATGTAACGATCCATGATCACTAAGTGAGATGTGGATTTGAAACATCTTTATCATTGTGAGGAGGGACATTACCTATTGTCCTCGATTGATGTTATTCGTGATTCTCCTGTAATCAGACCACATCAATCGGCCAATTCTACCACTGTCAGTGATTTCTATGCAAACATTCTTGTGACTTCTACATCCCCGATTGCAGTGACTACATTTATTCGTAGTATTTACATTGAGATCACATGTCATATAATTATTATACATTTAGCTCTTAGAACTCGTATTATTTATCTCAATTTTAATGCATATTGTGAGGGTGGGATCACATGATGAGGTTTCTTATTTCTAGGAGGGTATAGGACACATAAGGCTATCTTTTTTTTAATATGGTGATATGGCAAGGAGATTTTCTTTACTTCACTTATTAGTTATTTACAACATGATGCCTCATCGTTGCACTTAGGAATTCCCATACACGATAATTAGGTTGATGTATGAACTTGTATATAGTTAGGTTATCGATTATCCTTATCTTGTACTTCAGTTGATGAGGAGAGCATACACAGTTTCTAGAGACGAGACTTTAATTTATGGACGATTGATTATGGGTTATTTATATTAGTTGGGTGTTCCGATATTTTTTACAGATGAGGTTTCTTTTACTTTTAGGACTAGTTTGAGTGTTAGTTCATCAAGTTATTGAGGCCATACTACTCGTAGACCCCCTAGATAGACTACTGATCCCGATGCACCGACATATGCTCCTGCACCCCATCCTCAACCTGCATCTATTCTAGAGACGAGACCTCATCAAGGTTAGAAAGAGTTAATGGAATCTCAGTTTGCATAAATAAGAAAACAGTAAGATGTCGGATACGCCTGCTTATTGTGGACATGTTTTTATTACAATTGATTGTGTGCAAGCTAGTTTATGCACAAATGTTTCTTTTATTAATGACTATCTGAGACAATCTAGAGAATTGTCTCTGAGTTTTCATCTGCTTCACCACCACTAGTTACCACTCTTACTTGTATTCCTCATGTGGGTAATGAGTAATATTATGAGGATGATGAAGGATATAATACCGATGATGATGAGATAACGGATGATGATTGGAGATGTTCGCGTATATTTATTTAATTTTGTTGATATTTGATAGTACCTCCATTAGCATTTAGATACATTTGTCTACATTGGATATATATATACCATTTTCTCTTGTACTTGGTAATTTTGGATGATTGTATGGATGTACATTTACTCTTTGTATGTCATCGAGTGATTTTGGTTGTTATGATACACTTTGTTGGTTTTATGGATTATATTATCTCATTCATTTTTTAATTCTCAGTATTCTATATACATTCATTCTATATGATCTTATTCTAGTTAGATTGTTTTTTATCACATATCCTAATTTTATTCTTATTTATTGATATCCTTAATCTACTAGGTCTTTTTTTGAGATTCATATGATGATACAAATGTATATGCTCATTGTGTATTCCATTTATATCTTTGGTGTTTCACAAGGTTAACTAGATTTTTCCTCACTAGTTCTTTTTTTCATTGGGATTGTACTTTATTACCACGTTATACCTTATGTCTACCCATTGTCTATAATATTTTCTTCTCTTCCACTTTTCGTGTTAAAATGGGAATATAATTTTATTGATGTGTTAAAGGGCGATAAATATCTAAGAGAGGGGAGATGACCCGATTGGGAAATGATTAATTATTATTGTTTGGGGAGATGATTTGTAGGGGGAGATATACTATTTGTGTTATCCATTGATATTAGATGATTTTGTTATATTCCACGTGTTAATATGGATTATATTATCTATATCACATTATGCATAGTATGTTCTATGACATTCTCTTTGTTCTTTCATATGATTTCAGGTATAGTCATGTTGATTTCGACTCCGACCCACTATTTCAGACTCAACTTTGACGTGTCATTAGTATTTTGGACTCATATTTGCATTATTTCATACTACTCTCATATATGGCTAATGTGGAGTGGCTTTGACAGGAGTAATCAAGAGGTCAATGCTTTATTTGCAACCCTTGTTCATACTAATTGAATCACCATTTTGGCTAGACCCAATTTTGAAGAAATCTTTAGCTGTAAAATAGATTGATCCCTTATAGGGGAGCTTTTTTATTTCCAAGGATTTTTATTGTGGAACATCACCTCCCACTTCTCCTCACTCTAGTTCTTTTGGGGCGATATACTTGCCTACCTAATTTCCTAGGCAATTTGTCTTCTACTAATCCATTCATGTCCTTATGAGGAGTCTAATTAATACTCATGTATTTTTTAGGTCTTCTCACCTTTTTAGACAGTTGTTTTTGGAGCACGTTCCAATTACCATAAGGTTCAAAGCAACTTTAATATAATTAGGGCTGAGTCTGAAGCAGGGGTGACCCCAGTTTTTATGGATTAGTGGTCTAAATACTTTTAAATTTTCTTAAAACCATTACAGGAAGCCAAAAAGCCTTCGAAGCTTTGTTTTTCTGGTAAGACTTTAGCTATTTCTTGTAATCTTGTCTTTATTAGTATTGGCCTTAACTCAGTAATTTGTGCTCTTTCAGAAGTTTCACCTCCTAATGGTTATACTGTGTTCTACAAGAGGAGAGTGTCTTTTGAGGAAAAATAGACTTTTGAGTAGCTGGATTTGAGGGAGGAGAAAGTGTAAGAAGAAGAATCTCCTCTTGTTCGACCATCCATGTCAAGGTCCTCTTATGAAAATCCAACAATCACTTCCTCGAGCAGTATTGGTCTAGCTCAGACTCCCATTATGATATATTCGTCATTGATAAGAAGAATCACATGAAAAAATAATTAAAAAATATGTACATCGAGCCACACTAAGATCAGTTGGCAAGTATTCCGATGCGTTTCTTTTTCAAACAATTCTTAGTACTTTGGCATCATTGTACTAATAAATTTGACTTCAAATTTAATTTATTGTTTTTTTTATGTGAACTAAAAACATGTCGGTGGGAGTGTTGTTGTATCTCTAGTCTAAATGATATAATCTATAATATATCTATTATAACATTAAATGTGGAATAGATTATTCTACGCCTTTTGATTTGTGTTTGGTTTATTTGTCAACCACGATTTGAATTATTTTACATTATACGTTTTCATGACAATTTATATTAAACCTTCATGATATGAAATATTTTACATGACCATTTTTAATATATAAAAAATGTTTTCATGATAGTTTTTTAGATCATATATGACAGTTTTGTAGATAATACAAGACAATTTTATTGTATAAAATGATTTTTCATGACAATTTTTATATCATACATCACAATTTTGGTGGTTTAATGAAAAAAGTTATATATAATATCTATGTAATAAGACAGTTCTTACATGTATCAATTGTGACACCCAAACTTATAACTGAATTTACCTATAAAAAAGGCAGAAAAAGGCCTTTTATAACTATATTAAACTTTCATAAAAAATATTTTTCTTATTGTAAACACTAGTGTCCATGCATTTCGATATCAGATCACAACCATGACCCAACCATAGATTGAGTAGAATGCCTTGTCTATAGACATTACCCATTTATAAAGTCAAAGAGTTAAAGCTTCTAATGGTCTGTAACACTTAAGAATTGTTCGAAGCACAAAGACTTCCCTGTTATATGAGAAAGAGGAGTTCGAGAAATAGCTAGCTTAGGTCAATGATAAATTGGAGGTGGCCATTAGGGAGGATGTTAACTGTAATAAAAAATGGGCCAACCAGTTGGTGAAATTCAACTCTCAACCATTAATGAAACTCATTTTGAGGAGATGGATGTTCAAATTAGAACAAAGAGAATTGCATATGAACATTTTTGGGCCAATTTTAGGTCTTTTATTTTTTGACATTTCCAACAGTGTATAAACTTGCCAATATTTAATGAAATTATGCATTTTGTTATTGTTTCCTTTTTTCCCAAATAGTTGGGTAATATCGCTTTAGAAGTCTTGCATTTTTCTCTCTCAAGTGAATGTAACCATTTATGTTTCTTAAATGGTATTATCCACCTTTAAATGCTCTAAAGATTTAGAATAGACGTTCCCATTTTGGGGACCACTTTCCATAATTTGGATCCTTTGATCCTAAAGGTAAAATGGGTTTCCAAACCAAGGTTCCTTCATTAATGGTCTTTTTGTTTACTTACTTATTGTAGCTATTAGCTATTTTCTTCCTTTGGACCAGGATATTATTTAAGGCTCTGAAACTATCTTCATCAATGTATTTTAACTCCATGTGCATTGCTTAGTTATGAATTTTTATTGTTAGTTCATTTGGGATACCATTCTCAATGAATTTATAGTGATTTCAACGGGTAAAACAACATCACGCCCATAGGTCATGTCATGTGGAGTTACCCCAGTATTTGACCTTTTAGAGGTCATATAAGCCCATAGAACTTTTGGCAACAAATTGTGTCAATCCCTTGGAGTTATTTGAATCCCTTTGATCTGGTTTTTCTTATTTCCCTTATTTGTAGCTTTTTCCTGACCATTTGATAGAGCATAATAAGGTGTTTCTTTCGTCAAAATTATTCCTAACCCTGATGTAAATTCTGACACCATTTTTGATTTGAAGATGGTTACATTGCTCGAGGTTATGGTTTATGGGATCCCAAACATGTATAAAATGTCTTGCAAGGAATCTATCAATTCATTTTGGGTTACTGACTTTAAATCTTTTGCCTCCCCCATTTGGTGAAATAGTTTGTTGTTACCAACAAAAAACTGAGCAATTTAGAGGATGGATGATAAATTTTTTTGATGACATCAATAACCTATCCTCTAAATGTCCAAGGCTACACTACATATTATAGATCTGTAAAAGGAACATATTTCATAGGGCCATGTTGTTAGCATTTTTGACATCCTTTTCTAAATTCAATACTGTAATTTAAAATCAAAGGCCAATAAAATCCATGTCTCTTTAACAAAAATATCAACTTAGGACCACCTTGATGAGCCCCACAAAGGCCCCTATGGACTTTTGCTATAACTTTTAAGTCATTATCATTACTTAGGCACTCTAGGGTCATTCCATCAGCAACTCTTTTGAATAATTTCCCTGCGTACATAACATAATTGGTTGCTCTCTGCCTGAAAGCCCTATCACTCTTGATATTTAGGTTATTTAGATACTAAATTAGTGGGATATTCAATATTCTTGAATATCAATATTCTCAATTGTGACCAAGGGCTTCCTGTTAGGAAGCAGTGTTAAGAAACCATCAATGACACTGACTTTTAATTTCTCTTCAAATTTCTTATAAAGTTTAAAACTTGAAGCCTTTTGACCATTTTAGTGGCTTCTTCATTTAAATATATGGGAAGATGATTCAGTATGACTTCATCAAATTTGGGCAAAAAATTCAAAGCCATTTGGTTATATAAAGTTAAACCAATATGAATATATTTATAATCAACAATTAACTATCTTATAACCAATTAGGAATCACCAAAAATGTCTATCACAAAAGCATTGTAACTTCGAAGAATATCTAGGCCTACTATGACATCCTCATATTCCACTTGATTGTTAGAACATATGTTCTCTTCTAACTTGTATCCATGTTTGGTTTTAATACGTTCGAAGGAGTCAATGACTACTCCTTTTTCTAGCATTATTTTAGTTTTTGAACCATCAAACCACAATTTCCATGGACTTACACACGCGCATGCGCTCGCGCGTGCACACACACACACACACACACACACTCACACACACACACACACACACACACACACACACACACACACACACATATATATATATATATATATATATATATATATATATATATATATATATATATATATATATATATATATCATATTCCCCTTCTAGCTTATCGTCACCCGAAAGATCTGCAAAAAGAATCAGCCAAGTCTTGGCCTTTTACTTCTCTTTGAGGTATATAATGCATGAAAAACTTAGATTAGGCTAGAACGCATTTACACAAAATAGATCTAGTAAACTTATATTTGACTAAATCAATCTTAGAAATGGCAAACACCTCTCTAGGAAATAGATATTATCGTAATTTCATACAAGTAAACTAAGAGTCCAATATATCTTTTTCATTATGGAATATTTCCACTCATATTCATTTAAAAAACTACTAAGGTAGTACGCAACTTATTCTTTATGGTTCTCACAGTCTTGAGCCAACAGAACACCACTTGATGAATCAGAGATTGAAATATATAACTTTAGTGGCTTGTCTTCTCTTAGAGGTGACAAAACAAGTGGCTTGACCAGGTATCTCTTGAGTGTTTGGGAATTTTTCTCATGATCCCATTTCCAATGTATCTCTTTTCTAAGAATGAAAAAAATGATTTAGTTTTTCGTTTTCCATTATATACAAATCTATGAAGGAAATTTACTTGACCAAAAAACCTTTGTAATTCTTTCTTTTTTAGGGGAGTTGTACTTTTACTTGTAGATTTAGATTTGGTATGATCAACTTGCATTCCTTTTTGTTGTAACAATTAGCCTAGGAAATTTCCTAGAGATACTCCAAAGGTACAATTCAAAGGATTCATCTTGAGTTGATAAAATCTCATTTTTTGAAGGATTTTTAAGGTGTGTTATATGACCGTTTACTATTTTTTATTGGATAATTATATCGTTAATATAATATTCTAAAAAGGTGTAAACCATATCATGAAAAATGGTATTCATTCCCATTTGGTATGTGGCCCTTGCATTCATTAATCTAAATGACATTTTTATCCATTCAAAGGTATCCAAATTAGCCTAAAATAAATTTTATGCACGTGTTATTTATCCATACATATTTGGTTATAACCAGAGTGTCCGTCCATCATATACAAGTTAACATCACCAGGTGATCTATTTGGTGGGAAACTATTTTGGGATTAACATTTAAAGTACAAAAAAAAAAATCATCCCCAAAGAACTTTGATTAATCATCATGTTCAATGATTGGTTTAAGAATATAATACCATGGGAATCATATTGTTATTCGTGTGAGGAGTTAAAGGTAGAAGATGATGAAATCCTTGTATCCCTCCAAAGTCTTCAAGATTATTGTTTAACCTTTTGTAAATCTCAAATCTTCTAGTGTATTATATTCACAAAATTTAGGTAGGTGTGTGGCCACCTTTTAAGATGAAAACCCTTCCTTATGAGTGAGATATAATGGTCTTTATATAAATCTCTTCACAAAAATGTCAATAGTCTTTTATCTCACCCCTTTCAAACCCTAATGACAAGTTATTATGATTCAAACCCCTTACCACACCTTTATATAAAAGTAAAAAAATGTGGTCTTGGGTCAAACCTGGTTTCTTGAAATTTTGGTGATAATTAGTTAGGCATGTTGACTATACTAGGACTCAAGAAAAATAATTAAATAAATAATCAAAAATACAAATTACAATTATCATAATCTATTTCCTTTCTTTATTTAATCTTAGTTAATTCCATTAAATAATTATGATTGCACTCCAATTTAATTATGACAGAAATATCTCGAATGCAATGGGATCTTATTTGTAAACTTGATTATGGTACATAATATGATTTCCCACCTTAATTGACCAATTCCCGCTTGACCAAATCAATTTATTGTTAATAAATTTTAACAAACATTTAATCAATTCCTTTATTCTCAGAATTAACTTATTTTCTGCGCCACCAAGATTAAAAAATAATCTATCGAACGGGTTTTACTTATAGGAAACAAAACACACAAGTAGGGGTGTTTAAAAAACCGACAGGACCGAACCGAACCGAGCCGACTACTTTTTTTCAGTCCTTTTTCTTAATCGGTCTGGTCTCGGTTTATTTGTTTGGAGGACCGACCAAGTCGGTCGGGTCCACAGTTTATAGATTCAAAAACCCTGTTAGGACCGACCCTGACCGACTATATATAAAATAATACTTTTTTAGATACATATGTATATGTATAAGATAAACAAATAGTGAAAATATTTATTTTAATATTTGATTAGTTTAAATTGTAGTTTATCCAATACTAGTTTTGTTTTAATTGTAAATTTCGATATTTTTTAGTTTTTAATGTTTGGAAAAAATAGACTCGGGTATATTTTTATTATTGTAAATGATGTAATTCATTAATGTGAGGAACGGCGGGTTAGACCGGACCGACCCTATAAAAAACCGAATCGACTAGGGTCGGTTAACCCACATTATCGGTCCGATCTCGGTCCATTTTTTTGGAGGACCGACCAAGTCGGTCCGGTAAAAAAAAAAAACCTTAAAATCGAACCGGACCGGACCGTGAACACCCCTACACATAAGTCTATCAAGGGGTATCACAATCCACAGTATCCTTTGAATATAGATTCCTCTGAATTATGATCTCAGGCCTACTTATACAACCGTCACACAATGTGCGCGTATCATTTGACCCGATAAAATTAGATTGCACTCGTATCAACATGACATTTGTGCTGGCTATCCAATCCTCATAATTCTCAGGATTAAGAATTTATGCACCTTTTACAAATGATGTGAGATTGCCCGAGTCTAATTAATATAGACTTTAGACTTAAATCTTATGGGTGGCCTTATTCAATACATTCCTAAGATATACTAGTCATAATACTCTGTTAAACTATTGAACATGTTCTCTAACAATAAAAAAGGTTCCCGATAGGATGTCAACTCCATCTCTAGGTTGTGAATGTTTCTATAATGCTAGAATTGTAATTTCGATATCCTTGTGAAAAGACTGAATCTGACTCATCAAAATTCCTAATGTGCTCTATTGATCGACATGTCTATAATTTATTTAAAACCAAATACAAGGAAATATCATAACCATGATTCTTATTTCAAAATGAACTGACACACATTTTCTTAAAGGTAAACATTAAACTTGGTTTTACTAATAAACCCCAAAAAATCTCCCACTTAGTCTTAAAGCCATGTATCCAACTCCAAATCTATCTATGCTGTAGTTCGTTGTCTATCAGTAGAGGATTAACCTAATTTTACTTGATACAACTTTAGTCATAAGCATATCACCTTATTGTTCAATTTCTCGAAGTAAGTGAAAACTATGCTCAATGTGCTTAACCCTCTTATGGATCATTTATTCTCTCGAACTTTCAATCATACCTCTATATTAACTAAAGAGTTTAATAGATAATTGCACTTGAATTAATCTCACCCAAGTTACTTAGGAAGTAATTGAACAATTTAGCTTATTTTAGTTGTCTCTCACGTGACAACAAGTTTTGCCTCCCGGGTGGATTCAACAATCCAAGATTGCCTCACAATTCTCCAACTTATAGCTCAACCTGATTGTAAACACATATTCCTAGGTAGAAAATCTTTAATCCATATCTGACTAAAACCTAGTTTTTGTTCCTAAAAGGTGTAAGACTACTAGACTGAAATCTATCGACCATGCTGAAGCCATAACATATTTTCTTATTTGCACACTATATCTAGAATTGACGAGGCTTCTATAATACCCCCTAATTTAAAGTAAATTAAATAATCAAATAAATTTATATGTGTATCTTCGTGTGTACTTATCTAAAGTGACTCGTGAAGTCATTACAAAAAATGTTTTTATTTGAAATCGAATTGAATTTAAAATACATTAATGAAATAATAATTTTTTAATGAATAAAAGAAATTATGTTAATATTTTAATTCAATTGACTTTAGGAATGTTTAGAATGTCCGATTACACCTTAAAAAGGTTGGGTAAGACCTTAGGTTAGTATATGACTTGGTCTAGACTTTAGACTATTTGGAATCAGTTTTTGGCTTAATGGGTCATATCCCATATGGGGTATAGCCCTAATTTCGTGGTTAGAATTATAAAAGGAAGATTAGGGTAAAGTTAAGCCACTTTTTACACTTTGGAGAACCATAGAGCTAAGGAGAAGAGGCTAAGTGGAGGAGAAGAGGAGGTTGGGCTTTTGGATTGGGAATTCAACCTACTTGAATTAGAGACAAGTTTATCTAGTATAATTTTATAAATGAGGTTGTGTTATAATATGATTAATCAATAGATTCTTAACCGAAAATTAATATAATCTGAATTAATCAATTTAATTTACAATTATTAGAACTATGTTAACTGGGTAATTGAGTTGCAGTACATGTTCTAAGAATATAACGAAATTGATTTAGCTTATCCTGATTTGGAGTAGAATTTCTTCAGTTGACGATTTAGATATGCAAATTCGTGATAGAGGATTAAAAGCCACTTGTTAATTTTGCAAAAATCTATAATTGGGATTTAATTCTATGTTAGGGTTCTTGGGATGAGAATGGAGATTTTTATTTAAAATTGGTGTAAGATTAATTTAAAACCATTAGAAATTCGTTAGGGTTACCGTTGGAACATTTATACATATAAGGAATTGAAGTTTGGGGATGTTTATAAGATTGGAGTTTTTAGGGTCAACAATGGAAGATTTTAACTCGGAAGATATTGATTATTGGTTAATCTTGTTTGAATAAGATTACAGCCTCATTAGAATGAAGGAGGATTATCATTTGAATAAAAAGGAAGTTTGTTTGAATGATAGTTAGGTTCTCGTTTGAACGACATTAGGAACTCGTTCGAACAAGAAGTAAATTCTCATTCGAACGAGGTGATTAAACGACATTTAATCTTATATAATAA
Source organism: Sambucus nigra (assembly GCA_949130495.1). Lineage (NCBI taxonomy): Eukaryota > Viridiplantae > Streptophyta > Magnoliopsida > Dipsacales > Adoxaceae > Sambucus > Sambucus nigra. Next base: position 646,378,423 of record OX422208.1, read on the forward strand.
TCTTACTTTAATGGGGTTAATTAAGATGTTAATGCTGGAATTAAGACTAGTAACCCTTAATAACACTGGATTACTTATTTGGTGTATTATGTGCAAAATACCGGGTGTGTGTACTCATGGGATATATATTGGACGTAATATCCTTATGGGGTGCGTGCGACAGAAACCGATACCCTGATGCAATGATGATGGGTTTCACTTGGTTATTATTTACTCCGGACACTACGTGATAAAATTACTGTTGTATATGTGTAAGGTTTGCGGGTTGAACCTTTTATATAGCTTTAGGTATGTGATTATATGATTAGTATAAAGGCATAGTGATTATCCCTTGTAAAGTCTTGGGTGGTTATAGGCATGGGACAATCTATTCTTATGCCTAGTACACACGAGAAATCCATAAAAGTGATTGTATAGGCCTTCGTTATGTGTGGGCGTGTGATGGGGTTCTTTTATGAGGTATGTATATGGGGTCGTGCTTGTATTATGTGGACATAGATGTAAAAATTACTTTCCATTGTGACATATGAATGAATGAAAATGTAATTGGTATATAAAAGTCTATAGTAATGATTAAGAATTAATCACGGGGAACATATAGGCTTGTGAGTAGAGGCATATGATATTTAGGGTTATTTTGGGTTGGGTTAACTTAAAAGAAACTAAAATACAAAAGAAGGTGTGTGGGTATGTTGTAACGTAAAATTAATTATATCGTTATACTATTTGTACTTGCTATTGACGTATCCTATTAACATTTTTTAGGACACAGGACATCAGTGAAACCTTACCCTTTATCAAGTCTTGATCTTATCATCGTTGTTGATATTATAAGATACAGGTGTCAATCCTGCGTGCTCATGATTTTTGTTACTTGTATTATTTATGTTAGATTTCTAATAGATAAAGACCGTTTATTCATTATGGGTAAGTATTATGATAGTGATAGCATGTGAGGGCTTTAGTACTTTACGATGGATTTGGTATCATAGAATTGTGGTTACTATAGTTCACTCATTTATGTTTAGTTATTTAGATTATACATTCAATTTTATTTCCAATCATGCTTATAATGATACTCAAGTGTTTAGACTTTTATTTTATTTATTTTAAAGCCGATCAATCTAGATTAGATTTTATGGGGTGTCACAGTTGGTACAAGAGCATTCCATGTTCTAGTATCCAAGGAACTTGAATGCTTCCATTACTTTTTGCATAATATTATATGGTAATTTAGACCTTATCATTCAGATTTTTACTCCACCTTCATACGTGTACTTATACGCTTTTGTTTACTATCTTTCAAATGGATACCATAAGATGTCGACGAGTTATCTAACCGCGACTATCTACTTGTGCCGAGTCAAAGACATCGACATCCCAGCAGCAGCCGCAACCACTTCCACCATAGAAGCTATAATAGGCATCCGCTACAGGTCTGACCCACTTGGTTGTTGTTATCTCACAGATAGTAGCTACGATGATGGAAGCCATGAATAACAATAGCCACCACCACATGGGTTTCCCATCCTGTTGTATCCATCTGGGAGAGAGAAATCACTACCTTTGAGAAAAGGAATCAACCAGAGTTCTTGAGATATACATACCCTATTGTTGCCCTGAAGTGGAGGCGTGACATCGAGCAACATAGAAAATGACGTGATAAGCTTACATCGAATGACTCAAGACCTTGATGTAATCTAAATTCCATAAGTAAATCTCATAAGCATACATCACTTTGATTTACCTACTTCTTACTATGTACTTCTCATAAGTGTACATCCTTTTGATTCATTGAGCTTAATGTGATGAGATTACATCGAATGGCGTGACCATGCAGTCAGTTCTTATAAGTTACAATGGTCTAATGTGAGGTGATCGTGCCTCTTACGGGGATGCTTGGGGATTACTTTGGTTTTTTTTTCCCTCTAGTGGCATGTTTTTAAGACGAAGTCTAAAATATTTCATGTTATCTTCATATTCTCAAACCGGGAGTCTTGTGACTACGCGGTCAGTTCCTACGAGTTACGTTGGTCTGTACAAGGTGTTCGTGCCTCTTACAAGGCTGTTTACGAGCTGCTTTGGTTTTTTTCCTCTCTAGTGGCATGTTTTAAAGTCTGAGTATAGATATTTTCAATTTTCATCATATTCTCAAATCGGGAGTCTTGTGAGTATGCAGTTAATTCTTACGAGTTACATTGCTCCCGTGCGAGGTGTTCGTACCTCTTACGGGGTCATCTAGGGTTGTTTTGGGCTTTAGCCCTCTACCGACATGTTTTTACCCTTAAGTCTAGATGTTTAGTAATTATCATCATATTATTAAACTGGGAGTCCCATGATTATATGTTCAGTTCCTATGAGTTAAATTGGTCCCGTGCGAGGTTTTTGTCTCTTATGGGGCTGTTTGGGGGGACAATTTTTGGTTTTCACCCTCTAGCGGCATGTTTTAAAGCCTAAGTCTAGATATTCATAAATTTTTCTCATATTCTCAAATCAAGACTTCAATGAATGTGGAGTCAGTTTCTACGAGTTTTATTTGTCCTGTGCGAGGTGTTCATTCCTCTTACGGGGCCATTTGAGCTTTTGCCCTATAGCGATATGTTTTTAAGCCTAAGTCTAGTTACTTGTAAATTATCATCATATTCTCAAATCGGTATTCCCATGACTACGTGATCAGTTCCGACGAGTTACGTTATTCCTGTGCGAGATGTTCGTGCCTCCTATGTGACCTTTAAGATTTTTATTTTATTTTGGCCCTCTAGCAGAATGTTTTTAATCCTGAGTCTATATTTAGAAATTACTATCATATTTTCACACCGAGAGTTCCATGACTATGCGATTAATTCCTATGAGTTATATTGATCCCATGCGAGGTGTTTGTGCCTCTTATGGGGTCGTTTTGTAGCTATTTGGGATTTTTGCCCTCTAGATGCATGTGTTTAAGTCTAACTCTACATATTTGAAAAGTATTTTCATATTATGAAATTGGGAGTCTCATGACTATGTGGCTAGTTCCTAGGAGTTACATTGCTCTCGGGCGAGGTGCTCGCACCTATTAATGGGTCGCTTGGGGGTTGTTTTGAGTTTTCTCTATCTAGCAATATGTTAATAAGCCTAAGTCTAGATATTAACTAATTTTTGTCATATTCTCAAGTCGGGAGTCCCATGACTACGTGGTCGGTTCCTACAAGTTATATTGGTTCCTTATGATGTGTTTGTGCCTCTTACGAGTTCGTTTGGGGGCCTTTTTAGGTTTTCATCCTGTAGAAGAATATTTTTAAGCCTAAGTATATGTATTTGTACATTTTCAACATATTATAAAATGGGGAGTTCTTTGACTAAGTGACCAATACTTATGAGTTACATTGGTCCCATGTGAGGTGTTAGTGTGTTTTATGGGACTATTTGGTGCCTATTTTGAGTTTTTATGCTCTAGGGGCATTTTTGTAAGCAAAAGTCTACATATTTGTAAGTTTTTGTCATATTTTCAATCCAAGAGTCCCATGACTATGGGGCAAGTCCTACGAGTTACACTTGTCCCATACGTGGTGTTCGTGCCTTTTAGTGGGTCGTTTGGGGCTGTTTGGTGTTTTTGTCCTCCAGCGGTATGTTTTTAAGCCTAAGTTTGGTTATTTACAAATTTTTATTATATTCTGAAATCGAGAGTCCCTTTACTATGCGGTCAGTTCCTATGAGTTACATTGGTCCTATGCGAGGCATTTGTGCCTCTTACAGGGGCCATTTGGAAATATTTTAGTTTTTTCCCTCTATAGGCATATTTTTAAGATTAAGTGTAGATATATTCAAATTATCATCATATTCTAAATTGTGAGTCCCATTACTATGCAGTGAGTTCCTACGAGGTACATTTGTCCCTAGCGAGGTGTTCGTGCCTCTTAGGGGACCGTTTGGGGGTTGTTCTAGGTTTTCTCCCTCTAGTGGCATTTTTTTGAGCCCGAGTCTAGATATTGTAAATTTCTGTCATGTTCTCAAACCACGAGTCCCGTGACGATCAGTTCCAATGAGGTACAATGGTGCCGTGCAAGTTGTTCATGACTCTAATGGGGCTGGATCGGGGTTGTATTCTCCAACGATATATTTTTAAGCCTAAGTTTAGATATTTACTAATTTTCATCATATTCTCAAATTGAGAGTCCCATGACTACATGGTCAATCCCACAAGTTACTTTTTTCTTGTATGAAGTGTTCATGTTTTAATGCCCAAGTCTTGTGATTTGCAATTTTTTGTCATATTCTCAAACCTGGAGTTCCATGACTAGGCGGCCAGTTTCTAAGTTACATCGCTCCCGTGCGGGGTGTTTGTGCCTTTTATGGGTTCTTTTGGGTATTATTTGTAGGTTTCTCCCTCTACCAACATGTTTATAATCCTAAGTCTAGATATTTGTAAATTACCATCACATTCTCAAAGAGAGAGTCACGTGATTATGTGGCCAATTCTTACGAGTTTCATTGGTCCCCTACGAGGTGTTCGTACCTCTTACAGGGCCGTTTGGGGGCTATTTTGGGTTTTTTCCATCTAACAAAATGCTTTTAAGCATAGGTCTATATGTTTTCAAATTTTGATCATATTATAAAATCGAGAGTCCCTTGACTACATAGTCAGTCCTATAAGTTACATTGGTCCTATGCGAGGAGTTACCACCTCTTATGAGCCGTTTGGGGACTATTTTGGGTTTTTACCCTCTAGCGGTAAGTTTTTAAGACTAAATTTAGATATTTAAATTTTTTCGTCATATTTCCAAACCGAAAGTCTCATGACTACGCTATTAGTTCCTGTGAGTTACATTGGTCTCATGTGAGCTGTTCGTCCCTCTGTCAGGGCCGTTTGCGTTTTCGCTCTATAACGACATATTTTTAAGCCTAAGTATAAATATTTATAAATTTTCATCATATTCTCAAACCGGGAGACTTGTTCCATCCTAGTTAATTCATAAGTTATACTAAACATTCATAATTCAAACTTAACATTCAGAAATAACCTAAACATTCATAAATCAAACAAAAGCACCAATATAACACCAAATATCATAACATAATACAATTTGGATACAAATAGGATTGTCAAGGTCTAATATAATAATAGGATGCAAATAGAATTGTTAAGGGTAAAATAATATTTTGATACTCAATATTCCTCTAAATCGACTAAAAGATCCTTCACATTAGGCTTATCATTATGAGAAAGCTGGAATGCTTTAGGAACCTTTAATGTGTTAGATTGAGTAGTCATACCCTTTAGTGCATGCACAATAATAAACATATTACCATCGTTTATTCACTTTGAGTAAAATACCTTCTTTACATTCCGAAAGGTACAAATAACATGCACATCGACTATGCGATCTTTACTTTTCGTCTTTGATAAATCTACCATGATAAGTTTTAAGTTAGGATCAAATTAACAAGCATTTGTAGTGTCTTCCACCTTTATCCAGTCACAAAAGAATACGATTTCTATGAAATCTAAATAATTGAATTCCCGGATTTGTTGGACTATCCCATAATAGGTTAACATCATGTCATTTGTATTTTTTATCTCTTTTGCTAGGGACACAGGTAGTCAAGAAAAAAACTAAAATACAATTGTTTTGTGTCAAAAGATTTTCCTCAAATGGATATAAAATGAAATCAAAATCCTTGGTGTGGAATTTTTAAACTCTTTTGCACGAAACGTGGGACCTTTTGCATGTGAGTGAACTTGAAGAGAAGCGAAGGAATTGGGGGATCTTGGCATGGTTTTCTCCACAAATTGATTGAGGCAAGTTTATCTTGTATTTGATGCGGTTCTTTTGTGTTATATTATATCTATTCATTGAAATCTAAACTTTTTCATGTATTGAACCTGATTTTAGATGATTAATTTGATAATTTTAAAATTAACCTAATCAAGATAATAATTTTGTTAATTTATGATTTGATTCTCCCGTAAACTTGAATTAAATCGTTAGAGAATGATTAAAATTTGTTTTTTTTTTATTGAAAATCTATTAAAATCCATATTATTTGATGATTAAATCCATAGAAGTCATTAGTTAATTAAATAAGTTCATAAAACTAGGGTTATTGTATTAAATATTAAATTTTCAAGCTTGATTAAAAAAACTGTTTAATTATTGTTAGAATTGAGGTCCAATATTTTGTGTGAATAGGTTTTGGGGTTGGATGTTAGTTGGGGTCTTGGATGAATATTTTGAGTCCATTAAGGGAGTTTAGAGAGAGAAAATTTGGGTTTAAGAAGGGTTGAACCCCGTAACAAGGGAGATTGTGAAATATCGGTAGCAGTTCATCGATCGACCCAAGCCAATCGATCGACACTCTCAGCTTTTGTGTATTTTTGGTAATGGTTTGGTTGATTGTATTGGTTGGTTTTAGGACTTAGGTTTAGGTTGGATTGGACTTAAGTCTTATTTTATTTGTATAATAGAGTTGGATTTCAATGGCTTGAGATTTGGAAATTGGTGTTGGGATTATTTGGATAATTATGAAATAAAGGGGCTAATTTTGAGTATAAGGCATTAGCTGCAAACCTGAGAGCAAGATGCATTGTTAATTAGGATTTTGGAAGTTTAGAAGATTGTGCTTGATGGAAAAAATTTATTGGGTAATTACAATATACTGGTGGGGAATTTATCCTTCGGGTGAGATCATGATTGAATTAAGAAACCATAGAGTGAGGTGGTTTATGTTTTATTGTCTTATGTAATTTAAGTAGGGGTTGATACCTAGGTGTGAAGCATTGGGAATTTAGACTAGGGTTATATGATTTAATGTACTTAGTTTTAGTTCATGGTGGGGTGAGACTATACCTAGAGATAGGAACCCTTGGTGTTGGCTTAATATAGTATGGGGTGAATATGAGGTTAAGATGTGTTTTACCTTTTTACGTAGCGATGCTACTATGAACCGATATAATTAGGGTAGGTGTACATATGTGTCTTACCTTAACCTGTTAGTGAGGGTTGTGTATGTATTTACTTGATCTCGTTAGTGAGGGTTGGTAATTGCTTGCATGTTTATTTTCAATGCATACCATGTGTTTATGCTCATGTATTTCATATTAGGAGGGATTCCATGATGGGGCATATGTGACATCGATCGCGATGGTACCTCGATGATAGAGGTGGGCTTGAAATGGTCATTTTACTTTAGGTCCTATATTTAGGTTCCCGTGTCTCGAGAGGGGTTTTATGAGGAGATTTCATACTTATGGTCTAGGTTATGGTAGACTATATGAATGATGTGTAGGCATAGAAATTTATCCCTTAGATGTGATGATGTCTTAGGTTTGGGGAGGCCTAAGATAATGCCAATTGTGAACGTGTGAACCCCACAGGCGTTAAGGGAAGGTCTTCATTATTTGAAGCTTGAGTGAGAGCCCATTAACATACGAGTCGATAATCATACTTATTTGGATATTGAACTTTGAGATCGTCTTACTTGTTGTATGCACTTGAGATGCTTAGTATAACAGTTATGAATCCATCCATTGTTATATTGGAATTGTGTAGAATAATATTTACTAATGGATTCACTTGGGTTTGGGATTTTAGATGTGTGTGAAATCTAAAATTATTTGGGTTGCGATACAAGAGATAATTGTACTTGTTTATGTGATATACTAGAGACGTACAAAATTTATAGTAGATATCCATACTTACACGTTTATAACTCGGTATGCTTGTGTTTTAGTGTATTATTTTGTGGCGTGATAGAGCCATGAATGGACAGACTTGAGATATATGATTTAAGACTAAGGGTGGCACTTTGGTTACTTAGTGAGACATACCACATGTTTGAGACTACCATACAACATATGTTTTTGTAATCAAAGATGATAACTTAATAATGTGAAACTAAAGAGTAAGGGATTGAGAAGTAACACTTTAATCACAAGTTTTATGTATGGGTTCGGGATTAGAACCACATGTTATATTATATTGTTGGGTTGGATAACTAATAACTTAAAATTCACTAAAAGACTAGAGGAATATTTGTCGCTATATTATATCCCAATATGTTATAATCTTATACTACATAAACTTGTTATTTACGTTGTTGTTATATATCTGTTTTCATGGGTCTTAGATTATTGTTCCTTCCATTGTCAGAGTTAATCATTAGATGATCACCTCTAACGGCATTCTGTTCTTCAATCCTAGGATGTGTTTATTCAGTAGGTTCACTCATTCAATCTTGTTTTATTTTATGTTTACAGGAGGATTGTATCTTGTATAGTTTATTCCTTAGTCATATTTTGTACATATTGTACTCGTATGAGACTTGGATTATTATATTATCGGTGATTGACATCAGAGTTGTTTTTGTTTTACTTAATATTGAGTTATCTCATTTCATTATGTGTTTAAGTTTTTATTGTTTAGTTATGATGAGGATGTTACCAAGTGTATTTGACTCACAATTTTTTATTTTATACTTGATCAATTTATTTATGAATTTTACGGGATGTCATAAACCTTAAAACTATTAATTGATAAATCTACCACTGGCATTGAATATATATCCATTGGAGTGTATGCAATTCGATTTCTAATATTAATACACACTCTCAATTTGTCATTTTTTTAATTAATGGAATTGTATTATAAAGTCATTCTACATACCTAACAATTTGAATGAATCCAACCTTCAACAGCATCTATATTTCTTCTTGTATCCTTGTTAGGACTCCGGAATCATTTGTCTTGGAAATTATTTGAAAAGTTTTATCCTTCTTTAATTGGGAGTACGGGTTCCACCAATATCATTTCTAAGATAGACAACTCATCTATAAGAGGAAGTTCTATAGTTGCTCCCTTTATTTTTATTTGGCTCATCCCATTATGCCTCACTGCACCTTCATACCCGTTCTCAAGTCTTCAAAGAGAAGAAACATTTATGACATTTGAAAGATTGAAGATCGTTCATCATAAACTTTCCTGAGAATAGTTATGAGGTAGTTTGGTAACTTTAAATATCCAGGAGTTATTTTAAAAGAGCATGCATTTAAAAGTTTTCAAAATATTTTTACAATGATTTATGAAGAATTTTTGAAAATCTCCCTGGCTCATTAGAATGAAATCGGGTAAACCATTCTAACAATTTCTGGAACATCTCCTTTTCGATTCTCTCTGAAATATGGTTCTAAGTTTTGATGGAAATCGTTCAAATGAGATATTATGTAGAATATGAACATGGTCGTAATTCATTCGAACGTGTATGCTAGTTTTTCATTTTTCATTAATTCTTTTCCAAATTTTTAAACCCTAAGTTTTTACAACAACTTCATCTATAAATAGAAATACGAGTTAAGCTTTTAGAGAAGCCTTTTAGATTTATTTTTGTGATCAAACTCTATACTTTTTTAATCCAAACGCTTGGATCTTTAAGGATCACTTTTTCAAATTAAGAAATACACAATCCAAAGTGCTAAACCATTGTTGAAAAATTCTCTACTGTTACTTTATGGAGTTGAGGCTCTACTGTTGAAGAAGAATGAAATCGCATGTTCCTGAGGCTGATCAGTGGATACCAAGGGAAGGTATGCTTCTTATGGGTAGTGTTGGAATGTACCTTTTCTATTGAAGATTTGATGAGTCTACCACGTTATACTTAATGGATCTATAAATAATCTGTAAGTTATTAAGTGCCTATTTTTCTTAAAATGTGTTAAATTAAAGGTTTTGTCTGAAAGGGATTTTTCCTCTATCTTCTTCCCGTTTTTCTTGGTTTGGAATTTGGCTTCATATTTTGTCTTTCATGTTTCTTTAAATCAAATCTAGATAAAATTTTATAAAAAGTGAATTTGTATGTTTGGCCTAAGATACAAGTAGTTCCATATAGCCCCTGCTACTTTCTCAACATTATATTCCCAAGAAAAACAGTCCTTGTATTGGTCTAAACGGTCTACAAAAAATTGCTTGTCTTCTTTACTTAGGTTAGAATTGACATAGGTGACTCTTTTGATTTTTTGGTTCCGAAATTGATTTCTAATAAGGGATCTAGTTGATTTATCATAACCTCTCCATATTCTATTGGTGAGTTTTCTAATTGATAATTATCCTGAGGATTTTCATCCTTCACATATTCTATAAAGGCATATTAGTCCAATTAATGATTTTTCCTTTTTCAGTTACGTTCCTCAATTCCAAATCTCTGAAATTGTACAAGTCTAGGGATAGCTTTCATTGACATGCTTAATATCGATGGATGTAGTATCTATTAAAAAACTATTTTGTTTTCTTCACTTGGTCCCATCAGACCAAAAACTAACTCATCCTAAGCCTCATCTGAGACCTCTCCCTTTAATTCTTCTATAACCGAAGAATCAACCTTCATTTGTCCTATATTGTCTTGGTAAATTTCTACCTCCACAATGTTTGAGCTAGTGTGCAAATATAATGGATTAACTTCCAGAACTTCTAAAATCCTATCATCATTCATAAAAAGTTATTTATGATGCATAAAATAAGGAATGCATTTGTTAGAGTGAATACAGTCCTGTCCAGGTAATACATTAAAGCTTGATTTTCCTCCAGTAGTGCAGAAAGAACTTTGAATTTTCTAATATCAACTGGCAATACAAACTTGGTTAACTTTTTATCTCCATTAAACTAGAGATAATTAATTAAGTCTGAACTAATTTGATGTTATGTTTTTTTTTATTTTGGAAAGCACATGATATGACATTATATTAATAGTTGCGTCGTTATCTACCAATATTTTATTAATTATAATTCCATTTATCTAAGTTGTAGGCTCTTTGAACCCATATATTAAATCTGGAGCAGATACAAATAAGTCAAAGTTGTCTACCTTTCACTTCTCATCTTCATCAACTTCCATTGTAGGGACATCATTTTCTTCTTTAGCTTTGAATATTTTTAGGAGGATCACAACTATATTGACTAGCACTTACTGAAGTAGAGACCCAAACTGGATGAACTATTTCTACTCCAGTACTCCCTGAACAGGTGCTATGGTATCCATTTCCATCACATCTTCCTTTTCTTTTTCATCAGTAGAGATATATCTAGAATAAATATCCTCATCCACACTTATGGCTTTTTATAACTCTTTGATCCTTTCAACCAACAACTTCGAAGAAGACCAGCTACCATATGTCTTCCTATAAAACCTTGGATTTGGATTTTATGATGAAGAAGAAAATATCTGATCCACTGCTATGAACAATCTTTGAGGCCTCTTTCTAGGCCTTATACTTGCCTTGGATTCTTTTTTATTGGGATAGATAAATCACCACCTTCGGTTCTCTTCTCTTTGACTTTGGTAGATTTACTAAATGCCACATACTTGGGTCCACCCACTGAGGTTTCATTGCCTTTGGTTTTCTTTGAATTTTGTTAAATGATTGTACCCTTTGGGTCTTGGATGGCAAACCAGTCAAGCACCCATTTCAACATTAGGATTGACATTGTGATTTTTGTATGTCTTAAGTTCCTACCATAATAATGTGATTTGGCCTCTTTAAAGCCAGGCCTAATGTATTGGTTATTTTGCGGAATCTTAGCATTACCTTTTGAGTTAATAAGGACCAGATACTGGTATCACCTTTGTTAAGACCTTGATTTGAATGTCCTATTGACTTTGAAACATTAGAGCTTTGGAAGTATAGCCATTGCTCATATTGTTGTTGTTTTTAGGCCGATGCTTTCCCTTCGATTACAAAAACTCGCACATCTATGCATATTGTTCTCTACACTTGATGCATAGGTGTTTTATGACCTTTTAGTGTGTATCCTGATCCATCCCAGGGTTCAAAGCCTTTGACTCAGAATCAATCTTTGTTTTAAAGTCAGTATGCCCATTATCTGTAAGCATCTAAATAAACTGCATGTTTGTTCATATTTTTCTGACATTAGGGAATGGGTCTTCATTTTTACGCAGGGTGTTTTCTTCTTTAGTAGGGAAGTTAATTTTCACTATCCTTATTATCTCTTTAATCATGTCGTGAAACATAAAACATAAATTTGTTGAATGGGGGAAAATATTGTGCCATTTACAATAATTTGTCCTTTTAATCGCATTTGTCTTTTTAGCGTCATTGGGTTTTCTTAAAATTTTATAATTTTAGGGATAGTCAAATATCACATCAACCTTAGAAATATCAAATTAATATTTTTTTACCACTCCCTACGATTTTGGGGTAAAAGACTCTACTAGTGTTTTCGAATCAAAGGTTCACAGATTATAGTTTCAGTTCCTATAATCTCAGTAACATCTATTTAGAAGTTAAAATCCTTGTAATATGTCTTAAAATATGAGGTATTTATTTTATTATCTCCTTTTAGCAGAGCCTCCTATCTGGATACCTTGTCCCAAATTAATTTAAAAGGTTACTATTAAAATTACATTTGCAACGAGAGTTGATTTGTAATTTTGATATTAATTTGGGAGAATTCAATTAATTAAATTAATTAGTTAGAATAGCTAAAATTTTTGGTGTAATCCCATTCCTTGATTTTATTTTTCAATTTTAGTCATTTCTAGTTAGTTGTTTTCATCTCAAATTTTAGTTTATTGTTATTTCACCTCACCTCACCTCACCTAATTGTTTCAATATTTGAAGAGCTAAAAAAAATTAGAAAAGTGAAAAAGAACAAAAAGAAAATAAAATTGAATTACAATTGAATTTCTCTCTAGCTTACCCCCTTGGAAGTGGATTGATACCCTTACTTACCTCTACACTTGATATTGTTATATTTTGTAGGTATTTTAAGGTTTTTGACTAACTTGACTTTCAACAACGACACATAAAAAGTAAAGTCATCAAATGGCGCCATTTCCGATCTTTGGAGCTTGACGTGCTTGAGAGGATTCCCAAATTCCATGATTCATTTGTATTGAACTTTTTATTTTTATTTTTAGTACTATTTTTTATTTTATTTTAGAAGGTTTGTATTTAGGATTTTATTACCTTGCTTGTATTGCAGTGCATAGAGAGACCATTTCATTTTCATTTTAAATTTGTAATAATTGAAGAAAGCGTGGTAGGGAAACCGGACAAGGTAGAGAGATGGCGTCCATTGGCGAGGAATTAGAAGCCTCTCTAACTTGAGTCGGTAGGACTCCCGTGGCCGACTGAGATTGACGTATTCTCCCCCCAGTCGACTCAACAATTTGGGCAGCCCACGGCCTAAAAACCGTGGGAGGTACATCTCTTATACCCTCGTGCCCTCTTGTTAGCGAGTTCATACCTTGTGTTCTCCTATGTGCTCTTATGTGATTTAATTCTTGCATTTAATTTTGAATGGAATGATGAATTAAATTGACTAGGACCTACGCCCGGTCACTCACGAGAAGGGATTTCATCACCCGACTCAATCACTTATCCTTTGTGTGCTACCCTAGCCATCACTAATTTAAAATCAATAAACTAGATAGCCCCATAGAATACGGTGTCGTATGACCCTTTTTGATCATTTTGACTTGTAAGATAACCCATAGAGTGCTCTCCATTGGGCAAACCCTCGAATGGTTCTCTTTGCGGCACGGAAGTGTCCAGGGAAACTGGATTTTAAGTGTGGCCACCAAGTAAAACGGGTTTGTGCTGTCCCCAGCGTTGTACCAGCCAATCATTTCGTCGTAGTAGCTTTGTGTTGAATCTCTGTGGCAATACTCTTGGCATCTTGTGATTAAAGTAGGAACACACATTTTGCAAAAGGCGATCACTTATATAAATTCCGTGATTTTTATCGCCCATGGATTTCATTAAAATTTTACTACCCCTTTCATTAATTTTCAAGATAAAAAATTGGTTATGTGCTAGTAGGGATTTTTCCTTCACTTGTGTGTGTCCAATTCCTTTTTCGGTAGTCCGTTTTAGTGAATTCATCCAAATCCTTAGTGTCCAAATTCCCCCCACCCTTTTTCTTCCAAAAAAATCCAAAAATATTTTCTTCTATTATTGTTATAAAAAAACTCAAAAATGTTTTCTTTCTTTCCAAAACAATAGTAAAACTACAAAAATATTTTCTTTTCCAAAAAATCCAAAAAACCAAAAACAAATCCCTCTTTGCATGCCCACCTGGCAACGAGTTAATCATCGATTAATTCGTTCCTGTAGTCTTTCCCCCATCTCTTCCACATTAGGAGAACCAAGTGTTCCCCTTTCTTCTTCCATTGCATCGATCACTTTGAGTTGTCCTCGAGTTAACATCTTTAATCCCACCATTCATCCACCCACCATAGCTGAAGAGCGTGCCTTAAGGGACTATTTTACCCCGATAAAGGCTACCCCACCATTTCTATGTTGCCCAATTTCCATGGTCTTGAACGTGAGTCTCCATAGACTCACTTGCGAAAATTTCTCACGGTCTGCGCTACTTTCAAAAATCAAAACTTAGATGAAGAAAATGTTCGTCTTTGGTTCTTTCCATTTTCTCTCCATGATAAAGCATCCATGTGGCTACATTCCTTGTCACCGGATTCTATCCATACATGGGCACAACTTGTGAAGAAGTTCATGTCCAAGTTTTATCCCATAAGTAAGACCAATGAGATGCGCCAAGCCATTCAAGATTTTCACCAAAAACCAACCGAACAATTTTGTGAAGCATGGGGCCATTTTCAAGACTATATCAATAGTTGCCCACATCATGGTCTTGAGCAGAGTCGCCTCGTTCATAGTTAATGGTCTAATTCCTTCCACTCGCACCATGCTTGAGTCCATGCACAAAGGCAAATTCATGCACTTAACTCCCACGGCCACCTAAAATTTTCTCCTTGAATTAGGCGATGACTCCCAAGATTGGGAGGGCACCAATGAATTTTCGAGATCTGAGCCACCACGAGTAGGAAGCACTTATGAGGCAAAACATGATCCCGATTTTAAAACCTTGCTCCCTGGCTTAAACACTTTGACTAAAACTGTTAATGCTCTCAGTTGTTCAATGCAACAAAATATTTCTCTTTCTAAACAAGTGATGAACGTCAACCAGTCTAGTCCTTCTTGTCATGTCTGTTTAAGTCAGGATCATATATCTCATTTGTGCCCCCTTATTCAAGATGATCCCGAACCCACTCTAGCCCAAGCATGTGCCTTTGATACAACTAGGAAACCCGCACCACCATCGTTTACTTACAATCCGAATAATAGGAACCATCCCTATTTTTCTTATAAGTACGACAATCACCTTACTCCATCACAACCACAACAACATGTTGGTGGTCGACCAGGGTTTCACCAAAACCCGCAAAGGCAACATCGCCCTCCTATCCAACAAAACCATCCCTCATCCTTCGTACCCCAAGGAGGACTGTCCCACCCCACCCATCAAATTGTCCCTGCCCTACCTCCGTCCTACGAGTATTCCCAGCCGCTTAGTTCTAACCAAGAGTTGGTCCCCCAACCCCCTTATGCCCTTCCACCCCAACAATCCACCTCCTCTATCGAGAATCTTCTCACTCAGTTTATCACGACTTAATAACAAACCACGCAAGCACAGACTCAAGCCATCCAAAGGCTTGAGCAACGTCTTAATTAGTTTGAGTCTGAGCGAGATAAAGGTCATTTTTCGAGTCAACCCATTCATAAACCTAAGGGGAATGGAAAGGAGTCGTCTTATGAGGTTGGATCCACTTCCATTCCACCCACCTACCAAGTGGACATGAAAGCGGTCAGTACTCTACGATCCAAAAAACAGGTTGACAGTGGTGTCGTCGATCCCCGTGATGTTCCAATCCCACCCACCTAGAATTTCCCATTAGAACCACTCCCTAAGGTCCCACCACCCCATAAATCCTCCGACAAGAATGCTTCTAAACCGACTGAGGTCATCCCTGCTTTTGTCCCTAAAACACCCTTCCCTCATAGGTTGGCACCAACAAAGAAAGCTCAACAATTTGATGTGATCAAGCAAGTTTTCAGAATGTTCACATAAATATTCCATTCCTCACTGCGATTCAACAAGTTCCTTCTTATGCAAAATTCTTGAAGGACTTGTGCACTGTCAAGCGACGGACGAATGTTCCTCGTGATGCTTTTGTCACTAAGCAAGCCACATCCCTCATCCATGAGAATAGCATTGTGAAATATAAAGACCCTAGTCGTCCCACTGTCTATTGCATGTTAGGAGATATGTTCACTACTTGGGCTTTGATTGATCTTGGATCTAATGTTAATTTTCTACCTTACTCTCTCTACCTTGAGTTAGGTTTACAAAACATGAGACCTACACGGGTTACTCTTCAACTTGCAGACCGTTCTGTGAAAGTACCTAAAGGAATAATTGAAGATGTTTAGGTGAAAGTGTCTGACTTTTACTACCCTGTGGATTTCATCATCTTAGACACTCCTGCTCCCAACCCAACTCCGGCCATGGCTGCAGCCACGATCATGCCCTTGTTTTCGGAGCGACAATCACAAATCGAGATCCTCCCATGGCTCCACCATCGCCGGCGATATCCAAAATGGGTCTGCCCCCAAAACCGCCTCACACCGCTACCTGCTCCGGCGCGGCTCCCTGCCGACGCCGCCGTCGGCAATCCCGTCGGCGTTCCCCTCCGAGCCAACTCGAAACCGCTCAGCCCACCTCCGATCGCGACCCAAACCCATCATCCAAACTCATTACCCATTTCCCATCTTCTTCTTACCCAATGTTAGTTGCCAAACTCAAAAGAAAAAAACCAAACAATAAACACCAAGCCAACTAAAAACCAAATGACCACATTAGGGTTGGGTTTTTTTTTTTCGAACATTCCGATTTTGGAACGTATCTGATATCCGATTTTCCGATTTCTGAAAATATCGGATGGAAAATTGGAAATAATTTCGAATTTCTGAATTTTCTATTTTTCCGATCCGATTTTTCCAAAACTATGCCGATCCGATTTTTTCGAATTATTTTCGATTTTTTCTGAATTATTTTCTGATTTCTAATTTTTCTAATTTTTTTAAACATTCTCGCGTGTCCCACATCGGCTATGAGAGGAAGAGATGCCCCAAAAATTCCTTTATAAAAGGAGAATATCCCTCTATCCTCTACACAAATGAAAAATGTTAGGTTAAATCTTTTTTTTCGATTTCTTTAAAATGAGAATTTCGAGTAATCAAAAATCCTATATTAATTTTTTTGAAATTTTGGAATTTCCAAAATTTCTGAATTTTTAGTATATGTTTTGAATTTCCGATTTTTTCCGTTTTTTTTTCGATTTTTTGATTTTTCCAAATTCGGAAACTTTTTTGATTTTCCGAAAAATTGGATAGGAAATTGGAACAAATATTTTATTTCCGAAAAAATTGGAATTTTTTTCGAAAGGTCATTTTTCGATCCGATCCGGCCGAAACACAACCCTAGACCACATGTTTAAAATACCCCTTTTAACCCAATTCCCATTTTACTCCCAACTAACTACTTATCCCCTTTTCCCCAAAATACCCATAACTAAATCAGATTTTATTCCCAAATCCACTCACCCACATGACCTCACACTCCTCTCACCATTTCCATACACACTCAAGCCAATTCCCAAAAATACCCCTGTGCTCCATGTGCCTCCTATAAAAGAAGATGAAGATCCCATTTGAAAGAGAGCTTTTTAGATAGGAATTTTTAGAGAGAGAATTGTAGAGAGATAAACACCATTTTGTAAATAGTTTTTTTTTTTTTTTTTTTTTAGAGATTTGGTGAGATTTAATTGTGAGTAATTGAATTGTATGGAAGATGATAGAGTTCAAATTGCCAATTTCAAGGAGACTTGTTGAAGATTTGTTCTATTTCTCTACTCTTTTATTATATATGCCTTTGATTATTTGTTCATCATGTTTAATATCTGTAATACCCCGTATTTTTATGCTATATTAATTTAGGGATTTAGTAAAGTTAATGTGAATGAATTATTTAATAAAAATTCAGAAATTAATTATGGTATAATTATTAACGTGAAGAGAGTTAGTAATTATGGGAAATTTCTTGAATATTACTATTGAGCAAAGTAATATATTATATTAGTTATATTGAATGTCATGAGTGAGTTAAATGACAATTTCGGAAATTTAAGTCGGAACGTGCTCGTGTCGTGTCGGGACTAAATTTTGATAAATAAAGTGAATATTTTATAAGTTGCCTGTATGGTCGTTTTGAGTGTGCCAACGCGTCCGGAAGGGTCGAGATAGTTAGAAAAGTGTACCCGGGGGTTTAGTTTGGGTCTCGGGTCATTTTTAGGCCTAATTGGTACCCCGGGAGGGCGTTTTGGACATTTCACCTTTTTGGGTAATTAAACCCACGAAAATCAGAAACCTATATCAGCCATTTAGGTTAGTCAGCTAGGGTTAGAAAACTCAAACACAAGTGACGGCCATAGGAGAGGGAAGAAGAAAGCTTCCAAGACAATCCAAGGCTCCAAAAGTCATCCGTTTGCACCGCCGTCACCGCCAACACGTAGATCGCGAGACGGGCTACGCAACCACACCAAAAACATCTGCAAATCAGAACGTCGAGAATCCCAGGCAAGTGTTTATCTTGATATTTTCGTTGGTGCAATTTCCATATTAGTTTAGGAATGATTAGGGATGAAATATGTGGAAGAAAACCCAATTTGTGATAGGAAAATCCATGTAGTATTGGTTTGTATGATGATTCTGGAAACCCTTGCCATGTAGAGGAAATTAACCACGAAATTTTGATGATTATAAGAAAGAAATTCTGGAGAAAAATTTGTTAGAAATCTGTTTAAGAAAATTCTAGGGTTCTTGATAATTAGATATAATTTTGGGTTGAAAATCCATGTTTAAATGATGAATATGTACATGCCTTACGTTAGAAACCTCTGGTATATTGTTATAATGTTAGTAGTAGAATTTTTGGGACGTTTGGGTTTGGAAAATATGGATTTGGATGACGAAAAGTGGTAGAACCCGTAACTGCAATTCTGCAGAAATCGAAATACCTGCTTGATCGATCGATCGAGCATAGAGCTTCGATCGATCGAAGGTTCGATTGATCGAGCCCCAGACCTCGATCGATCGACCCCTCCTGGCAGACTCCCATTTCCCTTGTTTAATTAGTTAAACTAAATTTATCGTGAAATAATTCTTGGGTATTCTTAATAAAAATGTTTTGGGAGATAGGAAAGACCAGTAGGACATATGAATAAGTGTTAGGAACTTTATTATAAGACGAGAAGTTTGCTTTTGGGATAATTATATAATGAACGATGAAACTACATATTTCAAGTGAGAGATTACGGGGAATAGCTACGATAGTGAATAGAGGTATACCTACTGAATTTTCTACTTGGAAGGATAGAGTCCACGAGTGTCACGTAATAAGTGAGAAAACTCTTCGAGTTAAGGTTAGAGATGAAACCTTATACGTAATACTAATAATGTGAAATTAAGGATAAATGTTGTAATTATGGGTGACGAGAGGAACCTATATTAATATGATAAAAATGGTATATTTATATGATTGTGTGTACATATATTATATACATGTGAAAAACATACCGCGCTACTTTCTATCCTTGAGGTTACCGCGCTGGGACAGTCTTATCTCGATGGGACCTTTATGGGGGATATTGACTTGTACCCTAGAAGATAGATATCCTTGGTACAGGCTATCGAATTAATAGTTCCGACGGTCATAAGAGACGCTAGTGTGTGCCATCCTCTTAGAGACTTGGAATCTATGCTTCGCCTCGATATTATTTGTGTATGTGTTAATACAATTCGAGAGTGATTCCGAATTTGTATTCCCCTTGATATGAGTGGTATGGGGTTTGGATAGTAGAAGTATGCACGCACCATAGTTTTATTTGGGGTGCTGTTATTTTATATATATTATACGAGTAGTTAATATATATATATGAGATTTGGAAATTTGAAACTGCCTACTGTGATTTGATAAGTAGGACATGGTTGAAGACTCAAATAGTAAATACTTATCTTGTGAAAGTATAATATGACACTGGGAAACTTTATAAATTAATAAAGCTAAAACGAGAGTTGTGCTGCTAATTGGAAGTATTCTTTTAAACAATGATATTGTTCGATTTTGAAATCTTATGAGTAAGTTAAGATAAGCTAAAATATTGGGATGGTTAGTATGATAAAATGATAAGATAAACTGTTGCGAAGGTTAGTACGATAGGCGTGCACATTAGAAGAGAGGTGAGAATTTTTCAAGAGAGTGTCGCTCTAATATGTTGTTGCATTGGCCTGTATCAATTTAAATACTTGCTAAACGTATTTTAAATCAAACACACTTTCGGGCTCTGACTCGTTTCTCTCTCTCTCTCTCTCTCTCTCTCTCTCTCTCTCTCTTGTATATATATGTATGTATTACAGGTGCCCAGCCATAGGGGCATCTTGCTTAGGATCTCTTGGAAGGAACGCGCTGCAGCTTAGGTGGGAGTTGCAGGTCTCCTCATTAGACGACTTCGTTCATTCGGATCCACTCTTAGTACTTTCATTTAGTTGAGCATGTGTAGCTCTTTCCATTATTCCGTTGTTATTGGACATTTGTATTTCAGTTATTTCCAGTATTGTTACTATGGGTTTTATTCAGTTTGATTGTGTTACTTTATATTTCGCATGTTGACATTCGATTGACGAATGTTTTAAATTAATTGGACTATGTTGCAGATATTTAATGTGGTGTGATTCTTACTTATTGAATGTTGTTAATAAAATAAATGATTTTCTTTAAATAAAATTTGGTAAGTATGTATGAAAATGGTTTTGACACTTTGCTTAATTATTTAGGGTGTTAAATTGGAAAATTTATTTTTATCGACAGTGATGCTGAGAATGAACCAACTGTTTACCTTGATTTAATGTAATAAAGGAGTGATTGCCCGGTATTTAATTAGGCGGGGTGTCACAATATCATGTTAGGCTCAATCCCCTTTCAAGGGGTGGGGGGAAACCCTTATTCGATGTTATTTTAGTTTAATTAGTTTGATTACTTAAAAATTCCCTTTGAATGTTGTTTTTGATCCCTCACCCTTAAATTTACGCCTCGAGAGAGCGTAAATGATTTTCGAGTGAAAATAAAAATTCTAGTTATAATACCCATTTTAGATTCGAACTAGAGATAGGGGTTTCTTAAGTGGGGTATTATAACTTGAATTTCAACTCTAAATTTATTTTCTAAGATTGACATAATTTTTAATTGATCGATCCTAGCAAGTGATAAATTAAAAGGAGTGTGGATCTATTTTATAGAGTTGTGGGGTGTTAAACTTAATTTTTTAAAAGGTTACTATTAAAATTACATTTGCAACGAGAGTTGATTTGTAATTTTGATATTAATTGGGAAGAATTCAATTAATTAAATTAATTAGTTCGAATAGCTAAAATTTGTGGTGTAATCCCATTCCTTGATTGTTCTCATAATTATTTACCTCACTTTATATCTTGTTTTAGTGTTAGAATTTATTTTTCATTTTTAGTCACTTTCTAGTTAGTTGTTTTCATCTCACATTTTAGTTTAGTGTTATTTCACCCCACCTCACCTAATTGTTTTAATATTTGAAAAGCTAAAAAAAAATTTGAACAGTGAAAAACCACAAAAAGAAACTAAAATTGAATTACAATTGAATTTGTCTCTAGCTTACCCCCTTGGAAGTGGATTGATCCCCTTACTTACCTCTACACTTGAGATTGTTATATTTTTTTAGGTATTTTAAGGTTTTTGACAAACTTGGCTTTCAACAACGACACACAAAAAGTAAAGTTATCACTAATTTCATCAAATCTCTTAATTCAGTGGCATCAAATTTCTTTCAAAGCCTAAATTCTAGTCCATTTTGTGCATATTTAACTAATTCAAACTCAGGTAAGACTATTTTCCATTTATTTATATATCATTTGTACGTATTTATGAAAGCAATTGCCTTAAAATTAGAATTTTTATTTAATTTGGCAAAATCAAGCATATAAGCTTCTGGATCAGTTTGGAAGAATTGTGTATGGAACATGTCTTCCATTTGTTGCTAAGTTTAGTGGTATACTTATGAACCTTATGAAAATTCGATCAGTGAGTGAAGTTCAAAACAAATGCAGTCTTAGATACTAATTTGTCCTAGCATTAGCTTAGTAACTGGTGAATCTAGCAATGTGATCCAGCGTGGATTTATTTTCATCTCTTGAAAAGAGGGTAAAAGTTAGGAATTTGAAACCTTTTGCCAGTTCTATCCTATTTGTCCACTTAGGATATGGCTTTCTATAAACTAAGGTCTGTACCCCTCGACCCATTGATCAGCATATTTCATATATGATATCCACAATATCATATACCCCAATTCCCTAGGCATTTGCCTATTTTGTGGAGTAATTTTGTGATTTATCGAGGGATTTGGCAGCACTAATGGTGGTGGAACCTATTGAGGCACATTTTTTGGTGCTTGATTGGCTAAAGGCTGAGACACTTGAGTAATTTGGTTATGAATTCCCCTATTGTTTCCCACCTCCGAGTTCTTATTGGAACACATGATTGTTGATAATCCCATAGTTCAAAGCACCTGGGAAACCTAGTTTGGTATCATTTTGGTATGGACTTGTCTTGTTACCTCGGTGGGTGGGGTGGGTGGGTGGGGGGATTATTCTCTCTATTAGGTTGTTGTATCCCAATTGGTTGTAGGTATTAGTTAGTCCTGAACTTTCCATTATTTTTTTGACACCTAAACCAGTGGTATTAGGGTATCCTCATATCCTTAGGTTGTTTTCAAAGTTGGTTTCACCAGTGTTAGGTCTATAATATATAAGATGATAAAGGTTAGGTTGAGTGGCAGGGTTTACACCAAGTTGTGGTGTATTTCCCTTACCACTAGGTATTGTACTAGTAGGTGTGGACAACCTGCTAGTCACGTTGGTGATAACTGTGTAATTGTTTGTATTGTGTTCCCAAGGAGATAAAAAGTAGGATTAGTTGGTTGATAAATTGGTCGTGGGTATTTGTAGATATACCAACAACTGGTGTATTGTGAATATGGTCGGCTCTTGGAGCCATTCGCATACTCAAATCATGATTGTGAGCAATTGGTGCCAACTCATGAGTTTTTTCAACCATTGTTTGCTCTGAAATAGAAACGCGTTGGTTGGTTGAGCCTATTCACTAATGTTTTCTGTTACATCCTCGCTTCTACGTGCCCTCGCAATAGAACAGTAATTCAGCACTGGTGTCCCACCTGGGATGCCAAAACTATGTTTGTATTCTTTTTTCTTGGCTTGGTTAAAAGGTTTAATTGTAATTGAAATTGTGTATTCAAGATTGTTGTCATGGAAACAAAAATATCTTAGGCTTGTGATAATATAAGACGGTTGTGCACCGTTGAATGCTTCAATTAAGAAGACTTGTGCCTCCCTTAAGGAAGACTTTAGTGTGTATGATCAATTACTACGAATGACTAAAACATAAGAAGAAGTAAATTGAATGAACTAAAACAAAAGTAAACCTTTAAAATTAAGGAAAATAAGTGAGACAAAGTAAAGGATAATACTATGAAATGTAAAGTAATAAAGTAAAAGAAATCAAATGTAAAGGCAAAAAACTTTTAATAAACTTGAAATAAAGTTATAAACTACCTACTTCAAAAGAAACAAAAGTAGTAAATAAATGAAAATAAAATAAAGGATAAAACGAGTAATGTAGTTTTTGGGTGAGGAAGACCTTTTTTTATTTGTCTGCTAGTTGCTTATTTATAGTTTTTTTCATTCAACGTAACTTATTTGGTAATTATTGGCTGATTATTCATCCAAATAACCCCCCATTCATATAGATAGTTTTCATCTATTTTCTACAACGTGTCCATGACTGTGACAGGTGCCATGCATGTTGCCAATTACATTGAGCTTGTGTATTAAAGTTAAACTATTATTAATGGTTTATAATCCCATGTGGCAACACCTCATTGGACTGTGATAATGTGGTGTAAATATCAAGTGGATTTAAAATAACCCAAAAATCTTTTTAAAAAATTTGAGACTTCGTTGTTTTATCATTTAACCCTTCAAATCCCCTCATAAATACCACATTAAATGAGTTTCAATTTCTAGTGTGACTATTTAATTACTACTATTCTTTCTAATTTTATTTTTAATATTTACAATAAAAATAAAACTCATAATATACATATCAAATCAGCTCATATCTCAACTTCATCATCCATCTCACTCATTATCCCCTAAACTCCCAAATAAAGACAAATTAACTAGAGCACTATCCCCTATAAATGCCCAAGAATCTAATATTATTAAAAATTTATTTTATCATTTATATATAAAAACAAATCTTGATATTTTCTAACTATCTTGTGTATTATTAGTATCGTAAAAAATATAAAAAATAAAACGCGCAACCTCTCTAATATGTAGTGGACTAACTAATTTAAAAACTAGTCAAATAAAATTTCAATTAATTAAAATATATCTATGTAAATAAATTTCATACTTGATTTATTGAATCCATATATTATTTAAATAATTCAACTAAAACTCGTAAAATTCCACATAATTAGTTTCTAATTCAAAAATAAGAATCTCAAATGATTATGACAATTTATCAAATAATATTTTAACTAAACTCTAAAATACGGAGTGTTACAATCTTCCCTCCTACAAAAGCAATTTTGTGCTCAAAATTCACTAAAAATTATTCTTTCATTTACTTGCTACATAAAAATCAATGATAGTGCGATGTACCCGTAACCAACCGAAAACCCCAAGCCCGAGAATACATGTAATCTAGAAATCTAACACCACCAGTAATACCCATAAAATTTATAAATAAACAATACAAATTCATGTCGAATTGAACCTTTTTGTAAGAAAATCCCATCTAAAGCAAACCAATTACGGAAGCTAAAATAACAATTTATAAAGTAAGAATACAACTCCTTTTATCATCAATATTCAAAGTGTGTTTTATAATTTATGACAGAAAGTAAATTACAATTATCAATAACAAAATACAAAGCTTTTTAATATCCCAATGCGTCCTAAACTCTAATATAGCCATAATCAATCCAAGCTAAAAAAAACACTGAAATATAAATTGTGGGGGTGTGATCGAAAAAATCATTTGGTTCATATATATGTTCCAAGTGAGCTACCTATACTCATGCGTGAATACAAGTAAAAGTGTATGCGTATGAACACTCAACTCAAATCCCAATAGAATCAAATTTAATCCTAGGATCTTGATAAGCACCCAAAACTGTACAATTTATACCCCCAAATAGACGTACTTTAGTTGCTATTTCTCGACAATATGGGTCTTATGTGCTTAAATGTTTATCTTGTAGGTCAAATGCACGTTTGCGATGTCAAAAGCTGTATTTCAAGGCAATTGTGCATTTTATGGAGCTAAATACCTCTCCCTTATCCCGTAACCTAGCTTACCCAGACTTAGCTTAAACTGTCCCAAACCCTCTGTGTGTTTAGTTGGTATCCTTTTTATTATTTTTTAGATTTTTAGTTTGAGTCATTTTTATTTTTAGGATTTATTTTAGATTTATTTAGAATTTCTAGAATTTATTTTTTTAATTTTTATATTTCTTTTTATTTAGTATTTTGATTTTTATTCTATTAGTTTTTAATTTTATTTTATTTCATCTTATTAGGATTATAATTTTTAGGATTTCATGTATTTTTAGTTTTATTAGATTTTGCATTTTCTTTTTAGGATTTTTATTATAAATTTTATTAGATTTTATTTTTATTTTTAGTTTTATTTTTTATTTAGTCTTTATTTTATTTTTAGAGTAGGAGTTTAATTTTAGGATTTTTAGTTATTGTAGTTTTATTTTTATTTTTATTTTTATTTTTATTTTATTATTTTTAGGGTCCAACTTAAACACACACACCCTAAGTTCCTACACACTATCCTACACCCTCATCCTCACCCATATTCCCTACACCCTCACCACACCTTATCCCTCCTACCATCTTCTTCAACCTCTCACCACTCTCTCTCCTCTCTCCTCCATAACCAAACTACTCATTCTCTCTCTCCCTCCTCAACCTCTCTCTTCCATTAACAATCCCCAAACCTCAACCACCATCATAACCCATCACCAGCCACTAACCCGCCGTCCAGTAGCCGGCTACCACTTAACCCTCCATCGCCGGCGGTCCTGCTACCCAACTCCGGTCCCATCTCTCTCTCTCTCACACCCCGCCACTGGCGGTGCCGACCCAAACGCCCCTGGACCGAACCCCCTGTCGCCCCTCTCTCCCTCATTCCGGCGGCGACGCTGGTGACTCGTCCTAACCCCACTCCGGTCGCCCAAACCCGATCGGTGCGACCCAAGCCCAACCTGCGGCGACCACCTGTGGAGCCACCGTCCCCAATCCTTCCTGGCCCGAGCTCCCCCCCCTTATGCCTCCATTTCCGGCGGAAACCAATCCGGCCACCATCTTCGGCCAAGTCCGGCGCTGATCCCGAGCCGTCCGTTCACCCCCTGCCGCCGCGACAGTCCCCACCTCCGTCGCCGGCGACAAACCCACACCCACCTCCTTACCTTAACCCGTTTCCCATTTAGCCAAACCCATTTGCAAAACCCACCTCAAAACCAAAGCCACGACTTCTACCTGCCAATTGCAAAACCAAAGACTAAGTCAACAATTCCCCACATGCCATAAACCCACTTATCCTCTTTTTACCCAAATACCCCGTGTGCACACAAATCAGATTTTTTCTCACCCACATGACCTCACACCCCATGCTCCCCTCACAATTCCCATGCACACCCAAGCAATCTTCCAAAAATGCCCCTTAACTTCATGTGTGCCATGCCTACTATATATTGAAGAGGAAGACCCATTTGCAAGGATCTCAAAATTAGTTTTAAGCTAGGTGTGATAAAATTCTCCCCACCCCTCTATGTTGAGTATTTGCATTTTTAGCAAATACCTCAATATAGAGGTGTGTGTTGAAAATTATCTCTAGGATAAAATTCACCCCACCCCTCTATTATGAATTATTGCATTTTTAGCAATTATTTCATAATAGATTGATGAAGTGAAATTTATCCCTTATGGGAGATAAATTCTAACCCATTCATTTATGTTGAGATTTTGCATTTTTAGCAATTATCTCAATATAAATTAATGATCTAGAATTTATTTCTTTGGATGAATTCTAATGTACAATTTTATAATTTTAGGATTTGCATTTTTAGCAAATCTCTTTTATTATTTAATTGTCCATTATGAATTCATCCACTATCCTTTTAATTTTTAGTTTGTAATTTTTAGTTTAGCTTTAATAAATACATGAGTGAAGAATTGTAATTGAGAGATTGATGATATAATTGAAGATTTCATGTAAATTCAAGGCTTAAATGGGTTTGATCTATTCCTCTCTTTTACTTTTAGTTTAATCATCTCATGCTTTCAATTGTTTAGCTTATATTTTTGGATGATGATTATTGAGGGCTAACCTCCCATTTATGGGATGAAATTTTGAAGCCCTCATGAGTCCAATTTAGTTAGTTTACTTTTTAGCTCAATTTTATTTACCTAATTTTTATTAGCTTTTGCATCTTAATTAGTAGTTATAAAATTAGTATAGTTAGTTAGTTAAAATATTCCCTTGAAAAATTCATAAAAAAATAGAAAAAGTAAAAATAGAAAAAAATATAATAAAATGCAAATGAATCTATATTTATGTCCTCTCCAATTTTGTGTTTCACCCTTAGATATGGATTGACTCCCTTACTTACCTCTACACTAGTTTTGTTATAATTTTGTAGGTTCAAGGGAAATTTTGATGGATAGAGAAGTTGCAACAACGACAAAATCTACATTAGAGGCAATTTTTCTTTTTATCAAATGGCGCCGTTGCCGGGGATTCGTTATCAAATGGCGTCGTTGCCGATCTTTGGGGCTTGAAGCACTTGCGAGAATTACCTATTTGTGATTCATTTGTATTGCACTTTTTATTTTTATTAGTACCATTTTTTTTAGAAGGCTTGTATTAGGATTTTATCATTGGCTTGTATTGCGGTGCATAGAGACACCATTTATTTTTCATTTAAATTTGTAATAATTGAAGACAAGCGTGATAGGGAAACTGGACAAGGTAGAGAGAGGGCGTCCAAAGGCGAGGATTTAGAAGCCTCTCTACCTTGGGTCGGTAGGACTCCCGGGGACGACTGAGATAGGCGTGATCTCCCCCCGGTCGACTCAACATTTTCGGCACCCCACGGCGTAAAAACCGTGGGAGGTACATTTCTTACACCCTCGCGCCTCTCCTGTTAGCGAGTCCATTATTGTGTGTATGCTTTGTGTGCTCTTATGTGATTTTATTCTTGCATTTATTTTTTGAATGGTGTGATGAATTAAATTACTAAGACCTACACCCGGTCACTCACGAGAAGGGATTTCATCACCCGACTCACTCGCTTACCATTGTGTGCTACCCTAGCCATCACTAAATTTAAAATCAATCAACTAGGCATCCCACTAGGAGTAAATTTTGCAAAGGCGATCACAAAGAGATTTCCGTGAACTTTTATCGGCCACGGACTTAATTAAAATTGGACTACCCTTTCGCTAAATCTAAAGATAAAAATTGGCTATGTGCTAGTTAGGAATTTTTCTTGACTTGTGTGTGTGTCCAATTCCATTTTTCGGTAGTCGATTTTAGTTAGTCCGTCCAATTCTAAGAGTCCATATCTTTTCCCCACCTTTTCTTCCAAAAAAAAAATCCAAAAATATTTTCTTTCCTTTCGAAAAAAAAAAAATCCAAAAATATTTTTTCCCCACCCTTTTCTTTCAAAAAAAAAAAATATATATTTTCTTTCATTTTTATAAAAAAATACAAAAATATTTTCTTTCTTTCCTTTTTAGAAAAATCCAAAAATATTTTTTTCCTTCTATTTCTTCACAAAAATCCAAAACATATCTTCTTCCTTTATTTTAATAAAAATTCAAAAATATTTTATTCCTTTCATTCTCTAAAAAACCAAAAAATCAAAAAATAAAAAAGGTCGTGTTCGGTGTTTCTTCACCCTCACCCTTGTCAAATTATCAAACAAGACTGACGCTTCAGTCTTGTTTGGGGGTGATTCTCATCACCCAATTTTCTGCCGCCCCGCGCCATCATTGTTCTTTTCCTTAGGGTGAGAATGGATCGGTCTGGCTGAAGACATTAAACTTAGCGCTACCGGGAGGCAACCCGCGTTTCTTGTACTAGTCTCATCCTGTTTGGGGGTGGTGTTTCACATCACCCTTTATTTTGCCATGTTTGTAGACTTGTACACATTTTTTTTCTCTTATCATTTATTCTGGTTTATTCTTCGCTTCACTTGTCCACTTCATTAGCGGTTCATTCTGGTAATCTATTTCCTACCTTATGCTCTCAATTTTAAAAATCATTTTACCTAACATCGAGGACGATGTTCCTTTTTGTTTGGGGGTGGGGAATTTTATCAAAATCGTGCCTCTTTTGAAAATTTTTGAGTTTTGAACCTGATTTTTAAAATTTCGTGCAGTTTCTTTCATCTCACTCATTGATGTGAATTTTCAATCATCCATCTTTTAAAATCTAGGAATCAAGCTAGAGAATATTTTTTCTAAATAGCGTATGTAATACATAACAAGGCATTTTGCACCATGAATTTCTAGACTCAACAAAATTTGCGCACTTATCACATCATTACGGTTAGAGTTGAGGAATACTACAATTCTAAAGAGAACCTTAAGGATCACTAGTAGAGACTTTAGCCCGTGAGATTTGTGTCTTTCACCCTTTTTGAGTGTTTTACGCAATCTCCGAGTCACAAGTTGATTCAACTTCTTTTGGGTCCGCACTTTAATTGTCGTATGATCTCATTATCTTTCATAAAATTTTGGCTTGATCATCGAGAACGACATCACTTTCGAGTTGTAAGAAACGCGTGTCTTAAAATTTGTCCCGATCACTAGATTTTCACCACACCTTCACTCATACACCAACCAAATTTCATTTATCATACATTCATACACTTTCCATTTTCCATATCATCACCATATACCATACCGCCCATTTCCATATCCACAGAGAATAGTGTTGAAAGTAAAAGGAGAAGATCCGTCATAGAGAGTGTTTGCATTTTTAGCGAATATCTCTCCCAAAGCCGATTCAGATGGAGAAAAATTTGATACAAATCTATGTTGGGGTTATTTGTATTTTTAGCAGATTTATCTCATACATTGATGCGTATTTGGAAAAGAAAAAAAAATATAAGAAAAAAAGAAAAAAAAAAGTAAGTAAGTAAAAAAAAGGAGATGATCTATCATAGAGAGTGTTTGCATTTTAGCGGATATCTCTCCCAAAGACGATTCAGATAGAGAAAAATTAAATACAAATCTATGTTGGGGTTATTTGTATTTTTAGCAGATTTATCTCATACATTGATGTGTATTTGGAAAAGAAGAAAAAGAGAAAGTTGCAGTCAAGAAATAAAGACATTTGTTCGTCTATGAGTGATACACTCTTCTCAAATATCCACCATCCATCCATCATATCATCATCCCATCCTATCCTACCTACCTCATCCCAAATAACCCACATCATCATATCCTTCCTATTTCATTTTCCCCCTCACCCATATACATCCATGTTCCCCTAGATGTTCGGGCAAATGAAAGTCGACGTGATGAATAACTCGACGTTCTCACTATAGTGATTAACATTCTTTCATGAGATCAAATTTCTTTCTAATTGTTCGTTCTTTCTTATGCGTGTGTGAGACGTTTGAACTTGCTTACATTTACTCACCTCCTCACACACAAGAGCGATACACTTACCCTAATCTCGAGAGTTCATTTGAGAGAGATATATCTAGTGAGATTTGAAGTTGAAGCGTTGATTCCGACAAGGTAATCTAGGAATTACTCTTATGATGCTCGACCCGTTTTGACTGATTCACACTACACACGTTGAGTTCTAGGAAGGATGTGCCTTGAGTATTTACTTAGCTAAACTTTTTACAAATTCTATCTTGTATTTCTCAAAATATTTCTCATGTGATGGATTGTGCGATTATTCTATGTCTAATAAGAGATTGACTGCCTTTCAATAAATTTTTGCAAATAAGAATTTTGTGGGTATATTCCCTGCAAACCCTCACGAGACACAACTCGTCCTGTAGGGCAACCTATAGGTTTAAAGGCTTGTTGCACATGCTAAGTGCAATCGCAAGTGCCCGCGAAAGTGGTACACTTTTGGTTACTTATCATTCTCTTTCTCTCTATCTTATTGCTCGAGGACTAGCAACGCTCTATTTGGGGGTGGTGTGATAAGCACCCAAAACTGTACAATTTATACCCCAAATAGACGTACTTTAGTTGCTATTTCTCGACAATATGGGTCTTATGTGCTTAAATGTTTATCTTGTAGGCAAATGCACGTTTGCGATGTCAAAAGCTGTATTTCAAGGCAATTGTGCATTTTATGGAGCTAAATACCTCTCCCTTATCCCGTAACCTAGCTTACCCAGACTTAGCTTAAACTGTCCCAAACCCTCTGTGTGTTTAGTTTGTATCCTTTTTATTATTTTTTAGATTTTTAGTTTGAGTCATTTTTATTTTTAGGATTTATTTTAGATTTATTTAGAATTTCTAGAATTTATTTTTTTAATTTTTATATTTCTTTTTATTTAGTATTTTGATTTTTATTCTATTAGTTTTTAATTTAATTTTATTTCATCTTATTAGGATTATAATTTTTAGGATTTCATGTATTTTTAGTTTTATTAGATTTTGCATTTTCTTTTTAGGATTTTTATTATAAGTTTTATTAGATTTTATTTTTATTTTTAGTTTTATTTTTTATTTAGTCTTTATTTTATTTTTAGAGTAGGAGTTTAATTTTAGGATTTTTAGTTATTGTAGTTTTATTTTTATTTTATTATTTTTAGGGTCCAACTTAAACACACACACCCTAAGTTCCTACACACTATCCTACACCCTCATCCTCACCCATATTCCCTACACCCTCACCACACCTTATCCCTCCTACCATCTTCTTCAACCTCTCACCACTCTCTCTCCTCTCTCCTCCATAACCAAACTACTCATTCTCTCTATCCCTCCTCAACCTCTCTCTTCCATTAACAATCCCCAAACCTCAACCACCATCATAACCCATCACCAGCCACTAACCCGCCGTCCAGTAGCCGGCTACCACTTAACCCTCCATCGCCGGCGGTCCTGCTACCCAACTCCGGTCCCATCTCTCTCTCTCTCACACCCCGCCACTGGCGGTGCCGACCCAAACGCCCCTGGACCGAACCCCCTGTCGCCCCTCTCTCCCTCATTCCGGCGGCGACGCTGGCGACTCGTCCTAACCCCACTCCGGTCGCCCAAACCCGATCGGTGCGACCCAAGCCCAACCTGCGGCGACCACCTGTGGAGCCACCGTCCCCAATCCTTCCTGGCCCGAGCTCCCCCCCCTTATGCCTCCATTTCCGGCGGAAACCAATCCGGCCACCATCTTCGGCCAAGTCCGGCGCTGATCCCGAGCCGTCCGTTCACCCCCTGCCGCCGCGACAGTCCCCACCTCCGTCGCCGGCGACAAACCCACACCCACCTCCTTACCTTAACCCATTTCCCATTTAGCCAAACCCATTTGCAAAACCCACCTCAAAACCAAAGCCACGACTTCTACCTGCCAATTGCAAAACCAAAGACTAAGTCAACAATTCCCCACATGCCATAAACCCACTTATCCTCTTTTTACCCAAATACCCCGTGTGCACACAAATCAGATTTTTTCTCACCCACATGACCTCACACCCCATGCTCCCCTCACAATTCCCATGCACACCCAAGCAATCTTCCAAAAATGCCCCTTAACTTCATGTGTGCCATGCCTACTATATATTGAAGAGGAAGACCCATTTGCAAGGATCTCAAAATTAGTTTTAAGCTAGGTGTGATAAAATTCTCCCCACCCCTCTATGTTGAGTATTTGCATTTTTAGCAAATACCTCAATATAGAGGTGTGTGTTGAAAATTATCTCTAGGATAAAATTCACCCCACCCCTCTATTATGAATTATTGCATTTTTAGCAATTATTTCATAATAGATTGATGAAGTGAAATTTATCCCTTATGGGAGATAAATTCTAACCCATTCATTTATGTTGAGATTTTGCATTTTTAGCAATTATCTCAATATAAATTAATGATCTAGAATTTATTTCTTTGGATGAATTCTAATGTACAATTTTATAATTTTAGGATTTGCATTTTTAGCAAATCTCTTTTATTATTTAATTGTCCATTATGAATTCATCCACTATCCTTTTAATTTTTAGTTTGTAATTTTTAGTTTAGCTTTAATAAATACATGAGTGAAGAATTGTAATTGAGAGATTGATGATATAATTGAAGATTTCATGTCAATTCAAGGCTTAAATGGGTTTGATCTATTCCTATCTTTTACTTTTAGTTTAATCATCTCATGCTTTCAATTGTTTAGCTTATATTTTTGGATGATGATTATTGAGGGCTAATCTCCCATTTATGGGATGAAATTTTGAAGCCCTCATGAGTCCAATTTAGTTAGTTTACTTTTTAGCCCAATTTTATTTACCTAATTTTTATTAGCTTTTGCATCTTAATTAGTAGTTATAAAATTAGTATAGTTAGTTAGTTAAAATATTCCTTTGAAAAATTCATACAAAAATAGAAAAAGTAAAAATAGAAAAAAATATAATAAAATGCAAATGAATCTATATTTATGTCCTCTCCAATTTTGTGTTTCACCCTTAGATATGGATTGACTCCCTTACTTACCTCTACACTAGTTTTGTTATAATTTTGTAGGTTCAAGGGAAATTTTGATGGATAGAGAAGTTGCAACAACGACAAAATCTACAAGAGAAGCAATTTTTCTAGTTATCAGATCTCACCACGCATTATAACACTTTCAATTTCCCATATAACAAACTCTTTGTTTCACTTCCCTCGATATGGTATGGGCTTCCGTTCACTCTATTATCAATTATTCTATGAATAATTTAATGGCCCCCAACAAAAAAAATCTCATAATACATCCACAAGTCACGATAGGGTATTTCCCTCATCGTTCGACTAAACTCAATTTACAACCCATATTAAAACTGACTTAGCAGCCCAAAACAAAATGGCTTAACAGTCCAATGAGTCTATGGACTAGTTCCTCCAATAAGAGAAAAATTCATAGCCGAAAACACGTCTCGTCTAATGGTCGGGTTGACTATGGGATATCTTTACATCCTCCAACAACAATAAATATATCAACTTCTCAATCTCAAATCTTTATCAATATTAAAGTTCTATAGTTTAGGTTATTCTACCCAGATTTTATAACCTAAAATATACGTAAAATCATCTAATTATGACCTTCCCAGACTACTCAGTATGAAAACTATTATCATAACAATAATTATATATTAATAGAAGTAATACATGTAAGGGTACAACACAATATAAAATAGATGTATACAAACAAGGGTGAATGCATATAGCACACAAAATAATAGCACATAAAATAATGAATGGGAGAACGAATACCAACACCAAATCGCTTAAAATGTAATCATTAAATCAAAGTACCAAAATTCTTGAAAATCGAGTAATATTAACCTTTTATTAAAACTCCTTTTATTTTTCTCTAAAACTTTATCTAAAGTTCATCTTATTTTCTCACATTTTTTCTCTTATTCCGTCTCAGTTTTCTAGAATTCTTTCCCTAAAAAGGTGTCTAAAAGTCACAAACTCTAAAACACTTTTATATATCAATAGGTGGGTTTGAAATAAAGCTTAAACCTTTAAAAATATGTTGAGACTTGTCTCTTATAACATTTAACCCTTCAAATGCCATAAGTTCTCCATTTAATGCGTTTCAAATCGTATTGTCATTATTTAACAAATAATACTCTTTTTCATTTCATTTTATTATTTTTAATAAAAATAAACTCATAATATATATATATATATATATATATATATATTGATTTATTTATTTATTTATTTATTTATTTATAATTAGGAGACAAAACTCCCAGAATACATAAAACAACATCGGAGAAAAGTCCCTCGTCAGTGGCTTACATCAAGTATGTGAAATAAAAGCATCTATGTTAGTCTCTAAAATATCATTACAATAGCTAGTTTTAGAGCCTTTAAAAGGAAATATATGAAATGCCATCTTGATCTCCCCACAAATGAGGTCAATGGTTGATGATTCCTTCATAGGCAGGCCTTAAAAATTGGATTTGTCCCTCGCACACCACAGGTGCGAACATAT
Source organism: Sambucus nigra (assembly GCA_949130495.1). Classification (NCBI taxonomy): domain Eukaryota; kingdom Viridiplantae; phylum Streptophyta; class Magnoliopsida; order Dipsacales; family Adoxaceae; genus Sambucus; species Sambucus nigra. The sequence goes on from OX422208.1 coordinate 646,413,687, forward strand.
AAAGGCTGGAAGGATACGACAAAGAATATTTTTTTATTTTTCCACCCTTGGAATTAATCCACCATGTCATCAAGTTGCCGTTAAAATTGGAAGAAGCCAAACATAATCTAAGAATATTTGAGAATTTGTGCCAAATAGATTGGGCAATAGAACCACTCTAATATAAATGCTCTCTATATTCTTTACTATAACAACACAACATCTACATTTTGAAGGCAAAGGAATATGGATATTTTTGATATACTCATCAATCGCTATCCCTTTATGAAGTAAACTCCACATGAACATAGAAATGGTAGATCAAATTCTCTTATCCCAAATGAGAGAAAACGATCGCTGAACACATACTTTTTCCCTCATCATATGCCAGGCAGATATGATAGTGAAATTACCCTCTTTTGTCAAAGCCCACTTTTTGGATCGAAATTCCAAATTTTTTGAAAAGTCCTCCCAAACATATTGCATCCTTTTCCATGCATGAGAATAGACGAAAATGAAACCTTTGAACTTATTTGGTTCCAGTTTTTTATACTTACTATGCATGAATCGAGACCATAAAGAGTTTCCATTGAAAAATTTCCACCATAAATTGTGAGTATACACGAGAGATAAGTCAAACAGACTTCTTAGAGTTAATCGACCTTCTTCTTTATATTTATAAATATCAGTCCACTTCACCCATTGAAATTTGTATCTATCTTCTTATTTACCCGAAAGAAATTTAGCCAAAAATTTATTAATGTGATGGAGAACCATACCCGGAGGATTAATAGCAGCAAGGAGATGAAGATACATAGATTCTGCCACATATTTGATGAGAGTCAGTCTACCTGCTTGAGAGATGTTTTGATGATTCCAAAATTTCAATTTCTCCATAAGTTTATCAATATAAGGAACAAAATATGACTTCTTTTTTCTACTCGTGAAGAGCGGGATACCTAGATAAGTGATAGGAAATTTTTTCTGCTTTTAACCCGTACTAGATTCAATGGATCTTCTAACTCTAAGAGAAACATTATCTGGAGTATAAAATGTACTTTTATTAAAATTCACCACTTGGCCCTAAGATTCCTCATAAAATTTAGGAAAACCATCAAGTTTTTAAGGGATCTCTTATCACCATTAGCAAAACTGAGAGTTCCATCTTCAACAGAAAGACCAGAAATAATCGGAAAACCCTTGTTAAAATGTAGTGAGGCATCCACATATCTTCTATCATTTTCTGAATCCCTCTATTAAGAACCTCTGCAGCAATAACAAAAAATGTCGGAGAAAGAGGATCACCTTGCCTAACTCCCCTTCCACATTGAAAAAACCCATAACTTTTCCCATTAGCACCAATTGTATACCAACAATTTGAAATAACTCTCCAAATTAAATCAATGACAGTCTCTGAGAACCTAAAACTCCTACAAGTTTTCAAAATGAATAACCACGAAATTCTATCATAGGCTTTCGACATATCAAGCTTAAGGGAAATGTTGGAACTCCTCACTTTTTTTTATTAAAAGTTGACATCATTTCTTGAGCTAAAAGGATATTTTCTAGGTTGGATCTTGCCTTAATAAAACCCGATTGAGAAGGAGAAATAATTTTAAAAAGTAGCAGCCCCAAACTCTTAGCTAGAATTTTTGAAATAATTTTAGAAGAGAAATTACAAGGACTTATAGGGCATAAGTCTCCACAATTTTTAGGTCTGCCAGCCTTTGGAACCAAAATTATATTCGAAGAAGTCCAACTAACCGGTAATACATCTCCAAGAAAGAAAGAGGAAAAAGCTTGAAAGAGATCATTTTTTGTTATCGGCCAACAAATTTTGAAGAATCAACCATTGAAACCATCTGGACCTACTTCACTTTCACTATCCATGCCAAAGATAACCTCTTGAATTTCGACCATGGAGGGCACGTCACCTAGCATGAAATTATCTTCCACTGAAACTAAGTTAGGAATGCATCCCATAAATCTTCATAATGAATTAAAGCAGATGGCCGCTGCTCTGAGACAGAATCCATACCATTAACAAGAAGGGGACATGTTGCTTTGAAAGTAGAGGAACAAGGCTGGATATGAACATGTTACATACAGGAACCTGTAGATTGATAGGAAGCAGTTCGAACTGTGTTGCCTAAGAGATTCTGAAAGTTGACCACAATTAAATTCTCAATACCCTGATCGTCCTCGACCCAGTTGCCATCTTCTCCTTGAATTCTCGGTAGATGAAGGACAACCCTTTTCTTCTTAGTTATCCCATGAATTTTTTTTGAATTAGCACCACCTTCTCTAGCCCACTTGATTCTCGCTTTCTATTTCCAAAAATCTCCTTCAACTTTCAACGCCTTTAAATATTCAGCTTGATAAATGTTGAATTTAATTCTATTTTCCAAAGACGGATCGACTCAAATTTCACTTCATTTCGTAACATATCATCTTTTGCTTTTTTAGCCGCCCGAAAAATATCTCCAAATATAGATTTAGACCAAATTTTTAAGAACTATTTAACCCTCTTTAACTTTTCAGAAAAAATAAAAAGAGGTCGACCCTTCAACTCAAAATTCCACGCTTATTTAACCACATTAAAGAACATTAAAGAACTCTTCATCATTGGTCCAAAAAGAAAGAAACCTGAAAGGTTTTGGAGAGTGACAGTTAACCTTTTTAAAAATGAGAAGAAGCGAACGATGGTCATATTTAGCCTTATAAATATGTTCAACCAAACTAACTAATTCTCCCTCCATCCATTTAGAGTTGCCAACTACTCTATGAAGTCTAGCCCATATCCGAGCGAAACCCTCACGATTGTTGCACCATGTGAATATAGAACCATTGAATGGAGTCTCTTGCAAACCCACATTAATGAGAGATAAATTCAAGTCCATCATACCATCCCAATTAACTTCCTTACCTCCAATTTTCTCTTCGTGATTAGCCACAATATTGAAATCTCCACCCACTATACATTTCTTCTCACCAAAAGACGATATCGAATCCAATTCATTCCATAAGGCTAATCTCTCAACTCTAGTACATTTACCATAAACGACAGAGAATAAGAAAGGAGTCTCACTACCATGGTTGTTAACCCAAAGAGATAAGGATTGATCCCCATTCTTTGCTAAATTCACCTTCCAAGTATCCTTCCAAAGAATCCAAATCTTATTAGAAGAGGTTTTGATGCCATCCGAGAAATTCGGTTTTCTACAAATATATTTCAGATTAATATTATTAATTTTGGGCTCCAACAACGCCAAGATAAAAATTGAATGAATATGAGAAAGTCTTTTAATTGAAGGGGTATTACCCACACCCCGAATATTCCAAAAGAGGAATTGAATCATTTAGAAGTGGCTGAATTCAAAGCTTTAGAAAAGTACTACCCGAACGAGTTTTAGATAAAGCAGGTTTACAAGCTGAATAATCTTTCCTTGTTACCTTTTTGTAACACCATAATATTTTGAATTTCTGGTATTGGAAACCTCAAAACACTCTTTCTTGTACAATCTTGGAAATTTAATAGATGAGCTTTTCGAGAAGGAGTCCCAATCATCATTTAACTCTCTCACCAAATTAGATTCATAATTAGACGCGTATAAATGGCGCCAGTCTTCCAAAAAATCATTACAAAAATGAATTTTAGGAGCCCTTGGAGAAAGACCATACGATAAAATAGAGGTTGGATTAGTGTTTACAGTTTTGAGTTTAGGTAAATCAACCATATCAAAGTCCCATTTATTAGATTGATCAACTTGGATAACTTTTTGCTAACACTGGACATAAACCTGAGCAGGTAGGGGCTGACACGGATTACCAACATGGGAGGAGATAACATCTTCTTCCACTACCTATTGTTCCAACTCCAAAACTTTCAGCCTGAAATCAACTTCTTGAACGCGTATAATTGGAGACTTCTTAGAGAGTTTACCCACAGTAATTAATTCTTCAGATATCACAGCATCCACAAACTGTTCAGAAGATGAAGGGATGTTGCTGGGATTTTTAGAAACTCCGAGGTTGCTCTCTAGACGTGTAATATGAGTCAAAGGGTTTTTGATCTTACCATTACTCTTCCACTGCATTTTCTTGACAGTGGGTTCTATAGGATAGAATGAATTGCCCCTATCCTTGGTAACCATGTAGTTATCCTCTTCGTTCTTGTAATTCATACTAACGTGACCCAATTTTGAACATAAAGAGCAGTAAATAGGGAGGTTCTCATAAAAAATGTTCTGTCAGAAACCTTTGTCAGTGGTACCAAGCCATATCCTCTTGGGGAGATTGTTCGAGACATTAACTTCAACACAAACCCTAGCCATGTTGGACCTGACTACAGTTCTTGTGACTTCGTCTATTTTACTGGGTTTCCCGATTGCATTATCAATCGAGAAAGGGGTGTTTTTAGAGAAGAAATGTATGGGAATGAATGGTAAATTAACCCAAACCGGGACATATGGACTGTCCACATTTCCATGAAAATCTATCGACCATTTCATAACCTTAATGGGAAACCTATATACGTACCAAAGGTTTTTCAACCACATTCAATGAAAATCCTCCTTACAATTCAACCAAATTAGAATGTGCTTGTCATCGAGAAGACCCACATTGAAACCAGATTTAAGAGAAAATGACATGAACGATTTCCTCATAGTTTCGAGAGATGGACGACCATGGTGAAATTGACTAATCAAAAAATATTTGAAAGGGGCATCCATAAAGTTAATGTCTTCATCCGAGAAGAAGAGACCAATCTCTCATTTATGTTAATAAGCAAGTTTAATAACGTCAGAAGGCAAAAAGGTAAATTAACATAATTATTCGAGAGGAGATCAGCAAACGATTTAAGATAGTTCCTCTCTGGAGGTTTGGGGTCCGATTTGGGAAGAGTTACAGGATCAGATGACAAGGAAGCCATCGAGGAGAACAGGGACAAAAGATCGACGAAGGACGGAGGGAGTAGCAGTTACAATCTCTCTCTCTCTCTCTCTCTCTATATATATATATATATATATATATATATATACAATACTGCTCATGTGCATATCAGTCCGCATTTTAAGAGTGCGGACCGAACACGTGTCGCCTGACGGTGAGCCTAGAAATTATAAGCTAAATTATAGGCACTCTCTCTCTTTTCTGGGATCACCGCCAGGTGACACATGTTCGGTCCGCACTCTTAAAATGCGGACTGGTATGCACATGAGCAGTACTGTATAGATAGATAGATAGATAGATAGATAGATAGATAGATAGATAGATAGATAGATAGATATCTCTCTCTCTCTCTCTCTATCTATCTATCTATCTATCTATCTATCTATCTATCTATCTATCTATCTATCTATCTATCTATCTATCTATCTATCTATCTATCTATCTAGATAGATAGCTCTCTCTCTCTCTCTCTCTCTCTCTCTCTCTCTCTCTCTCTCTATCTATCTATCTATCTATCTATCTATCTATCTATCTATCTATCTATCTATCTATTTATCTATCTATCTATCTATCTATCTATCTATCTATCTATCTATCTATCTATCTATCTATCTATCTATCTATCTATCTATCTATACAGTACTGCTCATGTGCATACCAATCCTCATTTTAAGAGTGCGGACCGAACATGTGTCACCTGGCGGTAATCCCAGAAAAGAGAGAGAGTGCCTATAGTTTAGCTTATAATTTCTAGGCTCACCGCCAGGCGACACGTGTTCGGTCCGCACTCTTAAAATGCGGACTGATATGCACAAGAGCATATATATATATATATATATATATATATATATATATATATATATATATATATATATATATATATATATATATATATCCCAATCTCCTCATCTTCCCCCAAACTCCCAAATAACATCAAATTAAGTAGCACATTATCCTCTCAAATAATGTCAAATTAACAAGCACATTATCCCCAATAAATACCCAAAAACATAATATTATTTGAAATCCATTTTTATTCATTTATATCTAGAAATAACTCTTGATATTTTCTAACTACCTAGTGTATCATTCCTATGTTTAAAAATATAAAAAGTAAAATGTGGAACGTCTCCAACATGTCATTAACTAACTAATTAAAAAATTGTCAAATAAAATTTCAATAACTTCCACATTAATTTTAATTAATTAAAATATATCCATATAAATATATCTCATACTCAATTTATTGAATACATATATTATTTAAATAATTAACCTAAAATTCATAAAACCCCACATAATTAGTTTCCAATCCACAAATGAAATTTCCAAATAAGTATGACAATTGATTAAATAATGTTTTAATTAAATCCCCAAAATACACAATGTTACAATATCCCCCCTTACAAAAGTATTTTTATCCTTGAAATTCACAAAAACTTATTCTTTTTTCGATTATTACGTAAAAATCGAACATAATGCAATGTACATATATCGAACCGAAAACCCTAAGCTCGAGAATATGAATAACCTAGAGCTCCAATACCACTTGTATTACCCATGAAAATTTAAAAATATAAATTCATACGGAATTGAACTTTTTTAAAAGAAATTCCCACCAAATAAACTAATTGAGGAAGACAAAATAACAATTTATAAATATAGAAAACAACTAGTTTTCTCATTAATACTCAAAGTATATTTTACAATCTAAAATGAAAAATAAAAAAACATCTTTCTTTAAAAACATATAGAGCCTCTAAATGTCCCAATGCATCCCAAACTCCAATATATCCAAAATCATTCCGAATATGTAAAAAACCCTGAAATGTATATATAAACTATGGGGGAGTGAGCAAAAAAGTTAGTAGGCTTGTATAAATGCTCCAATTGAATTACATATACTCGTGCGTGGACATATATGAGAGTTTATGTATATGAATACTCAACTAAAATCCCAAGACAATTAAATTTAATCATAGGATTTGACCACACATTACTACACTTCCCATTTCCCGTTTAACAAAATTCTAGTCGCACTTCTCTCAGTATGGTATGAACTTCTGTTCACTCTCTTGTAAATTATCCTCCGAACAATTCAATAGTAATAACCCCCATTTTCTTAGGTAAAGTTTGGCCAGACAAAGTACGCCGAAGATGGGGCTTGGTATACAATCTATATCATTCTCAGCATCAAGACCATAAACATATTTAGTTGTAAACCACAATTGAATTTATACTGAATTAAATTAATTACCATAAAAGTGATAAAATCCCATATACACATAATTTAAACTAGTACCCAACACTACCATAAATCTCTCGAACTGAACTGAAAAAATAGACTTTGGGCTTATGCGCATAAAATAATTCAAAAATAATAAAACTAAAATAGAGGAGCAACCTAGTGTAGAATCAATGATATGAAGTTCGATAGGCAAGGTAACACTATACGGTTGATCTCTCGATAGTCCTGCTATCCCTGTCTAGGAGAAAAGGGTGGAGGGGGGAGGGAGAATCATTTATAATGTTGGGTCAGCGCACTAGAGTGTGAAAGAATTAACTTAGTAAATTTATTGTGCAAAAGTATAGTTAATACAAAATGAACATCTCCCACAGTCAACATTAAGCATATCACCTCTTATCTAAGCGCAATGTTAAACATATAATCACCCAAGTCCAAAAGTGGATAACAAATAAATATGTCATCGTAATTATAAGGATGAATCTAGCATGATTAACGTTCCAATTAATACTACCCAAAGTACCCCAGTCACTACCCCGAAAGTAACATAACAATTTATCTTGCATACTACATAGTATTGGGGTTAAGTTTTTATAGTTTACATCATTAGACTAGGAATTCATCTTATTCTTTTTCCATTAATATATATATATATATATATATATATATATATATATATATATATATATATATATGACACTAAGGCCTCTACCAATAGCGTCTCGTTCGTGCTCTATCGTTAAGTCCGGAGGAGTCTCCTATCCACAATGGTCATCACAATACAACACCTAAGCAGTACCCCACTTCATGACCTATACCTAGCGATGGCAAAGGATCCCAGCATCTACACCTACCCCTCATAAGCAGCACTGCTATGTAATACCAATAATAATGACATACACGACGCCTAACCCACCTATGTCGACGTGTGCTTCGATCCCGAATGAGCGCAACCCCAATCGATAAGACAATCAACGAACATCGGTATGTTCACAAAAAATATAAATACATATTACCATATGTGAGGGTAATTACTCTATAATCACTCCCTAGCTACTCCGTAAGGGTTCTCATAATTATTCTTAGTTAATAATTAACAATCACATAAATTATTAACTTCCTTTTCTTTATAACATACAATTAACCATCTAGTCAATTATTTAATCCCCCTCCCTTCAAATAATTGGTTAACCAATTCAGTTAATTCCTTTCGGTAATTACCCCATAAATTACCCTTCAGATGCCCCGTAAGGATTCTTCCACAATTATTCTTATTTAATAATCAACCAACATGTAAATTATTAAATAATCATTCTTTATAGAAATGTCATTAACCATTTAGTTAATTTAATCATTCTTTTACTAATAGCAACGCGTTTTCATTTTTAATAAATTTCACGATTAAACACGATTCCACCAACTCGTATGGTTACCTTAAACTGCCCCGAATGCAATCGCGGACTCCATAGCCTAATCGCTAAGAATCGGACTTGTTTGGCCTAGGAGCAAACCGGTTTGATCCTTTGAACTGCTTGAGAATTCCTCCTTTTCCCTTCCCTACGAGATTTATGATCTTAATTGCAAATCAAATTCCAAAGGCTTAGCGTTATAATAGTCAATAATATCAATCCCTATGATTCTATTTACCCCCTTAGGATGATTTGTTACGTAGCTTAAGGTTCGATTTATGTTTCAAATTCCTAGAATTTCATGCTGATGTATCCATAACAACACAACTATATACCTATAAATCCCCCATGATTATGCAATAATGCAAGGGTCATAATCAATATAAATTTCAGATCTTTAACATTTACAATCAACATGTGAATAATCATGTCAATTACAATAAGGTTTTAAAACATGAATCTCCCATCATCCAATCCACAATTTATATCCATCCTAATTTTTAGATTTCGTATCCTATTTTAGATTCAAATTCTCTACAATCAAGATTCAATTTATCATTATATCACCACAAGTCCCTACATAATTTAGAATTCTACATGGAAAAATAAGTCATGATGAATTAAGAAATATTTTGGACAAGTAATGTTATTAAGAAAATTCTTTCCTTAGTTATTGGATGATTTTTTTAGTGATTTCTTAGATCTTCGTCTTGAATACTTCCTCTTCTAATTCTGCGGCTAGGATTCTTGCCCTTTTATTCCCAAAGTTGCAGTTAGGGTTGTTGGATAAATGATAAGAAGTTATTTAATCTCCTAATTAATATAAGTTAAACAGTAATCCCGAGTTGGGCCTTAGGCCTAAACTTTAGACCCCAAGATGAGACAAATACCTAACTCAACTAGCCCAATAAACTCCTAACTTATTTATAAATATATATATATATATATATATATTCCGCGAACATTTTTAAATGCCTAAAACACCCTAACGAGTTCGTAAAACTCCCCATAGCGCATCCCGATTATTTTTTTTATATGTCATACCCATTTGTATTATGACTAATTGATGCCCAACCATAATTTAATTTTTATATGACTTATTTGTCACGATTGAGGCCATCGATTTATATTTTACTCATTTAAATTTAAATTCCTCCGATTTAATTCATTCTCAAATTTAATCTAAAATTATTAAATTAATTTATGTCATAATATTTTATTATGAAAATATAGGGCATTACATTCTTCCCACTAGCAATGGAATTTCGTCCTCAAAATGCATAAAAGTTAAATTTTCATTTTAATTCGTACCATTATCGCAAGTTTTACACCTAATGAGTCCCCCTCATATCCCATGAGATAAAAGAAAAAGGTCATCTATGCCTGTCATTACATTACTGGGTCGCCCATATATTCCACATTACATGCATACACACGCGTACCATTATCAAATGTGAATGACACATATACATCCATCTGTACCATTCACACAAAATATCTATAGAACAATGGATACCACCACATGTGTAAACGTAAAAAGTAATAACCACCTTAGTATCCCACTTCCCTCAACTCCTGACGTTTGCCACTTTCGTGAGTGGGAAGTCTCGAAAGCGAAATCCAAACAAGAAACCCTCTCGAAACACTACTAAATGGCTTAGTCAATTATTGATATTCGTTGGTCCAAGACTTAAAAGAAAATAAAAATAAACGTTTATGCTAATGATTTAAATTCCAGCTTGTACCCATTTCCAAAAGAAGTCTCATCACTCCAAGAGATACATTAAATTTTGATAAATTTACCAATTTGATAATATCAAAAACATCATGTTCGTTTTTACTCATACGATAAGACATCCTCTGTCTATTCTTAAATTTAGTAGAGTGCTTAATCACCCTTAAGCCTCCAAAGACCCATCAATTCCCATAAGGGCTACTACTGCCCATTTTCACTAACATTGTTATTATTATTGCACTATTTGTGATCGTACACATCTTTATTTAATCGAGACTACCATTAGTCATAAAGTTCCCCAAAGTAACCAAATAACTTTTTACCGTACAAATGCTTCTCATTTCGCATATCCTTCTCGAGAAAAATTAATACGTCTTTGGATAACTATTGCATTTATTAACCCATTAATATTTTCCTTCATTAGCATCTAGTCTATGCCCATTGTATCCCTACTTCAAGAAATACGTTAGTACCCATCCTGAAATCTTTACATTATTGTACTTACTCTTGATAAGGCAACACTTCCCGATTCATGTGAATCCCACGTCTAGAATCCCAGTTTTCGTATAAATTATCATTATATAAGGTTTATAACACCTTTGAACCATCATGGTGTAACAACCCTTGCTTTTGAGAAACTATGTTATATTTATTTACTATGTGAAGTAATTATATATAAAATGTTGGAATATGGAGTAAGTATTAATTTAATGAAGAAAAAAGTTAATATTTACTAACATGTTTCATATTTACCTTATGTGCAGGTAAATATCACCATGTTGTGTTTTATTGTGTCATAAGATTTAAAATAACATTATGATTTAAAATGAAACTGGAACTTGAAATGAGTTATAAAATTTCCAACTGATAATTTGGAGGGCGTAGTTATTCCCGAAATGTGCGAGATAGTCGAAATAAGTGCCATATTGTATTTTGATGTTTCGGGCACTTTTGACTGGTTATAGCTTAAATGTATAGTTGCGAGTCATTTTATCGCGGTCTTAATCATTTAAGTTGGAATTTAGACTTAAGCCATGAGTTTTAAGTCTTGCATTTCATTTATTTCTCTTAAGTGCATTTAGTGACCTAGAGAGAAAGAGATAGGAAGAGAACTTTGGAGAAAAGAGAGAGATTCAAGCTTGGAGATTGTTGCTACTACAAGAAGATCTGAGATTCCACACCAAGGAAAGTTTTCTACTTGCTACTATGTGATTTAATATGAATAATTAGTATTGATAGTTGTGTATTAGTTATGGTTTAACAAAGTTAGGGTTTTTATGGATTTTAAGTTTTGAATCCTTGGAGGTTGATTTGGATGGTTATTGGTGTAAACCATTGTTGTTTGATGCATTAATAATCAGTTGGTGGAAATAAATTATCTTGGTTTAGGTTGATTGGAGCTGGGGGAATTTGGGAGTCTAAGACTCCATAGTCAAACTTGGCAAATTCGCAGGGCCGAATCAATTCGGCCATGTCCGAATCGATTCGCCCAAGGGGCCGTTTACAGGTCTGAATGGACCGAATCGATTCATATGGTCTGAATCGATTCGCCTTTCTGGCCGAATCGATTCGTCCAGGTCTAATCGATTCGGAAATCCTGCACTTTTAGGAGATTTTTCTTTGTTTAATTCCAACCCTTTTCTTTAGGTTTAGGACCTAGGAACCTTCTTGTATGAAGTAAACTTAGATTCCTAGAGTTTTAGTTGAGTTGAGTCATTACCCTACGTTAGGAATGGGTTAAACGGGGCTTATTCCTGAGGTGTACAAATTGAGGTTAGGGCATTTCTTTCCTTTAGTGCATTATTAGGAGTTTAGGAGTTGTAAGAGCATACTTGGAGACTTTAAGGGCTCACTGGAGGTATATTAAACCTTGGGACTTGTAGAATTATTGTGATCATTTGGAGAATAATTCGGGACTTAAAATATGATGAATATTAATGAGAATATTCAATGGTTATGGTTTCGCATAAAATGAAGCATACATATGGATAATGGAAATGAAAATGAGGTTTAAATGGTAAATGCTAATTTACTTAAACACACATATCTAAATGTTATCATAAGGGAAGCTTGCGCATGAGGTGATGTCCCTTGACTAATGAACGCAGGGAGACTATAGTCCTCGTCCATATGCGGGATTGTTATATTTTTTATTCTGCGTTAGTGAGGTAATTACGGGTGTGGTTATGACTCACTCGCAGGCATATGGTGACTTCCCGATGTGCGTTAGGTGCCCAGGTTGTCTTGTTTGATAGGCCCTGGAAGATGATAGTCATTTAAGGGCGCGCCCAGTGGGGAAACTCGGAGGGGTGGTCTTAGAATCGTTATATGTATAAGAATATAACCATTCTAAATCAAGTGGGACTTGAAATATGTGAAATGCCATAAGCGCATATGATGGTAATTATATTCCTGTTAAGGAATGAAAATTGAAATAAAATGATGAATAATGATGGAGACTTTTAATTAATGAGGTTTAATTATATTTTCTTGCTTAATTGAATAAAAGTTATAATCATTTAAATTGCCTTCTCTTGCTTGAAAATTATGTTGACAGATTCTCATCTTCATCATTCATGATTAACTATTCATAACTATCATGCTTTTATTCATCTGGTGATCATATAAAATCGGGCCCCGACCCGTTCATTTTCCTTGTTGTGCATGATACTATATCCGCTCAGGTGCTCCGCCGTAAGGGCGCTCGTTTGGATATTCCTACTCCAATGCTTTTGAGGAGTTGTAAGATTTTGCGAATATTACAGGATCTGTTGTTAGACGCCTTTATTTTTTTGTATTCTAGATATGATCGGGTCTTTCACTCGGGCGTGTGACCCAAACTTTTGTAACTGCTTAATGAATGTGTTATGTAACTTATTAAACTGTGGAAATACATTGTATATAACTGTTGACCGACAGCATATTCGGTCCTCTTATTGTATATTTGTTATGGATGTAATATAAGCTCTTTTGGAATTCCACTTTCTCTTCAGATTGGGTTGTTTAAATTATTTTCTTAACTTGTAATAAAATTAAATTAAAATTTTTGGCAACCCGTTTTCAGAATTATTGGGTGGTTTTCCTGTATACTTATTATATTGTCATGATGCTGAGAATGATTCCATCTATGATTCCATTTTATTGGAGTATCGGGCTAGCTACCCCTTATTTCGGATCACAGGTTGTCACAGATGGAATCAGAGCATCAAGTTCTAGAGTTTTTAGGATCTATGCGGACTTGTCACGTTCTACTGTAGCGTTCTTTGATATAGAGCCTAATGTTAGGACTGCTTTGTTATTTATATTTGCGATCTTCTGCAAGATAGATCATTTTGAATAGTATTCTAACTCTATTATTTCTTCATCTCAGATGCCACCTAAGAGAGGTCCCCCAGCGAGACGCAATAGAGTTGTAGATGAGTATGTTGGTCCTCCACCACCGCCACAAGGGACAATTAATGCTCAGGATGTAGAAAATATCGTGGCCCAAGCGGTTAATGTGGCTATGACCGCAGTGGCTCAGCAAATGCCACAAGCTCAATAACGAGCGCAGGATGTACAAGATACTACAGGACCTTCTCCGTGGGAGTGAGTTAGAGAGCCCTTTTTAAAGGGCCATCCCCCGAAATTTGATGGAGGTTCTGATGTTATTAGAGCTAATCAGTGGAAGAAGGATATGCAACGCCATCTGCGAATGGTGGAATGTAGCGAGGAGAAGAAATAAGTCGTTGCTACTTTTAAACTTGTTCGGGTGGCATTACATTGGTGGGAGTCGATGACTACACCAAAACAAAGAGATACCAAGACTATAACTGATTTCTGGGTCTTATTTGACCAGAAGTATTTCCCTCCCGCAGTTTAAAGGGAGATGAGAAGGAGGCTTCAGGATGTGGTGCAAGGTGAGAGATCCGTGGTGGAATATGAAGAGGAGTTCACCCGATTAGCAAGTTTTATACCGGATGAGGTGACTCTGGAAGAGAGGAAGGTTTCGAAGTTTATAGGAGGTTTTAACTGGAGAATCTGGCAACATTTGTTGGGTAATCCAGCCCTGCAAACTTTTGGTGAGGTAATGAATGCATCATTGCTCCATTCCCAAAAACATTGATTGTACATGCAGAGTGGCAAGAAAGATACTGTAGTGGGGCAAGCGAGAAAACCTGGAGGTAGTGGGACTAGAGGAGGAGCATTTCCCTCGTCCCAATCTTCGAGTAACAAGCAGAAAGAAAAGGGATTCCCAGCAAGAGGAATTGTCAAAAAGGCAAAGTTCTGGTGGTTTTAATTTGGGTGGCAATAATAATCGGCATGGTCATGGTGCTCCATAAAAACAAACAGGTCGGGGTGGTCAAGGGGTAGGGGCCATCCGGACCAAGGTGTTAACTAGTTTAGAAATAATCGAGGCTGAAATACGAAGAATATGGAGGGACGGTGTTTCCAATGCGTAGAGGCGGGTCATTACAAGAAGGAGTGTCCTTAGTTGATTGGGGGTCAGCTTCCTAGGGTTCCTTAGCAGCCACAAGTTCAACTACCACCACATGTACCTAATCTAGTTACCCCTCCACAATAGGGTCAACTACAGTATGGGAGAGTTTATCATATCCAGGATGCTATGCTTCCTCCGGCTCCGTCGGCGCCGTCAACCATTGAGGGTAAGTTCCTTATTCAGGGGCACATGGGTCGCATTTTGTTTTATACGAGTGCAACACACTCATTCATTTCTAGAAGTTTTGCTCAGTCTACAGAGTTGATAAAATCTGTATAGAGTACTTTTGCTAGCTTTGAGTCCACTATGGGTGATGGTTCACTCATTTTCTTTTTTTGTAAACAAATAGGAATTTCTCTTGGTAATTTGTGCTTTGAGGCCAATCTTCTCATCCTAGACATGGTCGGGGATGATGTGATATTGGGTATGGATTGGCTAGTGAAGTATCATGCGATAGTTAATTGTTCCGGGAAGAGTATAGTCTTTGCCGTTCCGGGACAAAAAAATGTTCTTGGTAGTAATGCCTCGTTTAGAAGGAGGTACTAGTACTTATTTATATTGTATTGCAGAGGAGACTTCTCGGGATTTAGTTGTTCCCTTGGATTCTATTCCGGTTGTTAGAGATTTTGAGGATGTTTTTTGGGAAATACCGGGTTTGCCTCTGAGTCGGTAGATTGAGTTTGTGATCGATTTAGCACAGGGAATGAGATCAATTGCGAAAGCTCCACATCGCATGGCTCCTATGTAAATGAGGGAGTTAAGAGATCAAATTCATCAGTTGTTGGAGCAGGGATTCATTAGGCGTAGCACGTCATCGTGGGGTGCTCCGGTGTTGTTTGTAAAGAAAAGGGACGGTTCTCTCCGGTTATGTGCTGACTACAGAGAGCTGAATAAAGTCACCATCCGGAATAAATACCCTTTACCTCGTATCGATGACTTGTTTGATCAACTTAGGGGAGCAATGTACTTCTCTAAAATTGATTTGAGGATGGGGTATCACCAGTTGAGGATACGGGAGAAGGATATATCCAAGACCGCTTTTCTGACAAGATATGGGTCCTATGAATTTTTGGTTATGCCCTTTGGACTAACCAATGCCCCCGCCGTATTTATGGATCTCATGAATAGGGTATTTCGGGACTTCCTGGACCAATTTGTTATTGTATTCATCGATGACATCTTAGTCTATTCTCGAACGGAATCTGGTCATGCTATTCATTTGAGGTTGGTCCTACAAAGGTTGAGGGATCACCAATTGTATGCTAAGTTCAAGAAGTGCGGATTTTGGTTGCAGGAGGTACAGTTTTTGGGACATTTGTGACATCCCAGGGTATATCGGTGGATTCGAGCAAGGTGGTTACAGTGAGGGGGTGGGGTCAGCCCATGACACCTACCGAGATTCGTAGTTTCCTAGGTTTGGCGGGTTATTACCGTCGGTTTATCAAGGGTTTCTAAAAAATCGCTAGCCCTTTGATAAATTTAACCCGGAAAGGAGTGAGGTTTATATGGGATGATTCTTGTCAGGCTGCATTTGACGAGCTCAAAGATCGGTTGACTTCGGCTCCAGTCCTTGCATTGCCAAAGCCGGGGTTGTAATATCTAGTCTTCACCGATGCATCTCTACAAGGATTAGGAGTTGTACTTCAACAAGAGCGACGGGCTATTTCTTATGTTTCCATCAAATTAAACCCCATGAAAGAAATTATCCGGTGCATGACTTAGAACTTACTGCAGTTGTCTTTGCCTTGAAGATTTGGAGGCACTATCTCCTAGGGGAGAAATTATTCTTTTCACGGACCATAAATCGCTGCAATATTTGTTTTCACAGAAAGATTTAAATATGCGACAACGACGATGGTTGGAGTTTGTGAATGACTATCAATTTGACATCCACTATCATCCGGGCAAGGCAAACGTAGTAGCGGATGCTTTGAGTAGAAAGCCCGAGGGAGAATTAGCTGATGTATGGAAGGCTAAATGGAAAGAGCTCTGTCAGGAGGATGCGATGGCGAGAGCATTCATGTCGGTGATGACCGTTACGCCTACAATTGTGGAAAGGGTTGTAGAAGCCCAAGGAAGGGATATAGGTTGTCAGGACCATATACGCCGATTACTGTCCGAGGGAGAGGAATCCTACTCGATAAGTTCAGAGGGTGGATTACATTTTCATGGGAGACTCATTGTCCCGGAGGAGGGGGATTTGAGACGGGCGGTGATGGCAGATGCTCACGGGTCTAAATTTACGGTACATCCTGGTGGGGACAAGATGTATCAAGACATGTGCCATCAGTATTGGTGGCTAGGCATGAAGCGGGATATTTCTGAGTTCGTATCCCAATGCACTACTTGTCAATTGGTCAAGATAGATCATCAGTGACCGACATGTTTGTTGCAACCATTGGAGATTCCGGTGTGGAAGTGGGAGAGCATATCTATGGACTTTATTACGGGCTTGCCAAGGTCACAGAGTGGTTGTGATTCTATTTGGGTGATTTTCGATCGATTGACTAAGTCGGCACACTTCCTACCCGTGCGTACTGATTATGACACTCCTCTCTATGCCCGATTATTCATCGCGAAGGTTGTCAGACTCCATGGGGTGCCCTTGAATATAGTTTTCGACTGAGACAAGATCTTTGTTTCCCACTTTTGGCAAAGTTTCCAAGAGGCTATGGGGACCGAATTGAAGTTAAGCACTTCTTATCATCCTCAAACAGATGGCCAGACTGAAAGAGCGAACCAAATATTGGAGGATATGCTCCGTATGTGTATGCTTGATTTCAAGCGTGGTTGGGAATAATATCTCCCTTTGGTCGAGTTTGCTTATAACAACTCGTACCAATTTACTATTAGAATGACGCCCTATGAAGAAATGTATGGCCGACCTTGTAGATCACCCACGTGTTGGTTGGAAGCAGGGGATAATAAATTTCTTGGACCTGAAATGATCCAATATACTTCTTGTAAGATTGAACTCATTCGGAGTCGCATTCGGATAGCTCAAGACAGCCAAAAGAGTTATGTCGATGCACATAAAAGGCACATGGAGTTGTAGATTGGGGACCAAGTCTTGGTGCGAGTGTCGCCAATAAAAGGTATAAAGCATTTCGAGAAGAAAGGAAAGCTTGCGCCGTGTTTTGTTGGGCCTTTTCCCATTATTGCTAAAGTGGGTCCAGTGGCGTATCAACTTGCCTTACCGAAACCTTTATAATAAATTCATGATGTGTTCCATGTTTCCTCTTTGAAGAAGTATGAGAGGTGTAAAGGTGCCCTTTGGCATATCCCTTTTGAGGATATTGACTTGCAACCCGACATCTCATATGAAGAACAATCGGTTGCTATTTTAGAGCATGGGGAACGTAGGTTGAGGTCTCGAGTGGTGCCCTTGGTGCGAGTCCTATGGAGTCATCACAACGCCAAGGAACCAACATGGGAATGTGAGGATGATATGCGGGAAAAGTATCCGCATATCTTTATACAAGGCACGCCTGAATTTTGGGGGAAAAATTCCCTCATAAGGGGGGGAGTATGTAACAACCCTCGCTTTTGAGAACCTATGTTATATTTATTCACTATGTGAAGTAATTATATATAAAATGTTGGAATATGGAGTAAGTATTAATTTAATGAAGATAAAAGTTAATATTTACTAAAATGTTTCATATTTACCTTATGTGCAGGTAAATATCACCATGTTGTGTTTTATTGTGTCATAAGATTTAAAATGACATTATGGTTTAAAATGAAATCGGAACTTGAAATGAGTTATAAAATTTCCAAATGATAATTTGGAGGGCGTAGTTAGTCCCGAAATGTGTGAGATAGTCGAAATAAGTGCCATATTGTATTTTGATGTTTCGGGCACTTTTGGCTAGTTATAGCTTAAATGTGTAGTTGCGAGTCATTTTATCGCGGTATTAATCATTTAAGTTGGAATTTAGACTTAAGCCATGATTTTTAAATCTTACATTTCATTTATTTCTCTTAAGTGCATTTAGTGACCTAGAGAGAAAGAGAGAGGAAGAGAACTTTGGAGAAAAGAGAGAGATTCAAGCTTGGAGATTGTTGCTACTACAAGAAAATCTGAGATTCCACACCAAGGCAAGTTTTCTACTTGCTACTATGTGATTTAAGATGAATAATTAGTATTGATATTTGTGTATTAGTTATGGTTTAACAAAGTTAGGGTTTTTATGGATTTATGGGTTTTGAATCCTTGGAGGTTGATTTGGATGGTTATTAGTGTAAACCATTGTTGTTTGATGCATTAATAATTAGTTGGTGGAAATAAATTATCTTGGTTTAGGTTGATTGGAGTTGGGGGGAATTTGGGAGTCTAAGACTCCATAGCCAAACTTGGCAAATTCGTAGTGCCGAATCGATTCGACCATGTCCGAATCGATTCGCCCAAGGGGCCGTTTACAGGTTTGAATGGACCGAATCGATTCGACCTGTCCGAATCGATTCGGCAATTATGCAGAAACCCAGATTTCCTGACCGAATCGATTTGGATGGTCCGAATCGACTCTCCTTTCTGGCCGAATCGATTCGGCCAGGTCGAATCGATTCGGAAATCCTGCACTTTTAGGAGATTTTTCTCAGTTTAATTCCTGTTTTAAATTTCCACAATCGTATCACTGCACAATTATCTCTAAACTTTATCAAAATCATCGTGCCAATTCAAAATTTTCATCGCCATCCATTTTACCATATAATTACTGTTAGTTACTCATGTCCTTAACTAGAAAATAAACTCGTCATTGGATAACCATCCCATATAGCCATCCCATAATGTATGCCGCCATCAACATATTGCCCATATCAATACTTCAAACTTGAAAATCACCTCCAATAGACAAACTCATGTTGTAAGTCATAATTCAATTTTTTTTATAATCACATTCACTATGAGAGTCCACAGTAGGGCATCACCACTGCGCAAGAATAACGACTAGAACACATAAGGCGTTTACGGAACCCATCAACCATTAGGCCCTCTCCTAATACAGAAATAAATAATAACAACTTGGGGGATGCTCACATGCCCATCACTATGCAATATCTAGTGGAGAATATCCACATGATCTACCCGTACATGATAAATTGCATAGCCACTTCTATATTGATTGAGATCTCTCACGATTACCATAAACTCCTTGTGAACACCAACCCATAATCCACGTGGTTGCGTCAATAGTCAATCCACATATAAAGAGACAACCCTCAGCAATACCATCATGCCTAAACAAGATACATACCATACGATGCAAAGATATTATGAACATAATACTTCATTATATCTATACTCCAATAACTACGTCAATATCCAACCTATAATAATCACATCATCGAACCCACTCTCAACCAGGCGCTACTTTTCTAACCATACGAAACCTGCATCCATAACCCCAATGTCCGTAAAAACGTCCACCATGTAAAACCTATAAAACCTCAATCGAACCATCTGTGGTTATATTCTACCATACCCAGAATACACATTCGGGTAATTGGTAGACACATTAACACACATCACATGTTAAAAAATCAAAATCATAATCCACCTTTGTAGTACTGCCTCTCGGTTCAACTCCCCATTTCGTAACATAATCTTCCGTTTTCCTTAACTGTCTCTAATATGGGTACTCTCAATCCTACATTTGCAATTACAATTATTAATCAAAACATGCTCTTTCTTTGGTTTTCTTGGAACCCACTTGTTCCTAAATCTTATTTATAACTTACACACTAACATAATACGCGTCTATAATGCACAAGTAATTCCATCCTCATACAATTATCTCATTGGGTTCTCTTAACTCGAACCACCTAAAAATCAATGTTCTCCTTTTCGATTTCCACTCACATAGGTGTATTACAAATTTTCTAACTGCTCCAACCCCTAATATGTGAACACACGATGGACCTACTACTATGTCCAAACATTCTCATTTTATCATCATCCAGATCACAAATGTTTTTTACCACATAAATGAATGTTAATCAAATTTGAGTGCAACATAAATTTAAACCTTTAATCAAAATTAATCCCCACTTAAAATTTTGGTTAAGATCCTTATATTTTTCTAAAACATAGCATTCCATTGCCTTCCCCTGAACGTGCACAAAATTTCATAAGGACATTCTATAAGGTTAAATTGCCAATACGACCCATATTACCATAAATAAAACACAAAACTCCAATAAGTTCCTGAACAACTAAAATCCCTTAATATTTAAAAAAAATGGATTCAACATGAAAGATATTTGTTAACTTGTCCCCCCTCCCCCCCCCCCCCCCCCCCCCCCCCAAAAAAAAGTCTTTAAGTTGCAGACTATACCCCCAAAGAAGATAATTTCTCATAATAATTTTTTACTCAACTATGGTGAACACCCTTGTCCAACCACTTGTTACACGCTTGACCATTAACTCGCAATGGTCCTCATTCTCATGCTTTTCGAAGCTTAAATACTCTTCAAGTCTTGCTAAATCTCAAATAAAAGAGAACGATATTAACACACACGTCATTGTGACATCGGATTACAAAATCCTATAATGGGATCTTGATACATCCAATAACACTCAGCAAAAGACGAAACTGACGCAACACATATCCTAAGGACACTAGAACCTGGATGATCTAATACCAACTATAACAATCCCCAATTTATCATGTATAGGTTGTTAGATATAGTACGCCGAAGATGGGGCTTATTATACAATCTATTTTATTCTTAGCATCAAGACCATAATTTTTTTTAAACCATAATTGAATTTGAACTGAATTAACTTAGTAATCAGAGCAATGATGAAATCCCACATTAACATAATATAAATGAGAACCCAACACCATTATAAATGTTTCAAATTGAACTGAAATAAAATAGACTTTGGGCTTATGGCCATACAATAATCCAAAAATATTAAGCTCTAAATATAGGAGCAACCTAGTCTAGAATTAATGATATGAAGTTCGATAAGTAAGGTGAGACTACAAGGTTGATATCTTAATAGTCCTACTATCCCTATCTAGGAGCACATGGGGAGGAACATTTATAATCTCGGGTCAACGCCCTAGAGTGTGCAAGAATTCTCTTAGTAAAATTTATTGTGAAAAAGTACTATTAATTCAAAGTGAACATCTCTTATCGTCACTCACATACATTAAGCATCTCACCTCTCATCTAAGAGCAACGAAAACCATACAATCACCTAAGTCCAAAAGTAGATAGCGAATAAATGTGCCAGCATAATTATAAGGATGCATATAACATGATTAACGTGCTGAAATATAATCATTTACATTCTAGTTACTACTACCCAAAGTACCCAAGTCACTACCCATATAGTTACATCACAATTTATCATGCATATTACATAGTATTAGGTGAGTGTTTTATAGTCTACATCATTAGACTAGGAATCTATCTTACTCATTTTCCATTAATTTATATATATGCCCTTATATGTATACAACACTGAGGCATCTACCAATAGCATCTCGTTCATGCTCTACGGTAAGTCGAGAGGAGTTTCCTATCCATAAGGAACATCACAATATACATACAAGTGGGGTGGTACCTATGCAGTACACCAGTTCACGGCTTATACCTAGCGTAGACAAAGGATCCTAGCTTACACACCTACCTCTCATAAGTGGTGCTACTATGTAGTAACAATAGTAATGACCTATACGACGCCTAGCCCACCTATGCCGATGTGTGCTCCGGTCCCAAATGAGCGCAACCACTATCGATAGGACAGTCCATGAACATATATATGTCCACACAAAATATAAATACTTATTACCATATGTAAGTGTAATTACTCTATAATTACCCCCTAGCTACCCCGTAAGGGTTCTCGTAATTATCCTTAGTTAATAATTAACCATCACATAAATTATTAGATTCCTTTTCTTTATAACATACAATTAAGCATCTAGTTAATTATTTAAGCCCCCTTCCTTCAAACAATACATTAACCCATCTACTAAATTCCTTTCGATAGTTTCCCCATAAATTACCCTCTAGATGTCTCGTAAGGATTTTCCACAATTATTCTTATTTAGTAATTAACTAACATGTAAATTATTAAATTCTTCTTCTTTATAGAAATGTCATTAACCATCTACTTAATTTAGTCATTCTTTTATTAATAGTAACACGTTTCCATTTCTAATAAATTCCACAGTTACCTAAACACGGTTCTACCAACTTGTATGAATACCAAAAATCACCTTGAATGCAATCGCGGACCCCACAACCTGACCCCTTAGGAGCCGAACCGCTTCGATTTAGGAGCGAACCCGTTCACTCTTGCGAACTGCTTGAGAATCTCCCATTTTTCCTTCACTACGGGATTTATGTTCTCAATTGCAAATCAAATTCCAAGGGCTTAAACGTTAGGCTAGTCATTGATATCAATCCTTATGATTCTATTTACCCCTTTAAGATGATTTATTATATATCTTAAGTTCAAATTTATGTTCCTAATTCCCAGAGTTTCTTGTTGTTGAGGTATCCATACCAACATAACCTTATACCTATAAATCCCTTATGATTTTGCCATAATGAAAGAATCAACATAAATTTTAGATCTTTAAGATTTTAAATAGAGCTCTACATGAGAATAATCATATCAATTATAAGAAGATTTCAAAATATGAATCTCCTATCATCCAATCCACAATTTATATCCATCATAATTTTTGGATTTCCTCTCCTATTTTAGATTCAAATGCTTACAATCAAGATTCAATTTATCATTATATCACCCCAAGTCATTACACAATCCAGAATTCTACATGGAAAAATAAGTCACGATTTATAAAGAAATATTTTGGACAAATAGAGTTAGGAAGAAACTTCTTTCCCGAGTTTTTAGATGATTTCTCGAATCTTCGTTTTGAATCCTTCCACTCGCAACTCCACAGCTAGGGTTCTTTCCCCTCTCTTCCCCAAGTTGTAGTTAAGGTTCTTGGATAAATGATAAGGAGTTCCTTAATCTCCTAATTAATATAATTTAAACACTAATACCGAGTTGGGCCTTAGGCCTAAAATTTGGACCCCCAATTGAGCCCAAATATCTAACTCAACAGGCCCAATAACCTCCTAACTCATATATATATACCCCGGGGCCATTTATAAATGTCTAAAAGGCCCTAATGAGTTCGTAAAACTCCCTAAAGTGCATCCCAATTAGTTTTTATTTACCATACCCATTTGTATTATGTTTAATTGATGCCCATCCATAATTTAATTACGATATGATTTATTTCTTACGATTGCCATCGATTTATATTTTACTCATTTAAATTTAAATTCCTATGATTTAATTCATTCTCAATTTTAATCCAAAATTATTAAATTAATTTCTGTCATAATATTTTATTCTGAAAATACGGGGTATTACATCAATGACCCACGACAAAAATAATCTCAAAATAAAACCACGAGTCCTGATATGGTACCTCACTTATCGTCCTACTATAATGGATTAACAACCCATAATAAAATGGTTTAACTGTCTAAGGGATCCACGACTTAGTTCCTTCGAAAAGAGAGAAATTTGTAGCCCGACAGCACACCTCGTCCAACGAGTAGCCTGGTTAAGGTATGTCTAAGCATCCCCCAACAGCAATAAAGATATCAATATCTTAATTTGAAATCTTTATCAAGAATAAATTTCCTCAATTTAGGTATAATTATTCTACGCAAATTTTACAGACCAAGATATATGTAAATATATATAATTACTATTTTTTCCCAACTACTTGACGTAAAAATAATGAGCATAGACATTGTGTTGAACAAAAATGGTACGCACACACAAGGATGAAATATATAGCATGGAATATATATAGACCAACAAGGGAGACATGTAGCATACAAAATATATCACAGGAGGATGAACACCTACCTCAAATTGCTTAAAATGCAACAGTCGAATTGAAGCACCAAAATCCTTGAAAATATTATTAATCTTCATAATCTATTAAAAATAATTTCTATTTCTATCTTAAACTTATCTCAAGTTCAACTAATTTTCTCACATTTTTCCTTTTATTCTCTCTCAGTTTTATACAATTCTCTCATTAAAAAGGTTTCTAAAAGTCACAAATCCTAAAACACTTTTAAATATGAATAGATTTTTTAAAAATAACTCTAAAACCTTTATAAACACACTGAGAGTTATCTTTTTTACCATTTAACCCTTCAAATCCCCTCATAAATGTTCCATTAAATAAATTTCACTTCTATAGTGATTGTTTAACAACTAATATTCTTCCTAATTTTATTTATGCCATTTCTAATGAAAATAAACTCATATTATGCATACCAAAGTCATTTATATCTCAACCTCCTCAACTACCTCACTTAATCTCCCTCAAACTCCCAAATAATGTTAAATTAACTAGCATATTTTCCCGTATAAGTGCCCAAAAACCTAATATTAGAATCATTTTTTCTCATTTACATTTAAAAATTAATCTTGATATTTCTTAACTATTTTGTGTCTCAGTACCATGGTCAGAAATATTAAAAATAAAATGTGAAACGTATTTAACATGTCATGTACTAACTAATTTAAAACTAATAAAGTAAAATTTCAATAAACTCCCCATAAATTTTCATTAATTAAAATCTTCAATATAAATACATTTCATACTCAATATTTTGAATCCACATATTATTTGAATAATATAATTGGTTTTCAATCCACAAATGAAATTCCCAAATAATTATGACAATTGATCAAACAATATTTTTAAAAGGAATCCCTAAAATACAAAGTGTTACATTGAGAGTGATATACATATATCAACACGCCCTATCTTTGGCGTGTTAGCCTGATAAAATGCACATGAAAAATAAGGGGTGTTCCATAACAACTAGGTGTTTGACTAACCCATAGCGGGGTATAATCCCGTGTTTAACACGTGCACATGTGTGTGTTGATGAAATTGATATAATTCTAAATTAATTAGAAGTGTGATTAATCCCGGGCCAGGGAACACTCATAATACTTGATACATTTACTTGTAAATAATTATTTTGAAATATCGAGTGTGTATATTAAAATGATATTTTTAAGAAACACTGGGCATGTGTTGATTGAAGTATAAATGGATATTTTTAAAAAGAAACTGGACTATTTATGGACTATCCAAGAGTATGATTTTCCAAGGTAACCGCACGAGTTAATGGGTTAATGGTATTTAACCATATTTAAAGGTAATGTTTTGTAAGTAAAACATAGTTAATCCAAATACACTATAGTAGTTTCATAAATCATATTGTGTAACACCCCTATTTTTCCACGTGAAGTTGATCAGGCTAACTTGTTGAAGATATGTTATGCTATACTTAACATCAACAATGAATAAAAATGACAATAAATAAAAACCATCCACGACATAATAATAATAATAATAATAATAATAATAATAATAATAATAATAATAATAATAATAATAATAATAATAATAATAATAATAATAATAATAATAATAATAATAATAATAAGCAACTATCTAAAGAACAGTACTGAGACAAAATTAAAATCCTCCAATAAAATTGAATCCACTATAATAAATCCTCATTATACAATAGTCTTAACTGCACATTACATGAACTAGGACCACCTTGGTTCAAAAAAACTTCTTGAATTCAAATGACTACTGCAATGCCAACTATGATGAAACGCTAAATCCCACTCTAACTATGATGAACTAAATATCCATACACTGCAAGTCTGACTACTCAATACAATTATTCCCATATAAAAATAATAATACTCAAGGAAAAGAAGTTTTATAGATTTGGTTTAGCCACCTAAAGTTATAAGAAATATCTCACTATATCGATTCAGTACTAATCATGTGACTCATTTATGATAAACATGACAGCTTTTAGACACTCACATACAATAGATACCTCACCCCTCACCATAAGTGAAATACTCCATCAATGTCACAACTTATGGCATAAGAAATACTACCAAGTCTCTGTCACTAAACTAATAAACAACCATCACATATTAATATTGTAAGGATAAATTTCTAATTGAGTCAATTTGTAAGTGTCGGCTTAATTACGAATTGAACTATTTAAGTCATAGGATAGAAGTTTGTGACCTTCAAGCCTATGACATTTGATTTGAAGACGTAATGGCCAAGTCTAAAAGAAGATCGTATCATTGTCGTGTTTCGTGCCTTGTTTTGCATCATCAAATTTCCAAGGTATCTCAAGTATGAATGCACATGTTATATAGAGACTTGAAATTTTTATTGGGTGTCATATTTTTTAACATATTTTAAAAATGGATTTAGTGTTTAAATATTTTTTTTCTAAAAAGTCATTTAATAAGGTCGTTTGAACGACCTTGTTCGAACGAAATTTCCAGGTCGTTTGAACGAGGTATCCAATGAGGTTCTTTTTGTTTACTCAAAAATATTGTTCGATGTGTCATTTGAATTGTCGTCTAAATGAACCTTCATTTGTGACCTACTATATTCTCGTTCAAACGACGTCGTTCGAATGACATTGCAGTTTCGAGTAGTTTTTGAAAGTTTTTATTAAAACTTACCACTAATCCAACTCTTTTCTCATCTGTTTTAAAGAGAACCGGAATGATATATTTTGACAGACTTTTGGCAGACTTTTCAAGAGCTTCGAGAGCCTAAACTCCTTTTTAAAAAGTCCCAATAGTGTTTGTTAATCAAAATGAATTAATTTAAAAAATAAAACCAAGTTTACACCCAACTGTTTATTTGATCCAAGGTCCAATACATACATGTTTTGTAATCGTTGGTTTGGCACAGGGTTTCATTCTCTACCCTAAAGAGAAGGTGGATTCCAAAGTTTTTAACTCGGAAGAGGTGGAGGAACGAAGAGCATCAAGGTTTGGTAGGACATCGAGTCTTGTGAAAGTATTCTGTCATGTCCTTTGTAATTTCGTACTTAGTGGACTTGTGGCTGGACCGTCCGAGGTTTTTCCTGTTGTGGGTTTTTCTCGTACATCGCGGTGTTGTGGTTATGTTTATTTTTATCTTGCAAAAATCACCTAGATTCATGCTTAGGTTTAACAATATAAAAATTGATTTAATCACAACAATAGTGTAATTTGGTGTTATTTTATTTTGAGTAATTTTTA
Organism: Sambucus nigra; assembly: GCA_949130495.1. Classification (NCBI taxonomy): domain Eukaryota; kingdom Viridiplantae; phylum Streptophyta; class Magnoliopsida; order Dipsacales; family Adoxaceae; genus Sambucus; species Sambucus nigra. The sequence continues at coordinate 646,441,644 of OX422208.1, forward strand.
GTGTAGTTTAATTCAAATCTGTTTTAATATTTTGGCAAAACTCATATTTAGTTTTGTTTGGCCTAATTTTAACTTGAGTTGAATTAATTTTTGCTTAGGAGAAGATGATACTTTATTTTTTGAAAGCAAATATAAAATTTGAAATATTTGGTGAACCATCTCATTTAAATTTAAAAATTCGAATTTTTCGCAGTTTTAAGTGGTATCAGAGCATTTATAATTCAAGGAAAATCCTGGTTTTCAAATTGGTATCAGAGAGGGAATGCTAAATTATTTCGTTAAGATCATTTTTGGGTTTGAATATGGAAAATATGCCTCTTTTAAAATGTCCATTTTTTATGGTTTCAGCTATGCATATTGGAAAGCGCGTATGGGGTCGACACTTAAATCGTTAAATGAGAGGGTTTGGCAATCGGTTATATGAGGGTGGTCCCCACCAATGTGTTTAAAAGGACAAGTTCGTGTTCCTAAACCCGTTGAAACATGGAGTGCGGATGAGCTTAAACTAGCAAATTTTAATTTTAGAGATTAAAATGCTCTTTTTAGTGAGGTCACACCAGATGACTTCCACCGAATTATGACATATGAAGTGTCTAAGGAGGTATGGGACGTAATCCAACTCACCCATAAAGGTACAAGTGTAGTTAAAGCTTCTAAACTCCAACACCTCACCACTTAATTCAAAACCATTAAAATGTTAGAAAGTGAGTCCTTTGTTGAGTTCTACGGTATATTATCCAATATTATGAATTCGTCTTCTAATTTTGGAGAAAATAGACCCGACAACTGTGTCGTAAAGAAAATTTTGAGGTCATTACGCAATATATTTATTCCAAAAGTGATTGTTTTAAGTTCTTTAAACACTTTAAACTCTACAAAACTTGAAGAGCTTGTAAGTGATTTACAAACCTATTAACTTGACATGTTTCCTTCCAAGGATGTGGAGAAGAAAGATAAGGCCATAGCTTTGAAAGCTCGTAAGGAGGAAACACCGGTTTTGAATATCGTGTTTGAGATTGACTTGAATGATATGTCTTTGTTTTCTAAGAAGTTTAGAAAATTTGTTAAGACTAATAAAGAGAAACTTAAAAATGATAATATGAAATTTGAGAAGTCTAAGTATAATAAAGCCGATAAACTCCCTAAAAGTCGTAATGATGATCTTAATAGGGACAATTCGAATAGGTGTTTTGGTTGTGAGGGTATGGCCATAGGGCATTCGAATGTCCCACTAAACTAAGGAAGTGGGGAAAGAAATCAATTTCATATAATGCCACCCTCAGTGACAATGAACTGAAAGATGGACCCGATTCCCCCATTGAGTGTAATTTTACCACGTTCATGCCTAGTCATGTGGTCAATAGTGAAAAATCTTTTGATGAAGATAACTTTATACATGAAACTTTGGAGGCCATTGTTTGTGAATCCTATGTGTTTGATGGTCGCAGAGTGGCAAAGAGAGTGAGAATGAAGAGGAGGAAGAGGAGAGTGAACTCCAAGTTGCCATTTTTGAGTTGTATGCAGCTATTTGGTTGACTCAGTTAAGTCTGCACCGTATAAGAGTTCCAACTAGTTTGGATATGGTGACAAAATCAGATTATATTTCTTGAGCCTTTTCTCTAAGGTATGTACAAGCTTCATCTTCAACAACATCTTGTCCAAGGTAATTCCATCTAATAAAAAGGGAAGTATTTTAGTCTTTTTAACACACTATAGGATACAATTCATGCATATAGGTGTTAATGTGTGTGCACAAATGATTGCATATTTTTAGGGATTTTTAAAATAATTTTAAAGAATTTCAAAATGATTTTTCAAACATTTAAATTCATGATTTAAAACATTGTGGGCTTATGTTGACATATTTTTATCCCCTAAAAACTCACTTAGGTAGAATAGAAAGCACTAGAGAATATTGTGGTAGAAATTTGCATTTCAAAAGTTTTAAAACACGTAATTTTGAATTGATCAGATACTTACACGTGTTGCCATTATAACGGTTGGATTTGTGTTTTCTCTGAGTCTACAAAGTAACATTCATTATCAACCCATATATCAGATGTAATCAACGCTCTGCATGTAATTGAGTCAATTCATGTAACATCGAGTTGAGCCAACCAGAGTGTGAATAAAAGCGGTACGTTGGTGGCCCTAAGATTAAACTTTGAATCGTCAAACTGATCTTAGTCGTTGATTGCCTTAGATGTTCTAAATCCCTCCATTGTTAGCATAAAAAGGCCCTTTGGGTCAGCCATTAGAGAACTTTGGTCATTAGAGAAAAAATCGAGAGTAGAGATTAGAGAGATAAAGGAGAAACAACACACACACACACACGGAGAGAGAGAGAGAGAGAGAGAAAACCAGTCGTCATTTTTAAACCCTAAAGTTTTTTTAGAAGCCAAACACCTCACCAAAAACGTTATCATCCCAGAAAACCTATTTATTGAGAGTTAGAGTGTTTAGGTTTTCTAGTGAGGTTTTGGTGTGTGGTTTTGGGTGATAAAAGAATCTCTTCAACCTATATATCTCTTAGGAACCACTCTCTGTGTAAACTCATTTTTCTTTCTAGAAAGTGTGAGATTTACTTTGAGAAACATTAAACATTTCTATTAATCCTTTTTTGTTTGGATATTTTGTTGTATATGTTTATTTTTTGTAGATCCACTCTCTATTTTCAAGTTATTTTGAAAAAGAGACTTCATGTTGTATAAAGTTTTAGATCTGAAAGTTTTATTTCAAAAAGTTTAAGTTTCACAATTTGTGAAATTATTTCGTATATAAATAAGTTTCGAAACATTGAGATCTGTTTTTCTGAAAGGTTTTATTTCAGACCTGAAAGTTGTTTTTGAAGTCTGATTTTCAAGAGAGAGTTGAAATCTTTGCATGCATATAGAATATGTGTAATTTGTAGTATTTGTCTGTATAAATCTTGAGAGTAATGAGATGCATCCTTTGTATGTAGATTGTAGGCATTTCACGTACACTGTCACTCTCACACGAACACATTGTTAACATGGTTCATCTGAGAGGTTAAGGTTGGTTAAGCCACTTTAGATAGAAAGCAAGGAGTAAGGCCAAGGAGGTGCAAGCAAGGTCTAAGAGGTCAGATCAGAATTACCTTAGAGGAGGAGAACTCGACTCATATAGGTATAATTTCTATCTTATCCTTAGGATCTTGGATGAGTGATATGTTCTTGTAATCTTGTTATCTTTGTTTTTTATTAGTGGATTTTTCTTTTCAGGTGTAGAGACATCCGTGGATGTTTACCCTAGTTTGTACAATGTAAATTTTTTGTCTCGTGAGTATGCTTTTGAATCATTGACTTCTACTGCTGCAACTTAGGCTTAGGTTTAATTTTAAAACCTATTTCCAAGAACTTAAATAACTGGTTCATATTCTCGAAACACATCTTGTGTTAACTGATTATGTTTTATAAAAGAGTTTCTTCAAAAAGCTGTTCGAAACTTGCTTAACTGTTTTAACTAGTGTTAAACAACTTAGTAAGGTTTTTCAATTGGTATCAAAGCTGAGTACTTATTTTTCAAAACTGTTAGATCCTGTGTTTTGAAACTGTTTTAAAAACATTTTTAAATAGACAAGAAATTTAGGTGTCTTGGAAATTTGTCCAGGCCTCCCCTATTTGATGCAACCAATTTTTGTTACTATAAAGTAAATATGGTTTCCTTCATCCAAAGGACTTTGGGAGATGATGCCTAGAATGCTATAGAAAATGGATACAATCATCCTACTAAGCCTGCTACAGATGGTAGTAATGTAAGAGTTAGAAAACTCCTCTATGAGTTTACTAAAGAAGAAAAATAAGGCTCCTTAAGAAATAGTAAAGGGAAAAATGCTAGATTTATGTGTGTTAATGAACATGAATTTAAATTCATATGTATATGTTTAAAATCTAATGAAGCCTGGGACACGCTGGTCATTGCCCATGAAGGTGACACCCTTGCTAAGGTTGTCAAAACTCAAATGTTAATTCCACAGTATAACACACTCCTTATAGCTGAGACCAAGACTTTTGATGAATTTTACATTAGGTTGGTTGATGTTATTACCAAATTTCATGCTAATGGTATCATCTACGGTAGGAAAGAGATGGGTTCTAAAATTCTTTTATCACTTCCACCTAAGTTTGATAGGAAACGTTTTACTATTGAGGAAATAGATGACCCAAACTTAACTCCATAACTCCTCAGTAGCAAGTTAGGACTATAGAAATGGAACTGGAATTCAAGAAATAACTTTTCAATAATCAAAAGTTACACACCAGTCCCAATATAGTCTTGCAGTCCAAAATGTCCACACCAACGTTTGTTGTACCTAACATTGAGTTGGATTATGTTGAAGCTCGTGACTTAAATAACTTAGATAATTAGATTGCCCCAATGTCTAAACATTTTAAGAAAAAATTAAAATTTATAAACAATGTTGCTTATAAATAAGCGAAGGCCGCTTACTCCACATTTAATAACAATTCTCATGAGAGGAATCTAGACAGAAACAACACTGATAAACACAAGGCTGATATGAAAAGTGTCACATGTCATAGATGTGGCAAATATGGTCATTATGCCAAAAATTATAGAGTAAAACTGAATTACAACAATAGTAATGCCAATCTTTGTAAGACTTGGGATGACTTAAGTGACTCTGAAGAAGATGAGCCAGAATCATCCAATACTTTCTACCCTTGTATGTCATTCTTTCCTAATTTTTTTTATTCCGATGACACGCCTGAGACTAATTCTTATACTATTATGCCTATATCTATTATGCCTTATAATGTTGTGCCTGCTATTGGTTTATCTTCCCTTTGCTTACAAAATAATTCCATTGATGATACTTATAAAAATGCTTCGATAATGTGTGTATGAGTTAAAGTGATTGATCTAACGACGAATTGAATGGGTATGTGAGTACAAAAATTGATCTACTAAGTGACACTGTACACACTACACTAGAAGAGATGAAAATGACGATCTACCTGACATTCACACACTTTATACAAATACACATAGAAAGAATAGTAGACTAGAAAAGACTGTTAAGGAGTTAACGAAGAAAATATAAGCTTTAAACCTAATGGTAAAATAGAACATTGAGGACTATACTAATCAATGTCTGGCTTATGAAACAAAAACAATTTTTTTTAGAAAAAATTAAAGAACTTTTTGATTCAAATGATGTTTTGGAAAAGAAATACAAGGAAACTTTGCTAGAATTGGAACAATACAAAGAAAAGGTTTCTACTATATTAAAAAAAAATTCCATGCTTGGAAACAAGTCCAACTGTTTTGAAGATTGTGTTGCCTCTAGTAAAACCAATTCTGAAGATAAAACAGGCATAGGGTTTGATCAAAAAGTCAAGACACAAGCCAAATATTCTCAAAATATAAAATTTGTGTCTTCTGGAAAAAGACCTATTGACTTGTATCCTGATTTTCAAGCCATAAAACGTGATTTTGAAAATAAACAAAAAAGACTAGATACTTTGAAGAAAAATTGTTCAAAGCCTACTGCTGAGCATAAGGCTAGTACGTTTGTCCCCCTGTCAGGAGATTTGAACTAGAATAGAAAATTGTTGCAGTTAGACCTGAGGTCAATATCCAGCAAATGGATAAACCTCTTTTTAAATTTTTTAAAAATCATCGTATTTTCACTTGCACAGATTGTGGTAGGAAGGGTCACGTAGGAGATTTTGTTTCGACCTTAGAAATGGTCCTAGGAAGTCTAATACTAAAGTCACCAAAACCCAAGAGAGCCACGTTACACCTATGTGGGTTAGGAAAATTGATTTGGAGGCTTTACATGATAGAATTTATGATTCTCATTTGCTTTCACATGACTCCTCCCTCGATAAATCTAAAGGTTGAGTGCATTAGCTTTGTTTACATACACTAGATTTTGTGCTATATGATATATTTTTGGTAGTTGTTTGTTTTTTGTCATTTTCTAGTCTATGCTTCATCAAATATGTGTGCTAGAATTATGACATGTTTATATTTTGCATTTCATTTTTTTCATTTATTGGGTCTTATTGAAAAGTGCAAAAATATTTTATTTGTCTTTTGAGTTGAATTTTTTTTGTTTGTTTAAGAATTTGATAAACTCAAAAAGTATATGTTTTGTGTATTTTAGTTTTACACATTTTATGTGGCATATCCTTGTGTTTGAATCCTATATCATTCCTCCGATTCCATGTGGCTAGAACTTTTGATTATGAATTTCAATTCTGTTAGTGTTCTTTACTACGCCTGCATGGAGTAGTTTGACTTTGATTTTCTTAATGCATTCTTCTTTTATATGCCTCTTACACACATGCACGAGCTCTTTTAAATGTTAACTTCACATGTATATTTGAGCTAAGTGAGATTTTCTACCATCAATTTCGTCAACTACATATTTTTGTGACTATGGAGGATTTGTGCATGCAAGAACCCGTGACAGCCCGCTTATTAAAATACCGAGTGGCCAATCCGTGATCAAAATAAAATATTGGTCTCATATGGCTCATTCTTAGAATTACTATCAAAAAGTTTTTTAAAAGTTACTAACCACCTAGTACTTTAAATAGACTGGTGCCAAATTTTATTTTTTATTAATTAACAACATGCGGAAAATAAATAACAATTAAACCATTCACACAACCTAGTAACTGAATCCAACACAAATGAACAATATAAATAATCATGTCCGAATCAACTATTGGTTCAAAAATAAAAAACATCAATAAGCTGAAATAATAACCTGGATACACAAGGTCAAATAATCAACTGAATACTAAATCTGAGGGTAACATGACGAAATGAGTATCGAAGTAAAGATCCTATGCTAGGAATAAATGAAGGAAGCGTTTATAGCAAAGTCCAGTAATTTTCACATGAGCTACAACTGCGCATCCCTGGATAGAATCCTCAAACTGTGTGTCCCTGTGTCTGGACACCTAAACTTACTTTGATTATTAAGTTATCTTCTCATTAACTTATTAATAGGTTCAACTATATGAAAATAATATAACATTGACACAAGTTATATAGGAAACACCTTTTCAATCATATAACTTCCATGCTAGTTATATATACTATCACACTACCGTATACATATATTTAGTAAAAGTCCGGTTAACCCCTACCTAACACCTGTAACACTTGCCCAAATATACCAAAGTCTATATCTCAACTTGTAATTTAATTAATCACCCATTGATTATTTTTGTTACTTAAGTAGTGTCACCCAACTACAATACCCCAACTCATTCATTTGGTCTGTATTTTCGACCTTTAACACTTGTTACACGAATTCCCACTATTAGGTTTAACACTCCTCGATAAAGTTAATATTTGATAATTTATTATTTATCTCTATAATAAATTAAAACGGGCTACCCCTTTCCCAACTCTCGTAGCACTCAGCCTAAAAATAATCCGAGTCAAACCACTGACCCTTAATTAAATTAATTCCACCTCCATAAATTTTTCAACGTAGTGTCGCTCAACAAAAATTCCTGGACTCCCTTACTTTGTCAATATTTTATTTTAACCTTTTAGAATTTATTACACAAAGTCTCACTAATAAGTTTTTACACTTTAATAATGCAATTATTTCTCAATACTCATTTCTAACCATCCTAGGTAATTGCCTTCATTTAAATTTCTCCAAATTGAATCTTCCTAAGAGTCCCAGAAAAAAACAAGGTAGCGAGAACGAAAATGCCAAAAATTCCTCACTATCATTTGAGTGACTTGCAACGTCATTTGGATGGCTTGCAACATCGCTCGAACGACTTGCACCGTTGTTTGAAGCAATGTACAACCATATTTTTCCTCACAGCTTTTTACCCAATTAAGTTTTGGGGTTTCTACCCAGCTTCAACCCAACCGATGTTATTCTCCAACATACTTTCAATATGATTTTATCCATCATAATATCCTAAAACATTATAGATTAGCATTAAACTTGTACAAATTTTTGAGTTGGGTTTCACTGTTTCATACGATTATTTCTCGTACACTTAAGTCTTACCATCAGAACTAACCAACCTCAACCACTGTGTTACTTATCTAAATCACTTTCTTATGAGTTTTGATTATATACCAACATCAATTGAGCCTCTAATATACATAAATGGTTCAATTTGAAAATCCCCGTTTTTCATGTGAGAACCCACCCAAAAATGATTATCAATTTGCAACCACCATGATATGAATCGAAATAATGAAATATGAATGAAAGTAAGTTTAAATACTTTCCTGAATAAATTCGCAGGGTCTGATTTCCTTTGTTGTAGACGAAGAACGCACCCTTTTTCTCTTGCTTTGGCTCCCAAAAGGTCTCCCAATTTTCTCCTTCTTTTCTGCTCTGCAAAACTAGGGTTTTCTTGTTGGGTTGTGCCTGCCACAAACTCCCTAATGTAGGTTTTATTTCAGTAATCCCGAAATTAATGCTAATGGCCAAGCCCAAATGACCCGAACACCCCTGTGTGAGCTCGATTATGCCTAAAAATACACGAAGACCCAATTACAATCCCCGAGTACACTTTTTCATCTATCTCAACCTATTCGGAATCAACAGTGCACTCATAAATGTCATCCGATTTTCTTTACTAAAATATTTAACCTCGACCTCAAATTACGACACATGTAAATTTTAAAATAACCTGAATTAATTAAATCTTAGTTCACTAAATTAATTATATCATCCAGATAAACTAATTCCTATATCACCGAATTAATTAAATTCTATATCCTCATAAATACGGGGGTATTATATACTTCCCCCCTTATAAAGGAATTTCGTCCTCAAAATTAAGATGAGTCTAGTGCTCCAAGCCTCGAATACTTCCTTACTCACATGCCTCTAAGATCGCTACACATATCTCCACCCCTTCTAATCGCGAATTATATTAAATATTAGATTAATTACCTAGGGAGCCCATACACCGCACAAATGTTACCCGACTCTACTAGCCTTAAATTGCAATATAACTTTCAATTCACAGTTATAAACAAATATATGTATAATAACCAAGGTACCAAACCCATGTGCTAATGATAAAACATCTCCTCACCTCCAACATTGCGCTAAGTTTCATGTGCGGGACGTCTCGCAAAGAGAAATCAAAATCAGGAACCCCCCCGATACACTACTACCTAACATTGCCAGTCGTTGAGATCGGTTAGGCCCTCAGTCTATAATACGTAGCCCCAAATTCCCGTCTCCTGACATAAAATTATACTCATCCACTTTCATGTTATAAAAGACATCATACAATACGATGCCTATTACTATCACTAGATTCTCATCATGAATAAATCACGAGCTATATCTCCTCGGTCGATAAAAAGCCTATCCACCCTGAATCCTATCAGTTAACATCCCTACTCTCTGGCATAAAATATAATAGTATAAACATTTTCTTATGATTCTCTTATGTAACACACGATAGCATATATACACGCATATATAGACTCGAGCCTCCTTCATGTTATAACTAGCACATGTAAATCATCCCTTGGAACAACGAACACGAAGTCTCACCATACTATATGCTACAACCCAAACATCCCAGCATAATTATCACTAACGTCTCGAACATAACATACTTATCTCAACCTCAGCTCCTTACTTTCGGCATGGCTATATCATACATCTATTATCGATTACCCCACAAAATGCTATTTAATTATTCTTGATATTGCCCCATCCATTAACTTGTGGTGCACAATGTTTTCTTAGTGCTTCCTTCGCAGCACTATCCGGCTCCACTGGCTATCTATTGTAATAGCTCTCAGCCTAAAGTGTTTCTTCTACACATTCAATAATTTAACATTTAAAACCGATGCACTAACTATAAGGAAATGATTTTATAAATGCCCATTTAGTATCTAGGAAATTTTTGGGCATATCCTAGATCACTGCAAGTATGTCTGATACCGCTACATTCGACACGTCTCCACATTTATCCATGACGACCTCGACTTGGATTTGAAGTTATCAAGCACCCAGTACCCTCATACGTGCGTGGTTCATCAATATTATTCTATCATGCATCGTGCCTTTTCAACAATCATATGCTCCCACTACTCCACTCGCAATTATGGTAAAATAATTTAATTGGAGTTTTTAATATTTGTATAAATATCTGGGAACATTTTTAAAATAAATCTTTCAAGTCTGAAATATTTTTATCTCATAATAAGAGTTTTTTCTAAGGTAGAGGCGAACAAGTACAAGGTGTCAGATCGTTCGAACGATAGATCTTGTCTTTCAAACTCTAACCCATGTCCTACAAGGTCATTCTAACGACACCTGGCACCATTCTAGCGACACCTCATCTTGTTCGAATGAGTCGCCGCCTCGATTTTTTGTATTTAAACAATGTTCATTATACACATTTTTGTAAGTCTTGGACCTGACGTTTCTGCAGTTCTTCTTCATTAAAAATAGACTTCGTTTTTCCTGTTTCCTACACTATTTTGATTCACAAACAATTACCAATAATTTATGTGAATCCCCTAAACCCAAGAAAATTGTTCTACTCATTTGGAGTAATTATGGAGAAGAAGAAGGCTGATTTTCCATTACTGATCTTGGAGTTCTTATGGGACCTGTTACCGACGACACTGAACCGACACATGCGGGTATTTCGTGTGTCACTGTATTTCATTATAATCCGTGTAAGTTGAGATTGACAAATTATAGTGAAATAAAAATGTTTTTATCCTTTGGGGAATTTTTCCTCATATTGTGACTGTCTTGCTTGTTTTATTTATTTCATTTATCTGCCACAATTATTTGCAAGAGTTAAGACTGAATTGGTGTAAAATTGGAATTTAATTAAATAAGTTGGACATTGATTTCTGGCGCACTCTCAAATTGGTATCAGAGCCAATTACACAATTTTATCGTGTAATTTTTCCACAAAATTTTTTTGGATATCAATTTTTTTTAAAATTTGATCTTTGAAAAAGCGCAATTTGAATTGAAAACTTATATAATAGAGTCCCAATTTTTTACAGGTCAAATTACGCATATTAGAATGCCCGTATGAAATTTCACTTAAAGGCCATAGACGATCGTGTTTGGGTTGTTTGTGAAAGAGGGTGGACGCCGCCCACTATTATTGTAGATAACGTAACAACTCTAAAATCTGTGACTGCATGGACTGAGGATGAATTTAAATGGAGCACATATAACTCACGTGGACTTAGTGCCATTTCTCGAGACGTCACACTGATGAGTTCCAACGCATCATGACGTGTACCACGTCTAAAGAAGCATGTGATTATCTTCAACTTACCCATGAATGCACGAATGCAGTTGAGGAATCAAAATTTCAAAACTTAACTACACAATTTGAAACTATCACTATTCTTGGCTCTGAGTGTTTTTATGAATTTTATGCACGCTTATCTGATATTGTAAACACTAGTCTCTACTTACGTGAACATATTCCTGATGCTAGAGTAGTTAAGAAAATTTTAGATCACTGCCTAAGCGTTTTATCCCTAAAGTCATTGTGTTAAATTCAATAGGAAATTTAAGTAGTCTGAAACTAGAAGAATTAATAGGAGAACTCCAGACTTATGAAATTGACATATTTACTAATACAAATAATCAAAAGACAAAGGGGTGGCACTTAAAGCCAAGGTAAGGAAGAGTGAGGGGTCAGTAAAAAAGAGAGGTGAGTAGTCTAGGAAAAAAGAGGAAGAGTTGTCTAATTCTGAGTTTGATTTTGACATAGACGATTTGGCCTTATTTGCTAAAAATTTCAAGAAATTTCTCAATTTGAAGAAAAATGGGATTTTTAAAGATAAAAAGATTTTGAGAAAAATAAATCTAAAAAGAAATTTGAGAAAAATAAAAAGGACACCCCTAAGAAATACAGAGAGAGATGTTTTGAGTGTGGCGATAGAGGTCATAGGGGTTTTGAGTGTGCAACTAGGTTGAAACATCTAAAATAATCCAAAGTTTCTTTAAATGCCTCCCTATGTGACGACAGTGACGTCGAGTCGGTGGATTCAGGAGACAAATTACCACATGAATGTAACTTCACCGCATTCATGGCTAGTACAGTGAGTACTGGCAGTGCTCCTCAAGCTGATGAAGATGAAAAATCACAAGGACACCTCGACAATGATAGCGATATGAGTGAGGGAGAGGATGGTGCAAGAGAGAGCGAGAGTGATCTCAGACTTGCGTATGCTAATTTATATGCTGATACTTTCAAGACCAAAAAGCGTAACAAAGTGTTAGCTCTTAGGATAGTTTCCCTAGAGAAGGATCTAGGAGAGATGAGAGATAGATAGACTGTTTTCATTTAGAGAGAGAGAGAGAGTTTGTGTAGAAAGGGAGAGTCAGTTTGGTGAAAGAGAGAGATGCTTAGAGAAAGAGAAAAGGGAACTTGATCAAGCAAGTGGCTAGCCTTAAGAGTGAGCTCTAGACCTCCATGGAAACTCAAAATAAACTTGAAGCCCTTGTATCCCATCTTACTCATGACCTTGAGATAAATAAGGAGGTCAAGGTAAAGATTGAGGATAGATTTAGAAAGATGGGAAAGATGATCCTCTCCCCTACTTTAGGTTTTGGTGAAAGGCAGGGAATTGGTTTTGATGGTGCTTCCACATCCCATGTGACATCGGAACTGGTTCTTGAGTTTACTAAGAACCCATATGGCCATCGCCAAAAACCCCAAAGAAGAGTTCTTTCAAGAAAAGCAAACCAAGGTTGGCCACAACCTGTGTACTTCTGTACCTACTACAAAAGAAAGGGCAACCTTAGGGAGTTTTGCTATAGTTCGGGTCGGACACAATGTACATTTTCTCCACCACGTGCCACTAGAGATTTCTTGAGTCTTATCGAGGAGGTTGAGTTTCTAGTAGCCACTTCTCAGAGTCTAAAGAAAGAGTTCCAATGGATTTTAATGCCATCAGTAGACACTTCAAATGTCCCGACTAGAGCCAATAATGACAAGGGAAAACAAATGGTTATCATATCTTGGGTACCTAAACTCGAAGAAAAATCCCTTATTATTCATGTTGCTCTTAAAGCACGTAACACTTCTCAGTGGTATTTCGACAGTGGGTGCTCCAGACACATGACAGGTGATGTTTGTGATGTCTCATTTTTTACCTACCTAGAGGATTGCAAGGAAAGTAAAGTCACCTTTGGATATGGGAGAAAATCTAGCATAATTGGATGAGGTACAATAGAGATACCAGGATTTTCTAAGCCAGAGGATGTTTTGTATGTCAAAGGTTTGGAAGCAAACCTTCTCAGTGTTAGCCAGCTGTGTGACGCTGACTTTGCAGTAAAGTTTGACCGGAACGAATGCCATGTTTATGATCAAGTCAGTAAAATTCAATTGCAAGGGGTGAGGGATGAAGATAATTACTATGGGATTGTGACCAAGTCCTCATTTGTCTGCAACAGCGCCACAATCACTCATATGGATATGTGGCATCAACGTCTAGGTCATGTGAACTTTAGCAATTTGGAGAAATTAGCTAAAAAGGACCTAGTATGTGGCTTGCCATCATTTGGAAAGCTGACTTTTGCCATTTGACCCTGTCAGATGGGAAAGTAAGTCCATAGTCCCCACAGGAAGTTGAATTCTATTACCACTTCGTGAGTGCTTGAGTTGATACACATGGATCTTATGGGTCCTACTTGTACTGAGATTTTGGGTGGTAAGAGGTATGTCCTCGTAATGGAAGATGTTTTCTCTCGATATTCGATTGTAGGTTTTTTGAGAGAGAAATCCAATATTGTGGAATTTCTTACGACCAAGTGACGTGTCCTGCAAAATCTGCATGGAGTCATTATCAATAGAATACGTAGTGATAATGACATCGAGTTTAAGGAAGCTAAAGTAGATCTTTATTCTGATAGACTTGGGATCAAACATGATTTTTTGGCCGTGAAGACTCTTCGACAAAATGGGATTATTGAGAGGAAGAATTAAACGATTCAGGAGATGGCTAGATCTATGCTTCTAGGTCGTAGAGTTGCTAGGAGATTTTGGGCAGACGTGTGTCTACCGTATGCCACACGGTTAATAGAGTTTACCTTCCTCCACACACTTAAGACGCCTTACGAATTGTGGATTTAAAAAAAGCATAACCTTCCATATTTTTGTATCTTTGGGAGTAAATGCTATATCCTACGGGATAGAGACCAATTAGGAAAGCTTAACTCCCGGAGTGATGAGGGAATATTGTTAGGATATTCAATAACTAGTAGATCATATAAAGTTTTTAATCGGAGTAGCTCTAAGGTTATGGAGTCAATAAACGGTACCGTGTAAGATGACGAATCACTAACGTTTATTGATTCTAACATTTTGTGTGAGGATGACGTACTTTCTTCTAATGATCGTATTGTGCCTCCGACACCCAGAGTGGAACCCATTCCTGACTTAGGGGACATTCCTGCTTGGGTTCACAAGAGTCATGATCCTTATACTATTCTAGGAGATCCCACCCTAGGGGTCAAGACCCATGCTCAACTTGAAAACGTTGTTATCCACATTTTCTACACATCCAAAGTCGAGCCCAAGAACTATAAGGAAACACTTAAATATCAACACTGGATATGTGCTATGCAGGATGAGTTGCTTCAGTCTAGAAAGAATGATGTCTAGGAACTGGTCCCCCAACCTAGTGAGAAATATGTGATAGGTACCAAGTGGATCTTTAAGAATAAGGTGGATGAGACAGGTAATATTATTCGAAATAAGGCTATGTTGGTTGCTCAACGCAACACATAGATAGATGGTGTAGACTTTGACGAGACCTTCACTCCTATTGCGTGGTTTGAGCCCGTCTGCTTACTACTCACCGTCGCATGTCATCTTCGCTTCAAGTTATATTAGATAAATTTCAAGAGTGACTTTCCAAATGACATTGTACAGGATGAGGTTTACGTGGAACAACCAAAAAGGTTTGAAGACCCTAAGCAACCTGATCACGTCTACAATTTGAGGAAAGACTTGTATGGTTTGAAGCAAGCACTCCGTGCTTGGTACGAGAGGATTACTTCCTATCTCTTAGCTCGTGGCTTCAAGAAAGGGGAGTTGATATGATGTTATTCATCAGGAGAGATGACGGTGCTATTTTGGTTGCCCAGGTATATGTGGATGACATAGTCTTTAGATCAATATGCTCCCACCATGCTCACCACTTTGCGTAGGAGATGAAGAGTGAGTTCGAGATGAGCATGGTAGTTAAGCTTACTTTCTTCCTAGGTCTCCACATTCATCAGCTAGAGGATCGGATGTTCATCTCCCAATCCAACTATGCTAGATACCTTGTGAAGAAATGTGGTCTAGACTCTGTTAGGCACACACATACACCGATGGGTACCTCAACTAAGCTTAGCAAGGACACTTTAGGCAAGGATGTAGAACAGACCTTGTATCGGAGTATGATAGGTAGTCTTCTATTCTTGACTGCCAGTAATCCCTATATCCCCTTTAGCGTTGGAGTCTGTGCATGATATCAGGCTTCCTCGAAAGAGTTACACTTACTCTCTTTTAAACGTATTATTAAATACGTGAGTGGGACTCTCTCACTTGGCATTTGGTATTCCTTAGATACCAATGACCATTTTTCGCCTATTCGGATATCGAATGGGCTAGGGATGCAGATGGATGTAGGATCACTTTCAATGGGTGTTTCTTCTTTTGTTCTGCTCTTGTCTCTTGGTTGAATAAGTAGAAAAACTCCATATCTTTGTCCATTGCGAAGGCTTAGTACATAGCCGTCGGGAGTTCTTGCACGCAACTTCTCTGGATGAAGCAGACGATGGAGGATTATGGGATATCACAGGACACCATGACTATCTCCTATGATAACACGAGCGCAATACACATATTGCATAATCCAGTCCATGAATCCATAAGCTTGTAGAGGAAAAGGTCGTATCCTTGAGTTTCGTATCTACTGACCTCCAGTTAGTTAATATCTTCACGAAGCCTTTAGACGCCCTTAGATTCGAGAGTCTTAGGAAGTCTTTAGGAATTTGCACAATTGACTGAGGGGTAATCACCATGTCTAGAGTATGTTACAGTTTTCATGTTCATATCATCTGATTCCTAGCTCTACATTGTATCATTTTTATCATTATTTGTTTGTATTTCTTATTTTCAAAAAAATGAAAAATTCAAAAAGATTTTAGTTTTTGAAAATTTTTAAAAAAAGCCAAAAGATTTTTTGTAATTTTTTTAAAAAATACAAAAAAGAGTTTTATGTTTTGTTTATTCCGTTTACGGATGAACATTTAAGATAGCCATAGTCACAATTTCATTCCATATTTCATGTGATTGTTTGATAGTGATTTGAGATGCTAGATCATTTTATCTATGTGCTTTACATTGTTTGGAGCCTTTGTGATGTGATTAGTGATATATTTTACATGTTTGGCTCCTTATCTCCTTTATTTCACACATGCACTGTCTTATTTGAGTATTGTACTTATCTATCACATAGTGTCTTGAGTGTTTCCATCTCAATTATGTATGTATAACGACCAAAATGAGATAAAACATGACCAAGTAGTAGTGCATGTAAAAACCGTTTACCGTGAGGATTTAATTGCAACAAAATATGATTAGTGAATCATGGGAAAAGGCTACGAGAGTTCAAAATTAACTCGTCGAGAAAGCCACTGTTTGAAAAGAGCCCGAAAAATTTAAATGGCAATAAAAAGATAAATATGCCAAATCAAATGGGCCAATAGGTTTTAATTTCATCACCTCAAAAGAAAAATATAATGTATAATTATTTATGAGAGAGTTTGGACGGAAAGAAATGAAAAATGGGTTTGAACAACCTTTAAAGTCATGAAAAAGCGTTTCAACATTTTGGACGTTATTGGTTTGGAATTCACTTTGAGCTTTGAGTTGCTGATTTGATTGAGTCAATTTCTCTTAATTTCACAATTTTTACACCTAAGGAAGATGTTGAGTTCATTCATTAGGAATATCCAACAGTCATAGTGCACATTTGTTATGGTTGTATGTATTGATTTTCCTGTCGAATTTGTTCGCATCCCTACATTTCCGCTTTCACCGACTTGGTTGTTTTGGTGTTCTTCCATGGTTTGTTTTGTAGTTTTATTTTTTTGTAAAAAATTTGAAAATTTCAAAAAAAGAAAGTTTGGTTACCCTGTGGCATTTTCCATTTACATTTGCTTTGTGTTCTTCATATTTGTCAATTTGGGGACATCATAAAAAGGGGAGAATGAATTATGGGAAAGAATTTTTGTTTGATTTTATAGTGATTTGCTTGAGCATAAATTGATACTTAGTTTTTCTTATCATTATATTTCAAATTGTTTCACGTCACGGGTATTGTTTCTTGTCTCATGTGTGTAGGTATTTAATTGAAGATTATTTTTACACACCCTCATGATGACAAAGAAAGTCTGAACATGTTGAAGACATGTCATTTAGTATTTCCACTTTTTGAGTTTAATGGGAATATTAAATTGTATGTATCTTTTGGGTTAAGTAGCATAATTTCGATAGTTTTTATGTATGTACCCGCATAGACATAGGGGGATATTTAAGGACATGATTTTAGAAACGTTTTTTTAGTATCTAGGAAATCTCTGGGTGTATCCTATATCACTGCAAGTATGTCTGATACCGCTACATTTGGCATGTCTCCATGTTCTTCCATGATGGCCTCGACTTGGATCCGAAGTTATCATGCACCCACTACATTCATACGTACGTAGTGCATCAACATTGTTATATCATGCATCGTGCGTCTTCAATAATCATATGTTCCCACTACTCCACTCGCAATTACGGTAAAATAATTTAATTGGAATTTATAATATTTTCATAAATATTTAGGAACATTTTTAAAATAAATCGTTGAAGTTTGAAATATTTTTATCTCGAAATAAGAATTTTTCTAAGTGTAGAGGCGAACAAGTACAAGTCGTTCAGATCATTCGAACGATGGAGCTTGTCATTCAAACGACAGCTCATGTCGTTCAAAGTTGTTCCAACGACACCTGGCACCACTCGTGTGACACCCCATCCGGTTCAAATGAGCCACCGCCTCGATTTCTGTATATGTTCATTCTACACATTTTTTCAATTCTTGGACCTCACTTTTTACAGTTCTTCTGCATTAAAAACAAACTTCATTTTTCATGTTTTCTACACTGTGTTGATTCACAAACAATTCCCAATCATTTATGCGAATCCTGTAAACGCAAGAAAATTGTTCTACTCATTTGGAGTACTTTTAGAGAAGAAGAAGGCAGATTTTCCACTGCTGATCTTAGAGTTCTTGTGGGACCTCTTGCTGATGACACCGAAATGACACTTGCGGGAATTTCGTGTGTCACTGTATTTCATTGTAATCCGTGTAAATTGAGATTTAAAAATTATAGTGAAAAAAAAGGTTTTGCCCCTTTGGGGGATTTTTCCTCACATTGTGATTGTCTTGCATGTTTGATTTATTTCATTTATCTGTCACAATTTGAGAATGGTGGAAGCCCCAAATTTTAAAAATAGCTTTTCAATTAATTATATGAATTTCCTTAAAGTGCGGAATGGGATGGTTCAACACAATATACAGAAATTAATTTAATTTCTTTCAAATTAAAATTAAAGTAAACTAAAAGTGACATACAATTAAACAACAAAAATAATCACTTAAAACAAATTTAATTTTATCCCAAGTCCTAAAATTTGCCTAACATGATTAATTCATTTTTCTATCTAGGAGAAACCAAATTTTATTAGATTAAATAATCTAGACTTGAATTAAATTAAGTAAAACTTCACCTGTTGACACCAAAATTAGTATGCTGACGTGGACGAATAATAAGAAGACACGTGTCAATCTACGTGGCACAATAGCAACGAGGAAGATCATTCCCCCGACCGACATACTCACTCCGAGCAACAGGTGTACTCCGAGGAACACCAGCCCTCCGAGGAACTCTTGTCCTCCGAGGAACTCCAGTGCTCCGAGGAACTCTTGGACGATGAGCAACTAAGGCGGTTCAAGCTGCATCTCGACCACAGCATTGATTGCCAGATAATCAGCAGTTCAACTATTCATTGAATGTTTATCATCTTGACGCACACGCTTGAAGAGCATTAAATGAGTTACCCTTTCATATGTATATCATTTAATGTATCACCCTTTCATGTACAGCCTAAGGGCTATAAATACCTTGTATCACCCTCATTCAAAGGGACCGGAATTTATTGATAGCACTTGTAATCGAGAATTCCCAAACACTCAGCAATAATATAACAGTGGATGTAGGCCATTCAAACAAGGCTGAACCACATTAAAATCTTTTGTCTCATTTTTTTATCTGTGATTGAATAATTAGAGTAATCCAATTTTTTACATCAACAGATTGGCGCCGTCTGTGGGAATGACTGTTGTTATCATTTTTCACCAAGAATTATTCATCATCAATGGCAGATAATCCAGAATCTAGCAATCGAAACGCTGGAAATGCTGGAAATCCTCCAAATCCCTCTGCACCTCCAGATCTGGCTGGAATTATGACGAATCTGGCGCAAGGACAAACCGCCATGCAAGAAACAATGCGTCAACACATACAAACCCTTCATGGCGGTGCACCTGCGCATTCAGGACAGCGAAGTGGTCAGAGACAAACTTATTTATTTTCTTCACGATCCAGGCGTACTGAGTCATATCGTAATGAGGAATCTAATGATTTCTCTTATCAACCTGGGCGAACTTCATCAATACGGGATACAGATACTAATCAACGTATCACTCTTTCTCCAGAAAGACCCAGCGCCTTGGAAAGACTGAGCAGAGCGTCTCCTTTTAGCCGATTAGGCCCTAGAAGGAATAGGAGTCCACCTCAGACCATGTCGAGGAATTTTTGACAACCATCGGATCTAAGAGAAGGATCATC
This sequence comes from Sambucus nigra, assembly GCA_949130495.1. Lineage (NCBI taxonomy): Eukaryota > Viridiplantae > Streptophyta > Magnoliopsida > Dipsacales > Adoxaceae > Sambucus > Sambucus nigra. The sequence goes on from OX422208.1 coordinate 646,461,583, forward strand.
ACAATCACGACCAGTTGCTCGTCAAGATAGATCTCAGGAGGCCACTTCAGAACAATCATTTGCTCGAACTAATAGGCCCGAGGAGGGAAATGATGCGTGGAAAGGTTCCATTCAGCGGTTGGAGGATAGATTGGGAGAAATGGCTAAGGCAAAGAATCCCCTACAACGAACTTTTGTTTGAGGGACACCTTTTGTACAGGGCATTGTGGATTTTCCTACACCGTCGAAATTTAAAGAGCCCGTTGTGACCCCCAAGTATGATGGAAAGACAGATCCTGTTCTACACATAGAGTAATATCAGGCTGCTGCCGACATCTATGTTGTCCCCGACGAAATGAGATGTAGATCATTCTCTGGAACTCTTACTGGATCTGCCCAAATATGGTACAACAATCTTCCTCGGGTAAAGATTTCAACTTTCTTTCAGTTGGCCGAGTTGTTCATTGGCAATTTCTGTTTTGGGGCAAAACCAGTAATACGAGTAGCACACTTGTTAAGTGTTAGACAAAAATCTGGCGAAAGTACTAGAGATTACATAACTCGTTTCAATAACGAGAAGCTAGAAGTCATAGATTATGAATAAAAGACAGCAATCACCGCCTTGATGAGTGGGTTGTTGCCTAACAAGTTGTACTACACTTTGGCCAAAGATCCACCTACAACTATGTCAGAGTTGATGGCAAAAGCGGCCAAAATCATGAATGTCGAGGAGGCTATGGCTGCGAAGAAGAACATGGATAAAGAAACCAAGGTGGAAGTCGACAAATCTAAGAAGAAAGAGCATAAGGGCAATGGCGGTGATAGGCATTCCAAGAGTAATAAAACATCATGGGAAGTCCTGAAGAAATTCGATAATTATACTCCTTTGAAAATGGGTACTAATCATGTCTTGGAAGAAATCAAGAATATCGAGGAGGTAAAGTGGCCGAAGAAATTGAGGTCAGACCCTGATACGAGGAACAGGGATAAATATTGCGAGTTTCATAAGGATCATGGTCATATGACCAAAAATTGCATAGCTCTTCAGAACGAGATTGAAACACTCATCCTAAGAGGAAAGCTAGCAAAGTATGTTGATCGGGGAGGGGAAGAAAGAAATAATGATCGAACTAGAGAGAGGTCTAGATCTCCTCGTCGAACAGAGGAGAAAAAGAAGAGAAATCATGAAGATGATCCAGATGATGACCCCGATCTTCCCAAGAAACCGAGGCAGCCAGAACGAGAGGTATTTTCCATACGTTTTGGTTCATTTGATTGTAATGTTATTACAGGAGGAGATGCAGGAGGAGGAGACCTTACTGCAGAAAGAAAAGCTTACCTCGGTGAGGCTCAGGCTTGCTCATACATTCAACGGATAAATTTGGCTGAAGAGGATCGCCCGAGGAAGGTAAACAAAGAGAAGCTGGTCATCGGTTTTTCAAAAAACGACATTGCAGGTGTTCTTTACCCTCACGACGATCCTTTGGTGATCAAAATGAGGATGAAAAAAGTAGTGATTTCAAGGGTGCTGGTAGATAATGGTAGTTCGGCAGACATCATGTACTATTCATGATTTGACAGTTTAAATTTGAAATTATCTCAATTGGAACCTTATCACAGACCTCTATTGGGTTTTGCTGGCGAGAAAGTTTTTCCACTTGGGACGATCAAGTTGGATATATTCATTGGAACTTGGCCTGCTTGTCGAACAGAGAGAATAAGCTTCTTTGTGATGGATAAGAATGTGCAGTCAGCTTACAACATCATCATGGGAAGAGTTGGTTTGAAGAAGTTCGAAGCAGTCCCATCTACAGTACATCAGTGCTTAAAATTCCCAACAAATTTTGGAGTAGGAGTTGTGAAAGGTGATCAAAAAGTAGCTCGGGAATGCTATTATTCATCTGCCGGGCAAGAGGAGCTTGAAGAGTCAAGGAAAAAGACTACTACCTACCAGGTAGAGGAAGGAACAGAAATTGAAACGCTTGATCCCAGAGATGAATCTCGACTTGTAAAAGGACAGGTGGTGGAATCTACAGAAAATGTTATTCTGGACGACGAGCACCCTGAACGAGTAACCCAGATAGGTTCGTCGTTGGATGCCTCAATAAAACAGGAATTGATAACTTTCTTGCGAAACAGGAAGAAAACTTTTGCATGGAGTCATGAAGACATGCCAGGAATAGATCCAAACTTTTTATGTCATGAGCTCAATGTGAATAAGGAGATCAAGCCTGTAAAGCATAGAAGAAGAGTATTTAGTCCCGAGAAGAATCAAGCTATACAAGAGGAGGTCGACAAGCTCCAGAAAGCTCAATTCATTGAAGATGTGAAATATCCAGCCTGGCTAGCCAACGTGGTGATGGTAAAGAAGAAGAACAATAAATGGAGAATGACCCAACAAGTGAGAATATTCTCTTTTCGAAAACACCGATTTTTACTTTTGACTTGGATTATTCACAATACATTTATTTATTCGTATTATCCCAACTCCTAACCTTCTTTATATTTCATGGGTGAGATGTCTCATAAATTAAATCCAAACATGGAACCATCGGTACACTTCTGTCAAGATTAGGTAAGTCGTCGATATTCTAAGACCAATATAGATCTCCAAGTCCCATGCCTAGGAAAAACCACACCATAATAGCATCTTCCTCAAATACTAACTCTAAAATATTCGTCTTGGTAAAAATCACAATCTCCTAGTCCCATACCATGGAACCTCCATTCCATAGACAAAATATATCGTTTTCAAATTTTAAGGTTATAATATTTACCTCCTTATTAATTCATAAACCCCTAACCCTTTCTAGAATCCATGCATGTGTAACACCCCGCCTAATTAAATATCAGGTGGCCAGTCCCATACCAAATTAAAACAGAATATACAGTTGGCTCATTCTTAGCATCACTGTCGAAAACGTTTACAACTCACCCAATACCCAATTAAGTTGGTGTTAAAAACTTTCCAAATTTTAAATTTCAACAAAACCATTTTTAGTTTAAGAATAACACTACACATTTTATTCTACAAAACTGGTAACACAATAAATAACACAAAAGAATTTAAATGCAATTGGAATAAACATTCCCAAATAATATAAATCCTTTACAATAATTCCAACAATGTTAAATGTATTAAAAAGTCCCGAATACAATAGAATTTGACCTCGATAGAAAAGATAACTGAATCCTTTGGGCGACATGCCCTAACTAAGAATACTGTGAATCAAATGAAGATAGGCGTCTAAGCAAAACTCCATAAATCCATAGCCTGTCATAATCCGCTAAGGTTGGCGTCCCTGTTGCTGGACACCTGATATATAGATGCAATAGAAGAGAAAATATGCAAGGAAACGGGTCAGAGCCTGAATGTGTAGATTATTTTTAAAACAGCAAGTATTTAACAAGTGCAATAAAGCATTTATTATGTACATGTTAGATCCAACTCTCACTTTCTATTCTCACCTCTCAACTAGAGTGCACACTTAACGTTTCCTATTAACCTCCTAGTTAATGGTTCCTCTTTTCTAGTCTCCATATTATAATTTCATTCCCATATCATAATCCCCGTATGTCCCATACCATACGTCTCATTATTATTCATTTACATTTCTCCTTTATATGATTAGTTTCTCATTAACATGAATCATTACTCATTAATATGAATCATTTCTCATTAACATGAGTTAAGCTTTTCAATTCTATAAGCATAAACATTCATTAACTTAATTCCATTTATCTTTTTCTATTCACCGTTATCTACAATTATCACCGTAGATAGATTTAACCACAATATATCCATTCAATTATTTAATCCATTATATATATATATATTCATATATAATACAGCACCCTGAGTCACTGCTGCGGTGCAATGCATTACTCTGCTATCATGTCCCATCATCGCAGGTCGCCGAATAGGGGACTAAAGGTTCGGTGAGATTCCACGAACCACAAACAACAACAAACAAATTGGAGGCGAACATAGTTCTTGTATCCATGGGTCACGCACATACCTACGCACCCACAGTCAGCGGACTTATCAACTCCCCGATAAGTCTTTCATAGACCTATGTTCTCGAGCGACAAATCAAAGATCCCATGGATTCATCAGGATATGACTTCCCTCACGCACAAACCTCCCACCGATAGCAAGTAAGCTAGGTATGTCATACACATAAATAATCAATCAATCAAATAGGTATTATCATACCTATAATATAATATCAATAAGGTAAATATCACTACCCTAAGATATTTCCCATACGTAGCATTAAAATATCATATCTTTACTTCATAATTTAATTATCCTCGCATCCTATAACATCCCTCCACTCCCGACGTCGTTAAGGTTCATGCGCGGAGCGTCTCGCAAAGCGAAATCCAAACAAGGAACCCCTCCAATACACTACTACTTAACTTTGTCGATCGAGGAGGTCCGACAACTACAACTATGCGATCGGGATAATACTCATACCTCTTTCAACCAAAAGTGTTCTAAACTCCCATCTCTATCCAGGAGTCATACCACTACGCTCTTGTACTACACTCAGTCCTGGCGTAATCAATAATGAGCTAAAACTCAGTCCTTGATGTTCAAATTGTAACCCTAAGGCTACCCTCACTCAATACACAAGATTCAAATGGGTTTTTCCTCAACATATATTCAGTAAGAAGTCACTAATATCCTACTGGTCCATAACATCATTTCTCCCGAATTATTACGAATTAAACTCTCCTTTCAATTAGGGTTAAAATCGATAGTTTCAAATCTCTTATAAACACATATTCTTTCACTTAGGATTAAACCCTCTTGTAAACTTAAGGATACCCAGGTGTTATATTCAATCACCCCTACTGGTCCTATCTTTAATCCTCATTCATCTCCATTTAGAATTTAACAAATGAATCTAGCAACCGAAATTCCATTTGATATCATTTTCATCATTTTAATCACTTGAATCCAAATCAAATTAACTCAAATCTTATCAAGGGTTTACTGATATTTTCTAAGTCCCACAATATCCAAATAATAATCACCAAAGATCCACAAACGTTTGGGATAAGAATCATCATTTAAAAAGAAACAACTTTACATATACTGGGGAGGTCGATCGATCGAAGGCAGGGGTCGATCGATCGATCCCTCAGGTCCAAGCCTGGTTTTCTGCATTTTCTGCAACTACGGGTTTCACCATTTTTTTTCTCATTTAAACCTTCATATTAACCTCCAAAATAACTTATAATCTTTACTACATGATTTATCAACATATATGAATGATTTCCAATACTCTAAACATCCTAGAATCATCAAGGGATTGGATTAAAAAGCATGTTTATCTCCTTATTTTCAGAAATTATCAACATATCATCTTTAAGAACACATCAATGGTTTTCATAATTTCTTCAACAGATTCATGACTATTTCGTGGATTAATATCATCCTAAAACATGAGTTAAATTCCTATATCATTTCAATTTTCCAGAAATCCATTTAATACTCCATTATTTCTTCCAAACATGAATAATCTTCTCTTTTCATACTATTCTAACATGGACAATATCGAACTTAAATTGCCATTATCAAACACTTGCCTTTTCTGTGGGTCTGATCCTTTGGTGTAGTATATCTCAGTTGGTTGTCCCTTCTCCGGTAAAACTCCGGTGGTGGTTGGTGGTGGTGAACCTTGGTTTTTGTTCTTCTCCTTCCCAAGTGGGCTTTTCCCTTCCCAAGCACTCTTACACTCTCTCTAGGAAGATGGCTGCTCTTATTTGTGAAGAGGAGATGAATAAACCCCATACACTTAATCTACCAATACTTATAATAGTTCCAAATCCGAAATCACTATTCATCCCTCTAGAAAAATGACCAAAATGCCCTTTCGGGTTATTTATTCATTCCCAAATGTCCCGAGACTCAAAATTAACATCCAAATAGACTTTTCTGACTATTTCGAACCTTCCGGACGCAACGACGCAGTCGAAATGACTATTAGATCGATAGAAAATAAATTTCCTTTTTAATTTAATAAACTAGTCCCGACACGTCCCATACCGCGTCTGACTAAAAATATAAATTACCGAATTTATATCATACAGTCATATCAATGACATCACATTCATATATTACCTAAATACCTTTAAGTAATATTCAGAATCATCCATTTTAATATCCACCGTCTGAATAAAACCCGAATGAATTAATTAATAATAAAATCCAATTAATCCATTAATTTAAAATATAACCCATTTTAAAAGTCATTTAAAATTACGGGGTATTACATACTTCCCCCCTTATAACAGAATTTTGTCCCAAAATTCAGGAATATAAGTCATACCGGTAAGGTCAACTCCAAGTATAAATCTCACATCGCGAGAAATCCAAGACGTACCGCCCATACAGTACATTAACAAAAATCCCCATCGATGTTATACACCAAGCCTCACCATATAGTTTCAACTACTTACCTTTTTCACCATTTTGAAAAATACTACAATCCAATCATCCAGGGCGCCCATGCACCCTCTCGTACCGCTTTCAATATTAAAAGTTTCGCAAAGGTTATAAACTCGTTTCCAAAAGACCTAACTTATTTCGACTCCCAACGGTTATTAGTTTCATGCGTGGGGTGTCTCGCAAGCGAAATCCAAACAAGGAACCACCCCGATACACTACTTCCTAAAGTAGTCGGTCATCGAAACTCCTAAGGTCCTTAGTCAATAATATATATAAAACAATTTTGATTTAAAAATAATATCAGGTTTATTGATTTTAAAAGAAAAATTTGGTTTTTATCGATTCCAAATAGGGTCTACGCATCTACTCTTTTATAAAAGACAAGATGCAGACATATGCTCTCATATACCCCAAGTCAATGCACGCCGATTGTCAAATCACACTCGGACATGCTCAAGGTAAGTAATCCCATGATACAAATCAAACCCACGTGATAACATGTAATATAAAGGTGTCCCACACCCCTCAGTGAGTCTACATAAATAACAGTGCTATAGGCTAAGTTTAGCAACCCTTTTGCCCACACAACATTAATCATAAAAAAATCAATATACACTTCATACTTCCTTAGATAGGAAACATACCCTCATTTGCGGGTGATGGTTGTTGAATCCCAATATTATAACTTTGCTCCAATTAGTCAAGAAAAATTTTTACCCCAAATTTTCAGTTCTAGTTAACCACACTCCACTATATACCCAAGCCTTTCAATATATTGCCTTCATTAGGGAACATACACAATTCACGCATTTCAAGAACTTCTACTGATGACTCTCCTCAATTTTTCCATAATAGGGGTGACCTCGACTACGGTCATCATACTCAAACATACTTCATAACCTCCGAAGTACGATCTCCGCTATCCGTCCAATGGACCTCATCTGCCATACGTACGTAATGAAAGATTCCCCAATAAATGTTGGCGAATTTTATAGTTCAACCCATCAGTGAACATTAGTACTCTCCTCTCCTCAGTAGGTACTTCAGCTGGTACCAAATTTGTTAATTTCGTAAACTCTTCCTCATATTCCGCCACAGTTTTCTCTCCCTTCTTTAAATCAAATAGCTTCCGCCTCATCTCTGTCTGGATGGTGGAAGGAAAATACTTCCCATCAAACCGTATCCAAAAGCTTGGATAGTCATTGTGTCCCTCTCCTCCATAGTGGTCGTAGCTTCCCACCATTGCAAAGCTGCCCCTACTAGCTTGAATCTGGGTAGTATTTGACGTTGAACCTCAGTAAATTCAATCATTCTCAAGTGCCGTTGGATATCTTTCTTCCACTGGCTAGCAGTCATAACATCTGATCCTCACTGAAACTCAGGTGGGTGCGCTTTCTGAAAGGCATCCCTCGCTCGTTCCCATGCAGTAGGAAACACTTGCCCTTGTGCGGGTGGCACAACCGGTGCCAGTGCTGGAGCCTGCTGAACAGCAGCTAAAGCCGCATTGACTGCCTGAGCGACTATTGCAGCAACTTCGGCCGCAGCCATCATACCTTTGTAGGCGTAGATAGAAAAGCAATAATCTTACTCATAGGGCTCTACATCAAAGAACGCTAAGCTGAAAACACAGTAAGCCGTAAAGATCCTAAAGGACACTAGAACCTGATGCTCTGATACCACCTGTAACACCCCGCCTAATTAAATACCGGGTGGCCAGTCCCATACCAAATTAAAACAGAATATACAGTTGGCTCATTCTTAGCACCACTGTCAAAAACGTTTACAACTCACCCAATACCCAATTAAGTTGGTGTTAAAAACTTTCCAAATTTTAAATTTCAATAAAACCATTTTTAGTTTAAGAATAACACTACACATTTTATTCTACAAAACTGGTAACACAATAAATAACACAAAAGAATTTAAATGCAATTGGAATAAACATTCCCAAATAATATAAATCCTTTACAATAATTCCAACAATTTTAAATGTATTAAAAAGTCCCGAATACAATAGAATTTGACCTCGATAGAAAAGATAACTGAATCCTTTGGGCGACATGCCCTAACTAAGAATACTGTGAATCAAATGAAGATAGGCGTCTAAGCAAAACTCCATAAATCCATAGCCTGTCATAATCCGCTAAGGTTGGCGTCCCTGTTGCTGGACACCTGATATAGAGATACAATAGAAGAGAAAATATGCAAGAAAACGGGTCAGATCCCGAATGTGTAGATTATTTTTAAAACAGCAAGTATTTAACAAGTGCAATAAAGCATTTATTATGTACATGTTAGATCCAACTCTCACTTTCTATTCTCACCTCTCAACTAGAGTGCACACTTAACGTTTCCTATTAACCTCCTAGTTAATGGTTCCTCTTTTCTAGTCTCCATATTATAATTTCATTCCCATATCATAATCCCCATATGTCCCATACCATACGTCTCATTATTATTCATTTACATTTCTCCTTTATATGATTAGTTTCTCATTAACATGAATCATTACTCATTAATATGAATCATTTCTCATTAACATGAGTTAAGCTTTTCAATTCTATAAGCATAAACATTCATTAACTTAATTCCATTTATCTTTTTCTATTCACCGTTATCTACAATTATCACCGTAGATAGATTTAACCACAATATATCCATTCAATCATTTAATCCATTACATATATATATATATATATATATATATATATATATATATATATATATATATATATATATATATATATATATATATATATATATATATATATATATTCATATATAATACAGCACCCCGAGTCACTGCTGCGGTGCAATGCATTACTCTGCTATCATGTCCCATCATCGCAGGTCGCCGAATAGGGGACTAAAGGTTCGGTGAGATTCCACGAACCACAAACAACAACAAACAAATTGGAGGCGAACATAGTTCTCGTATCCATGGGTCACACACATACCTACGCACCCACAGTCAGCGGACTTATCAACTCCCCGATAAGTCTTTCATAGACCTATGTTCTCGAGCGACAAATCAAAGATCCCATGGATTCATCAGGATATGACTTCCCTCACGCGCAAACCTCCCACCGATAGCAAGTAAGCTAGGTATGTCATACACATAAATCATCAATCAATCAAATAGGTATTATCATACCTATAATATAATATCAATAAGGTAAATATCACTACCCTAAGATATTTCCCATACGTAGCATTAAAATATCATATCTTTACTTCATAATTTAATTATCCTCGCATCCTATAACATCCCTCCACTCCCAACGTCATTAAGGTTCATGCGCGGAGCGTCTCGCAAAGCGAAATCCAAACAAGGAACCCCTCCAATACACTACTACTTAACTTTGTCGATCGAGGAGGTCCGACAACTACAACTATGCGATCGGGATAATACTCATACCTCTTTCAACCAAAATTGTTCTAAACTCCCATCTCTATCCAGGAGTCATACCACTACGCTCTTGTACTACACTCAGTCCTGGCGTAATCGATAATGAGCTTAAACTCAGTCCTTGATGTTCAAATTGTAACCCTAAGGCTACCCTCACTCAATACACAAGATTCAAATAGGTTTTTCCTCAACATATATTCAGTAAGAAGTCACTAATATCCTACTGGTCCATAACATCATTTCTCCCGAATTATTACGAATTAAACTCTCCTTTCAATTAGGGTTAAAATCGATAGTTTCAAATCTCTTATAAACACATATTCTTTCACTTAGGATTAAACTCTCTTGTAAACTTAAGGATACCCAGGTGTTATATTCAATCACCCCTACTGGTCCTATCTTTAATCCTCATTCATCTCCATTTAGAATTTAACAAATGAATCTAGCAACCGAAATTCCATTTGATATCATTTTCATCATTTTAATCACTTGAATCCAAATCAAATTAATTCAAATCTTATCAAGGGTTTAGTGATATTTTCTAAGTCCCACAATATCCAAATAATAATCACCAAAGATCCACAAACGTTTGGGATAAGAATCATCATTTAAAAAGAAACAACTTTACATATACTAGGGAGGTCGATCGATCGAAGGCAGGGGTCGATCGATCGATCCCTCAGGTCCAAGCCTGGTTTTCTTCATTTTCTGCAACTACGGGTTTCACCATTTTTACTCATTTAAACCTTCATATTAACCTCAAAAATAACTTATAATCTTTACTACATGATATATCAACATATATGAATGATTTCTAATACTCTAAACATCCTAGAATCATCAAGGGCTTGGATTAAAAAGCATGTTTATCTCCTTATTTTCAGAAATTATCAACATATCATCTTCAAGAACACATCAATGGTTTTCATAATTTCTTCAACAGATTCATGACTATTTCGTGGATTAATATCATCCTAAAACATGAGTTAAATTCCTATATCATTTCAGTTTTTCAGAAATCCATTTAATACTCCATTATTTCTTCCAAACATGAATAATCTTCTCTTTTCATACTATTCTAACATGGACAATATACGAACTTAAATTGCCATTATCAAACACTTGACTTTTCTGTAGGTCTGATCCTTTGGTTTAGTATATCTCAGTTGGTTGTCCCTTCTCCGGTCAAACTCTGGTGGTGGTTGGTGGTGGTGAACCTTGGTTTTTGTTCTTCTCCTTCCCAAGTGGGCTTTTCCCTTCCCAAGCACTCTTACACTCTCTCTAGGAAGATGGTTGCTCTTATTTGTGAAGAGGATATGAATAACCCCCATACACTTAATCTACCAATACTTATAATAGTTCCAAATCCGAAATCACTATTCATCCCCCCTAGAAAAATGACCAAAATGCCCTTTCGGGTTGTTTATTCATTCCCAAATGACCCGAGACTCAAAATTAACATCCAAATAGACTTTTCTGACTATTTCGAACCTTCCGGACGCAACGACGCAGTCGAAATGACTATTAGATCGATAGAAAATAAATTTCCTTTTTAATTTAATAAACTAGTTCCGACACGTCCCATACCGCGTCTGACTAAAAATATAAATTACCGAATTTATATCATACAGTCATATCAATGACATCACATTCATATATTACCTAAATACCTTTAAGTAATATTCATAATCATCCATTTTAATATCCACCGTCTGGATAAAACCCGAATGAATTAATTAATAATAAAATCCAATTAATCCATTAATTTAAAATATAACCCATTTTAAAAGTCATTTAAAATTACGGGGTATTACAGCATGGGACTCTCATAAATGAAATCCTAATAAAGAACCCCGTAATACACTTCAATCTAGATTTATAAGTCACCGAGGGCAAATGAAATATTAACCCAACATTCTACGTGTTAAAGCACTTGACTATAATCATCAATAACAAACAACACAAACACCATATTAGATTTACTTCATCTATATTCACCTCTTTCATTTCCAAAACACTTCTCACGCTCCTTTAACATCTCATCATTGATAAATAAACTTATACTCACAAGCCACACATTTCAACAACCAATTACACATCTCTTCCAATCTAATCACTAAAGTTATCTACAATACTTACTAATCCTAAACTCCAAGCTCCTACCTTATTTAAACTTCATGTTTGAGATGTCTTATAAAGTAAATCCAAATAACGACCCCCCCCCCCCCCCCGATACACTTCTGTCAACATTAGATGGTTGTTGGTAGTGTAAAAATAATAAAAGTGACCTTATGTATCCACTACCTTAACTCCATTTTAACCAATAGATGTCACTGGAAAAAAAAAATCATTGAATTCTAGTCAGTGTTGCCTCCTAAATCAACCCTAATCTCCAAGATTAAGGCCCTCAAATGGAGGTTAAAGGAAGTTGAGGGTTTTAATTTATATTGGTGGTGTAATGAAAAAAAATATATAAGAACTTATTGGTTGAGGAAAATGCAGGGCTTAAAAACGCTATAGCTCACCACTGTCGCTATAATGATTGGGGTTACCCACTATAGTAGCAAAAAGGATTTGGTGCAATGGACCTTCTCTTAAGTTGTAGTACTCGTATTTTTAGTGCATTAGTTATTTCAGAATATTTAATTATGTGTGCTTGATGTGATGTGTGATGTCACTATTTATATTTAGATATTGTATATTATTTGTACTGGAAATAGGACATAATATATGGTAATCCATTAATTAAATATTTGAAGGTGGCTTGGTATTATGGGCGACTATGGAATGATCACGGATTTGGTATCAACGTTTCCTTGTTTGGATTATCCCCTCAGTGTCGGGTTCCATCGATCGTAAAGTAAATTGTTATGATGTTGTATCACGTCTAAATAATGAATAATTGATATTTCGATTATTTGGGATCATATATATATATATATATATATATATATATTTGGTTGGTATCTTATTTTGAGTTGACATTTTGGACAATTGAAATGCCCATTTTTTACTTAAAATAGTGGGTTTTAAGTATACTAAGTTAATATATGACCTGGGTGTGACACCCGGACTAATTAAATACCGGGTAGCTACTCCTTGATTAAATTAAATCAAAATGCCAAGTTGGCTCAGTTAATAGCATCACTGTCGAAAACATTTTATTATTACTAACCACCTAGTATTTAAAAAGTAAGTTGTCTAATTTTAATTAAAGTCTGATTAACATGCAGTAAAAGGTTTAAAGCAAGAATAATATCACCATTTACCATAACGAAATAATAGAATAACCATCACATGATATAAATAAATACGGAGGAAAAACTCCTCACAACAAATCCCACAACTGAAATAAGTAACGAAATACTGAATACTGAATTAATACATGCCAAAGTCTGAAAAACTGAAATGGAAATGTCTCTAATAGAATTTGGGCAACATGCCCTACAACTGAGGAATACTGAACATGGAATCCAAATGATAGAAGAGTCTAAAAGCAAATCCATGTAACTTCCACAAACATCTACAGCTCATCACCTATATGAGGATCCTAAGTGTGGTGTCCTTGTGGCTGGGCACCTAAAATGGTTTTTACAAAAAAAATAGATTTGAAAGCAAACGGGTCAGAGCCCGAAAGTGGAGAGTATTTTGAAAACAGCAAGTGCTTTAATAACAATTAAAACAATAAATGCAAAGTACATGTTAGGACGTGCTCTCACATGAGATACTCACCTCTCGTCTAACTGTGCACTCCTAACGTTCCTATACCCATTCATGTGTTTCCCCTAACTATCTAGTTCAAAAGGATTTCTAACACTTTTACTCGGTTCACATTTTAATTCCAACCTTAGCAATTAAATAGAGAGTTCTACTTTAATTCTCGGATTCCCAATTAGTAATAAAACCATTTATTGATATCTGTCCCCTTTTATCTTTTCATCAAGTTACAATAACTATACACATAATTTAACATAGCAGATTCCTTTTCATTTAACCGTATATTATTCGCATCATAAATATACAATACACGCACCCCGAGACTAAGCTGTGGTGCACACATACTCTGCTATCTATCCCGGTACATCACGTACATAAGGATCACGCATTCCTAATCTCTCAGGAATCGTTCTCAGATAACAACATCACAAACAATGGAGGCGAACACAGTCACATCACATGGGTCACGGACATACCTACGCTCCCACGATCAGCAAACTTATTAACATCCCAATAAGTCCTTCTCTGACCTATGTTCATCGAGGTAACCAATCTAAATCCGGGCAACACAAGGATAAGAAGGACCTAAGCGAACGTAAACCTCCCGTGATAGCAAGTATGGTAGGTATGTCATACACATAAAATTGTATGCTAAGCATTCACACATCTTAGATATCACAATATTAATAAAGGTATACTCTACATCCTTATACCATTATTCCAAATTATATATTTTAAGTCTCCCGATAATATAAAAGTTAAACTGTCGAAATGTCTCACGTCGTAGTTTCTTATACTTAAAACCTATCTCAAATAGATTATTAAGTTCCTATTATTCCCACATATAACATCTTTATTCCTAAGGTCTTTACTTCTGCCCAAACCTCATTTCATCAAATTATTCAAATTTACACTTTTATCCCAAATATTATCTCACTTATCGAATTTCATTAATTTGGAATAATTCCTCAAATTGAATTCTAATTAAGGTCCAAGTTTCATAATCGCGCCTACTGGTCTTCCTTAAGTTTAAGGGTATTCATAAGGTCTCCAATAACATTTTCCAAGGGTTACTACCATTTAAAATTTAAATAGGGAAAAACTTTACTCATTTTGGGAAGGTCGATCGATCGACCTTTTCCTTCGATCGATCGATGGTGGTCGATCGATCGACTGATGAACATCGATCGATCGAATGCACCAGGTATGGCTACGGACTGCTTCGTTTTGCAGTTTTCAAATCATCCCAAAACATACTTTTAATGCATGAATCTCTAATATAACGTTATAGTATCATCATACAACCATCCTACAACATTAATAACGTTCTAAAACCAATAATTCATCAACAAGGGCTATATATGGATCAATCTTCATCAAGAACCCTAGTTTTCAAATTCTTTCAAGAACATTCATAAACCTCTTCTTAAATCCATTTTTAAATCATCAAGGGTCATAATTTTGAATTCATAATTCGTCCAGATTGTTACTACATGCAGTCCCTAACATAATTCATAGTTTTTAACTTCCAATTCATGGGTCTATATCATCTTCCAAGATCAATTTCGATAATTCCTAAACATGGAAAAGCATAGCATTAAATCAATTGTAATTAAACCACTTGCCTCTAATCTTTCTATGGATTTGAGGATGAATCTTGAAGGCTGAATTGCCTTCTCTCTCTCTGCAGAATTCTCCTATTTCTCTCCCTCTCTAAGCTTTCTTCTCCAATGGCTATGATGGCTAGGGTTTGTTTGGGAAAAATTAGAAACCTAATTCTAATAACCTACGTATCCTATTAGGTTAAAATGAGTTGGTTAGTGGTTTAGTGGGTCAAATCCACATCAGATATAATTTACTAATTTTCGTCACTTTTAATCCTCAAAAATGAAAAATTACCAAACTACCCCTATATGTTGCCGGTATGGCCTAAAAATATCCCGGGACCCAAACTAAACCCCCGGCTAGTGTTTTCTGACTATCTCGACTCTTCCGGACGCGTTGGCGTACTCAAAACGACCATACGGTTAATAGAATTTAATTTCACTTTTATAATTAAAATAATTATATCCTGACGCGACTGTCTCACGCGTCAAAATAAAATGTCCAAATTGTCGTATATCAATCTCACGACAAATTTCATAATTCAATATTCATATATCATCATATATACTCAATATAGTCAAATACCAACTCACATCTCGCTAGTATTTTATCCGGATTTATTCCCAATTAATTCTCATTTAATTAATTAATCCCAAAAATAAATATCGCCAAAAATACGGGGTATTACATACTTCCCCCCTATTAACAGAATTTCGTCCCGAAATTCGGAACTAGAAAGTACCTGATAAAAACAACTCTGGATAACGTTCGCGCATCTCATCCTCGCGTTCCCATGTGGACTCCTCGACATTGTGATGTCGCCACTGAACACGCACTAACGGAACTATCTTTGACCGCAGCTTCCTCTCACTTCGGTCCAAAATAGCAATCGGCCCCTCCTCGTAGGAGCTATCAGGCTGTAGATCAATCTCCTCCAAAGCGATGTGAGAATGAGCCAAATCGTCTCTGAGATATTTCCTTAGCGAGGAAATATGAAACACATCGTGAATCCGGTGTAAGTGCTCCGGTAACCCGAGTCTATACGCAACTGGTCCAATCCGCTCAATAATAGGAAACGGCCCCACATACCTCGGTGCCAACTTCCCCTTCTTCCCGAAATGCATAATCCCCTTCATAGGAGATACTTTGAGCAAAACCTGGTCCCCCACTTGGAACTCCCTGAAAGATCTCTTCGCATCAGCATAACTCTTCTGCCGGTCTTGAGCTACCTGAATGCGACTCCGAATCAACTCAATCCTTGCCGAAGTATCCTGAATCACTTCCGGCCCAAGTAGTTTGTTGTCCCCCACCTCCAACCAACATGTTGGGGAACGACAAGGCCTACCGTACAACACCTCAAACGGAGCCATGCCAATAGTGAACTGGTAGGAGTTATTATAAGCAAACTCTACCAGTGGAAGGTATTACTCCCATCCACCTCCAAAGTCAATAATGCACATGCGTAGCATGTCCTCCAGCATCTGATTTGTGCGCTCGGTCTGCCCATCGGTCTGCGGATGATAAGCCATACTCAACCGTAATTCTGTGCCCATGGCCTCCTGGAAACTTTCCCAAAACTGCGAAACAAATATCTTGTCTCTGTCAGACACGATATTTAGGGGCACACCGTGAAGTCTCACAATCTCTGAAATGAAGAGCTGGGCATACTGTACCGTAGTGTAGTCAGTCCTTACGGGTAAAAAGTGAGCGACTTTGGACAACCTATCCACAATTACCCAAACGGAGTCGTGACCCCTCTGCGACGTAGGCAACCCCGTGATAAAGTCCATGGATATGCTCTCCCACATCCACCTCGGAACCTCCAACGGCTATAGAAGTCCTGTCGGTCTCTGATGATCCACTTTTACTAGCTAACAAGTGGCGCATTTCGAAATAAACACAACGATATCTCTCTTCATACCGCTCCACCAATAATGGCGTCTCATGTCTTGGTACATTTTGTCCCCTCCGGGATGTACCACGAACCGTGAGCCGTGCGACTCTGCCATCACCTCGTGTCGCAATTCCTCCCCTTCCGGAACCACCAATCTCCCATTGAAGCGTAATCCCACGTCTGAGCTAACGGTATAGGACTCGGCTCCCTCTGCTAGTAATCGAACTATCTGCTCCTGACAGAACGAGTCATTAGCCTGTGCCCGTACTACCTTCGTGACAATCTGCGGTGTAACGATCATCACAGACATGAAAGATCGGGCCACTGCATCCTGGTGTCCCAACTCCTTCCACTTTGCCTTCCACACCCCTGCCACCTCATCTGCTGGCCTACGGCTCAACGCGTCTGCTACCACGTTAGCCTTATCCGGGTGATACTGGATATCGAACTGGTATTTCTTCACAAACTCAAGCCACCTCCTTTGTCGCATGTTCAACTCCTTCTGCGTGAACAGGTACTGTAGGGACTTGTGGTCCGTGAACAATTGGAACTTCTCCCCTAAAAGATAGTGCCTCCAAATCCGTAGGGCAAATACCACTGCCGCCAACTCCAAACCATGCGTGGGGTAATTCTTCTCATGAGGCTTAAGCTTATGGGAAGCATAAGCTATGGCCTATCTCTCCTGCTGCAATACACCTCCAAGTCCTTGTAAAGACGCATCGGTGTAAACCAAATACTCAACTCCCGGTCTCGGCAATGCTAACACAGGTGCTGAGGCCAATTTGTCCTTTAACTCATCAAATGCCAACTGACAGGCATCACTCCAAATGAACGGCACACCTTTACGAGTCAGATGTGTCAAAGGACCCGCTATCTTCGAAAATCCCCGAATGAACCTCCTGTAGTATCCTGCTAGGCCCAAGAAACTATGAATCTCAGTCGGTGTCGTGGGATGTCCCCACTCCCTCACCGCGGATACCTTCCCCGGATCAACAGATATCCCCCGGTCGGAAATAATGTGTCCCAAAAACTGGACCTCCTTCAACCAAAACCCGCACTTCTCAAACTTTGCATACAGTTCGTTCTGACGCAGCGTCTGCAAAACCTGCCTCAAATGTTCGACGTGCTCCTCCTCTGTCTGGGAGTAAACCAGAATATCATCAATGAAGACAATGACAAACTGATCAAGGAACTCTCTGAACACCCTATTCATCAAGTCCATAAACACTGCTGGAGCGTTGGTCAAACCAAAAGGCATAACCCAAAACTCGTAAGAACCATATCTCGTTAAGAACGCAGTCTTCGAGACATCCTCCTCCCTGATACGCAACTGATGGTATCCCGATCTCAAATCAATCTTCGAGAAGAAAGAAGATTCTCTCAACTGGTCAAATAGGTCATCGATTCGAGGCAACGGATACTTATTCCGTATCGTGACCTTGTTCAACTCCCGGTAGTCCACACACAATCTTAGTGAACCGTCCCTCTTCTTCACAAACAAAACTGGAGCGCCCCAAGGTGAGGTACTCCTGCGAATAAAGCCCTGACCTAACAGCTGCTCTATCTGATCTCGTAGCTCTC
This sequence comes from Sambucus nigra, assembly GCA_949130495.1. Classification (NCBI taxonomy): domain Eukaryota; kingdom Viridiplantae; phylum Streptophyta; class Magnoliopsida; order Dipsacales; family Adoxaceae; genus Sambucus; species Sambucus nigra. The sequence continues at coordinate 646,480,228 of OX422208.1, forward strand.
GCATCTCTGTCGGAGCCATACGGTACGGTGCGCGTGCTATAGGTCTCGTATCTGGCAATAGGTCTATAACAAAGTCTATCTCTCGACTGGGGGGTAGGCCTGGTATCTCCTGAAACACATCTGAATACTCCCTGATAACTGGGATCGAATCTAAAGGAATCACAACCTCCTTAGAGGTATCCTCCTCTATGTAATACAGATGAGCGGTCGAACCTCCCTCTGGGCGAGGCATCGCCACTACAAACATCTCTTGCCCCGGAATGGCAAAAACAATGCTCCCGCTGAAGCAATCAATCATGGTCCTATAAGCTACGAGCCAATCCATACCGATAATCACATCGTGCACATGCATATCTAATACCAACATGTCTGCAGGTAATACCAAACCACCAATCTCTACCCCCACTCCCCAACATATAAAGAATATAAGTGACCCATTCCCCAATGGTGAGTCGACACACGTCACTGTGCTCTCCGCTGTGGCTAACAACCCTAAAGCCTTCGCGAAATGTGTAGCCCCCGTATAAAACAATACCCGACCCATAGTGCCATGGATAGGAAACGTACCCTCAATCGCGGGCGGTGCCTGTGGAACTGCTGCCTGGTGGACATTATAGACACGTCCATACTGTAGGTGCCCCTGCTGAGATGGGACTGCTGGAATGGGTGGCAATGCTGCCATCTGTGGAGGTGCGGGGAGAGCGACGGGAAACATAGGCCTCTGCAGCTCCTGGCGAGCACCCTGCTGCTGCTGCTGTGGGGCCCTGCCCCTATCAGGAAAATCCTGTCGTTTATGGCCAGTCTTGCCACAAACATAACACTTCCCTGGGAAGTTCCCTCCTCTCTGCCCCTACTGTCCCCGGACCTGGTGGCCGTTACCGTTCCTCCCTTGGCCCTGCTCGCCCTGCTGAAACTGGTGCCCATTCTGCCCCTGTTGGCCCTGATGGCCGTTTGGACCCTGATGGCCCTGACGGAAACCTCCCTGTCCGTGCCTGTAATTCCCTGATCTGAACCTCTTCTGATCCCCCTGCTGGGAACCCTGCTCACCCTGTCTCTGCCCCTGAACAGATTGTGCACCACCGGCACCATGTCCTCCAGTCCTGCCCTGATGGCTAGACTCTCCCGATCTCTTACCCTCAGCCATATGAAAGCGGTGATCTTGGCAGTGTAACAAAGCAGCGTTAACCACATCAGAATAAGTGGCCAACGAAAGGTTCCCTAACAGATGCTGACGGATCCTCCATGTCAACCCGTCGGTGAATTTCTCAATCTTCTTCTTTTCTGTCGGTATCTCATCCGGAACGATATTCAACAGATTCGTGAACTCGGCCTCATACTCGGCCACGGTCTTACCCTCTTGCTTCAGATTCATCAGTTTCCTCCTCATTTTCGTGTGAACAGCTGACGGAAAGTACTTGCGGTCGAACCGCACCCAAAAGTCCTGAATAGTGAGAGTATCCCTCTCCTCTACGGTGGTAATAGACTCCCACCACTGCAGTGCAGATCCAACTAGCTTGAAAGTAGCTAGCACCTGCTTCTGAACATCCGTGCACTCATACATCCTCAAGTGGCTCTGCATATCCTTCCTCCACTGGCTCGAGACTACCACATCTGAGCTACCTGCAAACTCTGGCGGATGCACTTTCTGAAAAGCGTCACGTACACGTTCCCAAGCAGACGGGAATGCATTTGCCTGTACTGGCGCGACAACCGGCGCCTGAGGCGGTGCCTGCTGAACTACGGCAATTGCGGCATTTACCGCTTGGGCTACAATGGATGCAACCTCAGCGGCGTTCATCATGCCCTGAACTGGAGCGGGTTGGGGTTTTGGCGTTGCATCCCTGGGAACTCGTCGTGCACGTCGTGGAGGCATCTGAAATAAGAATAAAGTTTATAAGTCCACAGTTTATAAACTTAAAATAGCTGAAGAACGAAGTATACACAAAAAGAGTACAACAGTCCTAAAATATAGGGCTCTATATCAAAGAAAACTTAGCAGAAACATAATAGCCGTACAGATCCTAAAGGACACTAGAACCTGATGCTCTGATACCACCTGTGACACCCCGACTAATTAAATACCGGGTAGCTACTCCTTTATTAAATTAAATCAAAATACCAAGTTGGCTCAGTTAATAGCATCACTGTCAAAAACATTTTATTATTACTAACCACCTAGTATTTAAAAAGTAAGTTGTCAAATTTTAATTAAAGTCTGATTAACATGCAGTAAAAGATTTAAATCAAGAATAATATCACCATTTACCATAACGAAATAATAGAATAACCATCACATGATATAAATAAATCCGAAGGAAAAACTCCTCACAACAAATCCCACAATTGAAATAAGTAACGAAATACTGAATACTGAATTAATACATGCCAAAGTCTGAAAAACTGAAATGGAAATGTCTCTAATAGAATTTGGGCAACATGCCCTACAACTGAGGAATACTGAACATGGAATCCAAATGATAGAAGCGTCTAAAAGCAAATCCATGTAACTTCCACAAACAGCTACAACTCGTCACCTGTATGAGGATCCTAAGCGTGGTGTCCTTGTGGCTGGGCACCTAAAATGGTTTTTACAAAAAAAATAGATTTGAAAGCAAACGGGTCAGAGCCCGAAAGTGGAGAGTATTTTGAAAACAGCAAGTGCTTTAATAACAATTAAAACAATAAATGCAAAGTACATGTTAGGACGTGCTCTCACATGAGATACTCACCTCTCGTCTAACTGTGCACTCCTAACGTTCCAATACCCATTCATGTGTTTTCCCCTAACTATCTAGTTCAAAAGGATTTCTAACACTTCTACTCGGTTCACATTTTAATTCCAACCTTAGCAATTAAATAGAGAGTTCTACTTTAATTCTCGGATTCCCAATTAGTAATAAAACCATTTATTGATATATGTCCCCTTTTATCTTTTCATCATGTTACAATAACTATACACATAATTTAACATAGCAGATTCCTTTTCATTTAACCGTATATTATTCGCATCATAAATATATAATACACGCACCCCGAGACTAAGCTGTGGTGCACACATACTCTGCTATCTATCCCGGTACATCACGTATATAAGGATCACGCATTCCGAATCTCTCAGGAATCGTTCTCAGATAATAACATCACAAACAATGGAGGTGAACACAGTCACATCACATGGGTCACGCACATACCTACGCTCCCACGATCAGCAAACTTATTAACATCCCAATAAGTCCTTCTCTGACCTATGTTCATCGAGGTAACCAATCTAAATCCGGGCAACACAAGGATAAGAAGGCCCTAAGCGAACGTAAACCTCTCGTGATAGCAAGTATGGTAGGTATGTCATACACATAAAATTGTATGCTAAGCATTCACACATCTTAGATATCACAATATTAATAAAGGTATACTCTACATCCTTATACCATTATTCCAAATTATATATTTTAAGTCTCCCGATAATATAAAAGTTAAACTGTCGACACGTCTCACGTCGTAGTTTCTTATACTTAAAACCTATCTCAAATAGATTATTAAGTTCATATTATTCCCACATATAACATCTTCATTCCTAAGGTCTTTACTTCTGCCCAAACCTCATTTCATCAAATTATTCAAATTTACACTTTTATCCCACATATTATCTCACTTATCGAATTTCATTAATTTGGAATAATTCCTCAAATTGAATTCTCATTAAGGTCCAAGTTTCATAATCGCGCCTACTGGTCTTCCTTAAGTTTAAGGGTATTCATAAGGTCTCCAATAACATTTTCCAAGGGTTACTACCATTTAAAATTTAAATAGTGAAAAACTTTACTCATTCTGGGAAGGTCGATCGATCGACCTTTTCGTTCGATCGATCGATGGTGGTCGATCGATCGACTGATGAACATCGATCGATCGAATGCACCAGGTATGGCTACGGACTGCTTCGTTTTGCAGTTTTCAAATCATCCCAAAACATACTTTTAATGCATGAATCTCTAATATAACGTTATAGTATCATCATACCACCATCCTACAACATTAATAACGTTCTAAAACCAATAATTCACCAACCAAGGGCTACATATGGATCAATCTTCATCAAGAACACTAGTTTTCAAATTCTTTCAAGAACATTCATAAACCTCTTCTTAAATCCGTTTTTAAATCATCAAGGGTCATAATTTTGAATTCATAATTCGTCCAGATTGTTACTACATGCAGTCCCTAACATAATTCATAGTTTTTAACTTCCAATTCATGGGTCTATATCATCTTCCAAGATCAATTTCGATAATTCCTAAACATGGAAAAGCATAGGATTAAATCAATTGTAATTAAACCACTTGCCTCTAATCTTTCTCTGGATTTGAGGATGAATCTTGAAGGCTGAATTGCCTTCTCTCTCTCTCTGCAGAATTCTCCTCTTTCTCTCCCTCTCTAAGCTTTCTTCTCCAATGGCTATGGTGGCTAGGGTTTGTTTTGGGAAAAATTAGAAACCTAATTCTAATAACCTACGTAGCCTATTAGGTTAAAATGAGTTGGTTAGTGGTTTAGTGGGTCAAATCCACATCAGATATAATTTACTAATTTTCGTCACTTTTAATCCTCAAAAATGCAAAATTACTAAACTACCCATATATGTTGCCGGTATGGCCTAAAAATACCCCGGGACCCAAACTAAACCCCCGGCTAGTGTTTTCTGACTATCTCGACCCTTCCGGACGCGTTGGCGCACTCAAAACGACCATACGGTTAATAGAATTTAATTTCACTTTTATAATTAAAATAATTATAACCTGGCGCGACTGTCTCACGCGTCCCAATAAAATGTCCAAATTGCCGTATATCAATCTCACGACAAATTTCATAATTCAATATTCATATATCATCATATATACTCAATATAGTCAAATACCAACTCACATCTCGCTAGTATTTTATCCGTATTAATTCCCAATTAATTCTCATTTAATTAATTAATCCCAAAAATAAATATCGCCAAAAATACGGGGTATTACACTGGGTAGAGTTTCAGGCCATTCAAAGCTGCATTTGGGCTCATTGGGTTGAGCCCCATGTGGGGCCTAGGGTTAATTTCGTGGGAAACCAATTTAATTGATCATTAGTCTTAACCTAAAACATATTGGGAGGATAATATATATCTAGAAGATTAAGGAAGGAAGATGCACACAAGGATGAAGGAATTTGGGAGGTTTTGGGATGGATTCCTCAATCAATTCGTAGGTAAGTTCACATCATCTAAGAATTTAATTGGGATCATGTTATGGTTGTAGTATTCCATTCGATTCTAAAAGATAAGTTTACAAATCTGATTTTAATCATCTCTAATACAATTTGTGAAATCTATTCAATGGTGATATTAAACCTTAATCCTTTATTAATGAAACAAGATAAATTGATAAGAAAACCTTTTAATTGAGTTTGTAATCTGATTTATATTGTTATCCCTTGAATCACGTTGATAAATCTGGTAAAATCCCATTGGGATGGAACTAAACTGAGTGGAATTAGTTAAACCGATGAACTTAAGGCTCTTGAACCTAAAACTAAATTTGATGCATAAACCTAGATTTAATCACTTAAATTAGAGGATATAGATTAGTATTATTATAATAGAACCTATATATGATGGAGGATGGGTCTAGGAACATTTATAGGCTTTGAAGTTAAGTTTTGAGGTTGTTAATGGCGATTTTGGATTTGGAGAAGGAAAAACCTATGTCAATCTCCTTATAATGAGATGGGATTCTCATTCAAATGAGATTGTATATCTAGTTTGAAAGACTTAGTAGGTTTTTAGAATGCCCTGGGTAATTTTGTTCGAACGACTTAGGATAGTTATTTGAACGATTTTGTAATTTCAGTAGATCAAGGCTAGGATCTCATTCAAACTACTTTGGTTAGATTTAAAGATTATCTTATTTTGATTCAAAGTTATTAATTTACAATCTGAGATATTATAGTAGTTATCTAAGGATAGAATGGATTTCAATGAGATTTATTGAAGGTTTAGCATACCAAGACAAATGGTTAGGATTACTATGTATAAACTTGTCAACTTTTCGACATAGACAGAAGTGTATCGGGAGGGTTCCTTATTTGTATATCGCTTGTGAGACGTCCCACACATTGATTTTAGGGAAGATCAGGGGCTTGTTGTGCTTAGTTATTAGCAATCATTAGTTAGAATACATTTGTAACCCTTGTATAGGGTAATTATATTATTAGATTAATCCCTATATTAGTTAGGCGTGAGGCGTTGTTTAGATTTGGAGAGCCTTAGAAATTTGGTATAGTGTTGGATATAATAAATTTTAGTTAATATGGGAACCAACTTGTATTGTTAAAATACTTTATGTCTAACCCGGTTGAGTGGGATTTTATACTTAGTTATTTCAAACGGTTACGTATGGTCGTATATATTTACTTTCTTTATTTGAAATCATATTAGGGTGGTATGTGTGCTCTTGGAGAATGTATTAGGAGCAATTTGTTGGGGCATGTATGACGTCAACTGCATGTGGTATATCCCAGTGATGCAACGGGCTTTGCCTAGGTCATATTTTTACCCCAATCCTATGTGTTGAAAGTTCCTGTCTTTCGAGTAGGAATAACGTGATGATCTTAATGTACAAATTTAGGTATGGGACCTGTATGTTTAGAGTGAATGTGTAGTGATTTTCCTTCTGCTGATGATGTTGTGAGGCTATATGGTCGAGACTTCTTATAACTATACCTAGTACGGGCGAGTGATCCCCGAAGGCAATAGGGATAGGACTTCATACTTTTATTTACGATCTCCAGTGTAGCCCTTTTACTTGTACTTGTCAGGGCCCGTTCTTATGTGGAAGTTAGTTTTAGAGATTATCTTTCCGATGGATTTTGTGATTTTGTGTTATAATACTTCAGTTGGTCGTACAGGTTTATATCTTATATCAGAGATGTATATGGTGTATACTAGAGATGTATAACAATAAACTTATGACTCGAGATTTATGTGACGAATATACTAGAGACGTATATAGTACTTAGTGTCATAAGATCGCTCTAGACTTACAGACTTAAGACATATGTTCAGTATCGTATCTATAGACTGTTAGTGACATGTTGGTTAGTTAGAAAGATAAACTTAAGGTAAGAGATTTTAAGTAAGATAAATGATTCTTAAAGTAAGATATTGATTTAAGAACGAGAAAGTAAAGAATAATGAACTAAGAGATAATCTTTATTCATATGGGTCACATATAAATTTGGGGAAAAAACTATGTTTATTTTAGTTTTTTTTGGGTTGTGTAACTTAAATAAATTAAAATTCAATTAATACAATAGGAAGATGTTTATTATTATTATTATTATTATTATTATTATTATTATTATTATTATTATTATTATTATTATTATTATATTATTATTATTATATTATTATTATTATTATTATATTAATGTGGTTCACCTTTAGTGTAATTCTTATTCTTTATAAACTTCTTATTTATGTTGTTATTGAATTTATTTTTCACATGTCTTAGGTTGTCGTTATTGTCATAGATTGGGGTTGATCATTAGAGGAGTATCTCTAGCCACGTTCTATTCATCATTCCTAGAATGTAGACGTCGAGTAATGTAGATCATCTATTCCTCATATTTATTTATGTTTCAGCATGCCATTGTATTTATTTTAGTTTATCCCACATCAGATATTGTACATGTGGTACTTACGTTCGGGACTAAATTGTATATATTGGCATACATTTTATATTCCAGAGTGGAAGCATTGACCTAGAAAAATCTCGATTTTTATTTAGAAGCTTTAGTAAAATGAAGTTCTCATAGATTTTAAGATTCATTAAATTTATCCGGTTGTCTTGAAGATGATGATGCAGTCAAGGTCATATTGAATCAATCATTCACATGTTCCTCCTAAGTTCTTGTGCAAGGTTGTTTGGATTTTTTTTGGAAATTTCATGGGTATTAAAAAAATTAACTTTAATTCTTGCATTGGCATATCTCTAGCCATGTTCTATTCATCATTCATAGGATGTAAAAGTCGAGTAATGTAGATCATCTATTCCTCATATTTATTTATGTTTCATCATGCCATTGTATTTATTTTAGTTTATCCCACATCAGATATTGTACTTGTGGTACTTACGTTCGGGACTAAATTGTATATATTGGCATACATTTTATATTCCAGAGTGGAAGCATTAACCTAGAAAAATCTCAATTTTTATTTAGAAGCTTTAGTAAAATGAAGTTCTCAAATTTATCCGGTTGTCCTGAAGAAGCTGATGCAGTCAAGATCATGTTGAATCAATCATTCACATGTTCCTCCAAAGTTCTTGTGTAAGGTCGTTTGGATTTTTTTTGGAAATTTCATGGGTATTAAAAAAAATAACTTTAATTCTTGCATTGGCATGATCATGTCTTGGGGATTACATTCTCCAAAACAAGATTATTTTAAATTTTCCTTTATCATGTCTTGGGAAAATTGGAAGTGTGGAAACAAATAATTTCATGATGGAGTTCCTATGAAGAAAGAGGTTATTATTCATCAATTGAGTTTGATTATTGTTATACTATGAATATGGTATGACCCATGAACCAATTTGAAGATAAAAGCTAGACTCACTTGTCTCTTAAAGGAAGTAGGATTAATTGTCTATCTGGTCAACCAGTGCAATTATGGTAGGCCCCAGTGTCACATGTGTACGACTTAGGCTAGCTAGCTTACAACAGTTAATATTGTTACATAACACTAATAAAGCAAGCATGCAACATTTGATAGGGTGGCATCAACAATAGTAACATCATGAACGTATCCCCCACCATATGCGTATAACAGACTCATGATTGTTTACTACACTATCAAGCCTTACTGTGGCGAAAACATCTGGTACCCTAGGCTAGAAATGTTGGCCTTTGCTTTAATTGCATCTTCTCACAGAATAAAGCCATACTTCTAAGCACATACTATTGTCATTTATATAAAAATTCCTCTAAGATAAACTATATATAAACCTAAGAAATCAAATAGTTTTATGGCTTGGGTTATAGAACTAGGAGAGTATGACATGAAGTATGAACCCAAAACATTTATTAAGGGCCAAGAAGTGGCTGATTTTATAGCAGAATTTACTTACAAAAAAAAATATTATCGAACAGACTTCTACAAAAGAGAGCTTAGCAGCAAAAACATCAAATCAGACTTTTATGGAACATAGATCATATTGGAAGCCAACCGAGCAGACTTCTCTGGAAAAGAACTTAATAAGTCCAGACGACCAGATAATTGGCTGACCAGAGGCAGTTTTGACAGGAAGAATGGAATCGAGATATGGAGTTAATGAAAAAAGTGTACAAAATTGGATGCTTAGTCGAAGGTAAATTTGAAGAAGAACCTCTAATTTGATATTTTTTCATTGATGCGTCATCATGATTCAACTGTAGTGGAGAAGGTTTGATGATCATGACATGGGATGGAGCGAATGTGGAGTATACCCTCAGATTCCACTTCGAGGTCTTCAACAATAAGGCACAGTATGAAGCTCTCATAATCGACCTGGGATTAGAATCATCATTATGCACCAATCAGCTATCAATGCACAACAACTCTCCGCTCGTAGTTATGACACCCCGCCTATTTCAATAACGGGTCATCAATCCTCTTCTAAAATAAATAGGAATCTCATCTGGTGCATTCTTAAAATCACTGTCAAAAACATTTTAATTACTAGCCACCTATTATTTAAACAAGCTGGTGCCAAATTTTATCTTTAATTAAATACCGAAAAGTAAGCCATTCACCACAAACCATACAAAGTAAACAATTTAAATAACCATTACTATAATAAAGTCTAAATGCGAAAAAAAATCAAAATACCGAATACGCCATTGGTTAAAAACAATCTAATACAATCTTCACTAGATAAATTAAACAAAATTTAATGTAACGAGTTTGATAAAAGGGGCCACATGCCCAACTATGAAATTTGATGAAACATATATTAATCACCAAAGATGGAATTGAATACTCCAATACCTATAAGCCTCCACATCAGTTGCAGCTCCGTAAATACTGGAATGAGTAATCATGCTTGGCATCCATGTGGTTGGACATCTAAAAGTTTTGAAATATTTGACCTGGGTCAGAGCCCAAAACCTTTTGAAAACATTTAGCAAGTGAATAAAATGCATTAATGAATAAGTACACCATTTTTTCATATTTACACCGGTAGCGTACTCTCATGAGACGACCCTCACCCCTCATCTACTATTCTCACCTATCCTGTACATTTTAAACCTCCTAGATATTCTATCCAACCTATCTAGTCTCCCATACTAAACTTATCATCGTATGCTACTCTATGTCCGATGTATACTTTGGTTTTTAAATTAACTTTCACATTCTCTTTATAATTTTAAAGCTTAATTATAACTTATCAATATTCGTATATTTATCAACTTATCACACATAACTTTAATCTAGTTATTATTTAACATCCAGACTTTACAGTCTTATGCCCGTATATAATTTTTTTTCACCTTTATATACATATGTTCATAACACATCAAATATACACGCATATGTATCGCCTGATATATACGTATAACCACAATCCCTCTGAGCATTACCTCGCTGGATGCAAAATCACTAACATGCTCTCGAGCTCCAGGGATATGCACCTCAACCTAAGCAACCGAGTCGGAATCTCACCACCGAACCCAAAACATAAATGAAAAATGAAGGCGGCCATGGCCTTAAGTCCGTGGTTCATAACCATACCACATCACTCCATAGGATTCCAAAACTCACATAGGGTGGTCGTGAAAAGATCTATGACCCAGGGGATTGGTACTACCTCTGCTGGGCTTCGCCATGGTAACCTTTCATAGTGCGCAACCTCATATATATATATATATATATATATATATATATATATATATATATATATATATATATATATATATATTCACAGAATCTGCCTAATCCATGCTTATCACTTAAAGCACTAACCTAAATGTCCCGAGTCTACTCCCAACTCCCACATATTTAATTAACCACAATATTCACATAATCCAGATAATATGTGCCTATCACCCAAAGCACTAGCCTAAACATCCCGAGTCTATCCTCGACTCTCGAATATTTAATTCATCCATTGCTTATAAAATTCACACATACATTATTATATCTGGACACTAAGCCATTCTCAACCAGCCCTTATCCTAAATTAACCCGAATTTCCAACCAAAATTGTTAATCTATTTTCCTAAGTGTTGTTCGTCCTAAACACCCAAAAATCCATATTCTAAATTTTTTCCAATTAACCCAACACATGCCCTAACTAATCAGAACTAAAATAAGAGTAGAGTCAACAACGAGGTCGTCTAAGCAATGGCCTACAACTCCCACATAAGCTGCAGCGCGTCCGTTCCAAGGAATCTAAGAATGACACCCCGGTGGCTGGGAACCTGTAATATATACATACATATATACAAGAGAAAAGGAATAACAGGAAACGGTTCAGAGCCCGAGTGTAAAACAGTTTAAAAATAGTTTAGCAATTATATAAAATGCTTACCGGCTAATGAAACAACCATGTTAGTATGCGACACTCTCTTGAGAATTTATCACCTCTCATCTAGTATGCACGCCTACCGTACTATTAATCTCCATAGTTTATTTTAACTTAACTTTCCCATAAGGTTTCATTCCGATAAATACTATGGCTAAGCTACTTAATTTCTAAAAATTAAGCTCTCTCATATATCTTATGTTATTTAAAATAACCCAGTGATGTCATAAAATTCCCAAACACTTATAATAAAGTTGGATTATTTATCCATTACTTAACTACTTTTATGCACAGTAAAAAGTTCCCATACTTAAGTGTGTGTGTGTGTGTGTGTGTGTATATATATATATATATTAGTCACTCATATAATATATATATTATTGCCACCCCACATAAAATCTATGGTGCTGGTATACTCCGCTATCAAGTCCCCGTATCACTCGTACTAAGGGAAATACTAGTTCGAAATCACTCTCGAACTGTATTAACATAAAACACATATAATTGGAGGCGAAGTATAGTTTCAAGTCACTAAGAGGTTAGCGCATACCCTCGCGTCTCTTAGGACCATCTGACTATCCTCAAATAGCTTGTATCAAGGATACTATCTTCTAGGGTACAAGTCGTTATCCCCCATCAAGGCCCAATCGAGATAAGACTGTCCCGGCGCGAAAACCCCCTTGATAGCAAGTAGCTCGGGTATGGTTTTTACACAGATATATAATATATCCCTAATCACACAATCATATATATATAAATATTCACATTTCTAAATTAGGTGCGCCCATGGCCCATAATTATAATTATCCATTCTTAGCACATTTTACTCGATTATCTCGCATAACAGACTCGTCACTTTTATTCTCATATATAAGTTACTCCATACTTACTTTTCATCTCTCGAAATATTCTATCTCCCTAAGTATAATTTCAGTAGGCACTCTCACTTATCTCCTAGTCTAACTTACTCACGAGTCTCGATCTTTCATTAGACGTACGCATGATTTCGTATGTGTGGATAACTCTCCGTTAACCTATAATTTCATACTACATTAAATTTCATTCAATGGGATCTACCTAGTCCCTACTGGTCCTCTTTATATCCCATTATACTCTAACAATAACAATCAAGGATTTCTATGCATTATAACCGGATTAAACCAACAGACGAAAAAAATATGAAGTTTTCCAGGAGGGGTCGATCGATCAAGGAAAGGGGGTTTATCGATCGATCATCGATCGATCGATGTTCTTGGGTCGATCGATCGATCAAGTAGTTCTTGCCCAGAAAATGCCATTAAAACCTACGGGTTTCTTCTTCCAAATTTCTCCAAAACATCATTAACGACTCCCAAACTCTCAAATAACATTACTACTAGTTCTATATACATATATGTAAGATTTCCTACATGAAACATGTACAAATCCAACAATGGAATTGAATTAAAGGTCCAATTTATTTTAATTATCAAGAACCCTAACTTTCCACTAAACTTCCATTATTCTATTTCTTTTTCAATATTTATCACTTCTAAATTAATCAAATTTCGTGGGTAATCCTCTATATATGATTGGGATGTCCAGAGTTTATTTATTTTCTCTACAACATGTGATTGGGTTCTCTATATCTTTGAGTTCTTCCATGAAACATAGGTTAAATCATCCTAATCTAACATAGTGTGACATTTAACTAAAAGAGAAGCAAGATAGATACTTGCCTGGAATTTGAGTTTCTGATTTGTGGACGAAAGAGGTATGGTTGTGTTCCTCATCGCGCGATCTATGCTTTGGTGGTGGTGGCGGTGCAAACGGGTGAGTCGTTGGCCTTGAGTTGCTTGGAAAGCACTCCAACTCCTTCTCTAATGGTCGTTCTTTGGTTTTATGTTTGTTAACCCTAGAAGACAACTCCTAAAGGATGATATATCCCTAGGAAATTCGTCGGTTTAATTGCCCAAAAATGTAAAATGTCTATAATACCCTCCCGAGATGCCAATTAGGCTTACCCGAACTAAACCCCGGGTACATTATTTTGAATATCTCGACCCTTGTCAACATATTGGTGCACTCGAAAAGACCATACATGCGACTTACAATATATTCACTTTTAATAATACTAATTCAATCCCGACACGACACAGGCGCGTCCCGATTTAATTTCCATAATTATCAAATTATTCACTCATGATAATTTTAATAAATTCGATTATACATATTACATTACTCATGAAGTAATGTTCAACAAATTCCCAATAATTACTAACTCTCGTCATGCTAGTAAATATTTAAAATAATTTCCAAATTAATATTAAATTAATATCTCAATTTAAATTTAATAAATCTCCAAATTTAAAAGTCATAAAAATATGGGGTATTACAACCACGTCTAAAGAAGCATGGGATGTTCTTCAACTTACCCATGAAGGAACTAATGCAGTTAAAGAATCAAAATTGCAAAATTTAACTACACAATTTGAGACAATCACCATGCTTGAATCTGAGTGTTTTGATGAATTTTATGCACGCTTATCTGATATTATTAACACTAGTTTCAATTTGAGTGTACACATTCCTAATGCTAGAGTAGTTAAAAAGATTTTGAGATCACTGCCTAAGAGTTTTATCCCTAAAGTCACTATGCTAAATTCATTAGGAAATTTGAGTAGCCTGAAATTAGAAGAATTGATAGGAGATCTCCATACTTATGAAATTGACATGTTTCCTAATATAATAAAATCAAAAGATAAAGGAATGGCACTTAAAGCCCAGGCTAAGAAAAGTGAGGGGTCGGTAAGAAGAGAGGTGAGTCATCTAGGAGAAGAGAGGAAGAGTTGTCTGATTCTGAGTTTGAGTTTGATAGACGATTTGGACTTATTTACAAAAAAATTCAAGAAATTTCTCAAATTAAAAAAAATGGCAATTTCAAAGATAAAAAGAATTTTGAGAAAAATAAGTTTGAAAAGAAAAATCAAAAGGATAAAAAGGACACGCCTAAGAAAGACGAGGAAAGATGTTATGAGTGTGAGTCCTATTAGGTTGCGATGTTAAGGCAAAGGCAAAGCTGCCCTTAATGCCTCCCTTAGTGACGACAGTGAGGTCGAGTCGGTGGATTCTAGAGACGAGTCACCGCATAAATGTAATTTCACCACATTCATGGCTCGTCATATGAGTACTAACAGTACACCTCACGACGATGAGGATGATGCTTCACATGGACACCTCGATAGTAGAAGTGATGTGAGTGGGGGGGATGTTACAAGTGAGAACGAGAGTGATTTATGACGCGCGTAAGCTTTATATGTTTATTCTTTTAAAACTAAAAAGCATAACAAAGTGTTATCACTTAGGATAGTTGCTTTAGAGAAAGATTTAAAATAGACGAGAGAGAGAGTCCTCCATTACCACGGCCGTGAGAGAGAGAGAGAGAGAGAGAGAGAGAGAGAGAGAGAGAGAGAGTTTGTGTAGATAGAGAGATGTTTAGAGAAAGAGAAAGGGGACTTGAACAAGTCAGTGGCTAGTCTTACGAGTGAGCTACAAACCTCCATGGACACTCGAAAGAAACTTGAAGCCCTTGTATCCCAGCTTACTCCTGACCTTGAGATAGCCAGGGAGGTCAAAGTAAAGATAGATGACAGATCTGGAAAGATGGGAAAGATTCTCCTCGCCCCTACTTTAGGTTTTGGTGAAAGGTAGGGAATTGGTTTTGATGGTGCCTCTACATCCCATGTGACACCAGAACCGGTTCCTGAGTTTACTTCGAATTCATATGACCATCACCAAAAACCCCAAAGAAGAGTTCAGCCAATAAAATCAAACCAAGGTCAGCCAAAGACTGTTTACTTCTATACTTACTGCAAAAGAAAGAGCCACCTTAGGGAGTTTTGCTATAGTTGGGTCGGACACGGCGTATATTTGCTCCACCACATGCCACTAGCGATTTTTCAAGTCTTAGAGAGTAGGTTGAATTTTTAGTCGCCACTTCTCAGAGTCTAATGAAAGATTTCCAATGGATTTTTATGCCTTCAGTGGACACTTCTCATATCCATATTAGATCCAACAATGACAAGGGAAAATAGAAGGTTACCTCATATTGGGTGCCTAAACTTGACGTAAAAAAATCCTTATTATTCATGTTTCTCTTAAAGCATATAACACTTCTCAGTGTTACTTCGATAGTGGGTGCTCTAGGTACATGACAGGTGATATCTCATTTTTTACCTTCCTAAAGGATCGTAGGGAAGGTAAAGTCACCTTTGGAGACGAAATCAAATCTATCATAATAGGATGAGGTATAGTAGAGATACCAGGATTTTCTAAGCTAGAGGATGTTTTGTACGTCAAAGGTTTGAGAGAAAACCTTCTCAGAATTAGTCAGTTGTGCGACACTGACTTTGTAGTAAAGTTTGACCGGCATGAGTGTAATGTTTATGATCAAGCCGGTAAACTTCTATTGCAAGGGGTGAGGATAGAAGATAATTGATATAGCAGTGTGCCCAAGTCCTCATTTGTCTGCAACAGCGCCACGATCACTCTTATGGGTCTGTGGCATCAACGTCTAGGTCATGTGAATTTTATAGATTTGAAGAAATTAGCTAAAAAGGACCTAGTATGTGGCTTTCCTTCACTTGGAAAGCTGACTTTCGCAGTTTGGGGACCTTATCAGTTAGGAAAGAAAGTTCGTAGCCCCCACAGGAAGTTGAATCCATTACCACTTCATGAGTGCTTGAGTTGATACACTTGGATATTATGGGTCCTACTCGTAATGAGAGCTTGGGTGGTAAGAGGTATATCCTCGTGATGGTAGATGATTTCTCTCGTTACTCGATTGTAGTTTTTTTTAGAGATAAATCAGATGTTGTGGAATTTCTTACGACCAAGTGCTGTGTCCGGCAAAATCAACACTGAGTCACTATTAATATAATTCGTAGCGATAACGAAACTAAATTTAAGGAAGCTAAAGTAGATATTTACAGTGATAGCCTTGGGATCAAACATGAATTTTCGGCCATGAAGACTCCTCGGCAAAATGGGATTGTTGAGAGCAAGAATCGGACGCTTTAGGAGATGGCTAGATTTATGCTTCTAGGTCATAGATTTGTTAGGAGATTTTGAGCAAAGGCGGTGTCTACCGCATGCCACATGGTTAATAGGAATTACCTTCGTCCACATACACTTAAGATGCCCTACGAATTATGGACAAGAAAAAATCCAACCTTTCATTTATTCGTTTCTTCGGGAGTAAATGCTACATCCTACGGGATAGAGAGAAATTAAGAAAGTTTGACTCCTGGAGCGACAAGGAAATATTGTTAGGATATTCATCGACTATATCAAATTTTTAACCTGAGTAGCTCTAAGATTATGGATTCAATAAACGTCACTATACGAGATGAGGGACCGTCGATGTTTGTTGATTCTAACCTTTTGTGTGAGGATGATGCACTTTCTACTGATGATCCTATTGTGCCTCCCACACCCAGAGTGGACCTTATTCATGATTTAGGGGACACTTCTACTTGGGTTCGCAAGAGTCATTATTGTACTACTATTCTAGGAGATCCCACCCTAGGGGTCAAGACTCGTGATCAGCTAGAGAACGTTGTTAGCCATGTTTACTACACGTCCAAAATTGAGCCCAAGAATTATAAGGAAGCACTTAAAGATGAACATTGGATATGTGCTATGCAGGATGAATTGATTCAGCTTATAAAGAATGATATCTAGGAACTGGTCCCCCGACCTAGTGAGACAAATGTGATAGGTACCAAGTGTATCTTCAAAAAAAGATAGATGAGTCTGGTATTATGATTCGAAATAAGACTAGGTTGGTCGCTCAAGGCTACACACAGATAGAGGGCGTAGACTTTGATGAGACATTTTCTCCTGTTGCGAGGCTTGAGTTCGTTCGCTTACTACTTGCCATCACATGTCATTTTCGCTTCAAGTTATATCAGATGGATGCTAAGATTGCCTTTTCTGAATGGAATTCTACAGGAGGAGGTTTATGTGGAACAACCAAAGGGGTTTGAAGATCCTAAGCACCCTGATCACGTCTACTATCTAAGGAAAGCCTTGTATGGTTTGAAGCAAGCACCCCGTGCTTGGTATGATAGGCTTACTTCCCATCTCTTAGCTCGTGGCTTCAAGAGAGGAGGAGTTGATATGACGTTGTTTGTCAGGAGAGATGACGGTGCTATTTTGGTTGCCCAAGTCTATGTGGATGACATAGTCTTTGGATCCACGTGCTCCCAACATGCTTACGACTTTGAGGAGGAGATGAAGAGTTAGTTTGGTATGAGCATGGTAAGTGAGCTTACTTTCTTCCTTGGTCTCCAGGTTCGTCAGCTAGAGGATGGGATGTTTATCTCCCAATCCAAGTATACTAGAGACCTTGTGAAGAAATTTAGTTTAGACTCCGCTAAGAACGCACTAACACCGATGAGTACCTCAATAAATCTTAGGAAGGACACTTTAGGCAAGGACATAGATCAAACCTTGTATCGGAGTATGATAGGTAGTCTTCTCGACTTGAGTGTCAGTCGTCCTGACATAACCTTTAGTGTTGGAATCTGTGAGCAATATCAGGCATCCCCAAAAGAGTCACACTTATTCGCTCTTAAGAGTATTATTCGATACATGAGTGGGACTTTTTCCCTCGGCATTTGGTATTCCTTTGATACCGATGACCATTTATCCACTTATTCGGATGTCAACTGGGTCGGGGATGCAGATAACTGTAGGATCATTTTTAATGGGTGTTTCTTCTCTGGTTCAGCTCTTGTCTCTTGGTTGAGCAAGAAGAAAATCTCCATTTCTTTATCCATTGCGAAGCCTGAGTACATAGCCGCCGGGAGTTGTTGCACGCAACTTTTGTGGATGAAGCAGATGTTGGAGGATTATGGGATATCATAGGACACCATAACTATTTCCTGTGATAACACGAGCGTGATACACATATCCCGTAATCCAGTCCAGCATTTGTGCACAGAGCACATTAGGATATGCGAGCACTTTATTCGTGAGCTTGTAGAAGAAAAGGTCGTATCCTTGAGGTTTGTGTCTACCGACCTCCAGTTAGCCGATAATTTTACGAAGCCTTTAGACGCCCTTAAATTCGAGAGTCTTAGGAAGTCTTTAGGAATTTGCACAGTTGACTGAGGGGTGGTTACCATGTCTAGGGTAGGATAAATTTTTTATATTCATATCATTCGATTCCTATCTCTAGAATATATCATTTGTATCATTATTTGTTTGTTCTGTTTTCTTTATTTTTTTTAAAAATTGAAAATCCAAAAAGATTTTATTTTTGGAAATTTTAGAAAAATTCAAAAAAAAACTTTTATAAAATTTTTGAAAAACATTAAAAGAGTTTTGTATTATGTTTACTCCGTTTATGGAGGAACATTTAACATAGCCATAGTCATAACTTTGTTCTATATTCCACGTGATTGTTTGATGGTGATTTGAGATGCTACACCATTTCATCCATGTGCTTTACATTGTTTGAAGCCTTTGAGATGTGATTAGTGATATCTTCTACATGTTTGGCTCCTTATATCCTTTATTTCACACATGCACGGTATTATTTGAGTATTGTACTTGTCTATCACATATTATCTTGAGTGTTTCAATCTCAATTTTGTCTATACAACGACCAAAATGCGATAAAACTTGACAAGATAGTAGTGCATGAAAAAACCGTTTACCGTGAGGAATTTAATTACAACAAAATATGATGAGTGATCTTAGGAAAAGGTATGAAAGAGTTCAAAATTCACTCGTCATGAAAGGCACCATTTGAAAAGAGCTCGAAAAAATTAAATGGCAATATAAAGAAAAATATGCCAAATTCAATGGGCCAGTAGGTTTTAGTTTCATCACCTTTAAAGAAAAATATACTGTATAATTATTTATGAGGGAGTTTGAATGGAAAAAAATGAAAAACGAGTTTGCACGTCCTTGAAAGTCATGAAAAATCGTTACAACGTTTTGGACGATATTGGTGTGGAAATCACTTTGAGTTTTGATTTGTTGATTTGATTGACTCGATTTCTTTTAATTACATAATTTTTATACCTAAGGAAGATGTTGAGTTCATTCGCTAGGAATATCCAACATTCATTGTGCACATATGTTATGGTTGTATGTAAGGATTTTTTTGTTGAATTTGTTCACATCCCGATATTTTCGCTATCACCGACTTGGTTGTTTTGGTGTTCTTTCATGGTGCGATTCTTTGTTGTATATGTTGTGAGAAAAAATTGAAAATTTTAAAACGAGAAAGTTTATTACCTTGTGACATTCCCCATTTGAATTTGCGTTATGTTCTTCATATTTGTCTATCTAGGGACATCATAAAAAGGGGGAGAACGAATTATGGGCGAAATTTTTTATTTGATTTTATAGTGATTTTCTTGAGCATAAATTGATACTTACTTTTGCTTATCATTTTATTTCAAACTGTTGCGCGTCACGGGTAATATTTCTTATCTAATGTGTGTAGGTGACATAGAAATATTGAAGAGTTGATGATTTGAAGATGTTGGAGTTTGTTTGAAGACGTGTCATTTCGTATTTCTAGTTTTGGGGTTTAATGGGGATATTAAATTGTATGTCATTTGGTTTTTGTTTGGGCATCATAATTTGGATTTTTTATGTATGTACCGGCATAGACATAGGGGTATTTTGTAAGGACAAATTTTAAAAATATTTGAGTTAGAATCTACGAATTTTTGCTTGTTCTAGATCACAGTTAGTATGTCTGATACCGCTCAATTCGGAACATCAACACAATCATCCACGACGGCCTTGATCCGAACCCACCCATCCATTATCTCCATATGTGCATCATGCAACATACCACTTACTCTTCAACCGTTCCGACTAATCCACTCATGCTTATGGTAAAATAAATTATTTGAAGTTTTATTATTTACATCAATATTTCAGAAATTTTTATAAAATATTTTTAAGGGGATGGAACATTTTTACTTCACAATAAGAAATTTTTCTAAGTGTAGAGGCGAAAGGAAAAAATCTTGCTAACGTCGTTCGAGCGAGATTGGTTGTTCGTTCGTGCGAAGTCGTTCGAGCGATGTGGCCTTATGTTCGAGCGACACTTGTACTTCGTTCGAGCGACGCGCTGCCTCGATTTCTATGTTTAAAGCAGTGCTCATTCTGCACATTTTTCAAATCTTTTGGCACTGATGTTTCTGCAATTATTCAGCGCATAAACAGACTTCGTTTTTTCAAGGTTTAATGCCTTTTTTATTCACAAATCATTCCCAAACATTTGTGTGAATCTTTAAACCCTAAATACAATTGTTTTACTCATCTTGGAGTAATCTTATGGAGAAGAAGGGTCTTTATCCACTGCTGAAATTGGAGCTCTTGTGGAATCTTATGCTGACATATGCCGATGATGACGAACCGATGCTTGTGGGTATTCGTGCGTCAAAATTGTATTTTGTTATTATTGTAAGTCGTTACATATTATAGTTAAATAAACGGTTTTTCCCCTTCGGGGGATTTTCCACATATTATGATTGACTCTGCATGCTTGGTTTGATTTATTTAGTCTGTCACAATTTGGTTGCAAGAGTTAGGATTTTGGGGGTTAAAAAATTGGAATTTAATTAAACAAGTTAATCATTGATTGTTGACGCACTCTCAGACCTTATAACTAGGTTAAGGGGAAACGAGCCCTAACCTAGGGTGCCCACAAGTTTAGGTAAATATAATCTTTAGTGCAATGATCATAAACCCTCTCATCACAATTACACAACCTAGTAGTAATACTGATGGGAATTCCATATTCCTCAATCAAGTCATTTAACTCATCCTCAAGCACATTATAAACATGCCATCTGGCATTAGTGTAGGGTCATAGTAGTCAGTGGAACTCCCAGAAGTTCTTTTTTCATCATAAGTTGCCTCGATAGGAGAAACGAAAGGCATAAGTCTTTCGGATATAACTATCTCAACCGAAGCTTCCAAGTTAATGATCGATATATCTGAGAACGTGTTTACAAAATTTCCCCCACGAGGTTGATTTTCAGCCTCGTTAACTAGTTCTAGTCACACAAAATCTGGATCGTGACTCTCCACATCTGGAGGCTATGGAGTAGACTCGTCATAATATAGAACTTGAGGGGTATACCTAAGATGATAAGGACTATCTTTAGGCCTGACTACACTTAAGGCGGTGCGAAACCTCCCTGCTAAAACACCATGGAAAACCCTATCCAGTATTTTAACATGCTCTTACTGTCCGTTGACTCATGAGTGGTCACTCATAAAGGTCGAATTGGGTTTATGGGCTTGATCAATGGTTGTAAAGATGAAATTTAGGGGTAAATAAAGACTTCGCGACTATTTGGTTTCGAAAATTAATAATTTGGGCAAAATGAAACTCTATAACACCTATAAAGCCCTAAATTTGGGAAACCCTACGCCAATCAACTCACGGGCTACCTAAAACCTTCAAACTATAATTAGAGATTAAATCAACCAAAAACCACCATTAAAAACTCAAATCAGAACCCTAAAAGAGAAATAATAAACCTGAAACCCTAAAAGAGCTGAAGACGATCAAAATGCTGCTCAAATCTCGTCAACAGATGGAAGAAGACCAAAAAACTCGCCAAAAAAAGGGTTTCAAAGTAAAAATCAATCAGAAATGGTAAAAGACTAAAGGAGTTTTGTCGAAGAAAAAGGGGTTTAAGAAAACAATGAGATTTATCTCTAAAAGCAACGCATGAAAGAAAATAAATTTGGGATGTTTGAAATGATTTGAAAATATGATTTTATACTTTTTAGGCGGTAATAATTACCACTATTAATACAGTGCATGGAATCATGCCTAGGTAAAGGAACTGATGTTTTGCAAACTAACACACACTACCTAAGGCAATCATATCATGATTATGATAGATGCCATTCGCATAGCTTGACACTTGTCAAGTTTAATTTCAAGAGAAATTTTTCACAAGTTATTATGATCAGCTCGCGCCGAGAATATTCAAAGAAAACCAAAATTATGAAGGTCGATAACTTTCTACCGACTAAAACTTCACTCACTCAATCTGCTCAATGCATACCCAGAAGATATAATACTTTAGAGAATCCACTGCTTACCTCAATCACGAGAAAAATGTTGGAGGATTTTATAGTACCATGAATATGGTGTGACCCGTGAACTAATTAGAAGATGACAACTGGACTCACTTGTATCTTGGAAGAGGTCAACTCAACTACCCATCTAGTCGGCAAGTGCAATTATAACCTGCCCCAGTGTCATAGGTGGTCGACTTAGCCCATCTATTTTACATAAATTAACATTGTTACATAATACCACCAAAGAAAGCATGTACTATGTGATAGGGTGACATCATCAGCAGTCACATTACACACGCATATGGGAGATATGTCAGTATCCCCCTCTATATACACGTAACAAACTCATGATTATCCCCCTTACTTGCTTGTAAAAGGTGTACCTACCTAACCTGCAAAGTCATAACACCCGTCTCTCTCTATTTTCTCTCCTTTAAGAGCATATACATAGCACGCAATCCCTCATTATAAAGGGATCGAGATATACTTTCCACACTATTATGTTGTCTATTTCTAGAGTGAACACAAGATCTCGTAACTACTACTCACCAATGGCATTTCCCATCTAAATCTATTCAATTAACACTAACACATATCGATGTAGGCAACTCATTGGGCCTTATCATATTAACCTAGTTTGCATCTCTTTCTCTCATATCTCTCTATTATTTGCTCTAAATTTGTTTCCCTATGATTAAAATATTTTTATTTGATATTATTTATAATTAATGTAATTTTGCTAAGATCTAATCAATATACTAGTTCCGGGTAATAACAATGATGGCCAATATAGTCGATAATGAAGTATTGAAAGATAAGGTGAAGGTTAAAAATATGCATCCTATCATATTATTCAACCATAAAATTGGACATAAAGATAGGTTCTTCATAACTATTAGATGGTTAAAACCAAAGTTGAGTCAATTTAAATTAAATATGCATGGTGCATAAAAAAGAAATCCAGGTCTAAGTGGAGCAGGTGGAGTTATTAGAGATGGTGAAGGAAGTTTTTTCAGTGGTTTCTTCAACTTTTGGAGGGTTCAATCAAATGCTAAGGCAGACTCTATAACTATTGTTAAGGGTATATCAATCACTGATCAGCTAGGGATCCAGTATCTTGCAATAGAGTATGATTCTAAGACCATTATGGATATGGTTATGGGCTCTACTTCTCCTCCATGAAAAATAAGAGAGATAATTTTAAAAGTTATGGAAAACATTGAGCTTATAGGCTTTTGAATCATGTAGATTTAGAGACAAGCTAAAATAGTCACTAATGGTTATGCTATGACATCTTCTTCTTAGCATTCTGATATCATTTGGTTATATTACTTTCTCCTAAGACTCATCAATGCTCTTATTAAAGTGGACAATATTGGTCTTCCTATTGTAGGCACCCCATCCTAGGACCCCCCTAAGCACCTCCTAGGTCCCTAAAACTCACTCGTTCATCATAAATCCTAGGTCATACTCTAAGTACCTATCTATATGCCATCGGTCACTCTCGGTTCCCGTTTAACTCTTGTTAACCCTCTCGCTTGAGCGTAACTTTAATAAATCTTTGAAGGCTTTAAATCCCTTTTCCAACAGTTTCCCCCGTGTGTGAATCGGCCTTAAGATTCGAATGAATAGTCCATTCTACCCCAAAAACTGATCTAGAAGCCATCGGGCCCTCCTTGGCCCTAGGTCAACTCTCCATCTTAAGTGAATCTTAACAAGTCTTTTAAGATCTCTGAATCCCCTTTCCAACGATCTGCCCCTTGTGCGAATCGGGCTTACATTACGGACGAATGACCCATTTTACCTCGAAGGATCAGTGAGCACTTTTAGGCCCCATTTGACCTTGGTAAACTCTCTGAACTGAATGAAACTAAATAAAATATCGAAGGGCACTTTATACCCTTTCCAATAGTTCATCCCGTGTGCAAATCATCCTTACGGTACGGACGAACGATGAGTTTTCCTTCGAGGATTTCCTGTCTAGAGACCAACGGGCGCTTTCAGGCCCCATTTGACCTCGGTCATCTCCCGGACTCGAGAGTGAATTAACGAATTCTTAAAGGTCTTTTAATACCCTTTTTAATGGGTTGTCGGTGTGTGATTCAAACTTACGGCTTGCATTTTATGACCATTTTTTTGAAAAACCCACCCCATATTCCTGAATGGCACCTTCAGGACCCTGCCTATCGGGAGTGTGCCTGAGGGTCTATGCCAATAGGCAATTCTAGGGCCATGCCGATCGGCATCCCCCTTAGACTTATAAATAGAGGCCATGGCCTCACATTTAAAGGCACCCCTTAACATCCCTCTTAGTAATTCAGAGAACATTCTCTCGAATTCAGAGTTGTTCCCTTTTTGAAAAGCCCATTTCCCACATTCCATTCCATTCCATCACTTTATTACTTTGTTTAGTAAATTCTCCCCATACCTTAATACCACTTTCATCCCATTATAAGATCAACATATCTACACTCAAGATCAATATCAAGATTCATAAGGAGGTCCAATTCTCCACCCTTTTCTCTAATTATCTTATTTTAGTTTTAGTTGTTTTATTTCTATTTGAGAACTTTATTTCAGTGCATCCCATATATTAATCTCAAACCTTTATTATTAATATTTGCACATTTTTTATTTTCATAAAAAAACTGAAAATAAGAAAAAGAAGGTTTATCAATAAATTTTAAAAGAGGGATTCTCACTACACATTCACTCTTAAAACATATTTTCTACATACACACGCATAAGATAAATTCCCCGTTTGGATTTTTTGGATTGACCCCCACGCCATGTTATATTCAAACTACACGAACTTTGATGCCTTTTGGGCTACGTAGACATCTTGGGTAAATCTAGAGATTCGAGTCCTCCCTTATGCAAGTTTATAATACTATTTTCGTATTATATATATATATATATATATATATATATATATATATATATATGAGTGTGTGTGTGTGTGTGTGTGTGTGTGTGTATTTTGAATGAATGTCACATTCTTGCATGCTTGTGTTTCGTTTGATATATACATTCGTTCTTCCATAACTACTTGAGATTCAACAAACACTCATACTATATTTTTATTTATTATTTTTAGTAACACTTCTAAAGATGAATTCACTCCGTCATTTTCCATTACGCGAGTCAAATGATTCCATTATTCATCTATATTATGCACATAAGTACACTCTTCACGGAGTCTAATAGGAGAACATTAACACATGCCATGGGTGCCTAACATATTCTCATTCCGTAACTTAGTCCCTGGACCTTTGAACTACTTGGTTTTGCAATCATCAGTATTGTTCTTGATGTTGTTCTTTCGAGGCGGTAACATTTCTTATGCCTATTTTGTTCAAAATATTCTAGCAACTCTATTTCTACTCATTATCCCACATTGACGATGGCCGAGCACCCCGAGAAAGATCACAATCCTGTGCGCATCGAAGGGAACCCCTAGAAAATAAGAAGGGGTAAGCCCCCCGATATGGGCATAGTGGCGACTCTGCTAGGGACATTTGCATTTTAAGAGGAATAGACTTTATTTCTGCATGGTTGTTATTCTTTTCTGCAAGTGTGCATATGCACCTACCTGTATGTTCCCTTTTCTCCTCTATCTACCTTTTGTATGTATCTACCTCACATATATATATATATATATATATATATATATCACTTTTCACTCACTTATACACTTCACACACTTACCCTTGTATATAAATTTACTTCTACTCATATGCTTCACACACACTTAAAATATCCATGCTTAGGCTTCACTAGCACACACTCACACTTCTCACATTGTATATATCTCTATGCTCACTTACACATATCAAACACCACTTATAGTTTATCCATGTATGGGCTCACTACCACACACACTCACTTGTAAATATTCACATGTCACTCACTCACGTATATCCTTGCTAACCTATCACCATGCTTAGTATAGTCTTCATGATCCATGCTAGATCTTCTTTTCATGATACTTATATATGCTCCCTCGTTAATCTAGTACTCCTTTACTCATTATGCAAATAAAAATACTCTCTCTCCATAATATGCTAATTAAGACTCATGCATTTTTTCACACTACATCACCAAGAGCATGGAAATATTAACCCAAATTTTTTCCCATACTAGGGGGCATTTTATGATTGGCGCGGTCATGCAGGGTGCAGTTAGCCTAAGCGATATGACTCTCACCTTCCATTGGCCTCGTACCTTTGATATTTATCGAACGGTTCCCTCCGCATCGTACCTCTTTACCGAACTCATGGCGGGAGGTATATAGCAGGGAACTCATTCACGTATATCGAATACCCTCTCAAACGTACCATCCCCATGAGTTACATCGTATGGCAATTCACGTACACTCAGGTTTATCAAATGACTTATCCACACGTACTGATGAATAATTCCCCTTATAGGTAATCAGAATATCATGAAAGTCATGCCGAATGGGGGAACCCTTCCATTAGCCCAACATGTGCATAAGCCTCATAATGGCATCAAACCTAGGGCACTTATATTTAGTTTGTAGGTTACCATACGAAACTCTGCTGAAATTTCAAGTCGACATGCAGCCTAAATTTTCGCACTATTTTGCATTTTTTTTAAAACAGGACCCTGTGCGTGAGCCTGAAAACAAGTCAAATTGTGTTTTACATATTTTCAAACCCTATTTTTCCATGCTCGGATCCTGTCCAACCTTTTTTCTTGCATTTAGGCAATCCTAATACACGTTATAACCTAATAATAATACTAATAATAATAATTATGTTAAGATTCCTCTCCTTTCTCCCTCCTTTATCAAAAACCAAAATTCCAAAAACATTTTTCTCCTCCGTCGAAAATACAAAAAACTCTCTCCCTCTTTCCTTAAAAAAATCAAACCGTTTCCCTCTCAGGTCGATCGCATACTTGATTTTGTCTCGGCTCCCTATTGGCTTGGGTCATCCATCAAACTGCCCCGAAGCTCCGCCACTTCTTCTACTCCTTCATTCGAGTTTGGTATCTACCTCCACGAGATCTATATTGAGAACACTGACAAAGTACCGAATGTTCAGCCATATCTGATGGCCTTCTTAGCCCAACTCATTGCTAAGATTGACAGCCATCAAAACGAGGTCCATGAAATGCAGCGACACTGGGCCCAAATTTTGAAAGAACTCGTGGTTTTCTTTCCTCGTGCTAGGGTTCACCCGCTCTTGAGCCTATCTGGATCCCAAAAGAGTATCAGCATACTCCGTGTGCCCCACCTTCCAATGGGCCGCCATCGTCTTAACTCCCAATTCCAAACCTTGCCTAATCAGGGGCTAATCTGCCAATACCCGTGAATCTTAAAAGGAGGAACTGAACAAGTTCAAAAAAGACCTCCAACTGCTATCAAGAAGTTTGACCAAGTCAAGATATCCAGTAACTACAAGGATTACTACTATATGTTTTTGGACCCCCAGTTGTTCACCTTCGATGCTATGATTGAGCCATGACCCTCCTTGGTGCCTATGAAGAGATATTGGCCCAAATGTTTCACAAGAACTTAAAAGAAAGTACCCTTCGATGCTTTATGTCCCTCGAATAATCCAAGATCCGTAGTTAGTAGGATGACGCTCAGGAATTCATGTCTAAGTACAAGTATAATGTGGAACTATAGGTTACACGCCGAGATCTAGAGCTTCTCAATCAATACCCTGGGAAAACAATCAATATCTTCATAGGACGATGGAGCGAGAAAGCTACCACCGTGACTAATAGGCCCTCTGAGGAGGAACACGTCAGTATTATGAAGAAAAACTTCTTGCTCATATTCGAGCATCCATGGGATGATAAGATTACCCACACTTTTGAGACCGAGCCCTTCGAGTGGCTGGTGTAGAAATTGAGAAAAGTATCACCAAAGTGGAGTCTGAACCAAAGAAAGAGATCGAGTAGATCACTCCGCGAAAGTACAAAAAGCCTGCCAGTGTCACTACACCAAAATGGGCAAATTGTCACCTTTCAGCCGGCCAGCCTTGTCAAGGTCATTGACCGTGACAAAAAAACACGCGTTTTATGTCACGGTCATTGACCTTGACACGACCGTGACAACGAATTGTCACGGTCATTGACCGTGACACGACCGTGACAACTTTTCCAGCAAAAACCCTACCCCCCTTCTTTTTTCCCTCCCGCGCCCTTCCCTCCCTCTCTCTCTCTCTCTCTCTCTCTCTCGACGCTGCTCTCTCTCTCTCTCTCTCTCTCTCTCTCAGGTCCAATTTCTCTCTCTCTCTCTCTCTCTCTCTTCCATTTATATATATATATTTGTCTGTATATTTATGTGTGTATGTGTATATATATATGTGTGTATGTGTGTGCGTGTGTGGGGGGTGGGGCGGGATGGGGGTAGGGGGTGGTGGAGGGGGCAGGGGGTGGGGCGGGGTGGGGTAGGGTGGGGGAGGGGTGGGGGGTATGTGTATATATATATGTGTGTATGTGTGTGCGTGTGGGGGGGGTGGGGCAGGGTGGGGGTAGGGGGTAGGGGGTGGGGCGGGGTGGGGCAGGGTGGGGGAGGGGGTGGGGCAGGGTGGGGGAGGGGGTGGGGGTGGGGCAGGGTGGGGGTGGGGGTGGGGCGGGGTGGGGCAGGGTGGGGGAGGGGAGGGGGTGGGGCGGGGTGGGGGAGGGGGTGGGGGAGGGGGGCAGGGGGTGGGGCAGGGTGGGGTGGTGTGTGTGTGTGTGTGGGCAGGGGGTATTTTTTATATTAACTTTGAAATCCTTAGAGAATAAGAAGGCCTAAGAAATGATTACAAAAATCAAATTGTATACTCATTATAATGATAACAAGGTTAATATGATAATTGTTCAAGATTTGAAATCCGTGCCTTATGATTTTTCATTGAGAATTGAAAGATGAAATATGATTAAGATTAATCAATTCCGTGGAATTGTATTACAAAATTACTAATAGTTCTCTTGGGAAATTTTTAATTGTTGGGTAACTCATATGAATCCCACTTTATATACGTATAAATTAATGTGTTATGCTACAATTGAAATTTTGGAAATTTAGCTAATACACGAGAAACTGATAATCGTAAATATTATGAATAAAAATGGTACTTTCTTAGAGACTATAAATTATTATATACAAACTTTGGTTCTAGACCTATGTTGTTGGATTTGGATGTTGGGTGTTGATTATTTGGTATTATTGGGAAGATTGGGTTAAGTTGAAGCATATGTTGTTGGAGTTGAAAATTATATGTTAATTCATTATTAATATTGGGGGATACAGTGTTGAAAAATATTGGTATTTATCGTAGATAGTAGAATTTTGTAGTAATTGGTATCGTTGAATGTTAAAAGATTACGGGTTGTGATATGTGCAAAAATTATGGTTGGGTGAATAGTTACATATTTGTTTGATGGATTTGTTTTTGGTGTTTATTATCGATGGGACTTAATTTGTTGAATGATAATATTTGTATTAGATACTTGCGTGGTTTTACCTAACTTGAATGAATTAATAAATGTTTCAGTAAAGGTTGAAGTGGACAAAAAACGTGTGAATTGATTAATATCCATAATGTAAATAAAAGGTAAAGTAAGTGTGTAAATGGGTGGTTGAGCAAGCTAAGAGGTCTAACCCATATTTAATACATAGGTGTGTTATGAAAGGTTTTCAAAGGGTAATTAAGTTGAAGCATATGTTGTTGGAGTTGAAAATTATATGTTAATTCATTATTACTATTGGGGGATACAGTGTTGAAAAATATTGGTATTTATCGTAGATAGTAGAATTGTTTAGTAATTGGTATCGTTGAATGTTAAAAGATTACGGGTTGTGATATGTGCAAAAATTATGGTTGGGTGAATAGTTACATATTTGTTTGATGGATTTCTTTTTGGTGTTTATTATCGATGGGACTTAATTTGTTGAATGATAATATTTGTATTAGATACTTGCGTGGTTTTACCTAACTTGAATGAATTAATAAATGTTTCAGTAAAGGTTGAAGTGGACAAAAAACGTGTGAATTGATTAATATCCACAATGTAAATAAAAGGTAAAGTAAGTGTGTAAATGGGTGGTTGAGCAAGCTAAGAGGTCTAACCCATATTAATACATAGGTGTGTTATGAAAGGTTTTCAAAGGGTAATTAAGTATTTTCAAATAATGACCCCGAAACATAGAAATTCAATCTCAAGCAATTTAATTTCAATCTCTACAAATTTATGCATGTATTCAAGGGATTTATGAAGGATTAATATTAAAATTCAATTCCTATACATAATCTAAAAATTATAACTCAGATTCAACTAGAAATAAACCAAACCAAAGTTAGTTAAATAAACCAAAGGATTAATATTAAAATTCAACTCTATTAGTTAAATTATAAATGTAATAGAATTAATCCATATAAATCAGATTTTAATCACAATTAGGTTTTAGAGTTACATAGATAGGCATAATCTAAATCAATTTCAGTCCTACAAATATTCTAATTAACTTGCCTCAAATTTGATGAATAACAAGGGCAAAAAGTATTGTTCATTTAATTCAATTAGGTAAAACCCATGATAATGAAATTTATGCTACAATTATAATTATCTCATGTCATAATTTTATTGATAAACAATATATGTAGTTGTCACGGTCGTGGTGGGGGGAGGGGGTGGGGGTGGGGTGGGTAGGGGTGGTGTGTGTGTGTGCGTAGGTGTGCGTGTGTGTGTGGCGGGGGGAGGGGGCAGGGGTGGGGCACCCATTTAATAACTCTTTAAATATTTGGAAAAAACATAATATTACAAAATTGAAACGAAATGGTATTGACGGAACTTACACATACGTTATAATATAGATGGAACATTTTTTTATCTGTACTAATAACATTTTTTTTATCTGTACTAATAACATTTTTTTTACAGCAAAAATGTCTCCTTCAGATGTTAGGGCGAAGATGATGATGCTGTTTATGATGATGTCGTCGTCTGGGTTCGGTGGTAGCGGAGGCGACGAGGGCTCCTCCGCCCCTAGGCTCCCCAAATATGGAAAATTTGGGATTACCGTCGAAAACAAGTCAGAGCTTTTAGCGAGATCCCTCGAGCTGCTAAAGACGGTCATCGGCCCGGGGTTTATGAGTTGGAAGGAGGTGCCGTATGGGCTCAAGTTAGCTGTTTGGGCGGCACTACAGGTAATATTTATATGAATATTTCAATTTCAATTTATATTTATATTTATATTTATATTTATATTTATTCGCAACTAACATTGTATTTATTGGACAGGAACAATTCAACTTGGATCCAAAGCTACGCGATTCCGTCTTGGAGCAGTTGAGGGAGCAACACAAGACGTGGAAAAAAAATATGCGGACACGGTACTTTGGAAAAACACGAGAGTCCATTTTACAATGGCGCGGATCCGTCCCGCCCAAGGAGCCGGTCTCATTGGCATAATGGCAAAAGTTCATTGACAATGAGATCGAGGATCGACAATTGGCATCTCGCCAATCGGGGAGGGAAAATCGGGCTAAAAAGACGGACGTGCACTACTCCGGCCGGACCTCTTACGCTGAGGTGGAGCATAGGATGAAGGTAATATTTAATTTATCTATAACTACAGAAATATATTATTGGATATTATTTTACTTTGCGGGGCCGATACTAATTTTACTTTACTTTATTTTATTTCAGGGGGTAGGGAGTGGGCCAGGGGGTAAGCCACATAGGCTCGATACTTATGTGGCTCTTCGGACGAAGAAGGGGAAGGACAAGGAGGTGTCCCCGAGCATCGCGGCCACGATTGTGAGTAATCCGACAGTTTAATTATTGTTAATTACGTTATAATTTTTTAGTTTACTTATTTTACTAATCATGTGCTTTTTGTCGTTTCAGGCAAAGCTTAAGGAAGTGCATGAGTCGCAGTCTGATGCCGACAAGGCATCTTTGTCCACAGACGCACTCAGCCAAGTGCTTGGCTCTGATCGCAAGGGGAGGACAAGGGGAGTGAGCTCGCGGGTGGCCAAATCTAGGATCATCGGATTGGAGACGAGCGACACCGGGTTGGCTCGAACGGTGGATTCACACTACGTGAAGCTGTCCCGTTTGGAGGCGACGGTCCAAGATATGTACGCATTCATGAAGCGTACGTTGGGTGGAGACCGTAAAGAGAAAGGGAAAGGGAAAGGGAAGGAAAAGGCGGTGGAGGAGGAGGTGAGGGAGGACGAGGCGCAGGATGACGAGGATGTGGACCTCGCTGCTTCATCGCCGACACGTTCGTACTTCGACGATCCACTTCCCTATTTGACGCCCTCCAACAGACCATTATCGACAATTGGTTGGCCGAGCGTGTTCATATTTGACATATTTGATGGCCAGCGGATAGGGTGGGGGTTGAGGGACCCGAATATCGTCGAGGGTGGAATAGTCCATGGACGTGTGCTTCAACAGATGGAGTCCAGGGTGCTCGTCACGCATGTCATACCCGGGAAGGAGAACTCCCTATTGTGGTTGCGCGAACAATGCGGCACGACGTATATTAGTGGGTGCGTCAATTTGTATGTCGTGTGGCCTACTCACCTCCTCAGTTTTATCCAAGACATGTAGTAAAATTATTTTCTAGTTTGTCCATTTTAATTATATTTGGATTATATCGTCATGTATATTATTTTTACTTTGAAGATTTGGATTATACTGTCATGAATATATATTTGCATTATCTTTAGTTTGTGATGGATATATGATGTTTGGAACAGGTACAATGTTGCTATAACAGGTACAAATATACTGCTGGGCAGTGGCAGTGGCCATACTGCCCAGCAGATTTTTTTTAAATTCTGCCCAGAATTGTCACGGTCAATGACCGTGACAATTTTTTTAAAAAAAGGGTCACGGCTTTGTCACGGTTTATAACCGTGACAAGCGTGTCACGGTCATTGACCTTGACACGACCATGACACAAAACGCGAGTTTTTTGTCAAGGTCAATGACCGTGACACGACCGTGACAAAAAAAGTTGTCTCGCCTCGAACTGTCACGGTCATTGACCTTGACAAGGTGGATTTGTCAAGGTCAATGACCTTGACAAATGGGCAGATTTGGTGTAGTGTGTATAGTCTTAACCATCAACAAATTTTCACAACCTGCTACCTCTTGAGCACCAGAAAGTTTCCATAATCCTGCCAATAAAGAATACATCGAGCTTTATGCTCCCCTGTCTAAAGTCTACAAGTCCCTATTAAGCTGAAATATCATCAAACCCTTGAATCCCCGTCCATTACCAAATGCACTCCCTAAAAACTTCGAACCCAATGCTTGCTGTGATTTCCACCAATCCGAAGGTCATACCATAGACTAATTCTTCCACCTTAGAAATGTGGTCCAAGGCCTAATTAACCAGCGTATCATTGTCCCACCAGCAAATCCTAAACCCAATACTACTCATAACCCACTTTTAGCACATAAAAATGCCATCTTTCTAGAAAGTGATCGAGAATTTGATCCATCTACTCAGATTGTTCCTAACAAATCACCCATCATCCCTATAATCTCACTCAAATCGCTCAAGGTTTGCCCATCCTTTCTCCTACACCCTACCTGCTTCGTCAATCAAGATTTTTCACTCCTTACAAGGGCCTGCATCGCTTTCCACGCCCAACCTGAGGGGGAGACATGGAGTTACTAGCTGTGTTGAACCAACTCTTAGAGTTTGGGGTGCAATTTCCCATCAAGATAACCATCGATTGTTAAATATTCAATAGCTTATTCATGGAAGCCCAGAAGTGGACTCGGGAACTAGATGAATGGGTAGCTTATTCCGTTAAAAAAGTTAATCAAGATGATGTGGTACAGACCATACATGATATGTTTCGACATACAAGTGAAATCTATAGCATTTTGAGTTGCTCATCGCTTTGAAGCTTTAGGGATAGTTGGTCCCTTTACTCCTTCACTTACCTGCTGAGTGGTAAGATTTATACGATGAAGTCATTGAGTTTATAGAGTTTATTGCTTACTCTTCGCAAGAGGAAATAGTCACCACCGGATGGGGGGTGATTTTAAAAACTCAGATGATGAACCAAATCAGGAAGAAGTTAGTCTAGTAGACAATCTGTGTGGAATGATATTCGCTAAAGATTTGTTAGGGAAATCAACAAAGCGTCCATTCATCCCGAGGTAGATGAATCCACAAGATTCTTGTTCTTTCCCGCTTCTATGAACCATATGACCAGGTTAGGGGGATACTACAAAGATGTAAATCCTCATTCACTAGAAGTGGATAAAGCAAACAGAGTTAGCGAAGAACTTCTAATGCTAGAAATAACCATTGAAGAAAGAAAAGTCCTTGATTAGCTTAAGAAGACCCAAGCCAATATAACCCTATGAGGGCTTTTCATGCCCTCACAGTACCCACGGTTCCTCCTTCCACTAGTCTCAAATAAGCCATAAATATGGTTGGGTCCTCGACCTCTTTTAAACTCCTCTCCTTTTCTGAAGAGGAGATACCGAAGTTTGTCCCTGATCACAATTATGCTCTTAATATCTCAGATAAAATCTTAGGAACGATAGTCCCACTGTCACTTGTCGATAACAGATCCGCTCTCAATGTTTGTCCACTCAGAACGTTCAATTATTTAGGAATGAAAGTCAACAATCTCACTTCCACCTTTGTCGTCGTGCATGCTTATGACAACACTCACCGAGAAGTAATGGGGTCCATAAAATTCACACTAGGGCTGGCGCTATAAATCCTGTCATCAAGTTTTAAGTCATCGACATACCTTATTGCGTCAATATACTCCTTGGTCATCCATAGCTTCACATCAACCGAGGAGTATCCTCTTCCCTTCATCAGAAACTAAATTTCTTCGCCAAAGGTCAGGTTATCACCTTTTTGTGGGGACAGCGATAGTAAAAATAAGACCAGCATTAGCAATCCAATATTGGAGATTTAACATAGGACTAATGACATGCTTCTCTCTAGTTTTAGAATTGATTCGCTCCCCTTCCTAGCACGGGGCAACTTTAAAGATCGAGTCTATCCAGAACACAACCCTCATGGAAATGTCAATGTGATTCAAATGTTGAAGAACATGCACTTCATGCCTGGAATGGGGCTAGGGCGATGCCATCAAGGAATTTTTTAACCCATAATACTGAAAGAGGCCTTTCCTCCATGTGTCTTGGATTAAAAGCCTTCACCAGATGAACTCAAAACGCTCTATTGACTAAGACCATAAAAACACTTAGAATATGAAAAGGTCATTTCAAAAGACTTTGAATGAAAGATTTGTCAAGGAAGGTGAAGACTTCCCTTTCTGTGGATTCCCTAAATCGTGGTATGACCATGTTGATAAGAAAATGAAACTAAGGATGGAAATATTCTTTCAAGACAGTAACTCATAGGCTGAAGACTACAAACATGAAGTGCAACCTCTCATCGAGCAAGCAAGGGAAATTACAAAAAACTCTAAGGTAAGTGACTTAGAAGAATTATTCGACATGTAAACACTAGGGTTAAGTATCTACATGATCCTCTTGGATGGTGTGCAATCAGACCCTTCCAATCAAATCAGAGATGCTAGCATGCCTCTCCTCAACTAGAATGCCATGCCAATCCAAACTACTCAGATTCAACCTTACTCTATTCTTTACCTTATCCAAGTCTCTTCGCATGTTGTTATTTTTCCTTTTCTTGATATCAGTGTAACTGAGG
The DNA here is from genome assembly GCA_949130495.1 of Sambucus nigra. Taxonomy (NCBI): domain Eukaryota; kingdom Viridiplantae; phylum Streptophyta; class Magnoliopsida; order Dipsacales; family Adoxaceae; genus Sambucus; species Sambucus nigra. The sequence goes on from OX422208.1 coordinate 646,516,624, forward strand.
CCTCTTTTGACGAGGTTCTCAATGCTATTTTTCTTTAAAATGAAATAAACGAAGATTTTGAGTATCTTTATATTCCTTACATAAATTGTCTTGATTCTGATTAAATCTTTGATAATGTTGATTTTTTAAATGAACAATTCTTAACTGATCTTAATAAAACAAATAGATAACCGTTTTTAAACTAATGATGATGAGATTGTTATTAATCTCAATTCTAGTAGCCATCAGTACGAGATTGGGATAGGTTCCACACTTAACGAGCATGGAAGTGTGCAATTAGAAGAACTATTGAAAGATTTCATGGACGTCTTCGCAAGGTTCTACGACGATATGCCCGACATTGACCCAAAAATAGATCAGCATGAGATCTTAACATTCCTAAAATTTAATCCGGTAAAAAAAAGCTAAGGAGAGTCCGTACCGAATGCTCACTCAAGGTCAAATAGAAAGTGGTCAAGAAATTAAACGTTGGTTTTATTCGCATAGTCGAATATCCTACATGATTTTCCAACAATGTCCTCATGCGAAAGTCGAGAGGAAAAGTCTGCATGTGCATCAACTATCGAGATTTGAATAAAGCATCCCCAAAGGACGATTACTCATTACCAAACATCGACCTGATCGTGGACAACACAGATAGCCTTCCCTCAAATCATTCATCCACGGATTCACCAGACATAACTAGATCAAGATGCACCGTGATCATCAGGAGAAAATCTCTTTTATCACCCCATGGAGAACCTTTTGCTATACTATCATACTGTTTGAACTCAAGAACGCTAGGGCTACCTATCGAAGGTCTTCCACAACCATCATGCACAAATTTATTCATAAGGAGCTCAAAGTCTATGTAGATGACATGATCATTTAGTCTAAGACTTAGGAAAGTCATATTCCCTCTCTTTGAAAGTTCTTCAAGAGACTGTGATCATATCAGATGCAACCAAACTTATAGAAATGTGTTTTCAGCCTCACAAAAGGAAAAATCTTAGGATTCATGGTAAGTGATAAGGGAACCGAAGAAGACCGTACCAAGCTAAAATTCATACTTGAGATACCACCACCATGAACGAAAAAGGAAGTCTGAGGATTCTTGGGTAAACTACAATACATCAATCGATTTATCATCCCATTTTTAAATTTCTCTGGAAGGATTCAACTAATGTCTCGAAATGATGCCTACGAAAAAGCCTTTGACGAAATTAAGAGATACCTCACCTGATTTTCGATTCTTATGCCTCCTTAGCTAGGTCTCACCCTTCTATTATACTTTACCATCATAGATACATCAGCCAGGGCTTTGCTATCCCAGTGCATTAAATAATCTCACAAGGAAAGAACCATCTATTACACCAGTCAAAAATTTATCGAGTATGAAGTCAACTACACTGCTTTGGAGAAAGCATGTTTTGTCGTGGTCTAGTTCACCCAGAAGCTACAAAATTACATGCTTTCCTTTCCCATCATACTATTAAACTGAATGGATCCCATCAAATACTTGGTAGACAACCCTGCTTTGTCCCGTTAATTGATGTTGTTAGCCGAGTTCAATATTGAGTACGTCACGCGGAAAGCTATGAAAGGGAGAGTCATCTCCGACTGCCTTTGTGATTACCCCATAGAAGGAACCGATGTTTGAGTCTTTGAATTCCCAAATGAAGATATTATATGCACCTATCAAGAGGACCTTATATGGGAGATGTTCTTTGATAGAGTTTTCATCAAGAAGGGGTATGACAATGGGATACTCCTGATTGTCCTTGATGACTTTCACACCCCAATTTCCATTAAATTAGACTTCCTTAGCACCACCGATATGGATAAGTATGAGGCATGCATTGTAGGGCTCAAAATTGCCCTCAAGAAAGGTATCAAGCATCTAGACGTTTATGGGTACTATGCCCTCATTGATGGCTAAATCCTTAGAAAATGGAAAGTCAAAGACAAGAAAATCCTGCCCTTCCACGCCCACCTAGAAGATCTGGTCTCCCAGTTCAAAGTTGTTACCTTCCACTACCTTCCTCATAAAAAGAACAGTCTAGATGACACCCTTGTTACCTTGGCCTCCATGGTCAATATACGTAGGGGAATAACAATGACCCCTCTCCTGATTCAAAAATAGGCTACTCATACTCAATGCTACCACATTAAGCTCGTCACTGAGAAAGATTCTGACATGGTCGAGTTATGGTACTATAATATTTGGTGCCTCCTCAAACATGGTAGATATCCCCAAGACACGGATAAGAAAGACCGTGCGAGTCTTCGCGAATCGTCTTCCCAGTATATTATCTATGAAAAAGATATTTTCGAGAGAAACTTCGATGGAACCCATTTGCATTGCATAGCATGGGATGATATTGAAGAAATAAAATAGAAAATCCACAGTGGGGAGTGCGAGCCCCACGCGAACGATCATATGCTTGCCAAGAAGATCATTCGTCAAGTGTATTATTAGACCACCATGGTTCAAGATTGCACTGCCTACGATCAAAGATGCCTCTGATGCCAACAGTTTGCCAATATCCAACACTTGCCTCCTCAAGAACTATACAACATGACCTCTCCTTACCCTTTCTCCAGTTGGGGCATAGATATCATAGCGAAAGTCACTCCTAAATCTTCTAATGGTCATGAATTCATCATGGTCGCCATTGAATACTTCACTAAATGGGTCGAAGTCGAGTCATACATAGTATTAAATGCTAAGAAAGTGTCCAAGTTCATTAGAAAGAACATCATCTACTGATATGAGGTTTACCACAAGTTAAGATCAGATCAAGGACTCCACTTTGAATCCCAAGCCACAAAATTGGTCGACGAGTGTGGGATTTAAAAACGCAAACACTATCCCTACCGACCCCAAACCAATGGTGTTCTCGAAGCTTCCAATAAAAGCCTAAGAGATATCATCATGAAGATGGCTGAGAGATGAAGATATAGGGACGATCAGATCCCAGACGCCCTCTGGGGCTATCGTACTTTAATCAGAACTCTTATTAGGCCTACCCCTTATTCTCTTGTGTATGTCATCGAAGATCTCATACCTGTTGAGCTAGAAATACCTTCCCTACGCATCATTCTTGAAAGCAGGGTTAGTGAAGAAGACTTGCATCAAAGCATCTTTGACGAACTATCACTCTTGGATGGAAAGACACTTAAGGCTCTATACCACATACAGGGGTATCATCGCCAAATAGAGCAATCATTCAACCAAAGATTCAAGAATCGCAGTGTCCAGGAAGGAGACCTTGCTCTTAAGGAGATCATATAATATGTCGAAAACCCAAGAGGAATATTCTAACCGAATTAGAGCAACCTATATATTGTGAAGAAAATTCTTTTAAGCGGCGCTACTATGTTCACAGACCTCAATAGAAAAGAAATGGCGCGTCCAGTTAACCTAGACCGTCTCATGGAATTTTACCCTTAGTTCAAAATCTCAACACGCTACGACTTTTCTCACCCCCCTTATACTCTAGAAAAAATCTCTTTATTTCCCCCTACCTAAAACTACGTGTGACTTGATCATCTCAAAAATTGTTCTTTCAAAATAAGACTCATGAAAATTTTCAAAAACCCCAGAGGTACGTAGGTAGCCCATATGACATACATGGGCACAATCCCGTTATTTTTCATAAAATGTTATTCTTTTTTAACCCCTCAGAATGAAGGTTGATTCCATCATTCACAAGAACAAAAGTATTATGTATTCTTTAGTCATTAGTATAGATAATTCAAATGCAAAACTCATCAAGAGGCACAACAAAATATGATCAAAATCATTTTTGTTTCTAATTAAGGAATACATCATTGTTGCATGAAGTATCAGTGAAGTGAGCTAAATAGAGCAACCCCTTTCACTGACTAAACCATCTTAAAACAAGCCTAACTAATTCTTACCAACTTTACAAAAATTATCCCTAACCCTACAGAAAAACACCAAAATCACCTAAAACACAAATTACCCTAGCTTCACAAGATGTTACCCCAGCTTCACCGACATTATCCACAACTGCCAAAGGCCCCTCTTCGTCATCATTTCCCGCCTTGGAGATTCCCAAGTCTACCACTCTTGTTTAACACTTTGTATGTGCTCTATGGAGCAGTACGCCCTGAAAAGTTTAGATGAAACCGCTACACCCTCCTCTACGGTGTCGAAGGCGATAAGCCACCTTTACCCAGCCATTTCCTCCATAATCTTCTCCAATACCCACTTCCACAACCACATCAGATAGTCCCCAGATACATGCCAGACCCTTCCAATAGATTGTGACGGACATGTAGATGGCCAACAATGCTGCCATAAAGAACCCAAAATCATTCGCAATGATTCAACCAGGTCCTCCACTAGGAAAATTTTCGTTATGCGAAGAGGCACAATTTGTTCCCATCCAACTTAGTGCAGAAGCCACCAGGGGAAATAAAAGTAAGTTTGGTGAAGGCTAACCAACCGCACATACATATACTCTCCTAGCTACAAAATATGTTGAAATCTCCCTACCATGGCACCGACCAATGAAGACATCGAGTTTTATGCTCCACAAATTAGTTGACCCAGTTCTCTACCAATGGGGCAAAATTGAAGAAAGTCCTGACATATAAATAAGCCACACACACCAAGGTATACTTAGGAGGGACCACGAGGAGAAACCTCTCTGCAATCCACATGAACAATATTACCGGGATCCACTTCAAAAAATCAAAAGGACCATCTTTCCAAGCATCAAGAATGTTCAGAGTCTCCGCCAGCATCATCACCATAGGATCATGACAATAAGACGTCCACGTCATTATCGCAACCACTTTTGGATCAGCTGTCAAGTCCCCTGTCACCATTAAAAGCCTCACAGTAAGGCCCAAAGCTACAGTTCAAGTAAAGCCAGCATCATTAAAACCCATCTGACGCACTGAATCAATAACCTCCTGAAGAAAAATAGTCCCTCTATTAATAAATGATCGATCCGTCAAAGGGGAAATATGGAGCAATTCATCCCGAAAATGCCCACGGAGAATGAGAAAAATCAGGCATCGCAGCCGCGACACTAGGGCTAACCCCCAACATTGTTGAGAATTCCCCATAGGTAGGACATACCTTGTCCTAGACAAAACAGAAGACATGGTCCTCAGGGTACCAGAATTGTACCACTGCTGCTAGTAAGTTCCAGTTTATGGCTCGATAACACCAAATAGACCCCCAGGGCAAGCTGAAAGTATCATAATCAACTTTGTAAAGGTATATGGCCTCCAAACCTTCAAGATAATAGGAGAATTCATCATACATGGGAAGAATCATTTGGGGTAATAGGAAAAGAGAACCAAGAAAATAAATGAGGGTATTGGTGAAGAAAACACACCATATACCCATCCTTTTATACCCAAAATCCTTGGCAAAAAATAAAAGTTATGGAAACCGTTTAATTCTTAGCCCTACAGAAGTACAAAAGTATGCAGGAAAGTGCAATCAAAATCTGGGAGTGATTTGACTTGACTCATATGACAATAGGTAGGGCAAGGGGTATGCCGATCGGTAATCCCCCTATTTTGGAAAATTCCATATTTCCTAAGATAAATTTCCAAAAATCCTTATTTTAAAAAGTTACCCCGGGGTGGTCATTCCCTTTTATCACTCCTTTTTTAACAAGAATTTTCCAATTTTTCCATATCTTCGCATAAAATAAACATCTTTTCGTTTTAATAATTTCCATAATTTTCTCTATCTTTGTTTAAAATAAACAATCTCAGTAGAAAATCAAAAGTGCATAGAGGATAAGTCACTAAATCAAGGAAATTTCCAAAATCAAAATGCATATTTTTCATATATATTCTTACTTGACATGATTACATTCTGCAGATAGAAAGAAAAATATAAAATATAAAATGGGACTTCGCCCGAACCCTCAACCTTCCCCTCAAACACTCAACCTCCGCGATGACAACGCTTTCCCCAATGACGAGCGATGGACCCTCCACCCGCAGAGACGAAACCCTCATTTAAAGTTGAAGGCGACATAAAGCAAAAAGGAGCCAACTTCTTCATATACTCAGACATAGAGGACATTTAGTCCTTGATATCCCGCAGCTAGTTGGTCGGCACCCGAACATACTTCAAGGAAAAGGAGCAACAAAAGACAAATCATTCGTAAGGAGCAAGGAAAGAATAAATCAAAACAAAAAAGAGAAAGATAAAAAATATACCTCAGGCCAGAGAGCCTCATCCGTAATCCCCATCAAACCAGACACGGACGAATTAGGATGGTGCATCATACTCAGTGACTCTCCATTGTCCAATTAGTAATTATAAGAAGGAGGAGTCACCTGACTGATTGGAACCTCCTCTATCGCCGATGAACCACCACCCGTGTTGTGGGTCGATTCCACCTATGCACTGGTACCCTTGTCCGAAGCTGTGATGGGTGGAGGAATATTCTCCACATCATAGATAGAGGAGGACATCAACTAGATCTTCACAAAGTCGAAATAATCATAGCTCACCAATGTATTTTTGTAGTAGTGTCGGGCTTTCCTATCATCGCTGCGCCATGGCCTCATTAGTCATCTCTCTCGCCCACCTCATATACATAAGGGTCACTGACAATGGGACCACCACCTCCTCTTCCACTATCTTCCTCACCAACCTCTCTTCCAGGTACCATACGTACCCGAACTCATGGGCAATCAACCGCTGTATATGCGCATGCATGCTTGTAACCCCCGTATCTCGCGGGGTCACCCCTAGGTAGAATTCACCTTCAATCCCCAAAAAAGAATCAGTATTTACTCAAGAAATAAAGATGTCAAGAAAATATGAGAAGATAATTTGGCCGCTCGTCAGGGAAATTCAAGACCCATCACACACCCACCAAAGATAAGGACTGATTTGACTACCGGTTGGTCCTCTGCCACCGGAACATCTCACAAAAGTCCCCCAAATCTTTATCCTTCAGGGCCATTAACCCCACGTTATGCCCTATCACCTCATAGAACCATGTATGCAAAAGATAGGAATAAGCAAAAAGAGTAAAAGAACAATACAAGAAAATGCATAAAAAGAAAAAATAAATCTAAAGTTACCTTCAGAAGATACGTGGCTCCTATAAATATTGACCTGCTGCACCAGCTGAAAGCATCTATAAAAGAGTAAAGGGACTCCAAAGTCAGGCTCCCCCAATCATATAGTTGGATGTCAGAAATCGTCTTCAAATAGGACAGAAACCAAAGATGGATGACGTCGCCGATCATCGCCACAAAGAAACCATGAAGCAAAAGTAAAATAAACTGACGGGACATCTATCTCACCTTCCACCCATCAATCACATCCACCCTCCTCCTCAAATGCATCTCCCTCAAAATAAAAATCAAAATAGAATCTCCCGAAATGATTTTACCCATCGCCTTCGGGGTCACCCTCAAAGTGTTGTCCATCACTATCTTGAACCCCTCGTAATCTAGCCTTGTCAACTACTGCACATCAATGGGAGTAATAGTCATCTCCCTGAATCCAATATGGAATGTGTGGATAGTGTCCCACCACCTATCCCCAAAAGCATATAACATCGCAGTGGAACACGGTGTCTCATCCAAAGCCTGTGCCAACGAGAAAAATCAGGCATATTATACCATCTAGCGCACAGCTACAGGGAGCTTCTCCCAAACCTCCTTCAACCTTGTCGTCCCCTGGGATCGAATGCTCAAAGAAGTTATGCCATCCTATGAGAAAATAGAAGAAAAATAATTCATTAAGTGCAAGGAATAAAGAGAAAAATAAATTTGAAGACAAAAAGTCACCAAACTTACACAACCACTAGGCTTCTTCACCCTAGACGAACGATGATATGAGGGCTCGCATAAAAAGATATTCTCATCTGCTATAAGCTCAAATAAATCAAAAGCATTCTCGTTGCCCAATGAAAAGGGCACCCTAAACCATCACTCCAAGTCAACCCAGTCATCAACAACCCATATCGATCGGTCGTCACAACTTAAGGTCCTCAGAATTAACCTCGACTCTCATGATTGGTCGTTAAAACTTTAGGTCCTCATAATTGACCTAGACCTATAGAATTGGTTATTCCAGCTTTAGCTCCTCACAATTGACCTCTGGTCTCAGAATTGGTCATCAAAACTTGAGATCCTTATAATTGACCTCAACCCATAGAATCAGTCATCACAACTTAAGGTCCTCATAAATGACATCGAACCTCAGAATTGGCCATCACAACTTTAGGTCCTCAGAATTAACCTTGGCCCTCAGAATTGGTCGTTATAATCCTCAAAATTGACCTTGACCTGTAGAATCGATTGTCACAACCTAAGGTCCTCATAATTGACCTTGACCCTCAGAATTGGTCATCCCAACCCAAGGTCTTCAGAATTAACCTCGACTTGGATAATTAGTTACCTCAACTTTAGGTCCTTAGAATTAACCTCGGCCAGTAAAATTGGTCATCAAACCGTTAAGCCTTCAGAATTAACCTCGATCCTCATAATTGGTCGTCACCCCGTTAGGTCTTCAGAATTAACCTCGACCCTCACAATTGGTCATAATAACTTTAGGTCCTCATAATTGACCTCGACTCATAGAATTGGTAATCAAACCTTTAGGTCCTCAGAATTGACCACGCCCCATAGAATTGGTCTCCCCAACTTTAAGTCCTCAGAATTGACCTCTGCCCTTAGAATTGGTCGTCACAATCTTAGGTCCTCATAATTGACCTCGACCCTCAGAATTGGTCATCCTCAGTACAACTTTAGAATTGACCTCGACCTACTAAAATGGTCATCCTCATTTCCATAGGTCCTTAGAATTGACCTATATCCGCTAAATTTTTCACCTTAGCCTCTTAGAATCAACGTTAACACCTCCTTAGCCCTCTGAATCAGTCATCCTTGTCTCCTTAGGTCCTCAAAATTGGCCTTGACCCACTGAATCAGACATCCAGGTAACTTTAGGTCCCCAGAATTGACTTTGACCCTCTAATTTGGCCACCCTCATCCTCTAGGTCCATAAAACTGACCTAAAATCCTCTTCCCCAACATCGATGTGGTGCCTTTCATTCGAATCTTCACTTATTCCAAGCTCGCCAATCGAGGGTTTCTCTATAGATGCCTCATCCTAGGACCCCCTTAAGAACCTTCTTAGGTCCCTAACACTCACTCGTTCACTATAAACCCTAGGTTATACTTCGTATACCGATATAGAGGCCACTAGGCACTTTTGGGCTCCATTTGGCTCCTGTAAACAATCTCACTTGAGAAGAAGCTTAATGAACATTCAAAAGGCTCTGAATCCTCTTTTCTAACAGTCTTCCACATAAACGAATCAGCCTTACGAGTAGGATGAATGATCCATTTTACCCTAAAAACAGATCTAGAGGCCATCGAGAACTCCCAAGTCCCCATTTAACTCCAGTAAACTCTCCATCTTTATCGAATCTCACCAAATTATAGAAAACCTCTGAATCCCCTTTCCAACAGTCTGCCTTGTGAGCGAATAAACCTTACAATACGGACGAATGACCTGTTTTACCCCGAAGGGTCGCCGGGTCTTTCCAGACCCCATTTGACATTAGTTAACCCTTCAAACTGAATAAAGTTAAATGAAATATCGAAGGGCACTAAAAATCCTTTCCAACGGTTCATCATGCGCGCGAATAGACCCTAAAGTACGGAGGAACGATCTATTTTCTTTCGAGGATTTCTTGCTTAGAGACCAATGGGTGCTTCAGGGCCCCATTTAACTGTGACACCCCGCCTAATTAAATATAGGGTGATCAGTCGTCTATCAATTTAAAACAGGATATTCAGTTGGTTCATTCTCAGCATCACTGTCGAAAATGTTTTTAACATATTAATCACCTAATATGAAATTAAGCTAGGTGTCGAAACATTTCTAATTTAGTAAAACCAAGTAAATCCATTTCTATTAAATTTCAAAATATACACCATTCACCACACATCGGAATGTAAATAAATATTGAACATGAATCAAGTACTGCAATAAATAAGACTGAGTAAAACTCTCAGTTCCAAAACTCCAAACCATCAACTAAACTGAATACAATATTTCTGATGAAAGAACTAGGAGTGGGCGACATATGCCCTAAATAAGAAGTCTAGATGAAACTGAACGGAAAGGATAGATGTGTCTACTGCAAGGACCTACAGCTTCCACAACAGCTATAGCACGTCAAGCAATCCAAATCTCTAAATCTGATACTCCTGTGGCCGAGCACCTGATATAATACATATATATAGAAAAAGAGAGAAGAGATATAAGAAACGGGTCAGAGCCCGATGAGTAAAAATGATTTAGCAAGTATTTAAAACTGGTTCATAAAACAAGTCTTATACGCATGTTAGTTATCGAACTCTCACATGAGTTTTTCACCTCTCGTCTATTGTGCATGCCTAACGTACATCTAAACTCACCCTAGTCATAACTCCCAGTCTAACTAGTCAGAAACCATACTAATACTAACTATGCTCACAAGTAGTATTCCTGTACCGCCCATAAAATACGCTATTCAGATAGTTTATCTCACATACTGAATTACATTATTCACCGTTTAAATGGTTAATCTTTTATTCACTAAGATCATTTTACTTCTCATTTTCATTTTATCTACTAGTCTCACAAAGTAGAAAGTTACCCAAGTACACTCATACATATATATAGTCTCATCATCCCTATATATATACACTAATCCTGCACCCTTAGGTTAAGACCACTTGGTGCAATGAAATGATTATTATTATTACCAAGTCTATTAATTTCACACAGTAGCAATATTCACAAGTCCATATATATATATATAGTCACATCATCCCTATATATATATATATATACTAATCCTGCACCCCCGGCTAAAACCCATTAGTGCACATATACAGAAAATCATGCATACCCGGGCTAGCACCCATTAATGCACCTATCAATAATAATTCGTCACCCCCGGGTTATCACCCATTAGTGCTCCTAACAATAGAATCTTGCATCCCCGGGTTAGCACCCATTAATGCACCTATCAATAATAATTCAGCACCCCCGGGTTATCACCCATTAGTACACTTTATAATAGAGTTTCTGCACCCCCGAGTTATCACTCATTAGTGCTCTTAACTATAAGGTTCTTGCACCACCGGGTTATCACCCATTAGTGCTCTTACAATAATATCACATAATAGGCATACACACATCCTATTATAAATTATAGGTATTTCACCAACCTACATATATACTCTTCATACGTATTTTAATCTCATCTCTACGTATAGTATAAATATTTAGATTACTATCTCTCTCGTAATCTCCAAGGTATACTCTCTCTCTATACCGAAATAATTAAAGTATTTATTCTCACATACTTTCCCGAAATTCCATCTTATTTAAATTTACTATTTGCAAGTTTCTCTCACTCCAATAAACTGGCAAACTCAAAACTAGACTTTGAGAAAAATCCCCAAAATTCCCTTTGTCGCTCGAACCAGAAGGGTTGTCGTTTGAACGACTTCCACATGTCGTTTGAACGGCTTTGCGCGAGATGCCATCTCGCTCGAATGACTTCGCGCGAGATCTCCATCTCGTTTGAACCACTTGGCGCGAGATCGCGCGAGATTGCACTGTTCGTCTTCTTCATCAAACTTTCGCATTTTTCACCATTTTTAAACCTAAAAACCTCTAAGATTCAATTCCCAATAACTCATCATCAATACCCATCAACCCCTAACAGGTTACATATCATTTCTATCATCCTAGGATCCTTAATTCGTCATTAATCATCATAATTACATAAAAATTCCAAATTAATTCACATGAACCCTAGTTTCCAAAATTCCAATTAAAGAACCTAATCAAACCAGATTCTTTCATCAATATATAATCAAATTCCTTGATTAATCCTCTACATACATGAATGAATTCCAACCACTAATTAAACCAATCCTTAATCATAATTTAAATCTCCAATTTTCACCCAATTAACATATAAATCATGATTAATTCCACCTAGACTAACATGAGAATGATTATTGCTAAAAGAAAACAAGTAATAAACACTTGCCTCGAATATGATGGTCTGATCCGTTGGTGATGTTGGTATATACGCGTTCCTCTCTTCGCGATCTACGCGTTGGTGGTCACGGTTGTGCAAGGTGATGCCAAATGAGTCTTCTCTCTTGGAATTTGGTTTTCCCTCACGCCTTCCATGGCCGTTCTAACTTCCTATCACTTCTTAACCCTAATGGACTTTCCTTAGATGATATAATAAATCCCAATTTTCGTCCATTAATTAAACCCAAAAATACAATTTACCATAATATCCTCTCGGGGTGCCGGTTAGACCTAAAATCACCCCGGGACCCAAACTAAACACACGGGTACACTATTTTGACTATCTCTACCCTCCCGGAATCAATGGAGCACTCGAAATGACCATACGAGTTAATAAAAATAAATTCTCTTTTTATTTCATTCAATTAGTCCCGACATGACTCACACGCGTGACATACTTAAATTACCAAACTACCGTATTTCTCACTTTCGACAATTTATCAAATATCATCATTCCATATTACATATCACACAGTAATATTTAATAGTTCACAACAATAAGTATTAACCGTTGGCATGCTAGTTAATAATTATTTTAATCCGGATTAATAACAAATTAATTTCTCACATTTTTATTTAATTATTCCAACAACAATAATAAATCGCATATTTATTCCCATAATAATAATTAATCACATAATTATTTAAATCGTAAAAAATACGGGGTGTTACATACTTCCCCCCTTACAATGGAATTTCATCCCGAAATTTGAAAAAAGTATACCAGGTACAGTCAACGCTGTAAAAATATTGTGCATCGCATCCCAAAGCTCACAAGTAAGCTACTCCGTACCACCCATATAATAAGCTATCAAATACCCTTAATAATGAACACTTCACATGTATTTTCTTTAAACTCCAGGTTACCCTGTCATATAGGCTCTTGCCCAAGACTTTCTGCTTAAGTTTCACTACTTCAACAAAATCTTAGATATTCACTATCTAGTCTTCTACTATTAGCATCTTAGTAGATTTATCCTCTTTTCATATACATACGACTTCGTCTCGTGTCATTCATACAAGTAAATTGGTGTTGCAATATATATTTCACACACAATATATACGATAATATCTATTCTTCTCCGATATTTGTAATCATAACTGGTCCTTCACCTTTAACTATTGAGTAGGACAACAACCAAGTTTATCATGCCATATTTCCACTGGCACTCTGCCCGAACGTGAACTTATAGGAATTATTTGGACACAAACTCCACTAGTGGAAGGTACTGCTCCCGTACTCCTCTAAGATCTCAGGGTTCATATAAAAATTTTCTCTCCCGAATTCGGTTAGACTGCTTGTCCTTCCCATCCCTCTGTGGGTATTAGGCCGTACTCAATCGCATATTAGTACCTATAATCTCACCATCTCAGCTACATGAGAAGATCCTTGGGATACTCTTCCATTCTCTAGTGGAAGAAGCCCCTACTGGTTTCGAATTGTCCACCCTTTTTCAATCAATCAGGTGACCCAATGCAAGACTTTCCTTGCAATATTAACCTACATCATAACCCATCACCACTGTTGTTTTATCTTGATACATTTTGTCTTCCTTGAATAATTTCAATTTATCTTGAAACGTAAGTCTTTGACAAAACTTCGTGAATAAGCTTCGGCTTACCCGACTACATGTTATCGAATTCACATGCTAATCACAATCCACTACTTGATTCAATCCCTTAGGGCGCCCATACACCCTATACCTCACGCATCATTATACAAAAGACATAAAATTTTCTTACCTCAATTCTTGCACACTCGGTATACTGATGTGGTAGGGGTACACTCAACCACCCCACTAGTCAAAACTTAATCAATCCTTCAATAGTATCATTGCTCCATTCCGAATAATACTAAGGCTAGGCGACTCTATTAGCCTTAAGTTGTAAAAGAATTATTAACTCTCAATTATATTCCTTTATAGGTACAATAACCAACATACAAAACTTATGTACTATCGACCAAACTTCTCTCCAACTCCCAATGTTCGCTAGTTTCATGCGTGGGATGTCTCGCAAAGCGAAATCCAAACAAAGAACCCCCTGATACACTACTATCTAACCTAGTCGGTTGTTGAGGTCCGTAAGGCCTTCAGTACCTACTATGTACTTTCCCACATTCTACTTATTGTGACATAAAAGTTTACTCGTCCACTCTCATGTCACTAAAAACGTAACATGAAGCATGGTGCCCTCACTATCCCAAGTACTTGGCGCTATAAATATATAACGAGCAATATTTCACCGCTCGATAAGAACACAAAATATTCTAAGTTTTTACAGATAAATAAATTCTTATGCTCGAGAATCACATATAATTAGACACTATACTCGCTGAGGTCTATAATACCATGAACGTTTCATATATACTCATATCTGTGCCCAGCCCTATTTTAGGTGGCGCCGCACAAAATAAGGATCACTCCTCCCGGAGTATCCGACACGACAGTCATATCAATATATTTATACTATCATTTAACCATACGGTAATTAATCACTACACATTACCATAATAAACTCTACTAAAGATGACTCAATGCAGTAGTAAATTATAACAACAAAACATATTCTTAGGGCCCACCCGGTTCACTCACGAAAAATCATCAAAATGCCCTGCTAACAACGAGAAATACGTTTGTAACAAGACTGTTAAAACTAACGTTCCCACTAGACTCGAACCGCACGCGAAGTTTAGGGTTTCCAATTTACGTAAAAGTTGTGGCACACCCATGTCACTAGAATCTATCCTTTACTCACAAGGAAGAAGCAAAACCTCACCAGTCTCGCCAAATCACAGGGTCTCAGCACGTGGCTGCCATCACGACCCATGAACATCTGCAATCGTCATACATCCTAGGATTTCATCCTATGGTTTTCCTCTTTCATCATGGACAATTTATTCCATCATGTGGATTTCACACCCATTATTAAAACGTTGGCCCAAACTCTCTAGGCCTCAATTATAGTTTTATTGACTCCCGTTTACATCCCGGGCCCCGTAAACCCGACATACTGTATGCTAATATTAATGAGGAATCTACAGGTCCAGCCTGAACCCATTATTCTCGGGTTATAAATTTCCTAGGCCTAATTCCCTTGACCCCAAATTCTTTCGCTGGAAGTCTCGCTCCACCAGTCTTTATGCCTAACTGGCACGGTTTACCATTTCTAATATCTTCGGTATCACTTATCAATTGTGGACACATTGAACACTTTTAGTTTTGTTTCCTTTACATAAGGAAAACTTCACAAACTATTTCCCGTCACTGGTCCCACTGACCCTTTTGGGAATGTCCTTCTCTCGGACCGACAGTCTCAACTCACAATTATTCTTCCATTGTCCCTTTGGCTACGCTAGCTATCCGAAACTATGGTTGGCCTCTACAACCTGATTGACTTCATCATCCTTTTAAAGTTAATCACTTAACATCATATAACTGAGTTCCCTATTGGGTATACTCCCATGTGGGGTTTCACTAACACCGTTAAATTCAGTTTCTGAGTTTCTGCTCTTCAGCAGGTTCGTTAACCCTCTTTACTCCCTTCTCTTGGAAGGACTGCAATCACTAGCAACCGTATCACTTTGATGACATCAACATTAGTCATCCTAGATGGATTTCTCATCCATATTGGTATTCTACTCACGAGTCCTTTATCAACCATAAATCTTTTGGATAATTTATACCCCTCTGCCAGGTACGAAGTTCATTATACAATTCAACCTCTCTCTCATGATCGGTTTCTTCCTTACCCATCGTTTTAAACATCAAAATTTCACTCACATTTTGTTACCACATCGAATGGAAGACCTCACGGTCAACTCGTACCCAAATTTCTCTCTAAATTTCAAACACACTTCTTCATATATGGTGATTGCCTATAATCACTACACGATGCTCCTAAGAGCTATAACTTTTAACTCCAAATTTAATTATGAGTTGCTGTCATGTTGCCTTCGGATTTTCTACCTCCGCTGGTCTGTTACACTTTCTCATTTTCTTTTTCGCATCTTCACTGATGGATTTTCAAAAGAGTTCCTCTGATTTCCCTTTTTATCGACTATGCTAGGTGGTCCTGAATTCACTCCACCATTATCTATGACTGTGTGCTGGGAACCCACAGTTCCTGAGTGACAATTTTACTATCTCTTACTTAAGTAATTCTCATGGTGATTTTTGTCCCAATCACTCTTACCCGATTACTCTATGCCTTCTGTTGAGCCTTTTCTCCCGCGGTTCTTCTTACGACCCTCGTTGGTCGTTCTAAAATGTTCGGGGTTTGAATCACACCGAATTTTGTATAATGAGTCACCTCCATTATAATTCGTAGCAAGAGAATGTAAGTCGCATACGTAAGGGAACACAACAATCCTATCATAAGGCTCTACATCAAAGAACGATACGTTGAAACGTAATAAGCAGTACAGATCCTAAGGACACTAGAACCTGATGCTCTGATACCACTTGTGACACCCTGCCCAATTAAATATAGGGTGATCAGTCCTCTATCAATTTAAAACAGGATATTCAGTTGGTTCATTCTCAGCATCACTGTCGAAAAACTTTTTAACATATTAATCACCTAATATGAAATTAAGCTAGGTGTCAAAACATTTCCAATTTAGTAAAACCAAGTAAATCCATTTATATTAAATTTAAAAATATAAACCATTCACCACACATCAGAATGTAAAAAAATACTGAACATGAATCAAGTACTGCAATAAATAAAACTGAGTAAAACTCTCAGTTCCAAAACTCCAAACCATCAACTAAATTGAATACAATATTTCTGATGAAAGAACTAGAAGTGGGCGACATATGCCCTAAACAAGAAGTCTAGATGAAACTGAATGGAAAGGATAGATGCGTCTACTGCAAGGACCAACAGCATCCACAACAGCTGCAGCACGTCAAGCAATCCAAATCTCTAAATCTGATACTCCTGTGGCTGAGCACCTAATGTAATACATATATATAGCAAAAGAGAGAAGAGATACAAGAAACGGGTCAGAGCCCGATGTGTAAAAATGATTTAGCAAGTATTTAAAACTGGCTCTAAAAACAAGTCTTATACTCATGTTAGTTACCGAACTCTCACATGAGTTTATCACCTCTCATCTATTGTGCACGCCTAACGTACATCTAATCTCCCCTTAGTCATACCTCCCAGTCTAACTAGTCAGAAACCATACTAATACTAACTATGCTCACAAGTAGTATTCCCGTATCTCCCATACAATACGCTATTCAGATAGTTTATCTCACATACTGAATTACATTATTCACCGTTTAAATGGTTAATCTTTTATTCACTAAGATCATTTTACTTCATATTTTCGTTTTATCTACTAGTCTCACAAAGTAGAAAGTTACCCAAGTACACTCATACATATATATAGTCTCATCATCCCTATATATACACACTAATCCTGCACCCTTAGGTTAAGACCACTTGGTGCAATGAAATGATTATTATTATTACCAAGTCTACTAATTTCACACAGTAGCAATATTCACAAGTCCATATATATATATATATAGTCACATCATCCCTATACATATATATATACTAATCCTACACCCCCGGCTAAGACCCATTAGTGCACATATACAGAAAATCATGCATCCCCGGGCTAGCACCCATTAATGCACCTATCAATAATATTTCGTCACCCCCGGGTTATCACCCATTAGTGCGCCTAACAATAGAATCTTTCATCCCCGAGTTAGCACCCATTAATGCACCTGTCAATAATAATTCAGCACCCCCGGGTTATCACCCATTAGTGCGCCTAACAATAATCATCTTTGTACCCCCGGGTTATCACCCATTAGTACACTTTATAATAGAGTTTCTGCACCCCCGAGTTATCACTCATTAGTGCTCTTAACTATAAGGTTCTTGCACCACCGGGTTATCACCCATTAGTGCTCTTACAATAATATCACATAATAGGCCTACACACATCCTATTATAAATTATAGGTATTTCACCAACCTACATATATACTCTTCATACCTATTTTAATATCATCTCTACGTATAGTATAAATATTTAGATTACTATCTCTCTCGTAATCTCCAAGGTATACTCTCTCTCTATACCGAAATAATTAAAGTATTTATTCTCATATACTTTCCCGAAATTCCATCTTATTTAAATTTACTATTTGGTAGTTTCTCTCACTCCAATAAACTGGCAAACTCAAAAATAGACTTTGAGAAAAATCCCCAAAATTCCCTTTGTCGCTCGAACCAGAAGGGTTGTCGTTTGAACGACTTCCACATGTCGTTTGAACGGCTTTGCGCGAGATGCCATCTCGCTCGAATGACTTCGCGCGAGATCTCCATCTCGTTTGAACCACTTGGCGCGAGATCGCGCGAGATTGCACTGTTCGTCTTCTTCATCAAACTTCAGCATTTTTCACCATTTTTAAACCTAAAAACCTATAAGATTCATTCACAACAACTCATCATCAATACCCATCAACCCCTAACAGGTTACAGATCATTTCTATCATCCTAGGATCCTTAATTCTTCATTAATCATCATAATTACATAAAACCCCCATATTAATTCACATGAACCCTAGTTTTCGAAATTCCAATTAAAGAGCCTAATCAACCCATATTAGTTCATCAATATATAATCAAATTCCTTGATTAATCCTCTACATACATGAATGAATTCCAACCACTAATTAAACCAATCCTTAATCATAATTTAAATCTCCAATTTTCACCCAATTAACATATAAATCATGATTAATTCCACTTATACTAACATGAGCATGATTATTGTTAAAAGAAAACAAGTAATAAACACTTGCCTTGAATATGACGGTCTGATCCATTGGTGATGTTGGTATATACGCGTTCCTCTCTTCGCGATCTACGCGTTGGTGGTCACGGTTGTGCAAGGTGATGCCAAATGAGTCTTCTCTCTTGGAATTTGGTTTTCCCTCACACCTTCCATGGACGTTCTAACATCCTGTCACTTCTTAAACCTAATGGACTTTCCTTAGCTGATATAATAAATCCCAATTTTCGTCCATTAATTAAAACCAAAAATACAATTTACCATAATGTCCTCTCGGGGTGCCAGTTAGGCCTAAAATCGCCGCGGGACCCAAAATAAACACCCGGGTACACTATTTTGACTATCTCAACCCTCCCGAACTCAATGGCGCACTCAAAATGACCATACGAGTTAATAAAAATAAATTCTCTTTTTATTCCATTCAATTAGTCCCGACACGATTCACACGCGTGACAGACTTAAATTACCAAACTGCCGTATTTCTCACTTCTGACAATTTATCAAATATCATCATTCCATATTACATATCACACAGTAATGTTTAATAGTTCACAACAATTAGTATTAACCCTTGGCACGCTAGTTAATAATTATTTTAATCCGGATTAATAACAAATTAATTTCTCACATTTTAATTTAATTAATCCAACAACAATAATAAATCGCATATTTATTCCCATAATAATAATTAATCACATAATTATTTAAATCGTCAAAAATACGGGGTGTTACATTAACCTCAATCAACTTTCAAAATCGGGAGTGGCTCGATGGATTATTAAAGGGTTCTGAAAACCCTTTCTAAATATTCGCTTCGTGCGCGATTTTGACTTACAATTTGCGTTTTATGATCGTTTTTCAAAAAAAAAACTTGTCCCAAACTGCCGAATGGCACCCTTGGGACCCTGCCTATCGGCAGTTTGCCTGAGGGGCAATGCCGATAGGTAGGTCTAAGAGCATGTCGATAGGCACCACCCTTGTCCCTATAAATAGAGTCCTTGACCTCACATTGAAAGGCACCCTTGAACATCCCTCTCACCAATTCAGAGAACATTATTGAGAGTCATTCCCTTCCTAAAAATCTCAGTTCCCACATTCCATTTCATGACTTTCTTACTTCGTTTAGTAAATTACTCCCATATCTAAATACCACCGCTTTCATCCCATTTCAAGACCAACATATCTACACTCAAAATCAACATCAAGCATTCATAAGGAGGTCCAATTCTCCAAACTTTCTCTAATTCTCTTATTTTAGTATTAGTGGATTTATTTCTACTTTAACACTTTATTTCATTATATCATGTATATTAATCTCAAACCTTTATTAGTAGTATTTGCACATACTCTATTTTCGTAGAAAAAACCAAAAATAAGAAAATTTTGGTTTATCTATAAATTCCAAAAGAAGGATTTTCACTACACATTCTCACTCTTAAAATATATTTTCTCTACACACACACACACATAAGAGAAATCCCCCGTTCTGATTTATAGATTGAACCACACTCCATGTTATATTGGAACTACGTGGACTTTGATGCCCCTAGGGCTACATAGGCGTCTTGGGTAAATCCCGAGGCGACAATATTTTGTTCTCTCGAGGCGAAAACATTTCTTTTGGTTGTTTTGTGCAAAATATGCTTAAGACTCTATCTCTACTCATTATCCCACATTGACGACGGTCGAGCGCCCCGATAAAGGGTGCAATCCAGTGCACGCGCCAAAGGGAGCCCCTGGAAAAAAAGGAAAAGGGGGAAGCCCCCCGGGATGGCCACGACTTTGATTAGATATTCGTTGCTCTTATTTGGTTTATAAGGTTAGCTTTAAAACCCCAAGTTTATTTTCTTTGATCTACCTTCTTTTTATTTTGTCTTTTTGTTATAATAGGAATTCAGATAAATTCCCAAATTTTTAGCTTTCATATAGCATATTTAGTGGGCTCAACAATTTGCTCTTACCTTTATTTTTATTTTCTCATAAATACTGTAAAATATACTTAGGAGAGACTTTTTCTCCTATATATGTGTAATAAATGTGTGGGGGTAATGCCCCTCTTCCCTACAAAAAATTATATTTTGGAGTTGGTATTATTTTGTATCGGGAGTGGACAGTATCAAAGATGGTTTTATTGTATTTAGTATTTTATTGTTTCGCATTATATTACTTGTTTTGTTTTATTTATTTCATTATGTTGAGATTGTAGAAAATATTTTTATTTCCATAATTTTTGTATTAGACCTTATCAATCAATTTATGAATTTTACGGGGTATCACATAAGTTGCCTCTCCTTACTCATTTTTCCTTTCTATTTTCTCTTCTCATTTTATTTTTTCTCCTCCAATTAAACCTATAAAACAAAAAACAAAAATCGCTACAAATTTAAACTTACAATGTCACAATGATAAACTTAATGACCATTATGCCCCTAGCTTTTTTACCCAATTCCCTTACTGAAATCGAATTAAATAATAAACCATTTTATGAATTAATTGTACAAAAATTACCATAAATTCTATAAATTCATCTTCACTTATTTAGTTAAATATATTTCATCAAAAATCAATTTGATTTATATATTCTCTTGAAATGGTAATTATTATTAAATCAAGTGATTATTCAATATAAAAATTTGGGTTATTACATTTGTCCGAACCAAAATATTGGATTTAGGTTTGAAGAGGAGGATGTGTGTTCCTTTGATCCATTTGGATGGAACACTTGTGATGCATCTTGTCAGGCCCTAAACTTCATTTGGATGGGACTTTATTAAGTCTTGGTTATCTCAACCTTACCCTCTCTCCTTTTGTATTTTGGCCCCTACAAGACATGCCACATCCTTGGAGATAGTTATGGTAGTTTCATTACTTTTGGTTTCCTATTAATATTAGGAAAACCATTCACTTCATGTGTAATAATTTGGATTTTGCAACATAAATCAGTCACGTACAACTTGTAACAAAGATATCCTTTGAGGGTTTCTCATATTACTTGTGGTGGAGACCTATAGTGTAATGACCCAAACTATAAGAGTCCACATCATATTATTGAGGCCACAACTAGTAATATTGATACCAAGACCAATACCACTAAGTCCATAGCTAATAGTACAACACAGCAGCCTATAATAAGAACTTGTTTAATAGGGCTTTTGGTTGGAACCCCCATTCATCTAGTACATTGAGTACACAATGTAATGACCTAAGCATTAGTAGGTTGTGGAGCATTAGTAAGGCCATGGATATAATCTTTAGGCCGTGGATAGTTACAAAAACCACGACCGTAATCCTTCGGTTGCAGATTTTGGTATAAGATCACAGGGTTTATACCTTAGAAGTAAAAAAAATGTGGATTAATGATGTGGAATAATTATTTTATTTCTTGTAATCCAAGTTTTAGAGCTTCAGAATCATTTTTCCATGGGATTTTCAGGAAAAGTGTTGACTTAATTAGAAACCCTAGGTTTTCCTCACTTTATCGAAATAGAATTCTTGGGATCTTTTCTCAAGGCTTCAAGAACCTTTAAGAAAACCATTACCAGCACTCTAGAGAGAGAAAGTGAGAATCCAATCGCAAGTGGAGGAGTTGTCAAAAGGAGGTCGAGGAGTGTCACTATTCAGGAAGCAGCGTAGTGTTGTTCCAAGGGGGGTCAATATTCATCGTCAGACTAATTCGTTTAGTAAGGGACTATTTCCTCACCTTTTTCTTCTCTTTCATACACCCCAATCTCCAAGTTATTTTGACTCAGAGGATCCATTTTGTTTAAATCTGAGTTTCTAGGTAATAGCCATGGACTTTTATTATTCGTCATATATTCTTGTTATAAATCATTTTTCCTTGAATATGATGGTTTCAAGTGTCTAGAGGTTAAAATGATTTTAGAGACATTTATCTTTCCTTAAGATATTTGGCAGGGTTTTCCATTTTGATATTTGAGAATATAGATTTTGGATCATTTTTAGGATAAATGTCATGTTACTAAAATTCTCTCTTATTATTTGAAGATCATGAATTATAACTCCTTCTTTGAGGTCATTGACATAGGTAGTATATTATCATGTCTTACCTTATATATATATTTTATTGGATTATGATGTTGAGGTTATGGCATTGACATGCCAAGATGAGGCAATATCTTTAGAGTGTCCTCCTAATATGTTATTGAGGCCAGATAACTAGCTCAAGGGAGATTGAATCTGGGATAGTTATGGGTCTTTAACCTTATTAAAGCTTGAAAAAGACTATGGATCAAATCACAAATAATGGATCGCTCATCCTAAAAGTGGACGAGAGAGGAAGTCATGGCCTATGGCATGACTAGGTCAAGAGAAACTCATAATAAATCCACGAAGTTGTGAATTCTATCCAAGGTTGGACTAAAGGCAATGCAAGACAAGGAGATTAGGAAAACCAAGGGAGATTGATCCTTAGGACTCTAGAGGTCGCTAACTGGGTATATTTGAGCCCTCGATTGATATTCCTTGTTGCTCTTTGAGGTTAAAAGATGGGTTTGAAGGAATAAAACTTCTTCTTTTTTACATTTAAATATTGTCGTATGTTATTTACTTATATCTTATATAATAGCTTTGTTAGTATATTTGTGACTACAAACATTGGCATGTTGGGCTGAGAACATTTAATTTAATGCTCACTAGGTTATTTGTGACACCCGATAAAATCGGTAGATAGATTGATCATATCTAATACTAAAATCACGTTAGTAAAAAAATAGTAACATTCTCAACATGAATGAATTAAATAAAAACGATATAAGTAAATACAGCATAAGACAATATAATGTTGAATAAATTAAAACTTCTCTGATACCATCCAGCTGACAATAAAATCAAACTCCTGCTTTGGAATATAAAATACATCATGTTCAACTCTGAATAAAAATACATCTCGTACAAATGTATGACTCGAAAAATCTAAAATAATAAAATTAACTGGTAACTGAAAAGTAAATGAATACATAACTATAAATATACTATAATGATTGAAACCTACATCCTAGGAATTATTAATAGAATGGCATGGAGAAACTCCTCTAATGAATAGTCCAAGTCAGTGATAGGAACTGCATCCTAAGACTTGTAGAAAAATAGTTGAATAATGAGGATTAATCCTAGCAAGTCTATAGTGCTTAAGAATACTCTATATTTGGGGCACAATAATAATAACACATACTATTACAATCTTAAGTTGATTTTAAATTAGTTGCATTACCCAAACCCAGACAACTAAATAAGCATGCGCTTTTAAACCCAAACCTAAATGAGGCCTATGTGATATAAAATTATATTTTAATATAGTATTTGTTACTTTAACAATATTAATTTCGTATGCAGTATTAAAATTTCTTACTCGGTGATAATCTCTTACATTGATGTAATTCACTTACTAAACATTATTCTCTTACTTTACGGTTTTAATTTATGATTCTAAAAGTATATTTAGTGCATGATATTAATGTACTGAAGTCATAGCTCATCATAAAAGTATGTAGTATATCCTATTATATCATTTTCGAGTCATAATATCGAGTGTATTCTAATTAAGTATAAACATATTCCAATACAATCATCTCTAGATTTAGTAGACACTAATATCATATAATCTTGAATACATGTGAGTATTCTCAACTTACAGAGAATCATATGGGCTATACACAATCCCACAAATAAAGATACGAAAGCCTATCCCTAACGCCTACAGGGATCCCTTGTGCCATACTAGGTATAGTTAGAGGGTGTCACAACACTATAACTACAAATTATCATCAAAGGGAAATAACTACGCCCACCTCACCAGTTGTATGACCTAATATCCAAGGTTATACTAAAAGATACCCCTAATTGTCCCATTCGTGAAACAGGTACATCAACAAGTAGGATAGGGTTAAATAGGATATAGGTAGAGCCCATCTCTATTTATTGGGAATACCATGTGCAGTGAACATCGTACACGCCCCTTCAAATATTTTCTTGTATGTCTCCCATGAGCACGAACACACAAACTCAGTATGTTTGAACATGAATAAAATAAACATCACAAGCCCTAAATGAATGGGGTCGAACATATAATATCTTTTGTTATAAGTTAATATATAAGTTAATTATAATCATTTATACACAATACTAGCCCGAACTCCAAAGGATCAAAATTTTAGGTATCGTATCATACCTAACATTCATGAGAATCATTCTAAAATAGCCACCACCCTAATCGAATGGTTATAAACATGTTTTAGACAATCACAGGCCCTACACAATTGTTAGACATTGCTTGGTATCATAAAATATCATAAATATCAACCTGAACCCCAAGGTCTCTAAACTAGGTATCATCCCCAACTTATTACTTATATAATCATTATGAATCAGCCAATACCCTACTCATTGGGTCACAACTAGGTTCTCAGCTCATATCTAATAAACGTTATCGTTAAATGTTACTCGTCTTAACAAAGCTAGACTCACTTCTTAAGGTTTATAAATTAGGTTTCTATACTCAAATGTATTGTTTATATACTTATTTGAACTTCTTATAAGCCCAAAAATAATTCCATAATCAAAACCATTATCAAATAAACTCCTAACCAAAATTAACTCGGACACCCACTAGAATTGGATCGATTCGGGCTTGCATTGGATCGAGTGCGGCTATAGCCAAAAAGCTTTAATCCTAACAACCTCTATAATTTGAAAATATCCTTTCTCCTTCACATATGACCAACGTATTAATACTAGGAACCTATTTCTACAAATTCTAATTTATAACAACTTATATAAATATCTAATCTCAAGAATCATTAGTCAAACCCTAGGTTTGGGTTCTTCATAAGAAAGGTCTAATTAATCATCAATTAACATGAATAAATTGTGGGTTTTATGGATTAAAGCATGCATGATTCACATCTAATAGTATCTAAGTCAGATTACAATGATTCAAGTTTCACATAGTTAATTATTTAATAAGATTACATGAGTTATTTAATACAAAATTAGGGTTCATCATTAGATTAATCTTATCTTGATTATGGATTAAACTATAATTGTGAACAGGTTTATAATTGTTATCTTAATAGATTCGAACGTATTACATTTATTTTAACATAAATCCAATTGCATTCTCAAAAAAAAAAATCCTTGGATTGATTGGCGAACCAATCTGCAATTCCCCTAATTCTTAAGGTCAAATCCTCCATTCTTCAAGATAGGGTTTCCTCACCTCTTCCTTAGTAACTAGGGTTATCCAAAATATCTATTACGATATTTAGGTTAAGCTAAAAGGGTATATTAAATCATTATTCACGAAATTAAAATAGTAACCTAAAAGAGCCTCATCTAAAAAGACCCAAAACATGCTCCAAATGGCCTAAAATTTGAATCCCACTGTAATAAGCTCAAACTGGACTTTTGAAACATCTCATGCACCTACTTGAAGCTAATTAAATAGCTAAAATAGTAGCTAAAGTTAAATCTTTATTGTTAATTAATTAGGTTGTGACTCGATATTATAATAAGAATCTACTTCACGATCAGTGGGACACGGAGTTTAGGGAATAATCCAAATAAGGAAACCCCAGATACATGGTCCCTGAACATTTCATAGGCACCCATAATACTAAATTACTTGATTATTTACCTTAATGAATTATTATGAGATCATTAACATCTATAGAAATGCAATAAATCACACATAACTGAATTGCATAATCCAACATACGTGACATCTCAATCTACTAAATAACATATTGAAAGTCCAACATCTCAAATCATGAAATAATATATCACATGTCATATGCAAATAACAACTCATTACAAACCAATAATCAATTTAACAAAAAATTAAATACTACAAATATAGTATATTACATTCCTTCCTCTTTAAATAAGGAATTTCTTACTCGAAAGTCTAAGAATATCTCACCCACATATGTACTTTTACTACTAAAAATGGTATAATTTCTCTTCGACCTACCACGCACTGAGGTCTCTCATCATAAATCGATATGGCTATAACTAAAACCTAATAAGCCTAATTGTTGAAAATTCAACATGTCCCTTAGGAACTTTCACCATTATGTACATGTGGAATACATCTTGCATGCACTGAAGGTGATCGGGTAAGGTCGAATGACACCTACTCCACCCTATCTAAAAATATGAAAGGGACCATCGAATTGGGGTGCCAACTTCCCCTTGGAACTCAAACTTCACCATTCAGTTCATTAGGGAGACCTTTAAAATAATTTGGTCTCTCTCTTGAGACTCTAAACTATACTTCCTCAAGTCTCCAAAACTCTTATGTCGGCTTTGACAGTCTTCATATGCTCTATAATAAAGCGTTATTTCTTTTGAGGTGCCACAAACACATTATAATCAATGGATCTGCTCTCCCTCTTCTACTCTAGGATCTCTAAATATTATAACTCCCAGGATGGCTTTGGTGATATACCTTCACTACTCGAAGGGCACACCTAGACATAAACTATATTAATGTTTTATTCACCTAATCACTAATACCTACTCATAAAATCAAAGTACATCTAGATGTCTTTGGTATGTACAACGAACCATGAATCATATGCCTCCTATAAAACTACCTTTCGTAACTTGGGACCCTTGGGCAAAATTAGTTTCCCTTGGAACATTAAACCCTATCTTAATCAAAATAAGAAAGGAACTCCTCCCAATAGCAGTTCACATACCATCTCCCAGTAAAAGAGTTCAATCTTTGAGACTGAACCACCCGCAATAAAATATCAGGTGTAATGATAAGTACTACTACGAATGATTCTGCCTTATCAAAATGTCATCTATAAACACAACAAGAAACTGATCCACGTACAGTCAAAATAAACAACACATTAATTTCATGAAGACGACTGGAGCATTGGTCAATCCAATTAGCATAACTTGGAGATATCCTCCTCCTGATTCCACAACTGTTGATGAATATGGATTTTCTTCGAGGTTAAGCATTACTTCTTTATTTATTGAGAATATTTTCAAATTGTCTTAAAGTTGGATAATATTTTTTCCTTGGCTAGGATTGATGATTTGTATTGTTGTCAATATATAAAATACCACAAGTGTACGGGCTAATACATAATGGTGAGTGTAAGTACAGGTCAAACCCATAAAGATTTAACAATTTTAATGTCTAAAATAATTTCAACTGTCTAACTAGACTGAATGGGGTAGAGAATAATTATGCAGTAAACTAAATTAAAGCAAATAATTAAATATGATAGCATACACGAGAGTTGCACACTAATTTAATATTGTCACTCCCTTTTTATAACTCAAATTAAACCGACTCTCATTGCGTTTAATTCAACGGTTATTTAACGCCTCTATAGATATTTTAACGCCTCTATAGATAGCTAAAATATTTTAACTCAAAATATTTTAACGCCTCTATAGATAGCTAAAAACCATATTCCCTTAGAAAATATAAGATTCAAAGTTCGCAAATATATTTAAGCATGGACTATCAAATTAATCAAAGTGCAAGCATAATCCATTAGAAATTACTTTTTTTAAATCTCAAAAATTGATTTGACGAAATAATTTTGAAGGTTTTAAAAGACATTATCGTGTCATTTTAAAATGAATACCAAATTTTTTATAACAATTATAAAGAGTAGGGAATAAACAATAATTAAATCAGCGTGACAATAGTAGCTAACTATGATAAACTTCACTCTGATCCTAGTAGAAGAACTAAGCTACCATAATGAAAGACCAAAGAAAAGTGCAAGAATGAGTACAAATTTTCATTAATAAATAAAACTTACAATAAGTTCTCTCACAATAATCTTCAACCCTCTTAAAAAAATAAGAAACTTGGCCTTCAAATTGAATAAAATTGCTCCCCAAAATTGTAAGTGAAATTTTGAGCCCAAGGTTCCTTTTTATAGGCCATAAGGTGAGGTGTTTGGGTTGGGCCGGAACTTTCTTTAATTGGTTGAACCGTGTTGGAACCGAACACTCCACTTCTTTAGTCGTTGGATCGAAATAAGGTACTCAATTTTTCCCTATCTAAGGACTCTTATTTCTTCTTCCCAAACACGCATGCTGCTTTTGTCCAATTCCAATTTCACAAGTGTAATAATAGCTTTTCTCGAACAACCATAAAAATCCGCTTTTTCGCACTTTTCTTGAGTTGATCGTCAATTTGCACCAAATTCCATCATTACTGCAAAAAATTTCGTAGGTAACTTTTTTCACATCAAAAAAATTATAAAATTAGCGAAGTGCCCATTTTTTACTTAAAATTACCGATTTCAATCCAAATTCAATCATTCTTGCATGTTTTTCTGTTTTTAACAAAATATTCCAAAGAACTTATTAAATAAAATAAAATGGGATTAACAAAGTATAAATTTTGGTTTCAAATATACAAAATAATGCACTCATCAAGTATCTTCATTGTAATGCTTATGCACTTGAGATCTTGGTTGCATGGATACTGTAACGACCCCCATTTTTATGTAAGGGTTGTCAAAAAATAATTCGTCGAAGATGGGGCTTGCCTAACAATTCATATCATTCTTAGTATCAAACTGCCAAAATAAAATTTTAATTTAAATCATCCACGCACAATAAAACAACATGAAATAATAAACTGAATATTATATAAGTCTCAACTCTCATAAATCATAAAAGATCCGTCATAACCTGACTAGAAATAAACTGACTGAAATAAATAAGTCTCGGGCTTATACCTATATAATATCTGAAAATAACTCAAATAAAAAGAGCGACAACCTAAGCTAGAATAACATAGCTAAATCCACTAAGCAAATGAAACTGGAAGTCTGATCTTATGTCAACCCTATTGTTCCTGTCTAGGAAAACCTGAAAAATAATTTTGATAATTTGGGTCAGAGCCCTAAAGTTACAAGAATTAACATACAAAATCAATAGATAATAATGCAGTTAATTCAGATTACATATTTCCCATCGGCTCACACATGCGGTAAGTATCTCACCCCCGTCTAAGTGCAATACTATTCCAATTGCAACCCAAGTCCAAACATGTGGTATAGTCTTTACGCTAACATAATAATATTAGGCATACTAACCTACATACAATCGTAAGGTAATAGATGTATTTACGATTACAGTCCCTAATACTAGCCCCATAATTCAACCTCCACATAAATACAATTGCATTACATGATGTATTTACGTAGCATTATGGTCATTAGCAGTTGTCTACTTCATTACACTCTATGGATTCATTCCATTAATATATATATAGTCACACGAAGGCATATACCTTTGATGTCTAGCTCGTGCCTCTATTGGTAAGCTCGTAGGAATTCACTACCTGACGGCTTAAGAAAAACACACATAAAATGGTGTGATCAATACGCAATAATACCACTATCGATTCCATACCCAACCCAACTAATTGCTTTGGTCCAACAACCTTCTCTCGTCATGAAGAGGACACCCATAAACGCATAATCATATGTAATAACCTCCATATACCTAGCACATCTCAGCCGGCGTATGGTACGTGGTACATCATCACATGCAACCCCAATCGATAGGCCTTCCACAAGCACATGTCTATCCACACAAGTAATAAATACATACATATAGCACAAAATATGTATAGGTAATTATTCCCATAAAATATCGCAACTTGATTTCATAATTTTTGAATTACCTATCCGCGGCTTTAATATTAACCCCTTGTTAATTATTAAAATTACCACTTATTGGATAGCGATACTGGACTTGTAAAAATGCCACGAACATTTCCACGGTTTAACCCTGACCCAATCCCCAGGATCCCATCTAATACGCCCTTGGATCCAAATCTATTCGCTCCGTGATGAATAAATTCGTCCTTGGAGCCAAATCGATTCGCTTCAAACAGTGAACCCAGAATCTATCAAATTTCAATACGGATTTTCTTCTCAAAATTTTGTAAACATTTTTTTAGCTTTATAAAACTCCATTTTAATAACCATGACTATATCATAATCAAGAAAACATATTTACATTGATCTATAACCAATCTACACATAATAATCCCCAATAATTAAAGTAATTGGTTCTTAAGAGTCACAAGTTGTCTAGACCTAAAGAGTTCAAAATTCCCAACTAAAATTTCTAGAATTCATGATTCGAATTTAGAAATACAATTTAATCCTATCACATAGATTCTAAGAGTATTATTTCCAATTATACAATATCAATTTTGGGTTTATCACCAAAGTTTTTATCTTTCAAGGCATAATAAACTTTAATTTGTTCTAAATAGTCCAAGATACAAATCCGTCTATAATTTAATCCCCAATCAAGTTTTTAACCCGAAATTGTATGAGAGACATGCTAGTGAATTAAGAAACATATTATTAAAAGTCTTGCAAGAAAATTCTTGCCTTTAGAGATGATAAAAGTCTCATCCTTTGATCCTTTGTTCCTCTATTCTTCTCCTAGTTTGGTAACTTCCCCTAGAGTGTGTAAAACTATTAGGTTAACTTAGAATTGGATGGGATACCTAATTAAGTTGGTTTATATTCTCATTAGACCCTTTAATCCGGTATCTCCTCTTAAGGCTCAATTTTGGGTCCTCAAATAAGCCCAGAATGTCACTCGAAATGGTCTCAAATCTCCCCTAAGGTATAATTATCCCCGTGGACCAACTTAAGATGTTTAAAATGCCTAAATGAGTTCCTAAATCACCCCAAAACTTACTTAAACGTAGTCTAGAATAAATCACACATTGTAGTTATAGTAATAGTGTAATCACAATAGTTCACGTAGCATGCAAATTAATTATTCTATTAATGCACACATTTGGTATAATCGAATTACTTAATCATGTACAAAAAGATCCAAGCAATTTATTCATTATAATTGTACCAATTTAAATGACATAAAAATACGGGGTGTTACAGATGGTACAAGCCATAGATAGATACAAATGTAAAAGATGAATGTGCTTCCATAATTTGGCATAACTGAATAAATATTCAAATGCAAGCAATCTCCCTAAAAACTATGAATCACCAGAGTAAAGCAAATAATACAATGATACTTGTCAAAATAAATAAATAAATAAATATATATATATATATATATATATATATATATATATATATATATATATTACATAGAAATGTTAACTCCTCCAAGAAAACTATGCCTCCCTGTCTTCATCTTCATCATGACTAGAACCACTAGTTCTTAAAGTCTTGGCTCTATCCTAAAGCTCCCTATCCCTCTTCTCCTAAAGCCACTATTGCTATTGAGAATCCTCTCTAGTTGCTCGTAGTTTCTCCTACTCAAGTAGCTTTGCAAACTGTTGTTGCATTTTGTGTCGTCTATCTATCCTACTGTACGAGTGAATTATATAGTTATTGCTAAAAGGCCCTCTAAAATGCAACTAGTTAATCAACAATATTTATCTCAGACTGATGTCGTTGTTATTGATGACTAGTTATAGGAGAGGAAATGTTGGTGACACTAGTACGAGCTCTCGAGACATGATCTGACTCGACCTAAAGATATCTCCTCTTTTAAAAGCATCGAGATGATGGACACGAGCCTCATCTGGCAAATGGGAATCATATAAATGTTTAGATTTTAAACTATTCAAGACATTGAATCTCTAGTGCGCTCACCAACTATGATAAGTACTCTAGTAGTAATCATAATCAAGGTCAATAATATCCCATATAGGATAGTCACATGAAAATGAGCATCTCCATTATTAAAAATAGAAGCCATAAGTATCGAAATGATAGATGAAAGATCTATGGTATTTCAAAATCCGATAACATGCACAAAATGAGCATGCTAAAGAGAGTAATTACCATGGTAGGCGATGTATCTATGATTAAAACTTACAGTCTTAATAAGGAGTCAGTAATCCCCATAAAATGGATACTTTGGGGTGGATTTTGGGTAAACAAAGCATCACGAGTAAAGTGGTTGGTTGAATAAACCTTATGATATGGAGTAATATGGTTGATGTCCTCAAGGTACTGGGTGTGGGGAACTCTAGGAATCTATAAGAGCTTGCTAATATTGTCAAGTGAAACGATAACATTATGCCTCTAGCCTGAGAAACAATAAACTCACCATAAATCATAGCATAATAATATAACTCCTTAACCATGTCCATGCATGCGGATCCACCGATCAAAAGCATAGGCTCCTGACCTCTATTACCTAAACAGTCCAGCAACATGGTGTCATCTAAGATGGTCAAGTACATAGGTCTCTCAAGCATAAAACACATCACATATAAACACATGGCAATAAACTACTCAAACTCTTCTCGTTTAGTCCAGTAGAGTGAGAAATATAGAGGATGACGTGTAGGAGGCACTACCTTAGCTTTCTTTTCCATGGTAGAAACAAACACCTAAAGAATGATTCTAATAATAAATTGGGAAGCTAACAAGGTGAAAACCCTATATAACTAGCAACAGTTACAACCACCAATAGTCTGCGATAAAGTCAACAACCCAAAAAAGCATAATAATTGACTATATAATGGTAATTTCTGTTAAATTAGGTGAAGAAATTTCTTCTTATGACTTTTCTTCTTATTAAATCACACATATAATAACAAAGAAATATAAATAGTATTTTCACACACACACACCCATACATACACATGTATACACACATAATAAAGGACTAATGTTAGAGGAGAGTAATGTTGGGGTTTTATTCCTAAAACTATGTATGGCATCTATTTTTCAATAAACGTGTGTTAGCTTCATTTTGAAATAAGAATCATGTTTGTGAGAATGCCTTAAATTTTTGGAAATATATTGTATACATGTCAATCAATAGGATTAATAAGAATTCTAATGAATTGGGGTTGGCCTTATCATGAAAGATCAAAATTCCAGTTCTAGTGCAATTGAATAGTTCACAACTTAGATAGGGAGTTGAGATCCTATCAATAAAGGTGAGAGTACAATCATAGTAGTAAGTCTTAACTAATGGAACATGTTTGTTGGTTAAGAAACTTATCTAATAGATCGATGATAATTGTATCGGTACATCAATAATGTATTCAACAATACCACAAGTGATATTCAGGTCTAGGATCTGACTAAATTAGACATATACAATCCCACAGGTTTACAAAGGGTGCATAGGTACTTAATCCCGAGGTTTATGAAGATTGGAGGGCTTGCACAATTATTCCTTTGATCTATATGGATGAAATTCAAGTTATATGGGCCTAAACCTTTACAAGTTGGGAAATCATTGTGTAATCATATCTGTAACACCCCGTAAATTCAAGGACCTTTGATTAAATAGTATTTTAGGAGAAAAATAATTTTATTTTATTGGGAGGAATTAATTTCATGAATTGGGAAATTTTTAAATTTGAGGAATTTATTAATTTGGAGAATTGAGGATTAATTATTTAAACTTTTTTTTAGTCGCATTTTGAGGTCAAAAATTTGGAGAATGTTATAAATTAATTTGAATGAAAAGTTGGAGTGCAAGGTTGAGTCCGAACAGATCGAAATAGTTGGAAAAAAGTGTCCATAGGTATAATATGAGTTTCGAGACCTTTCTAGACACATTTAAGCTCCCAAATAAGTGTTTGAGCCCTTTTTACAAGGCCCATAAGCCCAAAAATGGGATTAGAGTTAATAACCCTAATTGTGAAAGGGTGAGGGAACTTTAATTCATTTTTAGAAGACTAAATTGGGGAGAGCCAAAGAAGAGAGAAATTAGAGGATATTTTGGGAGATTAATCCAAGAACAAGAGAGGAGACCCTTGAATAAACCTATCATCTTCATCAAATGATCTGATTCTACAAACCCTATGGCAAGTGGTTTAACTTGCATTTGATTAATTGTAAAAGGTGTGAATTGATTAATATATTAGGGTTAGTTCTACATTTAATTTGGGGATCTCATGTTTGTGATTTAAAAATCTGTAGAGATGATAAAAATATGTGGATTTTGATTCCCCAATTTGTGTATATGATATAGTTAGATTGAGTAAATCAAATGGATGGATTTAGGATGAATCTTGGAAGGTTATGGGGCAAAATTTGTGTAGAAATGAAGGTTTAAAAACTGTAATGGCGAAAATGGGTTTTCTGGGCAACGATGGAGGAACGAGATAACCAGGGTCAGTCGAACGACATGGTGTCACGTTCAAACGACAACTAGAGTCATTCGAACGACATGGCTAGTCACTTGAATGACGATCTTTTATCTGACAGATTTCTTCCTCCTCCATGTTTCAGACCTGGCTGTTGATTTTGGGTAAAGGGTTCCTGATTTGGGTAAATCTGAATTGTGGATTATAATTTAGGGATTGAATTGTATAAATTACCCATGGATGAGTAGAGGATAAATCTAAAAATAGAATTAAGATTTATTTAAGTAATTGAGAACCTTGCACTTTATGTGGGCAAACTAATTTGATAGAAATTGTATGATAATTTAGGGATGTTGATTTTCAGGCCGAGCAAGGGAGTTTGGGTGTATTGGTTGAGCGACACCAAGATAATTAATTAATATGTGATTAATTCAATTGAGTCGGGATTCGTACTCGGGCGAAATTTGGACTAGTTCGACGAGTATTTAGGCACGGATTTGGTTGAGTTAATTTATTATAGGGTTATATAATAAATTAAGGGATATTCAAATATAAAAAGGGTGTTAACCGTTATATGCGGGATTAAGAAATAAGTTTTACATGATGATTTCGGGCCAAGTGAGATAGTCCGGGTATATATGGTTTAGTGACACGAAGAGAATGAAATTAATAAGTGTATGATTAATTGAAATTTAGGTCGGATTATAGACTTAAATGTGTTAGGCTAGTGTTACGGATATTGTACACCGGTTTTCTGGATTTAATTATATATATATATATATATATATGATTTATAAATATTTTCGTGTATAATATTTACAATCAATCATACTGATTCTAATGCTATCTTAGGAGGTTATGCGATGTGGGTAAATCCCCTGGCTAGAGAATGCATTGAGAATATAATCTCCAGGTCATAGCGTCTGTTATTAGGGGTGAGCCGTTATGATATGGGTAGGTCACTTTCGGAGGGAGCTATGGACGCCTCCTATGTGGTTGTGATAGCATTTATATCTACAATATGTGTATGGATGTTTTAGTATGATATTACGTATATATAGTGCAAATTTATATACGATAAATACATTATGAGAATTATATTAATTATATAACTTGTGAACATGTTATACGGTATTTAATAGGAAATGATTTAAATAAGTTAGTGTGATTAATAAATTATAACTCGTATAATAAACTCACTTAGGATAGAGTAGTGGGAAAAGTGTGTATATATATATATATAGAGAGAGAGAGAGAGAGAGAGAGATGACAAGACTAGTTATGGGGTAGACAGATAGATGGGTCATGTATAGATATGTTAGGTGTGTACATTAGTCGAGGGGTAAGGTTTCCTCAAGGGATTGCGCAGCACTAACTTAAATATGAAGAGCATTCATGCATTTTAATTACTGAATTTAAATTCACTTGCTAAATATTTTTTTAAATGTTTTCGGTTTTAATCCTTGCTATAAAATATTTTCAAAACCTTTTAGGCATCCAACCACAGGGATGCCAGAATTGTTATATGATAGGGTTACGCAGTTATGACACATCTGGATGTCGCAGGACTTTTACTTACCCGCTTCAGTCATTTCATTTCTAGAGTAGGATGCATTTAGTATTCCATTTGGGCATATCTCCCCATCTGTTTCATTTTATTTCAGTTACTTGATGTATTTAGTTATTCCTCTGGTAGTTTATTTTGGTATTTTATTTGCATCCGGTGGTTATTTCGGCAAGGATTATATTTATTCCTAAACCGTATTATTGATTCAATGGTTGTGTGAATGGTTAATTATATATTCTTTCGCATGTTGTTTGAGATGTTAAATAAAAATATAAAATTTGGAACCACGTCTTTTGAATGCTAGGTGGTTAGTAAGTTTTAAAAAAAATTTCAATAGTGATGCTAAGAATGAATCAGATGAGATTCCTGTTTAATTTGATATAGGACTGATCACCCGGTATTTTATTAGGCGGGGTGTCACAATATCTGAGATCATAATTTGGACGAATATGGGTCCATGAAATATCTTGGATTGGGATACCACCTTGATAGTCTTGTGAGTTTTTATTATACTAGTAAAATAGGCCAGTTGATTTATATTTAGTAAACTAATAAATAAGTTAAGTTTGGGATCAAGGAATAAATAAAAAATTGGTTAAATCGATTAACGAAAAATTGATATAACCAATAGGATATTGTATACTTAAAACGTGGAATCATATTATGTACCATTGAATCTTTCCAAATAAAACCTCATCATTCGAGTAATTTTGAAATAGTTAATTTGGAATGTGCTCATAATTATTTAGTGGAATTAATTATGATTTAATGAAAAATAGAAATAAATTACGGGGATGTAATATGAGATTTTTGAGTATCAATTTGGAATAAAATTTAATTATTTAATCTTAGGTTCCTAGTATAGTTCATTTACCCAAGTAGACAGTCCAGACTCTCTAGAAATCTAGTTTAGCCAAAGCCCACTTCTTATACCATTATATATTGGCGTAAACTAAGGTTTAAAGATGCATGAAACATAACTAAGGGTTAGAGAGGGAGAGGAAAAATATTATTTACATTTTTATGAAGGGATGTGGATAGTGAAGGTCATATCTCACTCCAAACACCAAGTATTCATCTCAAGGTCTGCTTTGGGGGATTATATACTAGAAGACCCAAGGCTTTCAATGAATTTTAGGAAGGTTTTTAGAGACCTTAAAAGATAAGAAATTTTAACCTCTTTATCAACACATTTCTTCCGTATCGGATCACATACAAATTCCATAAAGTTATTCTGATTTGATCATTGTCTAGTTATTTTTTGGTAAAAGATCAATTAAAGATCACGAGGTAACAATTTTTTTATAAGTTTAATCGCCAACAAGTAAATCTTACCCCAATAAGTAAATCTTACCAAATAAACCCTAGAATCTGGACTAGGTGCAAGAATCATGTTTGAGATATGAAAAAACCCAAGAATCCAATCTTAAAACTTCACAAAAGTTATAAGAAATGAGGGGTAAAAAAGCTTGGGTTCGTGAATAATAGAAAATTGGGTTTAAAGAAAGGTTTTAGGTTAAGAAACACTTTGGAAAGACAAAGTTATTTTAAATATGTTTTTTTTAGAACATGGATCTCTTGTTTGCACAATCTGGGCCTCCTTCGAACGTAAAGCAAAAATCTCATCAAACCAAAACACATACTAGGTAACACATTTACACATCCGAGAATAAAATAAAAATAAAAATATACATGAAACACAATTGGAACAATGCACAAACAACATTAACAAATCCACGCGTATAACCAAAACGGAATGGAAATTATTTGAAAGAACTCGAGAAAATAGTGGCTCCCATAAAAACTCCAATGGAACCACAAAATCAACCTAGTTAATCAACCGATGAAATGAGGTGGCAGTACTGAAACATATTGAGTTATTTTGGATTCGTATCGACAGCAACCTAAAGCTAACCGTGTATGTTAACTAGTTCAATAAGCCCCCAAAAAATCACATACTAGATAGAAATATGCAAAGCCACTAATCATTGACTTATTTCACCCCCAATTTTTTATTTCACAAATTTGTCAATTTTTTTCTTTTGAGAGTATGCCCTTGAATCATTTTGAAATTTGTTTCTCTTATTTTCATAAATAACTTATATGTCTTTTCTCAATGGTTTTTAATACCATTATAAATAGTGGACTAGGATTAGAATCTAGGTTGGATTAGCTAGGCCCATTAGAAACCACATCCTTGTTTCTTCTTAGAACCCTACAATAGTCTAGATATATGCACCCATGGCTCTCTTATTCTCACAAGTTTTTCAATCCTAGAACTCAAAAACCCCTAATTGAGGTTTGAGAGATAGATGGAGAGATAGAGACAAAAAAATATCATAAGTGACCAGGAGGTGATCACGAAGGAAGATCCCGCACTCTATTTGTGATAACTAATATTAGGAATATGGTAAATATCGCGCGGTACATTGAGCCTGTGTTTTTTTTATTAATTTTCATCAAATAATGGTTATGTTGAGATGATATCAAATTAGAGAGATCTTAAAGGTAAATCCTAAATTTGCCTCGTAATGTTTTATGTTTAGGTAATTGTAAGGAAAAAATTTCCCAATAGAGTAAATTTGTATATTTTTTCTTATTCCGTGCTTGGACAAAACTCTTTGAGTCATCGATTAGTACTTGATTGTGCTGACCTTTCAAGTCTATGACGTGGTTTCTTAGATACGTATCCGCCAAGTTAGAAGATCTACATCATCATAACGTGCTTCATGCCCATTTTCGTCTTCATGTTCTTGGGATCTCTCTAGTATGGATGCATAAATATTTTTATCCTTAAAGATTTATATTTGGGTGTTAGTTTTTTTATAAAATTATTTTTAAATGTATTTAAATGATTTTATCTTCTTTTAATATTTTTTAGAAAAAAATTTTTTTTGAGCCATCGTTAGAATGGGATATGGTATTTCGTTAGAACGAGTCTAAGTACCTCATTAGAATAGGTTCCAATGAACTTCAAATAAACCAACACTGTCCTTCATTATAATCTCTTTTGATAGTTCGTTAGATACAGGTTCGAACGAGTTTATATGCTTAATCGAACGAGGTTCAAAGTTGTTCGAACGAATTGGCGTATTTTTAATTATTTTGAGATTTTCTAAACTGCTTTTTCATCTGTATCTCGATTTTGGAAAACCACTTATGTAATACCCCGTACTTTTGGCTATATTTATTTTTGGGATTAATTAATTAAATGTGAATTAATTGGGAATTAATCCGGATAAAATACTAGCGAGATGTGAGTTGGTATTTAACTATATTGAGCATATAAGATGTTATATGAATATTTAATTATGAAAAATTTGTCGTGAGTTTGATATACGACATTTTAGAAATTTTGTTGAGACGCGTGTGACCGCCGCGTCACGGTGTAATATTTTGATTATAAAAGTGAATTTAAATTCTTTAGACTGTATGGTCATTTTGAGTGCGCCAACGCGTCCAGAAGGGTCGAGATAGTCAGAAAACACTAGCCGGGGGTGTAGTTTGGGTCCCGGGGTATTTTTAGGCCATACCGGCAATATAAAGGGTATTTTGGTAATTTCGTATTTTTAGGAATTAAAAATGACGAAAATTAGAGAAGTAAATCTGATTGGGAATAGACCCACTAAACCCACTAACCAACCCATATTAACCCAACAAGCTACGGGGGTTGTTAGATTAGATTTTCTAAGTTTCCCCAAAACAAACCCTAGCCACCTTAAGCCACCATTGGAGAAGAAGCTTGGAGAGAGAGAGAGAGAGGGAATTCTGCAGAAAGAGAGAGGAAATCAACATCAAAATCAGAAATAAACTCAAGGCAAGTGATTTAAATTACATTCTTTATGCAGTGAATGCTTCTTCCATGCTAGAAATCTTGATAATCAATCTTATTTAAGAGTTAAAGGAAAACCCATGAAATTGGAAGTTATTAGTTTAATTTTGGGTATAGGTTTGCATGTAGAAACGTTGTTTGAAGATTGAATTCAGAGATTTCATATTTATGTGATGTAACAACGGATTAAATTCTGGGAATTTATGATGATAATAATCTAGGGTTTATGTTCTTGAAGAAAATTGGGGGAAAATGTAGAAACTTGTGATTTAATGATGTTTAGGATGTATTAATCCCTTAAAAGATGTTAGTGTATGACCTTAGCATGTTTTAGGATGATTAGAGAACTTAAAACATTGTTGGAACGAATTTTAGAGGAGATTTGAGGAGTAAGAATTGATGAAAATCGTAACCAAGAAATTCTGGGCCGAAACTGGTCTCTCGTTAGAAGACCTTCCCAGGTCGTTCGAACGAGCTCGTTCGAACGAGCTTCTAACGAGTTGACCAGTCGCTTCTAACGAGGGGAGACTTCGTTCGATACCTTCGTTCGAACGAACTGTATTTCATTCGATACATTCGTTCGAACGAGATGTCGTTAGAAGGTACAGTTCGTTTGAACGAACTGGAATCTCGTTCGAACAGCCTCGTTCGAACGAGATTTCTAACGAGCTGGCAGTTTAGGCCTTTTTGGCCTGTTTTGATTTTTGGAGTACCGTAAACTTGTTCGAGGATAGAGATAGCATTCCTTTGATGATATATGGATAGATTTGGGACTTTTGGGTTATTATGAGGAGTAAATTATATACGAGTGATTTAAATCAATGAACCGTTTGGGTTGAGACGTGAGTGTCTACTACGACGTGAGAATAGATTATGGCGCGTATGATTATAAACCGGAATCGTATAAAGTGTGTAAAGTATATATTGGTACTAGAATGAGAATAGTACTACAATTAAACTACGGGATTACTAAGACGTGTGTTTACTTAGTATTGGTATATGAATTGTGTGTATGACATACCTACCATACTTGCTATCACGGGAGGTTTGCGTTCGCTTAGGGCCCTCTAATCCTTGTGCTGCCCGGATTTAGACTGGTTACCTTGATGAACATAGGTCATAGAAAGACTTATTGGGATATTAATAAGTCCGCTGATCGTGGGAGCGTAGGTATGTGCGTGACCCATGTGATGTGACTGTGTTCGCCTCCATTATTTGTGATGTTGTTATTTGTGAACTATTCCTGAGAGATTCGGAATATGTAATCCTTATGTACGTGATGTACCGGGATGGATAGCAGAGTATGTGTGCACCGCAGCTTAGCTCTCGGGGTGCTTGTATTGTATATTTATGATGTGAATAATATACACTTAATTAATGGGAACCTTCATGTTAAAGTTGTGAAAATAATTACGGTATTGTTTCGAGAAAAAAAACATAACGGGTTAGCTGATAGAGTAATATATTGCATATTGAGCATCTGAATTTACGTTAAACCCCTATTTAATTACGAGTGTTATAATGTTAATAGAACCGAGTAATAAGGGTAGGACCTATGACAGTCTAGCTAGATATGATGTCACTTAGCTAGTGGTTTGGGTCGTTGTAGATGGGTACTTACGTTAGGAGTGCACAGTTAGACGAGAGGTGAGAATATCATGTGAGTGCACGTCCTAACATGTACTTTGCATTTAATGTTTTAAATGTTTTTAAAGCACTTGCAGGTTTTTAAAATATCTCCACATTCGGGCTCTGACCCGTTTGCTTTCAAATCTATTTTTCTTGTAAAACCATTTTAGGTGCCCAGCCACAAGGACACCATGCATAGGATACTCATTCAGGTGACGAGCTGTAGCTGTTTGTGGAAGCTACAGGGATTTACTTGTAGACGCTTCTATCATTTGGATTCCAGAGTCATTATCTATCAGTTGTAGGGCATGTTGCCCATTTCTATTAGAGACATCTTTCCATTACAGTTTTCAGACTTTGTCATGTATTGATTTAGTATTCAGTTTACTTATATCAATTGTGGGATTTGTAGTGAGGAGTTTTCCTCCAGACTTTATTTACATTATGTGATGGTTATTATATTTACTTCATTATGGTGAATGGTGTTATTATTCTTTATTACACTTGTTGCATGTTAATCAGACTTTAAATAAAATTTGGCACTTACTTTTTAAATACTAGGTGGTTAGTAATAATAAAAATGTTTTCGACAGTGATGCTATTAACTGAGCCAACTTGGGATTTTGAATTAATTTAATAAAGGAGTAGCTACCCGGTATTTAATTAGTCGGGGTGTCACAGGTGGTATCAGAGCATCAGGTTCTAGTGTCCTTTAGGATCTGATGGCTTATTTTGTTTCTGCTAAGTTTCTTTGATATAGACCCCTATATTTTAGGACTGTTGTACTCTTTTTGTGTATGCTTCGTTCTTCAGCTATTTTAAGTTTATAACAACGAACTTATAAACTTTGTTCTTATTTCAGATGCCTCCACGACGTGCACGACGAGTTCCCAGGGACGCAATGCCCGAACCCCAGCCCGGTCCAGTTCAGGGCATGATGAACGCCGCTGAGGTTGCATCTATAGTAGCCCAAGCGGTAAATGCCGCCATTGCCGTTGTTCAGCAGGCACCACCTCAGGCGCCGGTTTTTGCGCCAGTACAGGAAAATGCATTCCCGTCTGCTTGGGAACGTGTACGTGACGCTTTTCAGAAAGCGCATCCGCCAGAGTTTGCAGGTAGCTCAGATGTGGTAGTCTCGAGCCAGTGGAGGAAGGATATGCAGAGGCACTTGAGAATGTATGAGTGCACGGACGTTCAGAAGCAGGTGCTAGCTACTTTCAAGCTAGTTGGATCTGCGCTACAGTGGTGGGAGTCTATTACCACCGTGGAGGAGAGGGATACTCTCACTATTCAGGACTTCTGGGTGCGGTTTGACCGCAAGTACTTTCCGTCGGCTGTTCACACGGAAATGAGGAGGAAATTGATGAGTCTGAAGCAGGAGGGTAAGACTGTGGCCGAGTATGAGGCCGAGTTCACAAATCTGTTGAATATCGTTCCAGATGAGATACCAACAGAGAAGAAGAAGATTGAGAAATTCACCGACGGGTTGACATGGAGGATCCGTCAGCATCTGTTAGGGAACCTTTCGTTGGCCATGTATTCTGATGTGGTTAACGCTGCTTTGTTACACTGCCAGGACCACCGCTTTCATATGGCTGAGGGCAAGAGGTTGGGAGAGTCTAGCCATCAGGGCAGGACAGGGGGACATGGTGCCAGGGGGGCACAATCTGTTCAGGGGCAGAGACAGGGTGAGCAGGGTTCGCAGTAGGGGGATCAGAAGAGGTTCCGATCAGGGAACTACAGACAGGGACAGGGAGGTTTCCGTCAGGGCCATCAGGGTCCAAACGGCCATCAGGGTCAATAGGGGCAGAATGGGCAGCAGTTTCACCAGGGCCAACAGGGCCAAGGGAGGAACGGTAACGGCCACCAGGGCCGGGGACCGCAGGGGCAGAGAGGAGGGAACTTCCCAGGGAAGTGTTTTATTTATGGCAAGACTGGCCATAAACGACAGGATTGTCCTGATAGGGGCAGGGCCCCATAGCAGCAGCAGCAGGGTGCTCGCCAGGAGCCACAGAGGCCTATGTTTCCCGCCGCTCTTCCCGCACCGCCACAGATGGCAGCATTGCCACCCATTCC
The DNA here is from genome assembly GCA_949130495.1 of Sambucus nigra. NCBI lineage: Eukaryota > Viridiplantae > Streptophyta > Magnoliopsida > Dipsacales > Adoxaceae > Sambucus > Sambucus nigra. The sequence continues at coordinate 646,560,782 of OX422208.1, forward strand.
AGCAGTCCCAGCTCAGCAGGGGCAGCTACAGTATGGACGTGTCTATAACGTCCACCAGGCTGCAGTTCCACAGGCACCGCCCGTGATTGAGGGTACGTTTCCTATCCATGGCACTATGGGTCGGGTATTATTTGATACGGGGGCTACACATTATTTTATAGCTACACACTTTGCGAAAGCTTTAGGATTGTTAGCTACAGCAGAGAGCACAGTGGCGTGTGTCGACTCACCATTGGGGAGTGGGTCACTTATTTTCTTTATATGCCGGGGAGTGGGGGTAGAGATTGGTGGTTTGGTATTACCTGCAGACATGTTGGTATTAGATATGCATGTTCACGATGTGATTATCGGTATGGATTGGCTCGTAGCTTATAGGGCCATGATTGATTGCTTCATCGGGAGCATTATTTTTGCCATTCCGGGGCAAGAGATGTTTGTAGTGGCGATGCCTCGCTCAGAGGGAGGATCGACCGCTCATCTGTATTACATTGAGGAGGATACCTCTAAGGAGGTAGTGATTCCTTTAGATTCTATCCCAGTAGTCAGGGAGTATTCGGATGTGTTTCAGGAGATACCAGGCCTACCCCCCAGTCGAGAGATAGACTTTGTTATAGACCTGTTACCAGGTACGAGGCCTATAGCACGCGCACCGTACCGTATGGCTCCGGCAGAGATGCGAGAGCTACGAGATCAGATAGAGCAGCTGTTAGGTCAGGGCTTTATTCGCAGGAGTACCTCACCTTAGGGCGCTCCAGTTTTGTTTGTGAAGAAGAGGGACGGTTAACTGAGATTGTGTGTGGACTACCGAGAGTTGAATAAGGTCACGATACGGAATAAGTATCCGTTACCTCGAATCGATGACTTATTCGACCAGTTGAGAGGAGCTTCTTTCTTCTCAAAGATTGATTTGAGATCGGGATACCATCAGTTGCGTATCAGGGAGGAGGATGTCTCGAAGACTGCGTTCTTATCGAGATATGGTTCTTACAAGTTTCGGGTTATGCCTTTCGGTTTGACCAACGCTCCAGCAGTGTTTATGGACTTGATGAACAGAGTGTTCAGGGATTTCCTAGATCAGTTTGTCATTGTCTTTATTGATGATATACTGGTTTACTCCCAGACAGAGGAGGAGCACGCCGAGCATTTGAAGCAGGTTTTGCAGACACTTCGTCAGAACGAGTTGTATGCAAAATATGAGAAATACGGGTTTTGGTTGAAGGAGGTCCAGTTTTTGGGACATATCATTTCCAACCGGGGAATATCTGTTGATCTGGGGAAAGTATCAGCGGTGAGGTAGTGGGGACAGCCCACGATACCGACTGAGATTCGTAGTTTCTTGGGTCTAGCAGGATACTACAGGAGGTTCATTCGGGGTTTCTCGGAGATAACAGGTCCTTTGACACATCTGACTCGTAAGGGTGTACCATACATCTGGAGTGATGCCTGTCAGCTGGCATTCGATGAATTGAAGGACAAACTGACCTCAGCACCTGTGTTAGCATTGCCGAGACCGGGAGTTGAGTATTTGGTTTACACTGATGCGTCTTTGCAAGGGCTTGGAGGTGTATTACAGCAGGAGAGACAAGCCATAGCTTATGCTTCCCGTAAGCTTAAGACTCATGAGAAGAATTACCCCACCCATGATTTGGAGTTGGCGTCAGTGGTATTTGCCCTACGGATTTGGAGGCACTATCTTTTGGGGGAGAAGTTCCAACTGTTCACGGACCACAAGTCCCTACAGTACCTGTTCACGCAGAAGGAGTTGAATATGCGGCAGCGTAGGTGGCTTGAGTTTGTGAAAGACTACCAGTTCGATATCCAGTATCACCCAGGCAAGGCTAACGTGGTAGCAGACGCGTTGAGCCGTAGACCAGCAGATGAGGTGGCAGAGGTGTGGAAGGCAAAGTGGAAGGAATTGGGACACCAGGATGCAGTGGCCCGATCTTTCATGTCTGTGATGACTGTTACACCGCAGATTGTCACGAAGGTAGTACGGGCACAGGCTAATGACTCGTTCTGTCAGGAGCAGATAGTTCGATTACTAGCAGAGGGAGCCGAGTCCTATACCGTTAGCTCAGACGGGGGATTACGCTTCAATGGGAGATTGGTGGTTCCGGAAGGGGAGGAATTGCGACACGAGGTGATGGTAGAGTTGCACGGCTAATGGTTCGCGGTGCATCCCGGAGGGGACAAAATGTACTAGGACATGAGAAGGCAGTATTGGTGGAGCGGTATGAAGAGAGATATCGCTGAGTTTGTTTCGAAATGCGCCACTTGTCAGCTTGTAATAGTGGATCATCAGAGACGGGCAGGATTTCTACAGCCGTTGGAGGTCCCGGTGTGGATGTGGGAGAGCATATCCATGGACTTTATCACGGGGTTGCCTACGTCGCAGAGGGGTCACCACTCCGTTTGGGTAATTGTGGGCAGGTTGTCCAAGGTCGCTCACTTTTTACCCGTAAGGACTGACTACACTACGGGACAGTATGCCCAGCTCTTTATTTCAGAGGTTGTGAGACTTCACGACGTGCCCCTAAATATCGTGTCTGACAGAGACAAGATATTTGTTTCGCGGTTTTGGGAGAGTTTCCAGGAGGTAATGGGCACGGAATTGCGGTTGAGTACAGCTTATCATCCGCAGACCGATGGGCAGACAGAGCGCACAAATCAAATGTTGGAGGACATGCTACGCATGTGCATTATTGACTTTGGGGTGGATGGGAGCAGTACCTACCACTGGTGGAGTTTTCTTATAACAACTCCTATCAGTTCACTATTGGCATGGCTCCGTTTGAGGCATTGTACGGTAGGCCTTGTCGTTCCCCAGCATGTTGGTTAGAGGTGGAGGACAACAAACTACTTGGACCGGAAGTGATTCAGGATACTTCGGCAAGAATTGAGTTGATTCGAAGTCGCATTCGGGTAGCTCAAGACAGGCAGAAGAGTTATGCTGATGCGAAGAGATTTTTCAGGGAGTTCCAAGTAGGGGACCAGGTTTTGCTCAGAGTATCTCCTATGAAGGGGATTATGCGTTTCGGGAAGAAGGGGAAGTTGGCACCAAGGTATGGGGGCCGTTTCCTATTATTGAGCGGATCGGACCGGTTGCGTATAGACTTGGGTTACCGGAGCATTTGCATCGGATTCACGATGTGTTCCATATTTCCTCGCTGAGGAAATACCTTAGAGATAATTTGGCTCATTCTCACATTGCTGTGGGGGACATCGATCTCCAGCCGGATAGCTCCTACGAGGAGGGGCCGATTGCTATTTTGGACAGAAGCGAGAGGAAACTGTGGTCAAAGATAGTCCCGTTAGTGCGTGTTCAGTGGCGACATCACAATGTCGAGGAGTCCACATGGGAGCGCGAGGATGAGATGCTTATCCAGAGTTATTTTTAGCAGGTACTTTCTAGTTTCGAATTTCGGGACGAAATTCAGTTATTAGGGGGGAAGTATGTAATACCCCGTACTTTTGGCTATATTTATTTTTGGGATTAATTAATTGAATGTGAATTAATTGGGAATTAATTCGGATAAAATACTAGCAAGATGTGAGTTGGTATTTAACTATATTGAGCATATATGATGTTATATGAATATTGAATTATGAAAAATTTATCATGAGTTTGATATACGGCATTTTAGAAATTTTGTTGAGACGCGTGTGACCGCCGCGTCACGGTGTAATATTTTGATTATAAAAGTGAATTTAAATTCTTTAAACCGTATGGTCGTTTTGAGTGCGCCAACGCGTCCGGAAGGGTCGAGATAGTCAGAAAACACTAGCCGGGGGTGTAGTTTGGGTCCCGGGGTATTTTTAGGCCATACCGGCAATATAAAGGATATTTTGGTAATTTCGTATTTTTAGGAATTAAAAATGACGAAAATTAGAGAAGTAAATCTGATTGGGAATAGACCCACTAAACCCACTAACCAACCCATATTAACTCAACAAGCTACGGGGGTTGTTAGATTAGATTTTCTAAGTTTTCCCAAAACAAACCCTAGCCACCTTAAGCCACCATTGGAGAAGAAGCTTGGAGAGAGAGAGAGAGAGGGAATTCTGCAGAAAGAGAGAGGAAATCAACATCAAAATCAAAAATAAACTCAAGGCAAGTTATTTAAATTACATTCTTTATGCAGTGAATGCTTCTTCCATGCTAGAAATCTTGATAATCAATCTTATTTAAGAGTTAAAGGAAAACCCATGAAATTGGAAGTTATTAGTTTAATTTTGGGTATAGGTTTGCATGTAGAAACGTTGTTTGAAGATTGAATTCAGAGATTTCATATTTATGTGATGTAACAACGGATTAAATTCTGGGAATTTATGATGATAATAATCTAGGGTTTATGTTCTTGAAGAAAATTGGGGGAAAATGTAGAAACTTGTGATTTAATGATGTTTAGGATGTATTAATCCCTTAAAAGATGTTAGTGTATGACCTTAGCATGTTTTAGGATGATTAGAGAACTTAAAACATTGTTGGAACGAATTTTAGAGGAGATTTGAGGAGTAAGAATTGATGAAAATCGTAACCAAGAAATTCTGGGCCGAAACTGGTCTCTCGTTAGAAGACCTTCCCAGGTCGTTCGAACGAGCTCGTTCGAACGAGCTTCTAACGAGTTGACCAGTCGCTTCTAACAAGGGGAGACTTCGTTCGATACCTTCGTTCGAACGAACTGTATTTCGTTCGATACATTCGTTCGAACGAGATGTCGTTAGAAGGTACAGTTCGTTCGAACGAACTGGAATCTCGTTCGAACAGCCTCGTTCGAACGAGATTTCTAACGAGCTGGCAGTTTAGGCCTTTTTGGCCTGTTTTGATTTTTGGAGTCCCGTAAACTTGTTCGAGGATAGAGATAGCATTCCTTTGATGATATATGGATAGATTTGGGACTTTTGGGTTATTATGAGGAGTAAATTATATACGAGTGATTTAAATCAATGAACCGTTTGGGTTGAGACGTGAGTGTCTACTACGACGTGAGAATAGATTATGGCGCGTATGATTATAAACCGGAATCGTATAAAGTGTGTAAAGTATATATTGGTACTAGAATGAGAATAGTACTACAATTAAACTACGGGATTACTAAGACGTGTGTTTACTTAGTATTGGTATATGAATTGTGTGTATGACATACCTACCATACTTGCTATCACGGGAGGTTTGCGTTCGCTTAGGGCCCTCTAATCCTTGTGCTGCCCGGATTTAGACTGGTTACCTTGATGAACATAGGTCATAGAAAGACTTATTGGGATATTAATAAGTCCGCTGATCGTGGGAGCGTAGGTATGTGCGTGACCCATGTGATGTGACTGTGTTCGCCTCCATTATTTGTGATGTTGTTATTTGTGAACTATTCCTGAGAGATTCGGAATATGTAATCCTTATGTACGTGATGTACCGGGATGGATAGCAGAGTATGTGTGCACCGCAGCTTAGCTCTCGGGGTGCTTGTATTGTATATTTATGATGTGAATAATATACACTTAATTAATGGGAACCTTCATGTTAAAGTTGTGAAAATAATTACGGTATTGTTTCGAGAAAAAAAACATAACGGGTTAGCTGATAGAGTAATATATTGCATATTGAGCATCTGAGTTTACGTTAAACCCCTATTTAATTACGAGCGTTATAATGTTAATAGAACCGAGTAATAAGGGTAGGACCTATGACAGTCTAGCTAGATATGATGTCACTTAGCTAGTGGTTTGGGTCATTGTAGATGGGTACTTACGTTAGGAGTGCACAGTTAGACGAGAGGTGAGAATATCATGTGAGTGCACGTCCTAACATGTACTTTGCATTTAATGTTTTAAATGTTTTTAAAGCACTTGCAGGTTTTTAAAATATCTCCACATTCGGGCTCTGACCCGTTTGCTTTCAAATCTATTTTTCTTATAAAACCATTTTAGGTGCCCAGCCACAAGGACACCATGCATAGGATACTCATTCAGGTGACGAGCTGTAGCTGTTTGTGGAAGCTACAAGGATTTACTTGTATACGCTTCTATCATTTGGATTCCAGAGTCATTATCTATCAGTTGTAGGGCATGTTGCCCATTTCTATTAGAGACATCTTTCCATTACAGTTTTCAGACTTTGTCATGTATTGATTTAGTATTCAGTTTACTTATATTAGTTGTGGGATTTGTAGTGAGGAGTTTTCCTCCAGACTTTATTTACATTATGTGATGGTTATTCTATTTAGTTCATTATGGTGAATGGTGTTATTATTCTTTATTACACTTGTTGCATGTTAATCAGACTTTAAATAAAATTTGGCACTTACTTTTTAAATACTAGGTGGTTAGTAATAATAAAAATGTTTTCGACAGTGATGCTATTAACTGAGCCAACTTGGCATTTTGAATTAATTTAATAAAGGAGTAGCTACCCGGTATTTAATTAGTCGGGGTGTCACAACTTATAAATAAAGATTATGGAACAAAAGTTTTATTTGAGATCAAACTTATATTATGAGTTCTTATACTCTATCAAAAAGCTATCCAACCCCTTGTTTACACCTGAGTTGTTAGGGATCCAAATTTACATCATATTATGCTTCAAGATCCTTTTTTGGACACCTTTGGTGTTTTCTACATATTTTGAGAATCATTTCATATCGTTGACTTTGTATTTTTTGTTCACACATGGTGGACTCCGTGTTTGTGGTGTTGCAATGAAGGAGCGATGGAATCCATTGTTTGATTTGTAGACAATTGTTGAGATGTTCAGTGGATACTGAGGCATATGGGACTCACACGTTGTAGAAGTTTCATGGGTGGAATCCTGCATTGTCCTATAAAGAGAGGTTGAAGATTGATGAGCACTAAGGCTTGCTAGGGCATCAAGTCGTTCTATAAGTCTTATTCAGTGTAATTATTTATCATAGTGAATTTGTGTCGCTGGACCATCTGAGATTTTTATCGTTGTGGGGTTTCCTTGTACATTGGGTGTTGTGGTTGATTTATTTATTTTATCTCACACTCACCTAGATGCATGTTTAGGTTAAGATAAAACTGGTTAATATATTTAATCATCACTTGTTTAAAATCAGTGCAATGATTTACTTTGGTTTAAATAGCTTAATATTAATACTACATATGGAAAAATTAAAAATTGGATTTTGTTTATCCATTCACTATATCCCGCACCTTCAGTAATATCTTTTTTGTAGTTTGATTTATATTCTTAATCAACAGACCTTGGGGAAGTAGCTCTAACACTTAGCTTACTCTCACATAATCAAAGCTTCTCATTAATCTTGTCATTCACCTTCTCTATGCCTTGACATAACTTATGATGTTCATTGAACTTCTCTTAAAGTTGTTCTCTTTTTTTATCGGCATAACTCCTTTCTTCTACAGTTTTGTATCAATTGGTTTTGGACTCAACATCATTTTTCTTGACATTCTATACACCAAGGTAGTTTTGAGGACCAACCATTTCATCGATAGTGGTAAAAGTGATGAAATTGCATTCAATGGAATACTCATCATTTGAGTTGTTATCACTAGCGTTAAGTGTGAATTCATAGCCTTTTTTATTAATTATCATCCTCGGCCTAGCAGGACACTCACGTGCTATACACCCAAAAACTTATAATTCAAAGCAATTCACAGGGTCATAATTTGATTTCTCCTCAACTTGAGACTTAAGGTCACATATACCAGAAGACTTTTCTATCCCATTGGCCTTATAATTATCTCATCCTTTTTTATTGAATTTAAAATTTTGAGGATTGGATTTGAGATTTTTTTTGAATTTTTTGGTCAACAAGGAAAACTCAACCTCGTTCTCATTCGAGATTAAGGGATAACTCTTATGTGCCTACAACGTGATGCATTATCTTCGTTGGTCAGTGGACAGTTTTTTAACTCAAAGTTTTGTATGGATATTGTGATCTCTCATACCTTCATATTATCTATTCCATTAGTGACGTTTAGGGACAAAACATGGGGAAGGAACCTAGGTTGAGTAGCCTAAGGATTTTCCAAATTACCCTAGAGTGTGGGATATTCTTACCTAAATAAAAGTGACAGTTCAAGGTGTTGAAGAGTTTTGCGTAAAACTTATTGAATGTCTCATTTCTTAGCATCTTCAACAACTAAAACTGGGAGGCGAGATATTGGAGCTTCGAGACCTGAACGGTATTGGTACCCTCTTAGGTGGGTCGCAAAATGTTCCACGTATCCTTTGACATAGTACACATAGAGATCCGACGTAATTCTTCTTGGGTGTCTCCATAGAAAATCAAATCAAGTCCCCTAGAGTTGTAGTTTGCTAACCTATGCTTATACTTAGACCAAACTCCTCAAGTTCAGGGACAATAGTCTCTCCTAACTTAGTCGTTGGGTATTTCGACCTCCTAAATATGGTTAACCACACCCTCTTATCTTGAGAATTTAGAAAAATGCCATATAAGGCTTTTAGTACGCTCAGTTTATACTATAAAAAATAGGTTGACACGTGATCAACAGAACCTTAACATACATACCTTCTCTGGGTACATATTAAAAGGGTCTTTGATACCAATTTGAAATAGATACATACTTAAGGGTCTACATTAAATTAATTAATTACGTAATTAATTATTTCATAAGACAAATTAAAATCCTTTTTATTTCAACTAGTTTTCATTTTATTGAATGAAATTATTAGTCCAAATTTCATGCAAGTGATTATCAATGGAACAAATAAATAAATAAATAAATAAATAAATCAGAAACATCATACAAGTATTTGAGAGTGGAAAACCTCATAGGAAAAACCATTATCTCCCCAACTCTCAATCAAGTCCACTAGTATTGAATAATTTTTATAAGACTTAACATGGACATAAACACATCTTACATATATTACGACACTTCCTCCCACGTGGTCACTCCCTTGTGTTCTCCTCCTCTACATCTTCCTGTACTAGTGAGTGTTGTCCCAATCTAAGAACAAGATACACATCCTCCAAGGCCTCAGTATCTAATAACCTCATTTTATGACAATCTGGCCACATCTAGTCCACCGTGATAATCACGCACACAATTTCTCGTGCAATTATTCTGCTGATGTATAATATTTAAGGGATTGTAAACCTAAAGTCCAGCTTGAAGGTATTGAAATTGAAACTATCTCACACTCTTAAAGGGCTCTCTCAAACCCAAGAAGAGGGTTTTATAAAAATTGGGCCCAGTTCTTCGAAAGATGCGTTTACGAATTTACTTATGATGTGTAGTAGACAAACTTTACTAAACATCTTTCTTAAGAACACGAACCTCGTTCGAATGAGGTAACTTTCTATTGAGGTCCTCTCTTATGATTTTTTTTTCCAACCAAATCTCATAAATAAAAATCAAGGTCCTCAAACAAAAACTTCTTCTTTTGAGGTCCTTTTATTTGAAGCAAACTATCTTACGAGGTCACTATTTGAAAAATAGTGGCCTTGATAAAAAGTTAATTCCATTTGGGAATACCTTACTAGGACTCTTGTAAAATAAAAAATACATTAAAATCATTTTTCACTCCTTTTAAAATCAAGTTTTATCTTGTTAATTCCTTACTTAAATGATAAACTAAATAAATATAAAACCTAAAAACCTTACCAAACCTACGATCTCCTTTCATTTGAGTCTGGTACGATAATCTTTGTCACGATGATTTGTCATCAATGATGTGTAATTTTAACTCAATTGACTCGATACAAAGTCACTACGACACAAAATGTTTGTTTTGAAATAAAGCTAATACATATAAATCTAAGGAGTGTAAAACATGTCCTTACAAAGACTCTACTAAAATAATTTATAAATTGAAAAACATACAAAGAATACCCCATTGATATAAGATCATTGTCAAACCATGTACATCTTGTCTTCTTATGTTTGTGTGACATTTATTTCTCTCATTATTATTTTAATATTTTTGACTTGTGTGATTGTTGAATTTGAGAACAATAGGGTTTTCTACCTACAAAAGTAAGACATTAATCCCCTCAATAAATCTTGCATTCGCATGAGGTTTTTCCAGTAATTGGGTTGTCCTTGCGCATCCGCTATTATGTTTATTATCATTTAAATTTTTAGGAAGATTAAAATTTATATTATATGATAAATCATTGGTGATATATTGCATAGACCTTTGACAAAAATGGAAAATAATTTTAATTTGTGAATATTTGTTTCTCATTGAGCAAAGCACACTTTTAGTGGAAAATATCCTTTTTAACTTGGCATGTGCATCATCAGCGTTGTTATTCTACGGATTAAGATACAACATAATTATATTCTAACTTGTCCCCTTCATCACATAAATAGATTTGAGCCTCCTATTTTGTCACCTTAGACCATTATTCCACAACATATTTGTAATTGTCATTTGACATCCCAAATTTTTTAAAATTCATTTCAACATTTTATAGATGCGGAAGATACAAATAATTGCGTTTTCTCATGGAAACACGTGCTTCATTAGGGACAAATGTGTTGCGTCATATAGTTCCCTTAAGTCAGTCAATTATGACACCAATATCCCCCCTTTCTCAAATGATAAAAGGAAATATCAATGTAGAACATAGGGGAGGTCAATATTACTCCCATCATCTTAAACAGGGGCATGTCGAACCTATTGATTTATAAGTGCAATCCATTAACACAACACATGGAAATCACTATGCGAGAAGTATTGATCGAGGATAGGAAAAGAACATATCCTCCAACTCATTGGTTAGGGGATCATTAGGAGTCCAATAAATATAATGTCGATCATTAATAAGTTTTAGTAGTTACTCCACTATGGTCATCCATTCCATGTATTTATAATTAATCATGTTCTTTACATTGAAAATCATACACATACTCGACATATTATTTAGAGTATCTTCTTTAGTGTGTGTAGGACTTTTATATGTTTCACTCCACTACTAATCAGGTCGTTAGAACATTTAATCTCATCCCAACACAAATGGTTAACGTATGGGTTGCCGATTAGTGACTTAGAAATTTCGTGATTATGCACCCCACAAACCACTTTAACCTTCCACGAACCATCATGAATGGGGATACCTTTGATGTTAAACAAGAAATTTCACTTTTTGTTGTGGTAACCCTCTTGTATTTCTTTTTTTGTCATGTTTGTAACCACGATTTAACAATTACCTTTTGGCATGATCTCAGTACTCTTCAAACCATTCGTAACCCATGGTTAATCTTTCCCTCATCCACGGGTTAGAGTTTTAAACTTTAGGGTGACAATGACTACCCACATCTTCTTTTAATGAGACTGAGCCAAAGTTATCATTGTTGTTCGATTGAGAAATACATAAAACAAAGGATTTATATAGTAGCATTGAATTTATAATAAACAATAATTGAAATAATTAAGTTCAGCATTTATGTTTCCCACGTAGCATAAGGCATCAATGTCAAACCACAATTTGCTATCACTATATAAATAGTCATATTACAAATCAACATATATTCAATAGTTAATTTAAATGTGATATAAAGTATTTATTGACAAACAACTGATATCATACTAAAGTATTTGATGAGACAAAACCAAACATGTAGCCTAACAATATATTCGGCGTCACTACACTGAGTTTGTTTGTCTCTTTTGGTAGTCCATTACCAAGTTTGGAGTAATATATGATGATTTAGGACCAAATGTATCAAGTTTAATTTTGAACTATTTTTTATCTTGTTTGGTGATGAAATGTTGAATTTGGCCACGTGAGCGACATTATGTCATTGAATGAATTGGGTCCGTATTTTTAAGTTTCCAACATTAAACATGTGTTCATTAGTTTTTATAATGATTTAAGTAAGCAATATAAATATTTATATATGTCAATAAGTCCATCATTAAGTTTTCCTTTACATCCAATTCTTCATTTATGTTGAAGCAGGGGTTTTCAAACTGCATTGCTATCATTCGACAATTGGAAGCAATTTATATTACCTTTTTGAGCTTGGTAACAACAACTATGATGTTAATTTTGAAATATTCAATTAAAATGATCTAAGAACATGGAGGGGTGCCGAAGAAGTTGAAGGGCTGAAGGTTGTTGTAAGAGATTGATGCTTTGGTTCGAAATATGGGTTTTTAAATTGTTATGTTTTTATATGTTTTATTGTTCTTTTATTTTTATGTTTTTGTATTTTTTTTCCTTAACTGATACATTATGTGTTCTAATACTCGTGAAATGGTAGTAAGTGATCGAGGAAATAAAAATTATGAGTGATTTTAAAATATGGGAACCTACTATCAACTTATAGGGACACACGTTTTGAATTTCAAAATAGTAAGTGTAGGTGGTAAACCTTGGAGGCCCAACTTTCAACAGACCAAATAGTCTTAACATGTTGCCCTAGTCAAATTCAACGTTGCATGGATAAACACAAGAATATTTCACGTGAATACTTGAAGACTCGTTTCGTTACCTACATTGTCGGAGGAGATAAATAGGAATCACCAGTGAACCAATGAGGAGCTATGAGAGTTTTTCATACAAGTCAACCAATTTTTAACTACTATAAATACAAACCTCTGACAAATTAATAAAATTGAGAAATCCCTCCATGGAGGTAGACAATTGCCAAACCACGTAAATATTGTGTGTTGCACCCATGTCTTTACTCTTTCAATCTTTTCTTTATTTAGAAATATTTAATTGTGATTTCTTGCACTCACAATTGGCGGCGTCAATGGGAACGATTCTATTTTCTAAAAAATAACTTGAAACCAAAGAGTGAACTTGATTTCACCCATAAGAGTAGCTTTCTGAGAAGAGAAATGAACAATCTAGATCATCACAGATCTCACGGCTTGTCGGCGCTTATGGATAATAACTCCACCAGCAAGATGAGAAAACTCGCCTCCAAATGGAGGAGAATGCACATATCCAACAACGATTGGAGAAGATGAAGTAAGAATTCCGTGAGGAAAATTATAAACGCCTTGGTCGGACTCCTAGCCCTCAGGTGAACTAAACTCTCAACCAAGGAAGGAGTATTGGAAGGGAGTAGGATCATGATCAGGATGAAGAACAACACAAACAGGACATAAGAAGTTTAATCCGAACATAGATGGATCATCACCCAACATATTGTGGAGTAAGTAATGACTCTATAGAATCACAACGATGCGCTTATGTGTCTAATATTACCATCAGCCTAGGAGATGTCACCCAGAAGTGGTTCGAAAGCATGCCCCATATGTCGATTAAAAGCTTCAAGTCCCTTATAGAAGCATTCACAACTCTCTTTATAATCAGCATCTCGCATCCGAAGAGGATGGAATCTCTCCTCATCATGAGGAAGAAACCGCAGGAGACATTATGGGAATACGCCAAACGCTACTGGGAAACCTTCAATGAGGTGTAAGATTTCTCAAGCAGGTGGTCGCAATATCATTCAATATTAGTTTGCCTCCTCTCTCCATGTTGCATTAATCTCCCACCAATAAGGAAGTAAACACCATCGATGATATCATGTTGGGGATTGGGAAGTATTCTAAGGTGGAAGATGTGGTCAACCTCATCTAAAGAGAAACTGGTCGTGCGAAGGCGACCAAAGGAAACGATAAAAAAATACCCCAAAGAAGGGGAACAAATCAGAATCATCCAAGGCATTCCAAGACATTGTCATATTTTTCAAGGAACCAACTTAGAAAATCCTGGGTAAGATCAAGGACCAGTAATTCCTTAAATGGATAAAGAAGATGGGAGGTAATTCGAGTAATAGGAATAACACACTCAGATTCGCCTACCATAGGATAACGAACACAAGACAGAGAATTACAAGGCCCTAAAATCCCATATGGAGAGTTAGCCCGGGTAGGGCATTTGAACGAATATATTGAGAAGAATGTTGATCAGTTCGCAACCCATGGTGACCCAGAACCAGATAGTGTACTGGACAATAAAGTAGGGCATGAGTTTTTTTATTATTCATGGGGCCTTTGACCCTAACAAGATACAGAGCAATGCAACTCGAATGGAACTGATAAAGGTTACGACGTAATGGAGGCCTTTTAGATGGATCCCGCCAAAAGCCAAGCTGACAAACGCAAGTGATCAGAAGATGTTGATTACAACGAGCACATAGTATTCATGGAAGAAGATTTGATCAAGATAAGAACCCCATAACATGATGCCCTAGCTATCGCTTTCAAGATTTCAAATTGGGATATTTCAAAATCTCAAACTCAAGATGACAGACTTGAAGGAAATGACTGTTCCACTGGTCGACTTCGATAGGAAGATGATCATACCATTGGGAAAAGTAGTTCTTCCTATAAGGGCATAGAACATCTCTAAACTCATTGAGTTTCTGATAGTGGACATTGACTCACCTCACCATGCCATCCTTGGGAGAGGGTGTTGTACGCCATGAGGGTGGTACCCTTAACCTACCATAAAAAACTCAAATGCATTACATAGCAGGGAATAGTGGAGATCATAGGCGATCAGGCCACTATTCGAAAAGTTCTACATCGCTGCCATGAGGTCTAAAAAAAAGAAAAGAAGAAAGAAAAGGAAGCCATCCCCGAAACATCTCAGGATGGAGCCACTCCATTCAAATAACAATTAAAGTATGAAAGACTAATGGTAGAAGAGACGAGAGTTGACCCCATAAACAGAGTTATGGAGAAACTGTAGGTAGTAGTTTTTTTTATGAGATTTGACTAGAGAGGAAGTTTCTAATCAGCACTACTTGTCCGGCCAAGAAAGGAAGGATTTAATTGAAGAACCTAGATGTTTTCGCTTGGGATCCATATGACATGTAAAGGATTAATCCCAAAGTTACTTGCCATCAACTTTACATTGACGAAGCATTTTCACCGATCACCCAGAAGGCTCGTCGCAGTGCCTTAGAGAAGGCCAAAGCAGTGGAAAATGAGGTAGGAAAACTTTTATAGATAAGGTCTATTAGAGAAGTTCAATTCTCAAAATGGCTTTCAAACCCGGTGGTGGTCTGACAAAGCAACGACAACTGGAGAGTTTTTGTGGATTCACTTACCCCAATAAAGCTTATCCCAAAAACATCTTCCCTCTGCTTAAAATAGATTTGTTGTTCGACGTCATAACAACCCATGAGAAGTCGAGCTTCCTATATGCTTACTCGGGGTACCACCAGATCCCACTCTTCGGCCCCGACCAAGATAAGACTTCATTTATCACCCCACTGTTATAAGTTCATGCCTTTTGGCCTTAAAAATACTGGAGCCACATACCAGGGATTGGTTGCTTAGATGTTCAAAGAACATATGGGATAAATTTTGGAGGTATGAATTGATGAAATGGTCGTCAAGATTAAGTGCGAAGACAATCACCTTGATGACTTAGAAAAAGATTTTGGAATCCTTGGTCACTATTAGATCAACATCAATGTGAGAAAATGGTCCTTTAGGGTCCAGTTTAGAAAGCTCCACTGCTAACTAGTCAGCAAAATAGGGATTAAAGCAAACCCTGACCAGATAGTTGCGATCAATAACGTTCAGTCATCGAAGACATTACGAGAAATATAAAAGCTAATTGGGATACTGGAAGCTTTGAACCATTTCATCTCCAAGTCATCCGATCATTGCAAACCATTCTTTAAACTGCTAAATAAGGAGAAAGGCCTCACTTAAAATATTGAACGTTCAAATGCCTTTAAAAAAAATCAAGTCTTAACTATGCAAACCTCCTATGTTAGCCATTCCAGATTTATGGGACCCTCTCTACCTTTACCTAGCAGTTTTAGGCCATGCAGTCAGTTCAACCTTAGTTTGCGCAAAAGCAAGAAGACAGTCCCCTATTTACTACATCAGCAAGACACTTCTGAATGCCAAGCAATGTTACCTCCCATTAGAGAGGTTGGCCTACTCTTTAGTCATCGCCTCTCAAAAGTTAAAACACTACTTTGAGGCCTATTCGATCATAACTATCACATCCTTCCCCCTTAAAGTTGTTCTGCGCAAGGCTGACCTATTTGGACGCATGTCCAAATGGTAAAGTAAACTTAGGAGGTTTGATATACACTATTAGATAAGAACAACAATCAAGGAATAGGTGCTGGCCAATTTTATAGTCGAATTTATGGGAGAAGAAGCACATAATGACCAACAAGTTGTGGACTAGTTGAAAGATAGTGGCCTTGATCAATCTAGGAAATGGACATTGTATATAGATGGTGCCTCCAACTTAAAAGGGGTAGGAGTAGGAATTGTGATCATCATATCGGAGAATGCCATGATCGAGCAGGAAATTAGGCGAGGCTTTAAAGCATCCAATAACGAAGCTGAATTTAAAGCCCTCATAGCTAGACTACAAAAATCTCAATTGCTGGGGGAAAATCACCTTGAAGTGTATTGTGATTTAATGCTGGTGTCCAACCAAGTTACTATAGACTTCAATGCCAAGGAGGAAAGGATGTTAACATACCTATAGGTGGTTCGCGATTTGATATCAAAATTTGAGGAAGTCCATGTTCAGCAGTTCTCATGGGGGCATAACAGCCACGCCAATGCCTTAGCATCCCTAAGTTCAGTAGTGGACTCAAATTTAATGAGAACAATTGAAGTGGAATTCCTCAAAAAACCAAGCATTATGAAGACGGCGGTCTCTAAGAACGTTCTAGTCGTAAAAAAGGTCCAAGCTAGATGGATCGGATAATTGCCTATTTGCAGAATGATACTTTACCGATTGGCAAAAAGCAAGCTCATCAAGTCAGGATAAAAGCTGTGGTTCTATCTCTCACCTGGAGGAATTTTTTACAGAAGATCGTTCACAGACCCTCGCCTCCAATGTATTCATCCAAAAGACGTTGACCAAGTTCTTTATGAATTACATGATGGGATTTATGGGAGCCACGAGGGAGGAAGGTCGCTTGCTTTCTAAGTAATCAAATAAGGCTATTTTTGTCCATATATGAAGAAAGACGCATGTGCTTACATCCAGAAGTGCAAAAAGTGCCAAAAGTTTTCCCTTGTGCTTCACCAACCATCCAATGACTTAAAGTCACTAACTAGTTTATGGTTGTTCTCCCAATTGGGTTGGATATTGTAGTGCCACTCCCAAATGCGCCAGAAAATCTCCACTATCTATTGGTCAGCACATATTATTTCACAAAGTGGATTGAAGAAGAGCCACTGGAGAACATCAGAGACACTGATATGATCATATTCACCTGGAGTAACGTCATAACACACTTTGGGGTATTCAGGACAATCATCACGGATAATGACACACAGTTTGAAAGCGGACCTTTCTAAGATTTCTACAATGACCATGGAATTAAACACCATTTTAGTTCTGTGGCCTACCCACAAAGAAATGGCCAAGCAGAGGCTTCCAGTAAAATGAGGCTCGATGACTTAAAGAAGAGGTTAGAAAGAGTAAAAGGAGCTTGGGTGGATGAGCTTCCCCGTGTTCTCTGGGCATATCTTACTACACTGAGGAGGCCCACTAAGGAAACTCCCTTCACTCTAACTTATGGAATCGGATTTGTAATCCCCCTGGAAATTGGTCTGCCAACCATGAGGTCTATTATTTTTTAGCAATGTTTGAATGACGAAGTTATGAGCACTGAACTTAACTTAACATAAGAGCGAAGGGAACATGGCATGATAAAACTAGCCTCCCACTAACAACACTTATCCAAGAAGTACAATAAGGGCATCAATCCGAGAAATTCCATGTCGGCGATTATGTCCTCAAAAAAGTCCTCGACAACGCTAAAAATCCTTCGGACGACAAGTTGGGATCTAACTAGAAGGGACCATTCAAGGTGATCAGAGGTGATCTGTAGGGAACTTATAATTTGGAAATAATGGAGGGCAGGGAGATACCTATAGCTTAGAATGCAACTAATCTCAAGAAGTTTTACTTTTTAGTGCACACTTGCTTAAGTTTAAATTATTTCTAGCGTACTTAATTTTCGTAAATTTTTATTTCAGAACTTATGATGCTCGCAATTTGATTCAACATTTTTATTAAAAGCCCAAGTGATTCAATTAATTACTTAGAATTGTTCCAAAATGGCAGGCTTACATTTTGAAAAGATGATCAAAGTGTCGATTAGCATTACCTTAGCTTATTTACAATCGCGACTTGGTTAATTAAAATTAAACCTAAGGTCTCTAGGTCGTTGTCATGAAAACACAAAGACCTCATGAATCACCCCAGCAAACAAAAAACCTATGGGGGATCCCTAGGCATTGAATGAACCCGACTTTGTTCAGATAAAATCTTGAACGGGTGGATGACCCTTAAACCAGATGTAATTTTCCCATAGTTTGTTCTAGGCCTAAGGTTGTGTTACTATACAACCTAAAAGGTAAGAAAAGACAATAAAACTTATGCCTGTCATAATGGAATGGAAAAATATAAAATATGATATTAAATAAACAACTTGTTAAAAAAAGTCATAGGTTACAAAAATATCATTTACAATAGCAAAACTGCAAAATAAGATAACATGTTATGAGCGGCTACCGAGAACAACAATAATGGCTCTTCATCAGCTGTCATCAGGGTTCAGTCATAACTCATCATCATTCTCATGAGATGACAAGTAGCTCTTAGCCAGTTGAAGAGGAGCAGCGTCTAATGGAACCCAGGTTTTTTTCACCGCCAAAGGGTATATATCGATAAGCTGGAAATTAACTTGATATGTATATCATAGTTGAGGAACCTTCAACACCCCTAAGGCATTTAGCCAACCATGTTTATAGGCTATGCTCTTTTACCCATCTAACCTAATAAGGGCATCCGCCCAACCTTCCTCATAACTAGCAGACCACGCTGCCTGGGGACCCATTTTGAACAGATATATCAATTAGGGTTGTAAACGAATATTCGAAAATTCGCATCTGGTCGATATCCGAATCCGAATTTGCAGATATTTATATGCGAATACGAATATTGATACTCTATAAAAATATCCAAGAAAATGGATACGGATACGGATAGTACTGGTATCCGATACGGATAGTCTGTATCCGATGTAGAGTATCCATGTTACCGAATATCCATTTTACCAGATATCCGTATCCGTCAAATATGTGTTTAAAATATTACTAATAATATTAGTATTAGTATTACTAATAAAATAACATTAAAAAAATATTAATCGTTTATTCCCTAAAACAAAACAAACCCATACTCCACTCAAAACAAAAACACCCTAAAGTTATTTTATTGGATATATTATAAAATGCCATGTATTATTATTTTATTGAGTTTATTATCATGGAGTTACACTAAAGTTACAATACACCCTATCACACACAACACACACCCTCTAAAGAACATATACTCCACTCAAAACAAGAAAAAAACCCTAATTCATCTCATTTCTCTTTCGTACAAAATAAGAGAAAAGAAACCCTTATTTCACTCCACAGAAAACCCTCATTCTGCCACCCCCCCCTGCACCACATCAGCCCACCGCTGCTCATCAACCTCTCCACTGAGCATCAACTCCCCCGTTGCGTATCCCCTCCTCCTACAACAGAAAGTTAGCAACAACAAGTACATACAAAATACAAATACAAATACAAATACAAATATATAACTGTGTATATATATATATATATATATATATATATTGTTCATGTGGTTGTTCATTAGTTTTCTTAATTATAAATAAATGTACGAGAGAAACCAAAAGGTAAAGAGATGGTTTTTATTGTGATGAAAACTGAAGTTAACAATAGGTATATTATATACAAAATAAAAATGTATACTTTTAAAAAAAAATATCAGTATGTTTTGAAGACTAAAGGTCCATGAGGTTATCCTTCTCAATAAATTTGATTTAATCTAAAAGGTACATATTTATATCAATTGTTATGGAATGCTACTATTATTTTTTTTGGATGGCTTTAAGCTTATATGGTTGTAAAGTATGGATGGATTTAAGCCATATTATCATTATGGAATGCTACTATTATTATGGAAGCCATAATTTTTTATGTTAGGAGGTAGTAATTTTGTTATATATTTATTTGAATTGGATTAGATATTTTAATAGTTATGTTTTACGATGGCTAAATAATGAAAAAGGATACGGATATTATCTGAATCCGAGGTATCCGAGCAGATACAGATATGGATAGTTGTTTTAACTATCCGGGCGGATACATATACGAATAGTGCATCCAGATAGCGGATATGAATATGAAAAATATGGTATCTGATCCGTATCCATCTGTTTACCACCCCTAATATCAGTTTAACAATGTCACAGCTAAGGCCCGTAACCATAACATGGTCTTTTAGACTACTATCCTCTGTTTCAGCGAGCTTCTTCTTAAAATTATCATTTTCAGCGAGGAGGAGGACCCCAAATCTCCACTGTCCTTTGATCCAGCCAGATGAGCTTTTAAGGGATTCACTTTTTCTTCCATATGGGTGCCCACATCCCCCAAGTCTTTCACATCGTCTTTCATCTTGGCCACTAAGATAGATTGGTCTTTGTTGGCACCGATCATCTTTTTCAGGGCCTTACGAACAGAGACAAATGTTCATTAAGCTTGGGTACTTTCATCTCAACCAAGGAGGACATTAAGATTGTCAGCAAAAGAAGGAATGTCCTCAACAACATGTGCATACTGCATGAAGTAACAACAAAGGAGGAATATTCAGTAATGATTCAAGAAAAAATTGAAATTCACAAAAATCTTTCATTAATAATACTTAAAATAGGCAAAGCCCTTACAAATAGAGACCAGGGAAAAAAGAGAGCATATACGACTAATCGTTCCTAACTAACTTTTCTTGCTCTTCACCTACTCTTAGGTCTCTGGGGCCTTGCCCTTAGCAGCCGCATCAGTGGTCTGGTTGGCTGAGGCATCTGTGATGGCCTCCTCATCAGTCCTTGGTAGAGAGCTAAGATTATGCTTGCCAAAGAGTTATGAGTTAGTAGGAACATTTGTCTTCACCAAAGAAGCATCCTAGCCCTTCTTGAATTTAGACTTCCTGCTGTAGGCTAATTGGCGCTCGTCACCCTCAAAGGCCTCAGTGTATCCCTTATCATATCTGGCCTCCCTCGGCGAGGAAAGGTAGTCATATTTTTTCTTTAAATGATCACGCTTGGCCTTGAATTAGTCATTGGCGACCTTTAGTTGGTCATGATTTCTCTTCAGTGTGAGCATGTCATCACTGGTGGACTTCTTCTCGTTATTATAAGCCAGACAAGGGCGGCTTTCTCGAACTTTTATAGAGCTACCGTTAGATCATCATTGATTTTGGATTAATCTAAGCGGCTGTCCAAAATGGAAACAAAGCCTACCACAAACTGCAAATGAGTAAACAAGTAACATGTTAAGAACATAAAAGAAGAACCCAACAAATCCAGAGCAGAAAAAAAATTATCTTACCAAGGATAACGCCTGAGTGGCGTGGGATGAAAGCTGCTTGTAAGATAGTTGTTTGATTTGCTCACGATTAGTGGCGATCACAACTGTCGCCATCAACCGCAATATAATTTCTGGACATGGGAGTATATTCAATTGTAACCCATTAGAGAATTGAATAAGTTTACTAAACTCCTCCAAGTTCTTCTCGTTGATAAAATAAACCATTTTCACAGAATAAGAGAATAAAAGAAGAATACGCAGCGAGTATAAGCAAAAAGAATGACGAAGATAGAAAAACAAGGAAAACGAAGAGGACTTACAGAATGAACTAAGGGAAAAGGAGCTTCAAAGAGTCTTTTTGAGCAAGAGAAGGAAGCAAAATGACGATACATAGTTTAAATCAAGTGAGGATCGAGTTCCAAGAGTTCAATCATAAGGAACAACACTCAAGAATAATTTTGGCTATTCATTTTTGTCCATGGCCCAGCACACCCTTGTCGATTTAAAATAATTACGAACGCATCGGTGCACATATCTCAGACTGGATTCAACTTGGGCCAACAAAAGATGTAAAATTATTTGGTCCATCTTTGGTAAAGAATTTTAGGGGCAAATGTGGGTGGTAAACCTTAGAGGCCCAATTTTTGATAGCCCTACTAGGCCTAATACGTTGCCCGGACGTTGTATGGATAAATACAAGAATATATCACGTGGATAATTGGAGACTCGTTTGGTTACCTACATTCTCAGAGGAGATAAATAGGAATCACCAGCGAGCGAATGAGGATCTAAGAGAGTTTTTCATACAACTTAACCACCTTTTAACTACTATAAATACAACTCTCACCCCGGGATAATGAGGCATGTAATTCTGAACCTCTCATGAAATAATAAAGGAGAAAGTACTCTTAGGTCCCTCACAGACAAATTTTAAACACTAAAGGGATTTTAACAAATTTTAAACACTTAGGGCCACAAATTCTCTACTTGTAGAAGTCCATGCTAGTGGCATAACAAGTGGAACTAATTATAAATTGTCCTTAAATGTTTAAAAATTGTTACCAAGTGACCTAATTGTAAATGGCCCATTAATTAAAGCTGAGAAACCCCTCTGTGGACGTAGGTTGTTGCCGAACTACGTAAATATTGTGTCATGCTCATTTCTTTACTCTTTCAATCATTTTTCTCTTTAGAAATATTTAATTGTGATTTCTTGCACTCATAGTAAACATTAGAGCTCTGTATGCATATTTGTGGATAATAATTAGGGTTGTTAATGAATTAGGTTTTGATCCGGATCCCATCCGTTTAACTGGATCCAATTATTCGATAATCCGTCTATCCATTTACTAAATGATCAGATATGGATTAATATCAACTCGATTCGATCATAATCCGATTTAATATATATATATATATATATACACACACACACACAAATTCGGTATAATTGATCGATGATCTGTCGGATTATCGGATCGAATCCAAATTCATTAACAACTTAACAAATTATATTATAATCACTTTTGATTTGGTTCGAATCGAAGGTGTTTATACTACTATTTGTGCAATATTAATTGTGTATCAACAACTTATTATTTTTAGATTCTTAGTATTGCGATTAGGGGTGTGCACGAACCCGAATAGACCGAGTGGACCGAAAAAATTGAACTGAACATACTTTTGCGGGTTTTTTTAATTCGGTCTTCATTCGGTCAAAAAATATACAGGATCGCTTAATTCGGGTCGGTCTCGGTCCTGGATTATAAAAAGAGGTTTTGGACCGGACCGAACCGCTTTCATTATATATATATATATATATATATATATATATATATATATATATATATATATATATATATATATATTAATTTCCTCACATGCACGCACCCTTTCAAAGACCCAAACCAAGTCAGTTAAGAGTCCCAAACATTTAACCCTACTTCTCTCTCTCTCTCTACGAAACCCTCCCTTGAGTCCCTTCATTCCCTCTCTGCCGCCGACAGGCAAACCCCCTCCCTCTACGAAACCTGCCCCTTCCCTTTCCTCTACGAAACCCTTCCATCCCCTCCCTTCTGTCCTCCTGCACAGCAAACCCTTTTGTTAGGGTAACACGCAGGCTCGCAGCAAAGAGGATAACATGGCGGCGGCGGCGATAGGTAACACGCAGTAACTCGATTTTTTATGTTCTGTTAGTTTTGTTTTAAAGGTATATAAAATGGGGCACCCAAAAGTTTTGCTTTAAAAATAGAGTTGTTTTTTAAAAGAAAAGTCCTGGTTTTTTAAAAAGAAAATAGTTGTTTTAATGCAGATTTTAATAAAAAAAACATGTGCTGTTTTTTAATGCAGTTTTACATGTGCTGTTTTTTTAATAAAAAATGTAGTTTTACAAAAAAAAAGTATTGATTTTAATAATAAAAAATGTGCTGTTTTTTATTGGTATGGATCAAATAGGACCGAGACCGAATACGAACCGTTTGAAAATCGAATAGGACCGAGACCGATAATTCCGATCCGATTTCGGTCCGTAATTTTTTAGGACCGATTAATGCGGTCCGGTCCCAAAAATATCCAAAAACCGGATCGGACCGGACCGCGCACACCCCTAATTGCGATAGGATATATGTTATTGGGGGCCTTAAAATATATAATTTTGGGTTAAATATGAAAAAATTTCTCAAATATTTTTTTAATACACATTTAGTTTAAACGTTTTATTTTGTACCGAAAAGTCCCTTATTCTTTTACTTGTAAAGGTGCGCGACATAGTAAAAGACTTTTTGAAGCAAAATAAAAAAACTTGAATTATACGTGTATTAAAAAATGTTCGAGAGATTATTCTATATATAATCCCATATTTTTTTCTATTAACATAAAAAGGTGGGTAGCCGAGTGTGAGCCGAGTGAAGGGCGAGTAAACAAATTAGCTTAGTGTAGAAGGTTGATGTAATTGCAAATTGCACTTGGCAATTGACGCCGTGTAGGCAGTAGACACGTTGGTCTTGTGTACCCACCGTCTTACCCGTGTTTGGCCAATGGAACGTGTAAGCCTCACAAATGAAAAATACCTGCGAAAATCCCAAAACGGTGGAATTCATTTTTGGACAGAAAATAATATATAGAAACCAAAAAGAGAGAAGGGGGAAAAAGCCGAAAAACAAAAAGAAAGCCAAACCAAGAAAAAGAAAAAGGCAAAGGGGCAAAAGCAAGGAAAGCGAAATGAGAGAAACACAAAGACAATGTGTTTGTATGAACCTATGAATGACACTCCCCACCCCCTGCTGATGGCGTGATTTACTTTTGCTTTTTCTCCTCGACAGGAATCTTTGAAAAATCGAAAGCTTCCCAAACAAAGGAATTTCAAACAAAAATAAAAAATATAAAAGTTTTACTTTTGATTTCGCCACTCCGTTTAGCAAGAGCACAGGAAAGCCACTGAAGTGACGTCTGCTAACAAGGGCAAACTTGTCTTTCTCATTTGTGTCCGTAAGACAAGTTAAGCATCCAACGGAAAAAAAAGTGTATTTCGGAGAGAGAAAGATTTTATATTTTGTCTATCAATTCTCTCTCTCTCTCTCTCTCTCTCTCTAACTCTCACTGTCCGTTGAGAAGCATACTAAAATCTCACACTCTCACCGTCTCGTACTCTTCCAATTCTCTCTCTATTTCTTTCTCTCAAATGCCTTAACATGATCAAAGTGCGAATTGCACAACCCCACCATTGGTTATGAATCCGACCACCGAGCCGCCACCAGCGCAGCCACACCGCTCCTCCTTCACTTGCGACCGCCACCCTGAAGAACAGTTCACTGGCTTTTGCCCCTCATGCCTTTGCGAACGTCTCACCACCTTAGACCAATCCTCCGCTTCATCTTCCCGGAGACCCTCCACCTCCTCCGCCACAACCTCCACCGCCGCTGCCGCACTTAAAGCCATCTTCAAAGTGCCCTCCTCCACATCCACATCCACATCGATAGCAGAACCCAATAACAAAGCCAAAACCAAAACTTCTTTCTTTCCGGAACTCCGGCGTACTCAATCCTTCTCCGCCTCGAAAAACGAAGGCTTCTCCGGCGTCTTTGAACCCCAACGTAAGTCCTGCGACGTTAGAGTTCGTAACACGCTTTGGACTCTGTTCAGCCTTGACAACGAAACTAAGTGTTGTTGTTCACAACTTAATCACTCAATTAACCCCGAGTGTCGAAACATAGTACTGGAATCGAAAGAAGAGGACGAAGAACACGAAGAAGTCGAGGAGGAGGAGGAGGAGGAGGAGGATGAAATTAGAGTTGTAGAGGAGGAAGAGCCAAATACCATAAACGCCACCGAAGAAATAAACGAAGAGATTGTTGAACAAGTTGAGGAGGATGTGAAGACCATGAAAGACCACATAGATCTAGATTCTCAGTCCAAGAAACCAGGTTCCAGTTTCTGGTCAGCAGCCTCAGTTTTCAGCAAGCAATGGCATAAGTGGAGACGAAAACAAAAGCTAAAGAAGAGAAGCAACGGCGGAGACTCAGCCGCATTGCCGGTTGAAAAGCCCATTTCAAGGCAATACCGTGAGACGCAATCGGAGATCGCTGATTACGGGTTTGGACGGCGATCCTGCGACACTGACCCGAGATTCTCGCTGGATGCGGGTCGGATGTCTCTTGATGATCCTCGTTATTCCTTCGACGAACCTAGAGCTTCTTGGGATGGATACTTAATGGGCCGGACTTTTCCTCGTCTTCCGCCCATGTTATCTGTGGTCGAAGATTCTCCGGCTGTGCATGTTTCACGCTCTGATAATCAAATTCCAGTGGAAGAACCTTCCATGAATTGTATCAACGAGGATGAAGCAGTCCCGGGGGGATCCCTTCAGACGAAAGAGTATTATTCAGATTCCTCTTCCAAACGGAGAAAGAGTCTAGACCGCTCAAGTTCCATAAGAAAGACGGCTGCTGCTGTTGTCGCAGAGATTGATGAAATGAAGGTCGGTTCGAATGCCAAAGTGTCACCTGCAACTATTGATTACGTCCACGGGCCTAAGTTGGTTGGGGGTGACAGAGAGAGAGATTTGAGAGAATTTTCCCACTCCAATTCATTGAGGGACGATTGTTCGGAGACGTTTGAGTTGGGTTTTAGAGATCATGCGTCCGTCATTGGGAGTGGGGAGCAGAAGGGGCTGAAGAAGTCGCGACGGTGGAGCTGGAACATATGGGGTTTTATTCAGCGGCGTGGGGGAGGTGGGAACAAGGATGATGAGGAGGAGCGATTTAGCAGTAGAGGAAATGGGGTGGAGAGGTCTTATTCGGAATCTTGGCAAGAGCTGAGGAGAGATGGGAATGGGAATGGAGAAGCTAAAGGAGGGTTTAATCCTAAAAATTTTAGAAGTAATAGTAGTGTGAGCTGGAGAAATTCGTATAACATGGGCGGATCATACGGTAGCGGGAGGAGATCGAGTGTTGATATTAATGGACATGGAAATGTAAATGGGAATGGGAATGGGAATGGGACTGTGAACGGGAACGGGAACGGGAATGGGAAGAAGAAGAAAGATGAGTTTGTGTTGGAGAGAAATCGGAGTGCAAGGTACTCGCCCAACCATGTGGATAATGGCCTCTTGAGGTTCTATTTAACGCCATTGAGGGGTAGTAGAAGAGGTGGTGGACTGGCTAAGAATAAGCCAAATAACGCTCATTCAATTGCAAGAAGTGTACTGCGACTGTACTGAGATGGAAGGAGGTCCTTAAGGTGGTCTTTTGGTTTAATCTCGCTTTTAATTTTTTTTAATGGCATTTGTTGTGTAAATCGCACATGCCCTTGTATTCTTGATGGTTGTTTTGCCTAATGGTACTTTGCATTGTGAGTTGCATGCTTCATTTGAGTAGTCCAAAACAATAATATTCTCCGCTGCTTCATGTTAATTGACATTGAAATGTGTTTTTGCTTTATTTGGAATGAAAATTTATCCACCTCTATAGTGTAGATTTGTCTGTATGTGTTTTTTGCTTTTGAACGCCCATACAGGACCTGGTTGAAGTTGGCAAAAGTTTTGTGATTGATGAATGATTTAAGCATTGTTTCCATTCAAAACCAACAAGATATATTTGGATGTTGCTATCAACTAATCAATGAAAACTACTGTGCTTTTTTTTGGTTATTTGTTGTTAGTGACTTCACTACTTTTTATACTGGCATAGAGAAGACCTTGATTTTAAGTCTACAAAAATAGAAAGTTAGCATTGAACCCACATTAAGCACGCCATTGTTTTTTACTAAATGAACTTACTATCTTTATTTACCAACATCATGTTGGTTATATAATCTGATATGTAACAGGTAGTATGGTAAAGACTCGAGTAGGAATTGATTAGCAAGTACCTAAATATCACCTGGATTACTCCATGTATATTCTATATTATTGCCTCCAGTAAAAAATTATATCACCCCCCCTTCTCTCCATGTGTCTCTCTAACTAGTAATGGGATGTATCTTCATTCTTTCCCAATTTTTCTTATGCAAGTAGTTTTTGATTTGATTTTTCAGGATTGAAGTTAAAAGAATGGGACTTGGAATGCTTGATGATCAATGGTTGTTCCTCGGAAGCCATGGGGAAACCAGGTTTGTTGGCTGTTGTCCAGGTAAGAATAACAAGTCATTCTCAGCTCAACAGAGGACCTGTGCCAAGGATCTCGTTATATTTCTCCCGCTGGGCGCATGTCATATGAGCATCCTGGTCCTGTTCTAGCTGAACTGAGTGATTGAACAGGGGGCTGAAGACACTGGTAGATACAATGTCCTGAAGAAGATACACATGCCAAAACTTTATTCCAAAAACACTTGTACAAAAGGCTACTGCAATCAGAATACGTAGTACCCATTTCCAGCCTGTTATAATTCATAATAGCTCAGTTTTTTGCTGCATGCTTTTTCTCTTTTCTTTCTACTTATCTTTAATTGGGGGTCAGTATCTTGTAATGGTGATTGGATTTTGGTGAATAGATGTTTATGGAATTTATTGAAATTGTGATTGTTTCTTGGTTCCCTAAATTATCTTAGTCTGCCTGAAATAAAGCGGAGAAATATTTTTTTAGAATTAATCGTTCATATTTTCACCCTTTTGAGTATGAATTTTACTTCAAAATTATTAGAAACCAATGCCAAGTGTCTTTGCTAACTAAAAATATTCACTTAGAAATCAGTTAGAAGTCACTTACTGTGAAAGCAGAGTTAGAAGTCAGCTACTGTTAAAACAGAGTTAAGTCTTGTTATCTTATCTGTTAGCTTATGTCGGTTAATTTGGTACCAGAGCCTTATCAATGGCTTTCTCATCTTCCACAACAAATGCTCCATCAGTCACAGCAGTTCAACCAAACCCTAATGCGTTGGCGTTTCCAAACAACCTAAATCCAATTCCCCTTCATCTTGAAAGAACAAACTATACTTTCTGGAGATCACAAATTCTTCCAGCAGTAAGAGCACATGATTTAGATGAATTTGTCCGGCACTAAAATTCTGTGCTTTTCTACCAGATCCTGCAAATTCAAATCTACTTATTTCAAATCCTGATCACACTATCTGGACTGACTTGACCAATTCCTCATGAACTGGGTTCTCTCTTCAATCTCAAAAGCTATGCTTGGATATGTAGCTTGATGTACTTCATCTGCTGAAATTTGGAGTACATTTGAACAATTATTTTGTACCAAATCCAAGGCCAGAAGTTTACAACTTCGTCTTTCGCTTCAATCAACAAAGAAATAATCAATGTCTTGATGAGTATATCTTGAAAATGAGAGGAATTGAAGATAGATCGCTGCTGGACAAGCTATTTCAGATGAGGAATAAATTCTGTACATACTTACAAGTATTAACAAATGAATATGAAGTAGTGATATCAATCTGACTTCAAGACAAGATTCAATTTCTTTTACAAGAAGTTCAATTTCTCTTGCAAAATCAAGAAATGTGTCTTGAACACATGCACTCCAACACAACAATCAATCTCTCAACTAGGGCTGTGTTTTTTTTCTGAACTTTTCGATTTTTCCGATTTTCGATCCGATTTTTTCCCAATTTGGAATAAAATTTTAGTTTGCCGATTTCTGATTTTACGATTTCCGATTTTTCCGAAATTATGCCGATCTGATTTTTCCGATTTTTTTTCGGAATTATTTTTCGATTTCTTTTCTGATTTTTTGAAAGCTTCCCATATCCCACATCGGTCGGGAAAGGGAGAGGGATCCAAAATATGCTTTATAAAAGGAGAGTATCTTCCTAACTTCTACACAAATGAAAAAATGGGTCAAATCCTCATGTATTTACATGTTGGGTTAAGCCATCTTTTTTGTTTCTTTAAAATGAGAATTTCGAGTAATCGAAAATCCATAATTTATTTTTTTGAAATTTTGGAATTTCCGAAATTTCTGGATTTTTAATATATTTTTTGAATTTTCGATTTTTTTCCGATTTTTGCCGATTTTCAGATTTTACAGAATTCGGAATTTTTTTTAGTTTTCCGAAAAAATCGGATCGGAAATCGGAATAGTTGTTTTATTTCAGAAGAGGCATTTTCCGATCTGATCCGATCGAAACACAGCCCTACTCAACTCTAACTGCAAATCTTGCTGCTGCAAACTTCAAAAAGAATGTAAGAGGTGGAAATTACTTTTTCAACCCAGCTCCAATGAACAACTACAAAGGTCATGGCAGAGGCATGCATGGTGAAGCGGAAATATAGCTGTATGTCAAGTGTATGGAAAGGTTGGACATATAGCTGTAAAATGTTATCATCGATTTGATATAAGCTATCAAGGTCCAGATCCATCTCAAAACCAAAATCAACATCAGCATCTACAGATCACAATAATCAAGCTTACTTATCTACAACTTCTACTGTGATGGATGGAGCATGGTACATGGACATTGGAGTTACAAATCATGTGACTGTCGATCTTGCAAGTTTAGCCATCAAGAATGACTACAAAGGAAATGAAAAGCTTGTTGTTGGTAATGGTTCTAAGCTCTCTATCTCACATACCTTTAAACCTTTACAACTTAGCAAATATCATACATGTACATGAAATTATCAAAATTTTTATTAGCATTTTTAAATTTACTCATGATAATGATGTTGAATTTTATTCAAACTGCTGCTATGTTAAGGATGAGGCTATGAAGAAAATCCTGCTGCAGGGTATCCTTAAAGATGGACTATATCAGCTTGACTTTTCAAAAATTGCTGCATCTAATCAAGCTTCTCATTCCATGTCAAGAGTCTCTAATTTAAGTTTTCAACACGCTTTTCTTTACTTATGTATTTGTTATGTAATACCACTAATGCTAAGGATACCAATGATTTTAATTATGTATTTAACTCAGTGAGCAATATTCATGTATGGCATAACAGACTTGGACATCCTTCCAGTCAGATGCTGAATAAATTTATGAATAAAATTCATTCTCCATAATTAAAATCAAGCATTGAATCCTGTGATGCATGCCAACATGGAAATTTACATCATCTATCTTTCCAAATTCAGTTCCAAAAGCAACAAAACCATTTCAATTTGTTCATTCCAATCTATAGGACCTTTCTCCTTCTTTGTTCGTTGAGGGCTTCAAATATTATGTGCATTTTGTTGGTGATTATACAAAATATACTTGGCTTTTCCCTTTAAAACTCAAATCTAAAGCCAAAACAACTTGTTTGTTTAATACCTTTGTTGAGAGAAATTTTGAAACCAAAATCAAATGCTTGCAAACTGACTGGGGTAGTGAGTATAGGAGTATCTTACCTGTATTAAATGAATTAGGTATCCTTTTTAGTTTTCATTGTCCTCATACTCACTAACAACAAGATAGATCTGAAAGAAAGTATCGACATATTGTGGAAATAGGTCTAACTCTACTAGCACAAACCAAAATGCCATTCAAATTCTGGTTAGAGGCATTTATTTCTGCAGTCTTTCTCATTAAGAGGTTACCTACCCTAATTCTTCAATATTAATCACCATTTGAAGTCCTATTCAATCAACAACCAGATTATAAGTTTCTAAAAGTCTTTGGTTGTGCTTGTTTTCCAATCTTGCATCCTTGTCAAAATCACAAATTCAATTTCAGAACTTTCAAATGTCTATTTTAGGATACAATCCTTGTCATAAAGGATATCACTGTTTACATCCATCCGGTAGAATTTATATTTCCAAGAGTGTATCATTCAATGAAAATGAATTTCCCTACTCTAGTTTGTTCTGAAACAATTTAAACAAAGTTAATTCATTGTCTTTCATTTATTATTTTTCCAATCCCCCAATTATTCTTCCAAATATTTTTGTTCCAGTTAATTCTTAACCACAACATTTTGAAAATCAAGCAGACCAGTCTTTATCTAATTCATCACCCGTAGATGGGTCACACTTAGAGCCTAGTTCTCATTCCTTTCAGGAATTTTTTCCTAACATAGCATAATTACGACATTTGACACACTCTACCTCACTACCGGTTGATTTACCAATAACTCCACCCACTATCTCAGAAGCTATTCTTTTACAACCTATCACATCTCCTAACCTACATGTTCCTCTACAACCTATTAATTCTTATTCAATGAACACTCGATCCAAAAATGGTATACATAAGCCTAAAATTTACAATGTAACAAAACCATATATGACTATTCCCAAGAATTAACAATTGTTCAACAAGCTTTATCCGATCCCAAGTGAAAACAAGTTATGGATGCTGAATATAGAGCTCTTGCTGACAACAAAATATGGATCCTAGTTCTACTAACTGCAGATATGAACATTATTAAAAAGGATTTGGTTCAGCAGTCCCATCAGCAATTGTAATTGAAATATGTCACTCTCATCACTGATGCTAATTCTCATGTTATTAAAAAGGTGATTTCAATTACAAATTTTCTCTAAAAACATTTGGTCCAGTCAAATTATTTTGGGCTTTGAAGCTTTTAGAACAAACCATGGTCCTCAAACAAAATATATTCCTGATCTTCTTTGAAAACAAACATGGATAAATCAAAATCGTCCCCTACTCTTATGGACATTGGTAAAAAACTCGCTCTAACAGATAGTTCTTTATTTAATCATCCATCATTTTACAGAAGTACTGTAGGAGCCTTACAAGACCTCACCATGACTCATCTTGACATTGCTTTCTTTGTTAACAAGCCTAGTCAATTTATCCAAGCCCATATAATCCATCATTAGTCAGCATGTAAAAGAGTTCTCAAATATTTGAAAGGCACTGTTAACATTAGTATTCGCTTCAAACCATCTTCTAAACTCATACTTGAAGGATATTCAGATGCAGATTGGGCAAGTAATATTGATGGTCGTAGATCAACAAGTTGTCATTGTGTTTATAATCTCATAAATTAGAATTCTAGGAAACAAAAGGTTGTTGCTGGATCAAGGACTGAATCAGAATATAGAGCTCTTACTTCCACTACAACATAACTCATTTTGCTACATTTATTATTGAAAGAGCTAAGAATTTAACTTCAACCACAATCCATTCTCTCGTGTGACCATATTGGTGCTCAATCTCTAGCAAACACTTTTTTCATGCACGGACAAAGCACATTGAAGTTGATATTCACTATGTTAGAGAGAAAGTATTATCCAAAGAACTTGAAGTCAGATACATTCCCACAAAAGTTCAAATTGCAGATGTTTTCACAAATCTCTACCTGTCGGAGGGTAGTGAGACTGGGGTCTATGAATAACTGGAAAGGGTGAGGCATGACCCACTCCAATGGACACTGCCTGCAAGGTCTTCAAGGTCTTCTGGTGCAACTTCTCAAGAAACTTTCTCCTTCTGGTAACAATAGCACTCAAGCTTCAACTCACTCCCTGCAAGAAGATGAACTTTCACAGCAAAAATAGTAATTTTCTCAAGAGAAACACCTGAGAATGATGGCTGTCAGTGGGGAGTGAAGGAACAAGGCACTCAGCACTAAGAGAACGAGTAGGGAGAGAATACTAGGTAGGTTTGGTGATATTTTAACAGAGTAACAGTGCAATTTCAATCGTCTCCCTATTGACCTTGCCCAGAGGTCAATTTATACTAGGGCATTAGGGATGAGTTGGCATTTTTGGGCGCCAAAATTGAGAGGGTTGGTGGGGAACAATGTCTGAAGTGTACCATTTGTCCCTACCTGTAGACAGCCTGCCTGTCCCCTCCTCAAGGTGCCACCTGGCGCCAACCAAAGTCAAAAGGCACATATGTCTCCTAATGAAGGCAAGATAACAAATTTGGTAATTATCTTTTTGAAACGGAAACTTGTGGTGCAATTTCGCAAATATTGAGAGAGGAGGCTTTAAGGACCCCTCTCTTCTAAAATTATTGTTTTTCTTGAGAGGGACCTCGAGGACCCCCTCTTCTGGAAAAGTCATTTTTTTATAAAGAGTTTATTTCTTGCGAGTAGCCAGCTCTTTGGCTGCTCACTTCACTTGTTACCTAGTGTGAAGTGTGTGTAGTCTTGAGTGACTTCTGGGTCTTCCGACTAGTATTCTCTCAATCCTATAGTGCTGAGTGGTTGAGTTTGCTCAACATACCTTGTCCCTCATCTGCCAAACCAAAACTCCCAGGAGGTCCCAACTAGCCTTCTTGAGCCCTGCTTGCTCAACTAGGCAACCTGTACAAGAAAGCAAAGTGTTAATACTGTTGTTCTTTTAAAGAATGACGCTTCATGATGAGGAGTTGCTCGTGGTAGCCACTCCCTCATCCTGGCCACCTTGGGTGGGTTCCTTCTCAATATGAGTTTCTGCCGGAACCCTTGCGGTGGCACTTCTCGGATAACATTTCTGCAGTGACCCTTGGGGGGACCTTCTCAAACGTTATTTCTGCAGTGACCCCTGCAGCGGCACCCCTCGAATGACATTGCTGCAGTGACCCTTGCAGTGGCACTTCTCAATCTTGGACTTCTGCGGTGGCCCTTACGGGGCACCTCTCGAATGTCATTGCTGCAGTGACCCTTGCAGTGGCACTTCTCAATCTTGAACTTCTGCGATGGCCCTTGCGGGGAACCTCTCGAATGTTATTGCTGCAGTGACTTTTGCAGTGGCAGTGACCGTTGCAGTGGCACTTCTCAATCTTGGACTTCTGCGGTGGCCCTTGCGGGGCACCTCTCGAATGTCATTGCAGCAGTGACCTTTGCAGTGGAAGTGACCCTTGAAGTGGCACTTCTTAATCTTGGACTTCTGCGGTGTCCCTTGCGGGGCACCTCTCAAATGTCATTGCTGCAGTGACCCTTGCAGTGGCAGTGATCCTTGCAGTGGCACTTCTCAATCTTGAACTTCTACGGTGGCCCTTGCAGGGCACCTCTCGAATGTCATTGCTGCAGTGACCTTTGCAGTGGCAGTGACCCTTGCAGTGGCACTTCTCAATCTTGAACTTCTGCGGTGGCCCTGGCGGGGCACCTCTCGAATGTCATTGCTGCAGTGACCTTTGTAGTGGCAGTGACCCTTGAAGTGGCACTTCTCAATCTTGGACTTCTGCGGTGGTCCTTGCGGGGCACCTCTCAAATGTCATTGCTGCAGTGACCTTTGCAGTGGCAGTGACCCTTGCAGTGGCACTTCTCAATCTTGTAATTCTGCGGTGGCCCTTGTGGGGCACCTCTCGAATGTCATTACTGTAGTGACCTTTGCAGTGGCAGTGACCCTTGCAGTGGCACTTCTCAATCTTGGACTTCTGTCGTAGCCCTTGCGGGACACCTCTCGAATGTCATTGCTGCAGTGACCGTTGCAATGGCAGTGACCCTTGCAGTGGCACTTCTCAATCTTGGACTTCTACGGTGGACCTTGCGGGGCACCTCTCGAATGTCATTAATAGAAAAAGTATTTTTATTTTATTTACTTTTTTTTTTATAGGTAGATACCCTTCTACATTAGCCCCTCGTGCAAAGGTTTTTTTTGGTTGGGTAGACTAAAAAAACTTTGTATGCCATAAAGTCAATTTTAACATATATATTTTTTTGAGGGACCCTAGAATCATTAAGTGTGGTGTCCCTTTATCCGAGGTTTTTAATTTTTTGAGAACCCACGCATCAGTGTGGGAACTGTCATCTCATCATTTGGGAAAAAAGGTCATCACCTTTTTTGCCTTCCTGCACGTTTTCCCACTCTGATGTAAAAAACGTAAGACCCTTTTCTTGAGCTCTTTCATCTTCTTCAAAAACCTCATAGGGTCTTTGGGTTTGTAGTGAGAGAAAAAGATTTTAAAACACCATAGCCTCCGATCTTTTTGCTCTGTTTTTTTTTATACTTCATTGATGGCTTTTAATCCATCAAATCCTTCTTCAAGTGTGAACACCCCCATAGCTCACTTAACACTTGGCTCCATACCTTCTTCATTGCCTACCCTCACCGCACCTACCATTAGCACTATGGTCGCCGGAGACCTCCGGTCGCATTTTATGGGTGGCGCCGATGCTTTTTCCGGGCAACCTGTGTCTTCTCCATCGGGCGGTGGTACTGATTTTGGGTCGAGAACCCTCACGGACTCCTCGCCATTTCTCTCAGCGAGTAAGGGGGACCTTGTAGTTTCTTCTGCTGCCCATCAAATGGCGACTTCGCGAGGTACGGTTTCATTCAATTCCTTATTGCCTTGCGGTTCCTCAATTGAACCTTTGTTGACAGCCAGGGGGGTCTCAACCAGTAGCTCGCCGTGAGTCGACCCCACATCCGAGGGTCCCTCGCCGATTACCTTGAATTTTTCAAAACTCCAGGTTGCTTTGAGCAGGGGTATCTCGACCTTAGTTTCTGAAAATTACCAAGTTGGTTTGGGTCAGGGTATCTCGACATATGTTAGCGCCGGCGGTGGCTCCTCGCGCGTTGCCCTAGATACGGAGGGTTCCTCGTTGAGTCAATCAATTCTAGCTGGGGGTGTCTCGGCATTTGAAAGTATTACAAGGGGGTCCTCATTATTTTATTTTGCTGATTTGGGTGTCTCAAAATCTGCCCCTCTGGGGCAAGCTTCCAATTGTAGCAAGAGAGGTCCCTCGTCCGCCGATGTCACCTCAAAGGGTGTCTCGACACCCATTCCTATTGGTATTGGTTCCTCGCGCTTTGCGCCAGATATAGGGGGTTCCTCGCGTTACCCAACCAAGGGTTCCTCGTCAGATTAATCATTGGCGGCTGGGGGTGTCTCGACCTCTTGTCACGTCGAGGGTTCTACGACCCAGGGTGTCTCGACCTCTTATGGCATCGAGGGTTCCACAACCCAGGGTGTCTCGACCTCTTGTGGTGTCGAGGGTTCCACTTCCTTTTTTTGTGGCAGGGACACCCATGATCTATTACTCGAAGTCCCTACCAGGATGAGTTCTTTTCTTGAGCCAATGACTCTTGGTAGTTCATCAGCTACGTCATCCTCTTCTCAGGCATGGAAGGACTATATGCGCATCCACCAAGGGCGGGATTTTGGTATTTATCGTCGTGCTCCTTTTTTTGGTCCTGCTGACAACTTCATGGTTTCACTTTCCGAATTTGGGGAAAATTTTTCTGACACTGTTCTCGAGCGCTCTCATGTGGGATTAAGTGAGTCTGCTGATTTCCCTACTATTTCTCCAGACTCCCTTCTATGAGTCCACGTCGACCGCGGTGACTTTCCTTATTATAATATTGAGGTTAAAGCTACGGGGGGTCCCACGGAGGAGTGGGCCAGCTGGGTTGACTATGTTCTCAGCATTACTGATTATGTGGCTATTCTTAGGGAGGTGGGTCTTTTTACCGCCGTCAGCAGCCTGAAATCTTGCACCATATCTAAGCATATTTCTTCTCTCAATCTTTTATTGTCTCGATGGAGTATGGAGTCCCACACATTTGTCACGGGCTGGGGTGAATTTACTATCACTCTTGAGGATGTATGTGAATTATATGCTCTTCCTTTCTTTGGACAACAGGTTTTTTCTGATGACTGCGAGAATTCTTTAGAGCAGGAGATGGTGGGGGAGATACACTCAGCTCTTAGTGAGTGCTCAAAGTATGTAGCTATAAATATAACTGGTCATTCCAAGCATTCCTTTGTCAAATGGCAAAGGTACTGGTTCAGAGATTTCGAGCAGTTGCAGAAGGGGGAGTCTTCCCGCGCAGTCCCCAGAACCCAGGATGGTCCCAAGCTCCACTCTCCTTCACATTTGGACGCTTTCTTGGTTACATTTCTGACTCGGTTCCTTCTGCCAGGTAAGCCTGAAGATTCCCCTCGCGAATTTCTTTTTAGATTGGCTGTACAGTTATCACATGGCAGGTCAGTACCTATGGCCGCCTTGACTTTGGGTTCTCTTTACACCTGGATGGACCGAGCACATATAGATGTAGAAAGGTCTTGCGATCGGTATGATGTTGCTAATTATGCAAATGGCGCTCTCTTGATGGCCTTTTTATTTGAGCACTTCCCCCACTTTACTTTGGGGACTCACGATTGTCATAGTGATGCTGCGCGACTTCTCCGATGGCACAAAAAAATTCCGAAGAAATCTTTGGGAATATTGATTGATGATGTTGAGGAGTTTCAGTTTCGACCTTATACCAAGCGCCCTGGGGGAACTTTCAGCTGGCTTTCTTTCCCTGGCAATGGCGTGACTTTCTATTGCCCTTCAACAGTGGGGTCTGTTTCCACCCGTCCTCATATTAATGTGGTGACGATGCTCTTACCATGCCACCTCCCTTCTTGGATCGAGTTAGGTCCGCGTGCTGAATCTTATCATTTCGAGAGGGCAAGACGACAGTGTGGTTATGATTAGTGTGTTCACATCCCTCCTCTTCCTACCTACAGCGATCTTTCTGAGGCGTTTTCAGAGGCATGTGCTAGATTCACTATTCGGGGATTGTTCTGTAGGGTCAGTGGTTTGGGTGGTCTCTATGTGCCTTCCTGTGATTATCATCCTTCGTTTACTTCATCTTGCTTCCTTCTTTGGCAGCGGCAGGTTCGTCTTATCCAAGAATGTGTAGTTGCCCCCCCTCATGAGACCAACCCCATTAAATATACCAAAGCCCAATTTTTGATCAGGCGGACGCAGAAAGATCATTGGTTTCTCAGTACCACTTCTATGCCACCCTTAGAACAGGCCATTCCCATTTTAGTTAAGCCTATTCTTGATGAGTCACTTCAGCCTCTGCCAGCTGAACTTCCCCCTGTGAAGTCTAGAAGTCAACCAACAAGCAGAGGGAAAGTGAGTACTTCTATCGCAAGCAAAAGGAAGCACCCCGACACAGATGTATCTAATTTTGTTCCTGCTTCTACCACTTCTCCTCCCCCTTCTCCTGTGAGGACTCGGGCTGCAAAGAAGAAGGGAAATGGCGATGGCATGGCTGCCCCCTCCATAGTGGACCAAGAGTCCGATACTGATGATCTTGGGGTGGAGGAGACATATCAAGTTGTGAAAAAGAAAGGTTACGGAGCATCAGATCTTTCTTCCCGGGAGGCGCGGGTCGCATCTATTCCCATTACAGAAGGTACTTTATTACAACATTCTTTACTTAGTGGGACTAGTTCTCTCAGAGTTTCACCTCCTGGATCTCCCTCCCCTTCATTGGAAGAGGAACTAGTTGATTATGGAAGCACCCCTTCCTATGACGACCATAGTTCTTCTTCGGGTGATATGGGCGACCTGGGTTTCCATATTGAAAGCACTACTGACACTTATGATTTGTTATCAGTCTCGAGAGAGTCTTCTAGTGATGATGAGGCATTACATTCTTTCGGGGGGGTTATCTCCACTACCCGATATCTCCCTTATGGCCAGACTACGCGCCCTGCTGAGGTAAGTGTTCCCCTTTGTTGGAAATTTGATACATACGATTTTTTATCTTTTCCCCCTCATTATATTATTTGTTAAAGAAAGTATTATGTCGTATTTTTTTCCAGGTTATTTCCATAGAGGCAAGTAGTTCTCCTCTTCCCCCACTGCGACTGACCCCTTTTCAGCGAGAGAGGAATTCCATGCTCATTTCTTCCCGAGGCCTTTTTAGAGAGGTTTTCTGTCTCCTTACCTCCTTTACCATATAATGTAATTTATTAATTTTCCAATTTCATTTTAGTTGTGTATGCTGGTATTTCCTTGCAGCTTTCATCTATGCACCATACCGGCACGGGGACCATTTTCGTGTCATCTCCTTCTGCTCTGGTATGCTTCACCATTCTTGTAAATTTCACTCGGCCCCTTTTGTTTCTTTACTCCTTGCTTTTATTTACCCATTTACAATGTGTAGGGGGTTGTGCCTTCCATCATTTTCACTTCATCTTCTCTTCTTTCGGTAGTGGGCACTTCTACAGCTCAGCCCCTAGGCACCTCCTCATCTAAGGTATGTATTATTGTTTTTGAATGTTTGTTTCCTTTCGGTAGCAGGTCCTAATGACTTTTGGATTTTCTTCTCAGGGAGGTACTCTTCCCTTACCTGATGTTATTATCCCCGATTTGTCCTCTTCGAGGAAGATTTCTATCCCCCGAGTCCGCATATCTATGGACTGTAGCCACTTGGTTCAGGCAATTTCTTGCGACCCCATATTTACTAGTGACCTCAACTAGTGAGCCCACAC
Source organism: Sambucus nigra (assembly GCA_949130495.1). Lineage (NCBI taxonomy): Eukaryota > Viridiplantae > Streptophyta > Magnoliopsida > Dipsacales > Adoxaceae > Sambucus > Sambucus nigra. Next base: position 646,600,680 of record OX422208.1, read on the forward strand.
TTTAGGTTAGGCCTTTTCCATTCGGGCATGGAGTCTCTTTTCCTTTGAACATGTGATGAATAACACATTTTCATTCTTTGCAGGCTATCAGCACAGCCCCTGCTGTGTCGATCGTCCTTTTTTGCTCTTCCCCTTTGGATGGGGCCCAGGTATTTTCATATTTGCTTATTTGTAGATTTCTTGTCTATCCAGTCTGTATTTATCATAGCCCTCTTTCTCTTTTGTTGCAGTTATCTCTTGGTGCTACTCCAATGGCGGCTCATGTTATTGTCTCTTCAACAACCCCTATACACGGGCCCGCTTGCCCTGTTATCACGCCTCTTCAGGTAGCTATCTTTGTTGTGCCATTGGGGATTTCCCTATCCCCTTTTTAGTTGAGATGTTTTTTATTTATGAGATAAGTGATTTATTAACTCTTCCCCCTTCTTCTCCTTCACAGCCTCGCATGTCCATTGCGACTGCCATTGCTGAGGTTGTTCTTTCGGAAGCCCCCGAGGTTGAGGTAACCTCTTTAGGAGCATTGGTTACTGAGATGTCCCCTTTAGGAGCACCCCCTGCGACTAGCGTCTTTGGGGGTATCTCGTTTAGGAGCATCCGAGACTGAGGACGCCTTTTCAGGGGCACTGGTCACTGAGGCAGCCCCTATAGGAGCATCGGCCAGTGTGGCGGCCCCTGTGGGAGCCCCCGCACCTCTTCCCTCGACTGTTATGGAGAGCGTTATTCAGGTACATTGTATAAGGGTATCCACTTCCTTTATGTCATTTTTTTATGCCTTTATTATTTTTTTAAATTATGCAAGCATTCCCGTCTTCGCCCTTGTTGCATTGTTTCTAGGTGAGTGGGGTTGCTCCGATGATTATGGAGTCTGATGAAGTTGTTCCGATATTTGTGGAGTCCGAGAGTGGGATGGCTGCGAGAGAGGTATTAAACTAGCATACTCCCTTTTTTTACCATTCCCCTCTTTTCTTCTTGCGTATATTGTGCAAGCATTATCATTTTACCTTTGTCTCATTGTTTCCAGGTGCATGAGAGTATTCCGACGACTGTGGAGTCTGACAGTGGGGCAACTGCGAGAGAGGTATTAAGCTAGCATATATACCCCCTCTTTTTACTATTCCCCTCTTTTCTTCTTGCGTATACTGTGCAAGCGTTCTCATTTCACCTTTGTCTCATTGTTTCCGGGTGTATGAGAGTACTCCGATGACTGTGGAGTCTGGCAGTGGGGCAACCGCGAGAGAGGTATTAAGCTAGCATACCCCCTCTTTTTACTATTCCCCTCTTTTCTTCTTGCGTATACTGTGCAATCGTTCTCATTTCACCTTTGTCTCATTATTTATAGGCATATGAGAGTACTCCGATGACTGTGGAGTCTGGCAGTGGGACCACTGGGAGAGAGGTATTAAACTAGCATACCCCCTCTTTTTACTGTTCCCCTCTTTTCTTCTTGGATATACTGTGCAAGCGTTCTCATTTCACCTTTGTCTCATTATTTCCAGGTGCATGAGAGTACTCCGATGACTGTGGAGTCTAGCAGTGGGATGGCTGTGGAGAGAGATCATAGTTCTGGGGCCATTCCCCTGGTCGGTGACGCTGATTCTGGTGGGGAGTCTTCTTTCCTCCCTTCTGAGGTAGGATCTCGCCACTCCGACGACGATGGTGAAGTAGGGGATGCTGCGACTATTGCGGGTAGACTATGGCGTAAGGAGTTACCAGGACGATTCAGGATACATGAGTGTCAGCTCTTGGATCTCATCTTAGAGCACCATCCTGAGACATTCACTTCTCAGAGTATACTTCAGATTGACAGTCTCAGGGCCTTCAACCTGAAAGCTCTTGCCAGCCATGTTCATGAGTTCTTGGCTGCCTCCCCTGCTAAGCTGACTAGCTCTTCTATTTCACTGTTCTTGGATGCTCTCCGCGACTTGCAGTAATTCTATCATTTTCGTTTAGATTGGCTTGATACGGGAGTTCGCCCCTTTCTGAGTGTTCCTTTTCGGAAGATGGTGAGATTTCACACTTCCTGACAGTCTAGAGTTGAGCAGCGGCAGGCTGAGGCCACGATAATCTGGAATCAGATCGCATTACTACAGGTGAAGCTTGCCAGACTCGAGTCTGGCGATGAGGAGGACGAGGCTAAATTCATCAGGTTGGAGGAAGAGTTTCTGCGAGAGGTTGGTCCGTCGTATGCTGGCGCCATCGCTTATGATGATTTATTTTTTGTCGTTTCTAGAGGATAGACTACTTTTTGCTTTGTAATGCTCAAAATGTTATGCGTACATCACTGATCCTTCATGGATGAGACACTTCTTTTCTTCTGCACTTTTATTTTCCCTTGTTCTCCCTTTATACTGTGTGTGTTTATTTTATATGACTTGCTCTAATTTCTATGAGCATTTAGTCTACTGATGGTTGCCCCATATGCTGCGGGGTACTTGCATTAATATGAAAAGATATGTATGTATGTTTATATATATTGTATATATTTTTCGAAAATTCACCTCTTGTAGCTGTGAGGTATTTGCATGTTACTGTTTTGGATTGTCTCTCCTGTATGTGGGGGTATTCCTGCATATTACCACTTGATTTCGTAAAGTCCAGGTTGGAGAGGGGGGTGACCCCTATCCCTTTCCAGATGTTTGGTTTTATTGAAAACTATTTGAATTAGCTAGCCCTCAGTTTTTGGGGTCCTTGCTCTGTATTCTCTTTAAGAGTTTCACTGTTCTTTGAAATATTAAAGAGGAGAAATTTGACCCCCCTCTATATTTTCTATTAATTTATGTCTGGGGGACTTTGCTCGGTATACTTTCTCTTAGGGTGGATTTACCTCCCAAGTGTAGTGAGCAGAGTTCCTGATTTTTGTGTACTCTCTTCTAACTTAGTAGGGCGTATATATATATTTATGTATATACATATAGACGAGTAAACAAATCAAGCCACAATAATGACCAGAAGTGTTGCTATTTCATTTCTTTACTTTGTGTGCTGTTTACAATGTGGTATTGCTCAAAAGAAGTTACAAAAAAAAACTTTTCCGATATAGGAGCAATTCTGAAAATCCATTACAGACATGCAAGACACAAACAAAACTTGTTAGCTGTTACTAAGCATAGTACCTCTTCAGCCACTTGCAGTTGATGGACTGGAGGCAATCACTCTCTGGTTCTGATATTTGGCAGTAGCCAGACTTCCCCACTCCTCTGACAACAAAGGGGCCTTCCCAGTTAGGTTTGAATTTTGATGACAACATGCTACGGATATGGTGAGTTGATGCTCGCAGGACTAATTCTCCCACCTAAAACTCTCTAGGCTTGAATAAGTTCTCATAGGCTCTGTACAGTTGCTGAGTGTAGACTTTGAAATTCTCTCTCACCTTATCCCTATGCTCGTCTAGCGCCTCCAGCTGCACATGCCTTGGGTCAGGGATGAGCCTATTGCTAAGAGAAATTCTGGCTGAAGGTACTGCCAACTCCACAGGTAGGATAGCTTCGGTCCCGTATACCAAAGAGAATGGAGTAAACCCTGTCGATTTTCTTTTCGAAGTACGGTAAGTGATATACCCGTTTATATCCTCGGCCTGGCTGAGGATTACCTCCAAACGGACGACCCCTCAGGGGCCGACCCTTCATCAGGCTCAAGACGACCCCTCAGAGGAGCCGACCTTTCATCATGTTCCAGACGACCCTACGAGGGGCCGACCCCTCCAACGGGCTCCATACGACCCCTCAGAGGGGACGACCCTTCGCCAGACTCCAGCCGACCCTACGAGGGGCCGACCCTTCACCACTCTCCAGACGACCCTACGAGGGGCCGACAGTACGAGGCCAGAATTGGACCAGACTCACTACCGGAGGGAAATTTGCCCTCGGCCTCGGCCCATAGGCCGAGGGTGACATCATCACAGCGCGTGGTTGGGGAGATGCGTGGAAAAGTGCGCGTGAGGCTGACATGGCACAGGGGAGACCGTTATAACAAAATCACACCCTCACGTGAGAGAATATTATGTCATCATTTGGCATCTACAGGTGTCCACAAGGGACTGGCTAGATCATGATTCACATGCACCATGCATACTTGGGGGGGGGGGGGGGGGGGGTACACGACACCCCCCAAGATCTATATATACTTGTCACCTACAACCCTACAGGGGATCGATCCATGAACTGTAGCCCTAGCTAAAACTCTGCTTGTACACACAGTAAAGAAAGGGAGAGGGTTATGTGCATTGTATCCAAGGCCATTAGTGCCCATACTTAGTGGATCACACACTCACAGTGGATGTAGGCCAAATTGGCTGAACCACTATACATCATTGTCTTAGTTCCTCTTGTACTCATCCCCTTCTACATACTTATACACTTATACATCTCTATGGCTGCCATAGCTGCTACTGTTTGAGCTCATTATCACTTACCGGTGGTGCTAAATCTCAGCATCATCAGATTGGCGCCGTCTGTGGAAACGAGAAGACATCTCTTCCTTTGTACAGCTTGACCTCACTGGGCACTCTGGTGGTGAACCAACACTCCTCCTGAGAGGAGGTGTTTCACCATTGAAAGAGACCCACTAAGGTCCCAAGCTCACCAATCTTTTCTTCAGTTCAACTTCTCTTAGCTCAAGCACATGGCACCTGAGATGCCACCACCACCACTTCCCCCACCAGATGAGGGGGGAAGACCCAGTTCCAGTCAGCCGCCGCCTCAGTCTGAGATGGCTGATGTAGTGGCAGCCTTAAAGTCTCTGGCAGCAAGCCAGCGGATGATGCAGGAGCAGTTCACAGCTCTAAGCCAGAATATACTAAGGGCACCAGGAGTTTCACCTGAGATGATTACTCCGGCAGCAGCTCCAGGACAGCATGAGGCCAGGGGACCACCCCAGGCACCACGCAAAGACCTGCCATCCCCTCAGCGGCGTAGGGATGTTGCTGACCCCCGGCGTCTGCGCCTGGGGAGGCAAGGAAACCCTTGCCCTGAGGACAGGTGTGACGATCCGGAGGGAGAGGAGGCCCCTATAGAGTGCTGGGAATCCTATGAGGTCTCCAACAATACTGTACGACCTATCCAGGACAGTAGAGGAAAGTGCGGGAGACCAAACCCTGATGATCGCCCGAGGGGCTCTGCTTTTGATCGCTTGAGCAGGGGGTCGGCCTTTGAGAGGCTAGGCCCAGTAAATGACCTGCGAGAACAGTTATCCAGGCCAAGAAGTGCTGCGAGATCCAGGAGGGAGGCAGCAGATGGCCGACCCAGAGGACGAGACGACGGCCAAAGGGAAGTGAACAGCCGACACAGGCCTGCTGCAGCAGAACCCTCCGTCCACCTCGGAGAGGCGGCAGGGGATAACATCGGTCAGGCCGACCCTGTGAGGCCCTGGAATGACTCAATCCAGCGGTTAAAGGATAAGATTGGAGATATACTGAAGAGCCGAGACCCTCTTCAGAGGGGGTACACCATAGGCTCACCCTTTGTGGCAAAGATAGTCAACTTCCCCACGCCGTCAAAATTCAAGCCACCCGTGGTCACCCCAAGGTATGACGGGAGCACCAACCCCGTCCACCACGTGGAGATGTATCAGTCAGCAGCAGACATATACTCTATCTCAGATGAGATGAGGTGTCGTGCCTTCTCGGGTACCTTGACAGGGGCTGCGCATGTCTGGTACACGTCTCTTCCAAAAAATTCCATTGAAAACTTCAAGCAGTTGGCAGACCTGTTCATCCATAACTTCTGCTTTGGGGTGAGGCCACAGAAGAAGACCACCCACCTGCTCTATGTTAAGAAGGGGAAGAATGAGAGTCTGAGAGACTACATAGACAGATTCAATAAGGAGAAGCTGGAGGTGGAAGACTATGAGGAAAGCATAGCTATGACAGCCCTGATTGGAGGACTCCAAAAGGGGAAGCTGTTATGGAAGCTTGCTGAAGACCCTCCGAGGACGATGGCTGAGTTGCTGTCGACAGCAGGAAAGGTGATGAACGCCGAAGAGGCGATGGCCGCAAAATATGAAGACGAAAAGGGAGGTGATAGTGGGGGTAAATACCCTAAGAAGAACAAGGAGGGGAAGAAGAGGTCCGCGGATGACAAGTTCGCTGGTTACACCCCTCTAACGGTCAGCTGTGAACAGATCCTCAATGAGATAAAGAGTGACCGGTCCCTGAAGTGGCCTGAGAAGCTGAGAGCATCCCCCAACAAGAGGAATAAGAACATGTGGTGTGAATTTCACCAAGACCACGGCCACGTAACAGACAAATGCTTTGCTCTGAAAGATGAGATTGAGAAGATGCTAAAGGAAGGGAAGCTCAGAAAGTACGTCGACAAAGGCGCCTTCAAGAGGGGCCGAGGGGACGACCCCAGAAAGAAGCGAGGCGATGCATGCAGCGAAGGTCCTCAAAAAAGAGGGGACGACCCTTTTGATGATGAGGACGACCCTGACCTCCCACCAAGAGATAACCACGGCCCTGTCAAGAGGCTTAATATGATCTCGCTCGGAGTGGGAATGATCTCCGGGGGTCTTGCAGGAGGAGGATCTGAGGTCGCCGACATGAAGGCCCATGTGGCTGAGGCTAAGGCAGTGACGAAGACGGTACACGCGACCTCCCTGGAGGTCAAGTCAGAAAAAAGGAAGAAGGTTGATATGGACACACTGATAGTGGGATTTTCAAGAATGGACTTAAAAGGCCTCTTAGCCCCACACGATGACCCTCTCGTCATCACTACCAGGGTGTACGGATGCGAGGTGCCAAGGATCTTGGTAGATGGGGGTAGTTATGCAGATGTGATGTTTTGGCCATGCTTCAAAGCCTTGGGTCTCAGCCATGCTAGACTCGTCCCCTACCATCATCCATTGATTGGGTTCAGTGGGGAAAAGGTTCATCCCCTTGGGGTATATGAGGCCGATGTGAGGATGGGGGACGAGTGGCCGAGATGGCTCACCAAGAAGGTCAGTTTCTTTGTGATGGACGAGCAGGTGTTTTCGGCCTACAACATCATACTGGGGCGTGTGGCCCTCAAGGGGTTTGAAGCTGTGCCATCTACGGTCCATCAGATGATCAAATTTCCTACCCCTTACGGGGTGGGGGAAGTTCAGGGAGACCAGACGACAGCGCGAGAATGTTACTACAACTCCGCTGAAGAAAAGGAGACACTCAAGAGGGGTACTACCACTTACAATATTGATACCTTAGACCCCAGGGATGAGACGAAGCTAAATAAAGGAGAGGCTGTGGAAGAGGTAGAATCCATCATCCTTGATGAGGATGACCCGAAAAAAACCGTCCAAGTCGGCAAGTCTCTGAGGCCCAATATCAAGGAAGACCTCATTATACTGTTGAGGAGAAGGCGAAGCGTCTTCGCATGGAGTCATGCAAATATGCCAGGGATTGACCCTGAAATCATGTGCCACAAGCTCAATGTGGTAGAGGGAGTAAAGCCGGTAAAACAGAAGAGGAGAATTTACTCTAGAGAAAAGTATGAGGTCATTAGGGACGAGGTCAGGAAGTTAGAAGACGCTGAATTTATCAGAGAGGTCATCTACCCTGAATGGCTGTCCAATGCAGTCATTGTCCCAAAGGCCAACGGCAAGTGGAGAATGTGTGTGGACTTTACAGACCTCAACAAGCACTGTCCCAAAGACAGCTTCCCTCTCCCCCGCATCGACCAGATGGTAGACGCTACCGCAGGCCATGAGCTCATGAGTTTTATGGATGTCTATTCAGGGTACAACCAGATCTTCATGAACCCTAAAGACTCGGAGAGGACAACCTTCATCACCGACAAGGGGACATACTGTTACAGGGTCATGTCCTTTGGCCTCAAAAATGCGGGGGCAACGTACCAGTGCCTCGTAAATAAAATGTTTGAAGACCAAATTGGAAAGTCTATGGAGGTCTACGTAGATGACATGCTGACCAAGAGTTTGAAGGCAGAGGATCATGTGGCAGACCTGGAGAGGACATTTAATACGATGGACAAATATAAGATGAAGCTTAATCCGGCCAAGTGTGTCTTCGGGGTCGGAGCAGGGAAGTTCTTGGGGTTCATTGTCAATCAAAGAGGCATCGAGGCCAATCCTGAAAAGATAAAGGCCCTTGTTGAAATGAAGACCCCCAAGTCCATTAAAGACGTTCAGAGGCTCACAGGGAGAGTTGCTGCCTTGAACAGGTTCGTGTCTAGGGTCACAGACAAGTGCTTGCCATTCTTCAAGATCCTTAGGAAGGCCTTCGAATGGAGTGAAGAGTGTGATGAGGCTTTCAGGGACCTAAAGTCATACTTAGGGTCTCCCTTGCTGCTATCAAGACCCGTACAGGGTGAACGACTTTATGTGTACCTCGCCGTCTCAGAGTCGGCCATCAGTGCAGCTATTGTGAGAGACGAAGACGGAATACAAAAGCCTGTGTATTTTAACAGCAAGGCACTCCAGGGGGCAGAGCAAAGATACCCGAGGATGGAGAAGTTGGCCTACGCCTTGATCCATGCCTCGAGGAAGATGAAGCCGTACTTCCAGTCCCATACAATGGTCATCCTCACCGACTCTCCTCTTAGGCAGGTCCTACACAAGCCAGAAAAATCAGGTAGGTTGATGGCCTGGGCTATAGAGCTGGGGGAGTTCGACATTGTGTATCAGCTTAGGACGGCCATTAAGGGGCAAGCATTGACAGACTTCGTGGCTGAGTTCACTTGGGAAGATGATGAGGCCGAGGGTGAGACCCTCGGGAAGACGGATACAGAAGACAGACCCGCTGACACACCCGCAGATAGGGCTGAGACAAGCACTGCTAGAAGGAAAGCGACTGAAAACGAAGAGGGAAGATACATCTTTAGACAGGGTTCCCTCTCTAAGGGAAATTTTTCAGAGGGAAAGACTCTGTGGAGCCTCTTCGTTGACGGGTCCTCCTGTGACAGCGGGAGTGGAGCTGGACTGATACTATCAGCACCCGATGGCACAAACGTTGAATACGCCCTAAGGTTCAACTTCAAAGCCTCCAACAACGAGGCTGAATATGAGGCCTTAGTAGCAGGCCTCTCCTTGGCCAAGTCTCTTAGTGTCGGCCAGATTTTGATCCATAGTGATTCAAGGCTAGTAGTGAATCAGATACTAGGAGCCTACGAGGCTAAGGATGAGAGGATGGCTAGGTACCTTGAGAAGGTGAGGTCATTACTGAAGGGCTTCAGAGAAGTGAAATTAAGGAGGGTACCTAGGCTCGACAATGGCCGTGCTGATGCCCTTGCTAGGTTGGCCTCGGCAACAAGAACAGACATCAGGAGGACGGTCCCAGTAGAAATTTTGCTTCGGCCAACTATTAAGGACGCTGAGGGAACACTTAGCAATTGCCTAAATGTTTCTCAAGAAGATTCGTGGATGGACCCCCTGATCAGATACATTAAAGAGGGTGAGATGCCAGAAGCAAGGCAAGAAAGGAAAAAGCTGAGGTACAGGGCTGCAAAATTCACTGTCATCAGAGACACCTTGTACAAAAAGGGGTTTTTGCTCCCCTTACTTAGGTGTGTACATCCCTCAGAAGTCCGTTCCATTTTGCAAGATGTGCATGAAGGGTCGTGCTCAAGCCACATTGGGGGTAGATCCTTAGCGAAGAGGGTGATCACCCAAGGCTACTGGTGGCCGACCTTGGGGAAAGATGCCGCAGCATATGTAAAAAAGTGTGATAAATGCCAAAGATTTGCTACCATCCCTCATCAACCTCATCAGCCTCTTACCTCCGTTACATCTCCGTGGCCGTTTGCAGTGTGGGGGATTGACCTGGTAGGACCCTTACCAAGAGCGGTCAATAACTATTGGTTCCTCATTGTAGTGATTGACTACTTCTCAAAGTGGGTGGAGGCCGAACCGATGGTCACGATTACAGAGAAGAAGACCTTCCAGTTCATCTGGAAAAATATTATATGCAGATACGGTCTACCCAACACCCTCATCTCAGATAACGGGACTCAGTTCAAGAATGCCTCTCTACAGAAGTACTGTGAGAGGGTAAGTATCAAATAATTTTTCTCCACCCCAGGCCGACCACAGGCCAATGGGCAAACCGAAGTTACAAACAGGACAATCCTAGATGGAATCAAGAAGAGGCTTGAGGAGGCAAAAGGAAGATGGGTCGAGGAGTTATATGCCGTACTATGGGCATACAGGATGACAGTGAGGACCTCTACCGGAGAAACCCCATTCATGCTAGCTTATGGCTCAGAAGCCGTCATCCCCACCGAAATTGAGTTTCCTACTCATAGGGTCCAAATGTACGACCCCCAGGGAAATGCGGAAGTGAGGAGACTCGACTTAGACCTGATTGAGGAAAGGAGGGAGGACGCTGAGATAAGGCAGGCTTCCTACCAGCAGAGGACCGCAAGGTTTTACAATCAGAGGGTGAAATAGAGGCCTATCGCAGTGGGGTACTTGGTCCTCAAGAAGACTTGGCAAAAGCCCAACAAGCTCCATCCTAATTGGCATGGCCCATATAGGGTCATCGATGAAGTTTTCCCCGGGACCTATAGACTAGAAAACCTAGAAGGGGAACCTTTTTCTAACCCTTGGAATGCAGATCATTTGAAGAAATACTATCAGTAGTGTTGAAAGGTCTTGAAAGACCATAATTGTAATGAGAGTTGCTCCAACAGAACACTTTGGAAAATTAATGAGAAATATCAGTGTTTCCCTCATCCTGTGGTTGTCAGTTCTAGCACGCATGGAAACATCTACAGAGAACCACCCTCGGCTATAATGAGGGCCAGTGGAGGGGACGACCCCACCACTGTCCTCAAGAAAGACGAGGGTAGACATTGTTAAAAACCATTAATTTGGTAAGTTGAACCCTCGGCTATAATGAGGGCCAGTGGAGGGGAAGACCCCACCACTGTCCTCAAGAAAGACGAGGATAGACTTTGTTAAAAACCATTAATTTGGTAAGTTGAACCCTCGGCTATAATGAGGGCCAGTGGAGGGGACGACCCCACCACTGTCTTCAAGAAAGACGAGGGTAGACATTGTTAAAAACCATTAATTTGGTAAGTTGAACCCTCGGCTATAATGAGGGCCAGTGGAGGGGACGACCCCACCATTGTCCTCAAGAAAGACGAGGGTAGACATTGTTAAAAACCATTAATTTGGTAAGTTGAACCCTCGGCTATAATAAGGGCCAGTGGAGGGGACGACCCCACCACTGTCCTCAAGAAAGACGAGGGTAGACTTTGTTAAAAACCATTAATTTGGTAAGTTGAACCCTCGGCTATAATGAGGGCCAGTGGAGGGGACGACCCCACCACTGTCCTCAAGAAAGACGAGGGTAGACATTGTTAAAAACCATTAATTTGGTAAGTTGAACCCTCGGCTATAATGAGGGCCAGTGGAGGGGACGACCCCACCATTGTCCTCAAGAAAGACGAGGGTAGACTGTTAAAAACCATTAATTTGGTAAGTTGAACCCTCGGCTATAATGAGGGCCAGTGGAGGGGACGACCCCACCACTGTCCTCAAGAAAGACGAGGGTAGACTTTGTTAAAATCATGTTTGGTAATTTAATCCCTCGGCTATAATGAGGGCCAGTGGAGGGGAAGACCCCACCAATGTCCTCAAAAAAGACGAGGGAAAGGTTAGTGGCTGACAAAAAATAGCAAATCATGCAATAAGCTGATATAGAAGACAGTAAAGGGTCATCGATATGATATTAATGAAAGTGAGATACAAGATATCCAAGTGTTTTACAAAAAAGAGTACAAAAATAATAGGTACATTATAAGGGTGTGGGCTACAGACAGCCACCCTAAGGGACAATGTCAGAGGGCAGAGCCTCAACATCCACCAAAGGGGTCTCTTCAACAACCATAACCGGCCGATCCTCAGATGTGCCGACCTCCTCAAACTGCACTTGGGATTCTACTTGGGACAGAGCCTCGGCGATCAGAGGGTCATCCAATCCGACTGCCTCAATCGAAGGGCGGACCGAGGAGACGACGTCGCCAAATCTGAGGACGACCCATCGATAGGCCGTCCTGATCCCCCTCTCCAGATATTCAAGGCCGAAGCCCTGAAACTCGTCAGAAACCTTGTAAGCCTCAACAGCATCGGCCTCGGCTTTTCTGACAGCTTCTGCGAGATCAGTCTTGTGCTTGACCTCCATGTTGAGTAAAGCCTCATCCTTCTCCTTTATTAGCAAGTCCTTGGCCTGCTGGTCGGCATCATGCTGCCTCATTAGCTCATCTAGGACCCTGGCATGCTCAGTCCTAGCACTCTCCAGTTCAGCCCTCGTAGTCTCGAGCTCTGTCTGCAAGTCAGCCTCATGCTGAATGGCCCTCTCAGCTTCATGAAACTTCTGTTGGTTCTCAGCCATCCACTTGGTGGCTGAGGTGAAGGCACAAACAGACTTCACGAAAAATAAACAGATGTCAAGAGGGGTCGAGGGAATAGTTAGTGAAAGAATGAAATTAAAGAGGTGGTTCAAGACCAATACCTGTGCAAGGGCATGCAGACCGTAATCATACACTTTGGCTGGAGGCATCTTTGACAAGAAGTCGTAGTCAGCAGCCGAGGGTGCAGAAAACATTGAGGCCTTGGCTGCCCTCAAGTTTGCAATGAGTGATGAGGGCTCGGCCCTCAGATGTGCCAGGTTTTGAGACCAGAAGGCCCCCATGCTGGATGAAGAGGCCGTCCCCTCAGAGGCTTCGACCCTGGCCCTCGTCCGAGAATCAGGCCGAGGGTCAACTGGGACCTCAGGCTCCTTTCTTTTATTGTTATCGGTGGTCGGCTCCACCACCGTCGGCCCGGCGGCCCTTGTCTTCCTCGGAGCCTGCTGAGGCTCCTTCCCTTTCTTCTTGGCCAATCCAGATAATAAGCTGGGAGCAGTCATTTTCCAAAGATAGTCTGACGTACCTGCAAGACGACCTGATAAAAGGACGACACGTTAGAAAAATGCAGATCTAAAGAGAAAACACTTCAAAAATAAGTGAAGAATGGAAAATGTTCAGTATAACTCACATAGTTCTGTCAGAGGGCCGACCCTCAGACCAGCTTCTTTGAGGAACCGAGGGGTCATCAGGTCTTCGAATTTTATAAGTTCACCCTCTCTCCCTCGTCCTCTCAGGTAATCAACAATGTCCTTCTCCTCCAGGCTAAGTCCAGGGTCTGATCTGGCCTTCATGGAGGGGTTAGACCATTTCATGGGGACCCTCAGACCATCGGCGATAGGCTCCCACTCCCCAGAGATAAAGAAAAACCTCTTTTTCCAATCATGGTTGGAAGTTTGTGCCACATGGAGGAGTTTCTTCTCAGACCTCCTTGCCCCCACGTGATAATATCCAGGCTGTTTGGACGAGGAGGTGATGTTGTAGCAGCCCATAAATAGGTCAGCCGAGGGCTCGTCGGTGAAGGCATTCTTCCACAAGGAAATATAGCCCAGGATCGTCCTCCAAGAGTTGGGGGGAAGTTGAGAGGGAGCAACACCAAGGGCAGATAGGATATCTACAATGGCAGTATGCAAAGGGAATCTGACTCCAACTTTGAACATATGTTCATAAACTGCAACATCTCCCTCACCACAATCAAAAACCCTCTCATCCTCAGAGGGAACCCTCATAGTTACGCTGGGGGGCACTCCATAGGCATGCCTCCATATCAGGAGGTCACGATCCCTAACATAGGAGATAAAGGACGAGGCATGGGAGGTATCAACTTCGTCATCTGTATCATCGTCCTCGTCCTCTGTCCCGTCATCTGCCGGAGGGCCCTGGGGGAAAGCCACTTGGAAGGCATGGGGAGAAAGGGTTGTTACAGGGACTGCCTCGGAGGGGAACATGCCCTCGGCCTCTCGGCCTGGGCTTAGGTCAGATGTCTCTCGCCTACCGGAAGGTCCAGCGCCAGTTGGCGAGGACGCTCTCTCGTCCATCTCGCTTGAATGACACTCGGCTGGACGATGGGACGACCCACAGGACTCAGACGGTTTAAATGGTTTTATGGTGGCAAGAGGAATGGGAAAGATGGGTCGTACCCAATTAGGGTCGGCCCCTCGTCTCCTCTCTTCCTCTTCCTCTACTCGTCTGATCTCTGCAAAAAGCTTTTCTCTCAAGGATGGGAATTCAGACGCTAAACTGTAAAGATTCCTAATCATTAAAAGGGAAGACTCTACACTTGGAGGAATTTTAGGAACTTAACTACAAACAAGTTTGCAGTTGACCGAATTAGACTTTTGGATTAAAAAGGGAATTGATGATTTTCACTAAAGAACGCTCAAGAACACTCAGGAACATCCAAGAAACAGTTGCCGGAGAAGATACCGGAAAAAGCTATGGGATAACCCAAAGAAAATACAGCCCCACAACCCTAAAAAGCAAATAGAAATGAAGGCAAAAGAGAGCACTGGGTGAAAGAGATTACCTGATAAAGAAAGCAAGAACGTTGCTAGGCTTGAAGGATTGAAGGCTGCAGAAAATGGCGATGAAAACTGATAAAACTCTAGAGAGAGAAGGCTTGGGCGCGAAGAAGGAGAAGAAGGAGTGAGAGTTTGAAAATCTCTTAAATACCTTAGCAATGAGTGGGCCCATTGACCAAGGCAGGACACAGCCCACGAGGAAGGCATCATTAGGGTGCAAGGCCCCAAGCAAAGTGTGTAGACGCCATGCCTTGGAAACTGGAATAGCAATGAGTGTCTGCCCAGGTGTCACTCACCTAACTGATCATACATGCATCTCATTTAAAACACTATCCCTCAGCCATCTCAACAGCACCTATGGCTAAGGGCTGGGGGGTGATTGATATACCTGTTTATATCCTCGGCCTGGCTGAGGATTACCTCCAAACGGATAACCCCTCAGGGGCCGACCCTTCATCAGGCTCGAGACGACCCCTCAGAGGAGCCGACCCTTCATCAGGATCAAGACGACCCCTCAGAGGAGCCGACCGTTCATCATGTTCCAGACGACCCTACGAGGGGTCGACCCCTCCAACGGGCTCCATACGACCCCTCAGAGGGGCTGACCCTTCGCCAGACTCCAGCCGACCCTACGAGGGGCCGACCCTTCACCACTCTCCAGACGACCCTACGAGGGGCCGACAGTACGAGGCCAGAATTGGACCAGACTCACTACCGGAGGGAACTTTGCCCTCGGCCTCGGCCCATAGGCCGAGGGTGACATCATCGCAGCGCGTAGTTCGGGAGACGCGTGGAACAATGCGCATGAGGCTGACATGGCACATGGGAGACCGTTATAACAAAATCACACCCCCACGTGAGGGAATATTATGTCATCATTTGGCATCTACAGGTGTCCACAGGGGATTGGCTAGATCATGATTCACATGCACCATGCATACTTGGGGGGGGGGGGGGGGGTACACGACACCCCCCAAGACCTATATATACTTGTCACCTACAATCCTACAGGGGATCGATCCATGAACTGTAGCCCTAGCTAAAACTCTACTTGTACACACAGTTGAGAAAGGGAGAGGGTTATGTGCATTGTATCCAAGGCCATTAGTGACCATACTTAGTGGATCACACACTCACAGTGGATGTAGGCCAAATTGGCTGAACCACTATACATAATTGTCTTAGTTCCTCTTGTACTCATCCCCTTCTACATACTTATACACTTATACATCTCTATGGCTGCCATAGCTGCTACTGTTTGAGCTCATTATCACTTATCCGGTGGTGCTAAATCTCAGCATCATCAGTAAGCCCACACCACCATAGGTAACTTCTCATCCCACGCCCCCGGCATATCCTCCAACATTTTCTTCAAAATGTTTATCAGGGTCTTATTGGTAGCCTCTTCTTGGCCATTGCCCTTGGGGTAGGAGATGGTTGAGCTATTATGCACAATTTTATATTTGTTTGTGAGGAGGGCCATCTCCTTGCATACGAATTGCTTCCTATTATCCGTTAAGATCACCTTGGGTATACCAAACCTGCATATGATATACTCCTTTATAAACTGGGTTACCACTTGGGCGGTGACTCTCCTTGGAGGAATGGCTTTCGCCCATTTGGTGTACAATTCTGTAGCCACAATGATAAAAGCCTTGTCGTGAGATGACGGGGTGATCTTTCCCACCAGGTCGAACGCCCATATATGGAAGGGATAAGGAGCTGCCAAGCTTTGCAGACTGACGAAGGGAGCATGCACCATGTTTCCATGCACTTGACATGCTCTACACTTCTTCACATACCCAATGGAGTAAGCCTCCATGGTCGGCCAGTAGTATCCTAGCATCATCAGTTGGTCATATAGTTTGGCGCCCTCCATGTGGGAGGGCTCATGAGCTTCTTTAATCACTCTCTCCGCGTCTTCTTTGACTACGCATCTTAATGCCTTCTCGTTGTATCCCTTCCTGTATAACTCTCCTTCAACTAAGTAGAAACGAGCTATTCTTTTTCTAAGGTAAATTTCATCTGCTCTCTCTGCGGGAAGCTCCCCATCTTTCAAGTATGCTATATATGGCTGTCTCCAATCTTCGAAGGCTTCCACAAAGTTAGCTTCCTCCAGCTGGTCAAAATTAGTTTCGCACTTTAAACATCTTTGTTGCAAACGGGCCGCCTCTGCGCTCATGGTAGGCCAATAGTACCCACTTCGCTGCAGTCATCTATAGAGGGGAATGTCGGTATCTCCGCAATGCCTTTGGTTCATTTCTATTAACCTTTCCTTGGCTTCTTGCTCACCGACGCACCTTATTAGAAACCCTCTGAAACTCTTGAAGTAGAGAGTTCCTTGCAGCACATAATAGTTGGCTAACTCCAACATCTTCATTGTCCCTTCTCTAGTTTCAATCTGCTTTTCCACTAGATGCCTCCAATCTTCTGGCTCGTTACTTGGGAACAAAGATTTTACAGTAGTGGGTACTGTTCTCCGCTGTACTGTGATGGTTGCTTCTGACTCCTCCATGTCTAGCTTTTGCGCTATGGTGGCGAGCGCGTCAGGGTGCTTGTTCATCGTTCATGCCTGCCTCTCCACAGTCACTTCCAAGAACTGTCCTAGCAGCTTTTGGATGATGTGTCTGTAGGGCGCTAAGTTGGTGTGCTTAAGGGAAAACTCCCCATTGACCTGCCTCACTACCAAGTTGGATTCCCCTCGTATACACAATACCCTAACCCCTCTTCTAAGTGCTTCCAACATCCCTAGAATAAGGGCTTCGTACTCAGCTTCATTATTTGAGCACTTGAAATCTAACTTGAAGTAGAGAGTGATCTTCTCTTTCCCATCTGACAGTATGATGCCCTCTCCACCTGTTCCTTGAGCGCTGGAACTGTCAACCTCCATAGACCACTTCTTCACCTCTTCCGCCATGCATGCTTGAAAGCTCTCTCCAGGTAGCTCTTCACTAGGTGGTTCGAAAACTCCACTTGGAAAGTGGGCAAGCAGATCTACTGCTGCTTGGATTTTAATGGCCTTGGGCACTACACATTTTAGATCATATTCTGACAAGATCAAAAACCACCTTGCTGCTCGTCCTACGAGTATAGCCCGCGCGAGGAGGTACTTGATGGGATCACACTTGGTGAATATGTGAACTGTGAAAGCTAGAAGATAGTGTCTCAACTTCTGGGCCACAAATACCAACGCCAAGAAGTGTCTCTCAACGATGGTGTACCTCGATTCTGTTCCCGAGATTACTCTTGTTAGGTAGTAGACCGGATTTTCCACTCGTTCTTTCTCTTGCCCCTATCGATCTCTCTGTAGAAGTGAGGTAGAGCAACAGTGGTGATCCGACTTCGGGGGGAATCATTGTGGAAGGAGAGGCTAGGATTTCTTTAATCTTATCAAACGCTTTCTCCCGTCTCTCTCCCCAAACCCACTTGGTTTTTTATTTTAGTCGGGGCGCGAACGGATGAGTTACTTCTGCCAGCGCAGGTATAAACCTCTGCAGGTAGGATACCTTTCCCAGGAAGCTCTTAAGTTGCCTCTGACTGTTGGGCGGTGGCATCATCACAATGGCTTTCATCTTCTCTGCATCCACTTACACCCCTTGTCTATTCACAACAAAACCTAATAATTTCCCTACAGTAACCCCAAAGGCACATTTTGAGGGGTTCATCCTCATCTTATACCGGCGGCACCTTTCGAATACTCTCCTAAGATCCTGTATATGTTTGCTTTCTTTCTTAGATTTCACCACCAGGTCATTCACAAAGAATTCTAGTATATCATGAAATAGGCCGTGAAAAATTGCCATCATGGTCCGCTGGTTTGTGACCCTGGCATTCTTCAATCCAAAGGGCATGACTGTATAGTGGAAGTTCCCCAATGGTGTGCGAAAGCAGTCTTTTCCGCATCGGCAGGGTCCATTTTAATATGGTTGTAGCCAACGTACCCATCTATGAAGCTATACATCTCATGTCCCACGGTGGCGTCCACTAAGCTGTCTATACTTGGTAGTGGGAATTCATCCTTAGGACATGCCCTGTTCAAGTCACGAAAATATACACAAATTCTGATTTGGCTTTTGTCTTTTTTTGCCACTGGCACTATGCTGGAAAGCCATATGGGGTGCTGAATAGGCTTGATGAACCCTGCCGCTAACAACTTCTCCACCTCAGCTTTTATCTTCAAGTCAAGGTCCGCTTTATATGTACGTGTGGCTTGTCTTACCGGAAGGGCATTGGGAAGGATGTTCAATCTATGGGAGCTCACTTCTGCATCTATTCCTGGCATCTCCATGTACTTCCACGCAAATACATCAGTGAACTCTCTAAGTAGCCCAATGAGCTCTTCCTTCTACTTCGGTTCTAGACACTTGGAGATTAGAATGGGTCTACTCTCACCCCCTTCTAGCCCTAACTTGATTTCTTCCAATTCTTGTAGCTGTTCTCTGGGTCCATCTTGCATGCATTCCGGAGCTTCTTCTGGTTCCTCGACATGCTCAAGATATAGGATTCATCAATAATAAAACATTCAGGATTCGGGTCGATGCTCTCATCCCAGAAAACTGCCCGCGCAGACCGTAATAAGTGGTAGATGATCTTTCCATCAGGCAAGACCACCTTCTTGCAGGTTCGAGGAGGCCTAGCCACCTCTTTTACTTTCCTCTTGCCTTTTTCCATGTGGGGAATCACCCTCCCCCTAGACGGTCATGAATAGATTTCTTCTGTGGGACACTTCCCTCGGCTACCTTGATCCCTTCTAGTTTTCTTACAGAGATCTTTCTTTCCTCATCTAACTCCGTTTAGAAATCAGCATCCACTAGGTGGGCCTCCTCAACGACGAAGGGTCTCTGCGTGGCCTTGGTCACTATCTCTGTACCTCTAATGTTTGCCTTTGCACATTGATGGTAGGTGGAAGGCACTATGCCATGAGTGTGCATCCATACCCTTCCAGTGAGTAATTGGTAGCTAGTGTTAGCATTAATAACATGGAACTTGATATGGGAGGTGAAATTTCCCAACTTGATTCCCACATTCACATATCCAATAGACTGCGTTCTGGCATTGTCGAATCCGGAAATTACTAGTGGTACCGGAACCACCTTCCCCTGGTCAATTCCTGTTTCATACAATGTACTGATGGGAATGATGTTAATAGATGCTCCCCCGTCCATTAACGCCCTTGGGAATGAGACTCCATTAACTATGGCTGTAACATACAGCGGGCGATTGTGGAAGTGAGGCACCAACCTATCTTCTTCTGAAAACACCACTTCAGAAGTATACTTCATAATCATCCTTCCGATTGGCCCCTGCCAATTTAATGAAGGATCTCCACGCTGCTTCACTGCCTCCAAGACTTTCCTCGTGATGGACACCCTTGTATCGTACTTTACCCTTATCTGGTAAAAAAACCACTTGAACTTGGGGCTCCTTGCAATGGCCTCGCATTAGGAATCTAGGTCCACCTCATACGTCTGGGCACTGCAGACATATTCTGCCTCAGAGGTCCCTCCCTCATCTAGGGCGAGAATGACAT
The DNA here is from genome assembly GCA_949130495.1 of Sambucus nigra. NCBI lineage: Eukaryota > Viridiplantae > Streptophyta > Magnoliopsida > Dipsacales > Adoxaceae > Sambucus > Sambucus nigra. The sequence goes on from OX422208.1 coordinate 646,620,572, forward strand.
CTACCTCGCTTTTCGAGAGGGACGCTTCTTCAATTTCCTCGCTTCCATCTTCTTGTTCCGGAGTGAAGAACCACTCCTCTTGCTTTCTTTCTAGCTCAAGTCTGCTTAGTGATAGATTTTCTAACTCCCCGCATAACTGCTCGTTGCTCTCCCACTTCATCAGACTTTTTGTAGCTTCTTCGTCTTGTTGGCTGTACCAAAGTGATGCGCAGGAAGTGTGTTCTCGTTAACATCCACAGGTGGTATCTGCATGGTACCATTGGCCACCTGCTCTCCAATGATCCTTCGCAAGTAGTAATAATCTTTGGTAGAATGCTGCACCCGTTGGTGCAACTCACAGTACTTTGGATTGGCTTTGTCATCTGCAGTGGAGGTTTCTCCTTTTAAGTGAGGATGTCCTGCTACCCCTTCTCGTATTAAGGTACGGTAACAGTCCATAGCCTCAGCTACGCTGCATGGTAGTGGCGACGGGGCATCTTCCCTAAACTTTCTCTTGTTGCTGGGACTGCCAGTCTTGGCTCCCGAGCCTCCCTTTTTCCCTTTGGGACTCCCATCCACATAGTTAACCTCTTGTCTCCTTGAAACTTGAAACCCCCCGAAAGTCAGTGGGACTTGTGTCCTCCAGCCCGGGGCTCTTGGTTTGATTATCATAGCTATATTGCTAGCAGCCCTGGTGAATTCTCTAAAAGTTTCATCTCTAGTTTCGTTGATCAAGTGCAACTTGTACTCTTCTAAGAGTCCTTCCACACATATCTGCAGTAACCTGGCCTCCTCCACGTCCTCGTGGACATCTAAGGCCCTCTCACGAAATTTCTTGATGTAGGGCATCAACTCTTCTCCTGGCTTCTGGACATCTTGTGCTAGGTGCCTCAATGTAAATTCGTCCCCCGCTATAAAGAACTTTTGGAGGAACTGCCTGTGCATCTCTTCCCAAGTAGGGACGCTGTTAGGCGCTAAGTGGGAATACCATGTATAAGCCTTCCCAGTGAGGGTCTTAGAGAACTCCCTAACCTCAGGTTCTTGTCGCCAGCATGTATTCTCAAGTACTCGACAAACCTCTTCACGTGTTCTCTAGGGTTCTCCCCCCTACCGCCGAACTTGATAAATTTTAGTGGAATATACCCCTCAGGGTATGGCATCTCACTTACTTCCTGCGAATAGGGGTCTTGTAACTCCTCGTATAGGTGGGAACCCTCCCTCTGAGAGGAGGAGAGGAGATTCCTCACTTCCTCCATAGTAACATCCTTAGAGGGTGACTCCTCCAAACACATGCTTTTAGCAGCTGGCGAACCTGTTGGCGCCAGAGCCTGCTCCGGCGCCGCCTTCTGGGATGGAATCATCTTTACCGTAATCGTAATAGGGGTGGCTACCCCTCCAGAAGGGGCAACAACAGGTGTCACATAACCTTGACCCAATCTTGATAGGTCCACATTATTTTGCTTCAGAGTGTCAAAAAACATTGCCATAAGATTCATACCTGCCATTGGAGCCACTGCCGGAGAACTAGTTTGCCCTCCCTGAGGCGCAGGCGCCTTGGCTCCGATCACCACCACTTCTTCCTGAGTAGTCTGGTCATTGTGAGCTCCATTACCAGACAGAGTGTCCTAAAAAACCAACTGCTTAGAGACATTGAAACCTTCTTTGTCCATTAAAGCAAGAATCCCTCCCCAGCGGAGTCGCCAAATGTAGGAGGGTAGTGAGACTGGGGTCTATGAATAACTGGAAAGGGTAAGGCATGACCCACTCTAATGGACACTACCTGTAAGGTCTTCAAGGCCTTCTGGTGCAACTTCTCAAGAAACTTTCTCCTTCTGGTAACAATGGCACTCAAGATTTAACTCACTCCCTGGAAGAAGATGAACTTTCATAGCAAAAATAGTAATTTTCTCAAGAGAAACACCTGAGAATGATGGCTGTCAGTGGGGAGTGAAGGAATAAGTCACTCAGCACTAAGAGAATGAGTAGGGAGATAATACTAGGTAGGTCTGGTGATATTTTAGTAGAGTAACAGTGCAATTTCAATTGTCTCCCTATTGACCTTGCCTAGAGGTCTATTTATACTAGGGCATTTGGGATGAATTGGCATTTTTGGGCGCCAAAATTAAGAGGGTTGGTGGGGAACAATGTCTGAAGTGTACCATTTATCCCTACCTGCAGGCAGCCTGCCTGTCCCCTCCTGCAGGCGCCACCTGGCGCCAACCAAAGTCAAAAAGCACATATGTCTCCTAATGAAGACAAGATATCAGATTTGGTAATTATCTTTTTGAAACGGTAACTTGTGGTGCAATTTTGCAAATCTTGAGAGAGGAGGCTTTAAGGACCCCTCTCTTCTAAAATTATTATTTTTCTTGAGAGGGACCTCGAGGACCCCCTCTTCTGGAAAAGTCATTTTTTTATAAAGAGTTTATTTCTCATGAGTAGCCAACTCTTTGGCTGCTCACTTCACTTGTGACCTAGTGTGAAGTGTGTGTAGTCTTGAGTGACTTCTGGGTCTTCCTACTAGTATTCTCTCAATTCTATAGTGCTAAATGGTTGAGCTTGCTCAACATACCTTGTCCCTCAGCTGCTAAACCAAAATTCCCAGGAGGTCCCAACTAGCCTGCTTGAGCCCTGCTTGCTCAACTAGGCAAACTGTACAAGAAAGCAAAGTGTTAATATTGTTGTTCTTTCAAAGAATTACGTTTTATGATGATGAGTTGATCGTGGTAGCCACTCCCTCATCCTGGCCACCCTGGGTGGGTTCCTTCTCAATATAAGTTTCTGCCGAAACTCTTGCGGTGGCACTTCTCGGATAATATTTCTGCAGTGACCCTTTGGGGGGAGCTTCTCAAACGTTATTTCTGCAGTGACCCCTGCGACGGCACCCCTCGAATGATATTACTGCAGTGACCCTTGCAGTGGTACTTCTCAATCTTGGACCTCTGCGGTGGCCCTTGCGGGGCACCTCTCGAATGTCATTACTGCAGTGACCCTTCCAGTGGCACTTCTCAATCTTGAACTTCTGCGGTTGCCCTTGCGGGGCACCTCTCGAATATCATTGCTGCAGTGACCTTTGCAGTGGCAGTGACCCTTGCAGTGGCAGTTCTCAATCTTGGACTTCGACGGTGGCCCTTGCGGGGCACCTCTCGAATGTCATTGCTGCGGTGACCCTTGCAGTGACAGTGACCCTTGCAGTGGTACTTTTCAATCTTGGACTTCTGCGGTGGCCCTTGCGGGGCACCTCTCGAATGTCATTGCTGCAGTGATCCTTGCAGTGGCAGTGATCCTTGCACTGACACTTCTTAATTTGAACTTCTGCGGTGGCCCTTGTAGGGCACCTCTCGAATGTCATTGCTGCAGTGACCTTTGCCGTGGCAGTGACCCTTCCAGTGGCACTTCTCAATCTTGGACTTCTGCGGTGGCCCTTGCGGGGCACCTATCGAATGTCATTGCTGTAGTGACCTTTGCAGTGACAGTGACCCTTGCAGTGGCACTTCTCAATCTTGGACTTCTGCGTGACCCTTACGGGGCACCTCTCGAATGTCATTGCTGCAGTGAAATTTGCAGTGGCAGTGACCCTTGCAGTGACACTTCTCAATCTTGGACTTTTACGGTGGCCCTTGCGGGGCACCTCTCGAATGTCATTGCTGCAGTGACCTTTGCAGTGGCAGTGACCCTTGCAGTGACACTTCTCAATCTTGGACTTCTGCGGTGGCCCTTGCGGGGCACCTCTCGAATGTCATTGCTGTAGTGACCCTTGCAATGGCAGTGACCCTTCTCAATCTTGGACTTCTGTGATGGCCCTTGCGGGGTACCTCTCGAATGTCATTGATAGAAAAAGTATTTTTATTTTATTTACTAGAAAAAGTATTAATTGAAAAAGTATTATCCAAAGAACTTAATGTCAAATACATTCCCATAAAAGCTCAAATTGCAGATGTCTTCACAAATCTCTACCCATGCCCAGATTTTAGTTTCTTTGTTCTAATCTCACTATGGATTCCCCACAATTAAGCTTGAGGGGGAATATTAGAAACCATTGCCACATGTCTTAGCTGACTAAACATATTTAGTTAGAAGTTGGTTACTCTTAAAACAGAGTTAGAGTCTATTATTGTTAAAACATAGTCAATTCTTTTGTTAGCATATGATGGTTATGTATTTTCTATAAATACATATGTATCAATTCCCAATGTATTCATCAGATCACAATCATAAATGAATCAATTCAATAAACTCTGAGATTTAAGTAAAATAATTTTTATATTAATTAGAAAGAAATTTATAGGTGTATCCATTGAATTGAGTAGTATTTACAGGAAGGGTCTTGATAATTCCACACACACACAAAAAAAATCTCTAAAAAACTAGAAAAAAATTAAATACGCATTTTTGTAACAACACCTAAAAGTGTTGTACCTTTTTATTTAATCAATATGTCTAAAATACCCCTAAACGGTTAACCAAACGCAAACTCTTCACATCCCATCGAAACAAACACTTCATACTTAAACCTAACCATTTTTTACCATCTTCATTTGTGCAAAAAGCTTGGTTTTTGTTGTTTCTTTGTGTTATTGTGGGGTTGTTTTATTACAGAAAAAGTATTTGAAAGAGGAGGCTACATTGCCATGGGTGAAAAAAAAAGTTGATGTTGAAGCTTCTTGAAAGTTGTACATCCACTACTCCTTGGATGATTTTGAGGTATTAAAATACATCTACATACTTTATAATGTCTAAAACTACCTAACAAATGAAGAAAAAAGTAAAAAAAAAATGGATATACTATGCCTACGGTGGCTCGTTGCCATAGGTGATAACATATTTCAATAACATCTGGCCATTAGAGATTATATATTTCGATGGCATCTGGATATACATTTAGGGTTAATGTAATCGTGATATGGGGACATACGATGATCATAAACCACGGGTCTCATGCCACGGTTGCCTATGGTCGTGTATTCCCGTTTCACAGTTACATCAAACTGTGTATACTCTATTACGGTTTACTCTCACAATATACTTAACATTTATAGTTTGCTTTAACCGTGGTTATTCATGTTCAGTTTTAAACCACTCTACTTAGTGCCAAATTCTTTTTCATTTTTACCTTGACCATCTTTTTCAACTTCTCATACCAATTATATTCGCAATTGTGATTGTATTTCAGATAAATGACCCGGTCCTAGATGATTCATTTTGACAAGATACGAACAATGTTTTCATACCAAGTGTTTCGACTAAATGTGCTTAACCCGAGAAATCTGACATGGGTGAAAAATTCACGACCAAAACCAAAAGCATCAACATTCAAAAAATCTAATGTCGATGAATATGGCACGATTGAGGAATCAACGACATTAAAACCTGATAAATCAAACACGGGTAAATGTTTGTGTGATTTTTTCCTAGACTTGACAGTTTCTATGGTAATAAACAACCATTTCCATTAATACCTCTAAGTGTACGACATAATTGGACGACCCTAACATTTTCTTATATACTTTGATAGGATGTAGGAGTAGATTAAGGCTTGGATGTTAATGCAATTATGTAAGACCATACAACCAAATTCACTATTGATGAGGCAAGTGTAATTTCCTTATATATGACATTCATTTATGTCTAATTTCAATCAGGAATGTATGTTATACTTGTGCATACATTGTTTTAATTTCCATATATATGTAATTTCAATTAACAATGCATGTTATACTTGTACAGATATTCGATGATCGTGACAAAATGATTAATTGGCGTCAATAAATCAATTATAAGATTCATGTCGTTGTCATCATCTTGAAATTCAATAAGGAAAGTTTAGTTAGAAAGGAAAGGGTAATATTTGGTTGTGAGCGCAGTGAGCTTCATAGCAATATGAGAGATGAGGGGGTGGACAAAAAGAGAAAGAGAAATTCTGGTACTTGAAAATGTGATTGTCCATTTCGATTGAAAGGCATGCCGATAGAGGATGAACGATGGGGTTAGAAGTTTTCTATAGGCTACAAAACCACGAGGTATCCAAAACACTTGTTGGATATCACTATGCTGCGCGACTGTCCTAAGAAGAGTGGAATATAAAAAGCGAGATGATTACCAATGGGGTGCCAGGTGCGGCCAAAGGAAGTACTTCACACTTTGAAATAACGGCCGACATACAATTGTTCTTCAATTAGAAAAAAATATAATGCAAATCACATGATGAAAGATGTTGAGATGCAAGGGCGCACAACAATGCAACAACCGATGCAATTGCTAACAGAGAAGAGCTATGTCCACTGGCATAGAAAAAATGAGCAGACCGATGATATGGAGGATAACTTTTTCGCATACCCTACATCTTATTTGTTGGTCAAGTTCTTCCCGACTATACTAGTGATTGATTGAACCTACAAGACCAATTGTTATAATATGCCCTTATTCGAGATGATTTGAGTCACATTAATCAATCAGTCATTTTTCATTGCCTTTGCATTCTTGAAGAATGAGAAAGAGGAGAATTTTCTTTGGAATTTGCACCATTTGCAGTCATTGTAAGATTTGGAAGCTTTGCCCCAGGTTGTTGTTTCTGACAAACAATAGTATTTCTTAAATGCAGTTTAAAAGGTGTTTCCACTTGCCACCTTTCTTTTATGTATGTTCCATGTTTAAAAAAATATATAGGGTGTATGTTTGAAAGATAACATTAAAGATCAGGGGAAGAAGTTGTTTATGCAAGGTTGGATTGGGGTAGTAGAGTCCGAGATATGATGTGATTATGAGAATTCATGGCCGAATTTTTGTCAAAATTGGTACAAGTATCCTAACATGATTTCTTACACACACAAGAATTGGTTGCCAATATGATACCAGTTTGCAGATGCCTGGACTAACAAGGTACCTCACCGTGGAAATCGCATAATTAACAGAGGGCCCATGCACAACTGAAAAAACATCTAAAAAGTCGCACCGATTCATTTACAAATGTGTGGAAGTGAATAGATGCATTGCCTGGACATCAAATGACTCAGATACAAACGTAGTTTCAAAAATCAATGTAAATAACCAATCATGACCACAACGACTCATTGTTGCGTGATATCCGTGGTAGGGCATTGCATTATGACTTAGACTTGATTGTTAGGGAAATTAATTGCATGAGATTGGTGTTAAGTGAATCTGCTGCTAACAACCAATATATAGAAATATAATGCTCGCACCAACTTCATACGATCTACAGACTGCCCTATGTACACAAGTTGGCATAATCAGATAAGCTAGGCCAAGAAATTCCCCAATAGGCACTTGACGATCATTGAAAGAAGATTACAATTGTCCTGGACATCCAAATGCACCGTGATCTTGAATATAGTCCCGAGATGATATTATTTAAGAAAAGGTGGACTGAGACGGGTGAACCAATCAAGAAGATGATGCAAAGTAAGTTACCGTAGATTCCTAAACCCTCTTGCACATCGTTGATGGATCCCATGCAGATTCAATAAAAGGGTAGGCCTAAGAGGAAGAAGTCTATTGATATATCTACAAAAATAATCCCGTGTATTTGGGAGGATGATGTACCTAGCACAGTCGAGTTGAAAATACATTTGCAAATTGGATGCCATTAACGGGCGTAAAACTGAAGACACGGTCTAAGGAAAAAATCTATATTAAGTGCCTTACCAATTTCTACCAATAATTTGTGGATGAGATATACGATGTCAGATTTGATGGGAACGTGGTTATATGGCCATTTCTAAAGGAGCCGGTGTTGGGAATGGACTTAGGCATTCTCATGCTATTTTTAGTTCGATATTGTTCGAGCTACATTGGAACAAGCCTTTTCGGGCTAGTGTTATGAGTGCATATGATATTGATGACTGAGAGAGGAGATTGGACAAGTTTAGACACTCATGCACTAGAGAACGTTAGTTTATTATTCCATATTTTAAGTATCTTGCAGCTGATGCAATGAAGCTTATGGTAGTCATGATATCAAAAATTTGATGCTTAGCTTTTGTTCCATTTGACGTTGGGCCAAAATTTCCTAAAGAAGAGAATCGCATAGTTTTCATCCTCAACATATCAAATTCTCATTGGGTGAATTTAACACCCGCTTTTATCCCGTACCAGCATTTGCCTCTCACTGGAGAGATCCATAGAAATTCGAAATGGTCTTGAGTGGGCTCATATGTTCAAGGCGCATTTGAATACTTGTAAGAATTTATGCTCGAAAGGTATTACGACGAAAGATAAACCATGCTTGATTTCATCAGATGAAGATGAGGACTTGACTGTGCCTTGAGTCTTGATCGTGAATTTTGTGGAAATATGTAACTTTTTGTGGTTATAACATTGATTGTAACTTTTTATGAAAGTATGTAGCTTTTTATGGTTATAGCATTGATTGTACCTTTTTGTGGTGAAATATGAAATATATTGTTTATGTGTTAATATCATTAGTTATAGCATCTGTTAACTTTTTGTGGTGAAATATGAAATATCATTTACTGTGATAATATCATTGGATGTGATCAATTAAATAAAATTATCAATTGTCCCAACATGTTATAAGGAACAAAACTATTTAGATTGTAAATATTTCAACCCCGGTGGAAACTTAACTGTAAAATATATTACATTGCCATACATAGATGTAGTATAACTAATAATGGTGGCACCACACTGTGACATAGAAAACCACAGTGACACCACACCCTGAAGTATAAGATCATAGTTCCTTTTGACCTTGGTACTTAGACAGTATTGGGGATAAAAATTCTAACCTTAAACCACAGTGTCATCTCACTACAGAACTCAGACTCACGGTTGTCTTATAATATGAAGGATAACATCACGGTTGCTTTTGGATGTGGTATTTAAAGAGTGTAGGGATACAAATTATAACCTTAAACCACGGTGTTAAACTCACCATGGAACTAAAACTCACAATTGTCTTATATCGTGAATGATAACATCACGGGTCCTTCTAGCCATAGTATTTAGACAACGTTGGGGATAAAAATTCTAACCTTCAACCACGGTGTACATCACGGTTCCTTCTGGCCGTGGTATTTATACAGTGTTGGGGGTAAAAATTCTAACCTTAAACCACGTTGTCATCTCACCGTGGAACTCAAACTCACGCTTGTCTTATACCATGAAGGATAACAGCACGACTCCTTTCGGTCGTGGTATTTAGAGAGTGTTAGTGGTAAAAATTCTAACCTAGAGAGTCCGCTATCTTGATCTTAATAGAATATTTATATAGTTGAATGTCCAATCACATAAGTCCAAATTTCTATCTTAATCAATTTTATCTTTTTAAGACTAAGACATGCATCTAGGTGATAAAATAGATAAAACAAACCAATCATTCAACCAAGACAAAGTTTCAGGAAGAAATCTCTTTCGGGTAAAACCTTTATTCAACACTTTAGAAATCTACAAGATACTCGACTTACAGACTACTTGATAACTGCCACAAGCATAACACATTAGTCTTAGTAAATTCTCTAAAGAAAATCATTGAGTCCAAAGCAGTTCACATGCGGACTTCCACGCTCGGTATCCACCGATCGAGCTTTGTCTTCAGCAGTGGTCCCCTCAATAATCACAATGGTCTACCGTGAATAAACTTTATCCTCAAGAGTTTTGTATACAAGGATTCAAACTATAGGGTTTAAACGAATTCGCATGAAAAATTTCCAGGATGTATGTTGTGAATTAAAAGTGTTTTAGAACACCAAATAAAGAAGAACTTTTGTAAAAGATATTCAGGAAACGATCTGTCAAAAGTCTTAAATAATTTGAACACAAAACATGTATTTATAGGGCGTTCACAATTTTTGAGGCGACGACTCATTCGAACGAATTTCAAGTCTCATTCGAATGAGAATAATAGTTTGCTATAATGAAATAAATCTCGTTCAAACGGCCAAGCTGTCTCGTTTAAACTAGCTTCAAATGACCTTTTGACGAGTCAAAATAGTACGCCCTCGATCGATGCATATTAGATAAAAACTTCGAACGACCCTTCTAATGAAAACACATTCTCGTTTGAATGAGATTCCTATCTCATTTGAAAGAGGTTTACAAAATAATTTTCCTCTTAAAAATAAAAAAGCCCTGTTCATTTTTGATAAAAATAAACATCCCAAAAATAAGTTCCATAAATTAATTTAAACTTTAAATTTCTTTATACCTTTATAGGATGTTGGGAAGTCTTCAAACTTGGAGATGCTCGAGTTTGGTTCGTCGTAACGATTTGTAACTAGATACTCCAAACTAGCCTAAACTATAAAAGTCCTATAGTATGAATAATATTCGAAAAATTGTCCTTACAAATCTCCCCCTTAGGCTATTCTGGTACAAAACAAACAAACATAACCGAACACCAAATTAAAATAAAAACTCCTATGAAAAAAATTCCTACTGCCCTTCCTAAACCCTAGAAATGGAATGGTATAAGACATTGTCTTCATATCTCCACTTGTTATTTCCTTTTGCAAAATTTATCTTCACTCAGTGTGTCTTGATTTTCTCTTTAGTTTCCTACACACACTGGACAAAGAAATATACCTCGTGACACATCGAGTTTGATATAGAAAATAAAACTTTAATTCTTCCCCTTAAATCAAACTCATCAAATCTCATTTTTAATTTGCTCTCACCCTTTGTTTTTATCTGAAATAGATAAAGCAGTAGAAACATAATCATGAAATACGAAGCATCACGAATATTGAGAAGATATCATCACAAAAGATATAAATCATGTACATGTAATGATAATCTCAATGGCCATCAAAACCAACTAATTTTGAAAATTTTCAATATTTTCAAAAGGTGAAAAAATGTAAATTTTACAAATACAACACTATACCATATATAATATATACAAAATATATCAATAAAATTTTGACACATATATATAGGTATAAACGATCATAAAAAATAACACAAAACACATAAACCTTACATACTAGCATAGTATCGACGTGACCAAACATGTGGATTGGAATGGATACATATAAATTATAACCCAAGCATTCAAATATGTTCAAGAAGTTCTAATTGATCGCAAAACTTTATCAAACTAAGCTTTATCCTCAAGTGACACATAAAGTGAACTTAATAAACAAAATAAGCACAATACACACAATCCTAGATTATTGATGATTCTACAAATTAATAACGTTATGTAAAAATAAATATGACTAGGATTCATTGTGCAAATCCGTTGGTTTTCAACTAAATCTCCATCAAATGATAAACAAATACATTTTTTTAGCATATTTTTAGCATATTGCTTTTGAAAGATCCAGTAAACAAACAAGTTATGTTGGCCCCTATTTGGAAATTTTATTTTTATTTTTATTGCCTTTATTTTTTATTTTTATTGGGCTCTTGCCAACGATGGATTTCACGCAAAGACAACCTGTCTTTTGCAGCCCTTTCCCATGCTCAATCATATTTTTTTCAATATTTAAAAAAAAATTTCGCATGGGCAATGGTTCTTACATGCACAAATCTCCAATAGTCTTAAATTATGTAGATGACATGATTGATGGGAAAACATCTCACATAGATCAAATATACATAGTGAAGTTAAAATCTAACAAGCTTGTGCATGTGTGTGCAGAGGCATATACAAAGTTGAAACAACTCTATAAACAAGGTTAAGAACAATCTATAAACAACTCTCTTTATCTGCCCCCTATGCTTGTTGGAAGAATGTTATTCATTGGGAGAAACCTTGGGTCGGTCAAGTCAAAATCAATGTTGCAGTTTCATCAGAAAATCAGAAGATCAATGGTATAGGCACAGTTATTCGAGATGATCATGGTAGACTTATTTGGGCCTCTTCAAACTTCATTATTCATGATGTTCCTCTGTATGCTCATCTTCAAGCTATTTCTGCTGGTTTAAAGATTTGTTTGGAGAAGAATCTATTTAAGGTGAATTTAAAGTTCCACTCAAATCAGTTTCTCTTCATTTTAGAGACTAACTCAAATTCAATTCATTGGAAAATTAAACAAAATTTCAAGGATCTTCAGGAGTTAATTCACAATCTTCAATGTCATACTTCCTGCTGTTCTCCAGATGCTAACAAGGTGGCTACTCTTCTAGCAAAGCATGGTGAATCCTCAAAATGTCAAAAGTCTTTTTTTAGTTGTTCGGATCTTCCAAATATTGTTAAAGCATCTATGATGATAGATGCCTCTTCTTTACCTTTTATAAGGAACATCTAATGTTTCTGTCCAATTGTATTGCCTCTAGAGAGGGCTTTTATCTCTTATTTCAATAAAGTTCCTGTTTTGAAAAAAAAAAAAAAAAAAGTATCTAAAGTCATTACCAAATGTCCTAGCCATATGAAAATTGCGGAGTGATTTGGATTCAAATACACCAATATGCCACACTAAATGTGTAAAATTAAAATACATAAAAAATCAATTTTTTTTTGTATTTTTCAAAAATTTTATCATAATAAAATCTTTTTGTACTTTACTAATATAACTTAATAAAAGAAAAATATAATAAAAAAGATACACATGTCATAACCTAGCAAACATATATCATGAAGCACAACTAGAGTATGACAAACAAAATTATACAAGCATTTATCCATAAGGCATAGCATGTGAAGCATCATGTGTAAGCATGTGAAGCATCAATCAACTTAACATTTAGCGTCTCCAAAACGGATTTTGAAACCCAAACTTATGTATACCTAACTCGAGGGGTTTTGGGAATCGATGGAACACTCAACTTAACCTTTCAAGGACCTCTTATAAAATTATAATAAAACGACCTAAGGTGACATTTCCTACCCCAATGCGAACATGTGTAAACTCGAGGAATGTTACCCTAAGAGTTGACCTTTTCTAACGTCCTTGGATGTGGTTGACCCTTTAAAATAAATAATGGTCTTGACTTTATCACCTGACGTACTAGAAATATTGGAGCTAGTACCATCACTACTAGAGTATTTTAAATCATCTTTTAACTTCAAAATTCTAGACTCAAGCAAATAATTTGACTCTTAAAATTTTAGGGACTCCTTCTTCATAAGTTCAATCATTCTTAGAAGGTTATCTCGCTCTCCCTCAATGAAAGTAAACTTTTCCCTAAGAGTCTTCTCACGTTCTTTAAAATTATTAATCAAAACACTGTCCTTAATGGCACATACATTAACCCTAGAATTTTTAAAGTCCTCTAATTCTTTTTCTAAAAATCGAACTCTATTATCACTCTCTTTCTTGGACAATTCTAAATTTTTGAAATCACGATCCATGTCCACAAGTTTTTCACGAAAGAAATCTCTTTGATTTTGAATACTTTGTAAAAGATCCATAGCAGATTTAAAACAAAAATTTTCTTTTTCAAGAATTTCAAATTTTTAGTAAACTTCAAATTCAAACGATTTAAGTTGTCAAAACTACGGGAATCCATTAAGAGAAAAAAATATATCACCCAAAAATCATTAAACAAGGATCTAACATGAAAACTTAGTGCAATCTGCTCTTATACCAATTTGAGAGTGTGCTATCTCGATCTTAATAAAATATTTATATAATTGAATGTCCAATAACACAAGTCCAAGTTTTTATTTTAATCAATTTTATCTTTCGAATCCAAAGACATGCATCTAGGTGATAAAACAGATAAAGCAAACCAAGCAAAGTTAAAAAAAACCTTTTGGGTAAAGCCTTTATTCAACACTTTAGAAATCTACAAGGCAGTCAACTTACAGGCTACTTGATAACCACCACAAGCATAATGCGCTAGTCTTTGTAAATTTTATAAAGAAAACCACTCAATCCAGAGCAGTATACACACAAACTTCCACGCTCGGTATCCACCGATTAGCCTTTGTCTTTTGTAGTGATCCCCTTGAGAATCACAATGGTCTGCCGTGAAGAAACTCTCTATTCAAGAGTTTTTTTTTGTTCTCTCCTCAAGAATAATTTTCAGGATGTATGTTGTGAATTAATAGTGTTTTAGAACAGTAAGCAAAGAAGAACTTTTGTAAAAGATATTCAGGAAACGATCTGGCAAAAGTCTTAAAAAATTTGAATACGAAACAGGTACTTATAGGGCGTTCACAATTTTTGAGGCAACTACTCGGTCGAATGAATTTCGAGTCTTATTAAAATGAGAATAGCAGTTCGTTATAACGAAATAAATCTCGTTAGAATGACCAAGCAATCTCATTGGAACCACCTTCAAACGACCTTCTGATGAGTCAAAACAGTACGCCCTCATTCGATGCACATTAGATAAAAACTTCGAACGACCCTTTTAATGAAAATGCATTCACATTTGAACGAGATTCCCATCTCGTTTGTACGAGGTTTACAAAATAAATTTCCTTCTAAAAATAAAAAGCCCTATTTGTTTTTGATAAAAATAAACATCCCCAAAATAATTTTTGTGAATTAATTCAAACTCCAAATTATTTTATACCTTAATGGGATGTCGAGAAGTCTTCAAAGTTGTTAATGCTCGAGTTCGGTTCGTCATGACGGTGGACTATTTGTAACGGGATACACCAAATTAGCCTAAACTACAAAAAGGCCTATACTATGAACAATATTAGAAAAATTGTTCTTACAAACCTTAAACCACAATGTTATCTCACCATGGAACTCAAACTCATAGTTGTCTTATATCGTGAATGATAACATCACAGTTCCTTTTGCACGTGGTATTTAGATAATGTTAGTGGTAAAAATTCTAACCTTAAACCATGGAGTACATCACAATTCTTTTTGGCCGTGGTATTTAGATAGTGTAAGGGGTAAAAATTCTAAACTTAAACCACGGTGTCATCTCACCGTAGAACTCAAACTCACGATTGTCTTAGACCGTGGTGTTCAAATCCAACAACATAGTACATACCACATACTTTCACTAACATAAAATTTGAGTCCCAAATCTAAGATATAACCACTTTGATACAAATCACATACGGTGAAATTCATTAAACAACAATATAGTACATCCAAAATAACAACATTACATCCAAAATTGTTTCAACCACATAAAAAACTAAGAATAAAATCTTTGAAAGACTATTAGAACGACTTTTACTTTCAATAATTGTCTATTTTATCGTAGAGCGCTTGGGAGGGGGGACGCTTTTTATTGGGGGGCCGTTTGGCGGAGCAAGATCATACCATGATTTTGTCCTCGCTTCACGACGCTTGGGTGCCTTTCTCTTTTCTTTCGGTTGTTGAGTTCCTTTTACCTCGTAGGTCATCAACTACTTCACGCGTGGAATTAATGACGTCAAAAATATCTTGGTCCAAGCCCGTATCAATTATCTCATGTAGCAAATTGATGGCTACATCAATCCCGTGAACCTATACATATAACCACCAATTTTGTGTAGAAAAATAAGTGCGAAAATGAGAAATCCATTTATGAATAATTGTAACTTACTATTTTATTGGAGTGTTTTACTTTAGGCTTCCTAATACAGTAATTGGGATTTTGAACTTATGGATGGGATCTTAGTAGGTACCGGGACACATAACCATCCACACATTTCCATGGAATGTTCATCACTGCAATCCACCGTTTATCCTTAGAGAGAACACGTTCCACCTACTTAAGTTGATACCATTTCTCGATATCAAACTTCCACCTTGTAGCGTGCTTGAGATTTTCCCCTCTCTTTCGATAATGGGCGCATTGGGAGTCTTGGAGTTATTTATACACGTCCAGCATAACGTAGCACCTTCTCTGTATAATAAGGTTTACAAACAAATAGAATATCAGGATGCCGTTATACCAAGAGACCAATTAGAAGGGGTAGACCTCAGCATTTTCAACGTAGTGATACCAAACAACTTACACATTATTACAAATGTTAACATATATAACATAGCAAGAGAATCACGTTTAAAATAATGAATATTGAAATAATACTCATGTCAGATGCTTTTAGATCATCTAGGGTCTTCCTTAACTCCACCACTTGTGCAAAGGCATCACCTCACACCATTTGCACCTTTCATTTGCATGGACGCGACTCTGAAGGATGAAACTTCAAATTCCGTACAACCCTCGCCAAATTAAAGTGGTCATATATCCATGCCTGTATTGAGATTGGTAAATTAATATTTAACCCAAAATAAACAAACTACAACATGATAAGTGAAAAACATTTACCACTAATAGAGGGAGATATCCGACCACCTGTTGCACGTCTACGCGAGATGCAACCCCAAGTTACCGATACAAATGGGCAAATATGCCCATCCCCGAAGCGTATTCATTACACTTTCTAATTTTTCTCAACGTTTATAGGTTGCAAATCGAGACTCGGTTCCCTGATATGTCAGGGAATAACAAGCACCCGATCATGAGCAACAAGTACTCCGCGCTGCTTGCTTAATGTCTCTTTTAGTGACATCCTCCCATAAAGTTTTCACCTTCCCCTTGCATTAATGCATTAGCCAATCAAAACGGATCGAATACAAAGACTAACATTCTTTCAATACCTTATTCTCGCTACAACCAATGTATTTGCTTACCCATCTAATTTTTTTAGCCTTGTCTTCGACTTTCCTAAGCGCCATCTCGTAGACCGATTTACCAATGATCGGGATGTTTATGAGATGGTACACATCGTTTAGGATGATGGTTATATCACCAAATGACATATGAAATGAATTTGTCTCCAGTTGCCACTATTCAAGGAATGCCAACACCGATACATAGTCTATATACCAGTACGAGTGTTTTACTAATCCCCAGAAGTTCGAGTTTTTAACCAACTCAACAACCCGCTCATCCTCCTTTTCTATATCCCACTCGACAAATTTTTTGAAGTGGTACACGCATTTCATTATGCCCATTCCTCTTCGTGGTTCCATATCAAATGAGCAATATGGTTCTGAAATTTTTTAAGGAACTCCAGGTTATTTGACGTGCACTCCTCTAATGGTTGTGAATCTGAGTGGCTAATTTTTTTTCGAGGTTTCTTCTCAGGTGTTTTTGCAGATATTGACGGCTGCATTTTCTCTTCCGAAGAGAAAAACTCACCGTCAGTCTTATCTCCTTGCCCTCCTCCACCTTCTAACTCCTGTTATCCCTCCTCAACTACCTCGTGTGAACTACCCTCTTCTACGTCAACACTCTCTCCCTCATCACTCTCACCCCTCTCCTTCTCAGGATTCTGCTCCACATTATCTTCTTCACCCCCCTCCCCATCCCCTAGTACCTGAAGGAGAATACCCTCTACTTTATTCATTGTCACTACCTCTCAACGAAGTGGGTTGTTTACCTCCTTTAGCCGCCTCCAACCTACTCTTTTACTCTAATTCGGTAGGAGGATTCCTGGATCTTCCTATTTATATAACCTACAATTGCAAGAACAAAAGAGTGCATGAGACTAAAAGTAGATGTATAATTGTTCTTACTGTTAGAAGAAATCGTAAGAGAGCAAAAGCGGTGATATCTAACCGTATATGGAAAATAATGGTTAGGTATAATCGTGTATTAAAAACACGGTTAGATCAGACTGAGTAAGATAATCTATTACGGCAACTCATAACCATAGCCAACAAATAATGGTGATAACAAACCGTTGTGGTTCATACCACGGCTGCCTTGGATCGTGCATGGTTTGTTGTTTCCATTTTTTTTCAAACACAAAATTACTTGTCACTTAGGGTTATTCCTCATCGTAAGCTACTTCCCGCGGTTACTCCTTACTGTAGATACTTCACCACGACAAGAGGCCGCCGAAGATGATTGTCACCTACGGTAACTGGTCATTGTATGTTCAGCTTCCGAATTTTTTTATTTTTATTTTAGATTTTTTGTAATTTACAGGTGTTTTGTTCGCATTTTAATGAATATATTTGTAACGTTGAAATAATATATGATGTAAATACCATTCAAAAGTGTTTGCATTTCAGTTTTTAAACATGATCATAATAGGATTTGCATGGTATGATTTCCTAGCATTTTAGTGTGCATTTCAAATATACATTGTTCAAACAATACAATAATGAATATTAGAATTACATACCCGAAGTTTTTTGCTCTTAAAGGTAGAAGTAGGCCTTATTTTTTGTTTGTGTAGGATGGGAGAAATGAGTAGAGAGAAGTCAAAGAGAGAGAGAAAAGATAAAAAGTGATGTTTAAATTTTTTTTTTTGTTTATATATGATACCAAGTTACGTGGTGGTTTTTAGGGTGTTTGAAAGAAATAAGTGGTACTTATGTGGGGTTATGGAGAAAATGATGATTAGGAGATATTTTTTGAATGGAATTATCACTTACCCTTAAAAATTTCACCTTCATGAAGCAAATTTCTCAGAAGTTGCCTGTGAGTTAGATCTCTATTTTTGTAAGAACATCTTGAGGGCATTTTGAATTTTGGCTCACTAAATTGCCTACTTCAAATTGTCGTTGGAGCTCTAAGCTATATTGATCTCGTATCAGTCAATTGAAGCCAATTGAATGGTCAATTTGTAACTGCACTTTAATATAAAAGCTTTCAATGACTTATTGATGCAACATTTAGAATGCCCGCGAGGGTCTTCGGTGGAGAATGAAATGTTGTGCTTAGTAGCAGTTTTACAAATTTTTGCTAGTGTAATTTGCATAAAGTTCTTGAGGGTCATTTTAGCTAAAACCAACATGCAAAATATCGGACGCTTCTTTAAATGGTCTTAGAAGTTTTCTTTTAGCTCGTTCAGAGGATTTTAGTTGTATAACATGGCTAAAGTAATTCTCATATTTCCCTCTTTTGTCCAACTCTGTTTGGGTGAACAACATAAATGAAAACAAATTATTGAGTTCCATGTAGCATTTAAAAAGTTCCATCCAGCTCATCCATACCACAGTTGAGGTTTAGCTAGAAATAACTTGGTATCAAGGTGCGTGAGGTTTAGGTACAAATTAACAACATAATATGTAAATTCATTGTCCTTTAAAACTCGGCCGTTAGATGTGAATGCAGTTCAAGGAAAGCAAAAAGAATTCAAACAAAAAACTCGTGAAGTTGTAAACAATAATTCTAAGAGTCAAGATTTCGAATCACTTTTTTTTGCCTCTATGACATTCTAAAACTGCATTAGTTGGAGTTTTTAAATGGTAATTGGTGGACTTCAAACACCAACCAATGTAGTTTTGACATGTCAATAAATCAAAATCCTTAATGGCCAAAACTCATTCATATCACAATGCCCTTGTGTAGAGAGTACACAACTCCTAGTGTTGTTGGCCCCCCAAATATTTCAAAGTGTAAACAATTAGAGAGTAAGCATATTATTTTTTTTGTTGTTGTTCAAATTAAGTTTTTTGTTTCTAAAAATAGCATTATAATGTAGGTGAGAGTACAAATTTACTCATCTCAATGATTATTTATTTTAAATATTTGACTTTCAAATCAGAGCTGTTAATTTGTGTGGAAAAGGAATTACACGAAAACAACGGAAGTTAATGAGCAACTTCTTGTTATCAGAGTGGCACTCACAAAATGACTAATAAGATACATCATCATTGACCGACTAGAAACGATGAATACATGCTATCGACAATAAATTATATAAAAAGAGTCAAGTAAGAGTTGAGCAATTTTAACTCCATATGACATAACCAATTATATATAAAAAAATAATTAGAGACAATAATTTTAGTATAATCTTAGTGTTACTTCTTCAACTCAATGAGATATGATCAAATATATTAACACCTATTTTGGGAAGAAGGTTCATACTCACATGTGAAATCAACGAAGGGAAAAGAAGTGGCTGAAGAAAATGGGATAGTTGCAAAAGAGAATTTTGACCAGAAAAGCCACAAAGAAGTTATTTAAACACTAGTTGGGCTCAAATCCCATCAGCAAAGGAGAGAAAATCAAGCCAAGCAATGATTATTTCTCCCAAATAAAAGAGATTTTTTATTTCTTTTTTCCCCATCTATTGAGAAGTCGGAGGAATCAAATTAATCAACACAATAATTCGGTAAGCTTGAGATATGTTTTGCCCTTTTTCCTATCCCTGTAAAAGCTCTATGATCAAAATATGCTGGCCACTAAAGTCAAAAGTGACAAGGAAAACACCTCAACATGCTCCTTCATGGGGGAGATAAAGAAAGAAAAAGATGAAATTAAAAAAAGAAAAGAGGCTCTTTACCCAATGGAATTTAAAGGCATTCCCATTAGTGACAATGGAAATTGTTTGGGATGTATTTTGTTTGGAGAAGGAAGGGGCTGTTTCTATCACCGGTTACAGAGCCATGCAACTCTTAAGCCTCATTTGATGCGTCACATAAGGGTCGGATATGATAAAACAAAAATATAATAATACGTTAAATAAGACTTATTTTAATATTGCGTTTGGAGTAATTTAGAATAAAAAAATGGGATGGAATATAATAATACATTCCTATGTTTAACTTGCTCGGAATAGGATTAATTTATCACTAATTTTTCAAAAATAGCCTTATTTTGTATTTAATAATCAAAACTTACAAAAATATACTTTTATAATAAATTTTAACTCAATAACATAATATTTTATTTCACGTGGGATGTTAAAAAAAATAATATTATGAGACGATAATAATGAGATGGACATATGTATTTATATTTGTATTTATAATTTGTACACAGTCAACTATTAGCAATCACTTACACATACAAAAATCGTGTGCACACAAACTATCACCGAAAACAATGAGATAGTAAAATTAATTGTTAACTATCTTCTCTTTTAATTAAAAACAAAACCATCATCGAAAAATTGCTTGAAGCCATAACTGGGTAATATCGATTTTACAAAAATAACAGCCGGAAACATATAAAAACAATAAAAATAAATTGTACATAACTTTTAAATTGTTTAGCGGGTGGGTTAACAACACATAAAATAATAATATTTGTGACAAAGTATTAGTGGTGGGTTAACAATACATAACTTTTAACTTATCTAGCAAGTGGGTTAACATAATATTTGTATCGATTTAAACTAAAATTTGTAGTTATGATAAAACAACATATATGAAAAAAAAAGTAGCATAAAACAAGAAAGGAGGAAGAGATGGTTGCCTACTCTGATGAAAAATGTGAATGGAGAGTTGTATGAATGAAATGGACCGACGATTCCTATCTAATATTCTAGAGAGTGCAAGTTGAGTGAAGTTTTTTTTTTTGATAACTTAATAAGGACACAGTAGTAATTTTCAATCAAATCTTGACACCGGATATTTTTTTACCACCTTGGAGGTGAGATTTTTTTATCCCACTCTGTGTGATAAGGAGCTCACTTGGAATAACTTATGTCTTCTCATATTCCATCCTAAACTATACCAAACATTGAATAGAACAATTTTATCCAATACGATCCTTTTATACGACGCATCAAACGAGATCTTATTGCCTTTTTAGAAAGAGTGGTGATATACTTAATAGTGTGTCGTCGTCGGGCTATAGTTTTCAGGGATCTAAGTGAAAAAATAAAATCAACGCCCTTTTGCATAAAAAAAATCAAATTAAAGAAAATATATTTTTCTCGAGGCTGTAGAAATCCTAAAGAAAATTCTTATATCTTTATTGAACTTTTTGAAGTATTAACACAACGTATTACGATATACATTTGTTCTTCTTTACTTATATTCGGAGTACAATTAAGAATAATTGAAAAAAGTTTGATTCTTTAATTGTTTGAATTATTACTTTTTTTTTATCTCATCCGCTAATAAAAGTTTTAACTTATTTTAAAGGTTGTGACTAAGATAGTGATGGTGAATTTCTTTTTCTGTAATACGCTAAATATGTTCTTTCATTAAAGGATTAAATATGGCAACGTGTTCCATGAAACTCAAAAAAATCACATTATTCTTTTCCTTAGTCCCATAGAAGGCCAAGTAATTTGTAGAAAAAGCTTGCAAAACCACAATTATTTATTTCAATATGTGTCTCCATCTTTTTCTTTCACCTTCAATTTGATCTTATATATTTTGATCAATTGTTTCATTTTTTTGGAATATAAATATTAATTCCCCCCATTGTGTCATACTATCTATATGGGCACAATTATTTTCATGGCTTTTAAGTCCAATACTTATATTCTTCTAATAATCTACTCCTTCATTTGCTAATTGAGTTTTATTTCCATTCTTTTGAACAACTTACATGAAAATCAGTAAATCTTATCCACAGATCTTGAGTATGCTAGCCATTGTCTATTGCGTTTCTCTTAATTTTTTTAATAAAATGTATAATATATACTAGAAAAATGCCTATTTTCTATATCTTTTGGGAAAATAATGTCATTATCTCTTTTTGGACCTCTTTTTACTAACGCGTCAATAAAATTTCGGTAAATACTTTTTCAATTAGCCGGATCATCCATGTGTAGAGGTAAATCTTCTACATGTTCACTTTTTAAATCTTATAAATTTTGATGCTTTATATTTTCGTTATCTAAATCTGCTATATTTTGATGTTCAACATGTTCATTTTTTTTAGATTTATAAAATATTAATTTAGTGAACCTCCTAATTTTTGTGTTTCTTCTTCAATTTTTTTGTCCTTTTCTTTTTTCGTGATCGGAGGAATATTTTCTAATAGACATAATATTCACACAATAACACAATAATATTATATATGAAAGAAAAATGCTAGATAAGAACAATAAAATCTGATTTACAACCAACTTGAGAGTAGCCCTAAAGTGTAATTTGTAAATATTCAAATAACAATTTAGAATCTACATAATAAACAAACAATTATTAGTAAAAAAAATTACAAACTCAAATAAATTATAAAAAGGAAAATTTACTTACACCATCTCCAAACCCTAACTTTCTGAAATTAAAAGTTTGAAACTCAAGATTTTAAAAATTGAAACCCTAGATTTAAAACAAAATCGGGGGGTGGGTGGCAGTGGGTTCAAACGAAAATGGAGGAGGGGGGAAATGGGAGATGGGGTGAAAAAAGGTATAGAAAATAGTATGGGAGATGGGAGGAAACTGTCGATTTTTTTTTTATTGTTGTCTTACTTTGCTCTTGTGTGTGTGTGTGTAAGTGTAAGGGAAGAAAGGGAGTGGAAGAAAAAGTATATATAAGAACGAGAGGGAGAGAGTGAGTCGTTACTTTTTAGGATTGTCGGTGGGTGAGTGTGTTCTGACTTTTTTTGGAGCTCTTTTTAAATGGTATAAATGTTTAGTATTGTAGTAAGTTTATTGTTTGGGGCCTTCCTAAGTGGTAAACTCTAATTTTTTTCCATAACTACATTTTTTTAGATAATTTTTTTATATCGAAGTTTTATACTATTGTTATTTAAATTTCGGGGCCCCGATTAATCGGGGGCCCTAGGCGACGACCTAGTTGGCTATGCCGAGAGTCGTCCTTGTAGGGTGTGTATCGAAACCAAATTAAGTGCATTGAGTATGATTAGTTCTTTTGTTTGACGGTTCAATTCTAGTTCCAAAAATTACAGAATCGATTTTTTCGATTGGGTTCCCGACTTTCTGGTTCACCACCAATGCAAACCGAATCAAATTATAAACGGATCCGATTCAGAACTGACCCAAGTCCCTAGGCCAAACTGGAACCAGTCCAATCCTAACACACACACACACACACACACACACACACATATATATATATATATATATATATATATATATATATATATATATATATATATATATATATATATATATATAGAGAGAGAGAGAGAGAGAGAGAGAGGCTCACCTACATCATGATGTATACATCACACCTAGTTCTAGGCACTAAGAATAAAAAATTCCAATTTTTTTTACTTTTCTCTTGAAATTAACCTTCCAATCAACCCATATTCAAAAAATGAAGCCAAAATACATTTTGTAGTTATTTTTATAAAATTCACAAAAAACTGCTTGCGTAGACCCTTATAAATAAGGTATTTTGAGCATTTTTTTGTGAATTTTTTTAAAAATATCTACAAAATGTATTTTGACCTAATATTTTGAACATGGGTTTATTAGAAGGTTAATTTCAAAGAAAAATTAAAAATTAAATTTGTTTAGGGCTTACAACTAGGTATGATACATGAATGATGAAAGAGCATGATGTAAGTGCAAATTCTCCTATATATATATATATATACAAGGCCGACTCAAGACAAGTTAGGGCCTTAGGCAGATGTTGTAAATCATAAGTTCTTATATGATAATTGATAATATATATGGAATTGCGGAGCACATTTTCTCTTTATTTTTACATGCAAAAATCTTTAAAATACTTTACTAATATAAGCTACTAGCAAATTGAGTGTAAGATATAAACATATAATTAATACCCGACCTATCAGGAATTTTTTAACACGATTTCGTGTTCATGTCAAAGTTATGACTTGTGTTAGTCGTGTTATTGTTGTGTCATTTGCATTTTTACCCATGTTTCGTGTTATGATGGTAAAAAATATTAATTGTGCTAGTCGTGTATAAATGGGTTGTGTTCGTGTTGGATACAAAAATATTATTTCATTTCGTGTTGTATTCATGACTAGATGGTGTTTATCGTGACATGTCGTGTCAGGTTGAAATGCGATACAAAAACACAAATTCCCATCCCTAATTGTAAATCTAAACGTCATATTTTTCTATATAAATGGAATATGTCAACACAACCAATGTAAATCTTAACCTTTTTTCCGATAAAAGTTTTAATTTATCTTTTTTTTAAACCCAAACATTTCTCTTTCAAAAAATTGGCTATAACATATGCATCATTAGTTAATTTTTGGGAGGCCTTTCTAATTGGGCCCCCCTAGGCCTTAGCCTAAGTTGGCAAGGGAAGAGCTGTCCTTGTATATATATGAAAAATGTTGTTGTATTTAAGGTTTAAAATTAATTTTGACTTTTGGGAGTTGGATTATATTTATAATGTTTTCTTAGAGCATCTTTTTAAGTTATATTTAAGAAAAAATCATTTGGAAGAAATAATCGATCTGAACCAACCCAAAAATCATTGGTTCGGATTGGCCCAGTTTTAGACATAATCGTTTCCAATTTTTGTTGAACTGATCAACCCCGATTCCAGTTGTAGGTTAGTAGTGGTATCGAACCAACCTGAATCTTATGTGATCCTAATACTTACCTAAAACTAGTATTCGAAAATTATCGAAAGTGGTGTTGTACCATAGTGGAGCCAATATAATCATACGACACATGTAAAGCACTGTCGTTAATTTTTCGGTACTAGTTGTAAGTACATACACCATTTTCCTTTTAGAGATGAATATATAATGTTGGAATAAATTATATGCAAACAAATTACTCACATATATATATATATATATATATATATATGCTTTCTTATCTAAATAAGTAGTCCTTTAATTAATTCTGGGTTGTCCCACATTAAGAATCACGCTTCCAACACAAGT
Organism: Sambucus nigra; assembly: GCA_949130495.1. Lineage (NCBI taxonomy): Eukaryota > Viridiplantae > Streptophyta > Magnoliopsida > Dipsacales > Adoxaceae > Sambucus > Sambucus nigra. Next base: position 646,645,932 of record OX422208.1, read on the forward strand.
ATAAAAAAATTATGTCAATGTCGCATCACCTTTTGATTTTCATATATGAACATATATTTCTTTAAAGTTTGTGAATTTTAACTACAAACTCTTAATCTGTAAGGTATGGAATATTTTCTTAAAGGATTTATCGCGATAGATATGACTAACGACCATTTACCTAAAAGACTAGTAGAGAAAGGACCATTCGACCCTAATGAATTTTTTTAATGATACTCTATTTCACACTGGGTATTTAGAGATCTTCAAACTTCCCAACTGCTTCCAAGGCAGGACTGAGATCTTTAGGATCCTACTTGCCTTTTAAAAACTTCCACTGCAATCAAGCGTGGGCCATGGTACTATAGCAGACTTCAGTCGTACCTTTTTTCTCCTATCAAGGGTAGTCATTCCAGCAAGTCTCCCCAAGAAATCTCACAAACCATAATATCAAGGTTTTCCATGACTTACGCTCAGAGTATAATTTAGAGCAACTTTACGACCATTGCAGACCTCTAGACCTCTGACAGATCTCTTACAACGGGTCTCGCGGGTAGGTGGAAAGCATAACACCATTTCACCTACCGTCACTACTTAGCTCCACTTTCATTGAATACTCCCATAAGTATTAAATGCTACAAATAATCACCTTAGACCATCTGTAATTAATTTGGCCAACACTCCACTTCACTGATATTAGCCGGGACACCATATCCATGCTGCTCTAGTCCACTCACTACGTTGCTGGGTGTTTATATATATATATATATATATATATATATATATATATATATATATATATATATATATATATGACGTTGATGGAATGTGAAACATAACTAATATCAAGCATTCCAAGAGATTAATACATACAATCAACTAGACTTGCAGAGAATTAAGAGTTCAAAGCACACACATTTTCTTACTCTTTGTTTCATACTCATAACCCACTATTGTGAGTTTATTTTTGTAACATGGATAATTTTCATTGTTTTCACAACTTATATATATTGTTAATCCCTAAATCAGTAATTACTCACCCTTAGAGAATTCATTCAATTACTTACTAAGGTATTGTTGACAAAGGATGTAAGACCTCAAATTCTCTTGGACAAAGATCAAGAGGTCTTATAAACTGTAATGTCTCATTTACAATACGATAAACCATCACAACACCTTTAACAGTGGACGTAGGACCCTCATCCAAGGTTCAAACCACTTTATATCATTGCCTCACACTTTGACACTTCTCTCCTCTTACCCGTTTGAGGTTCAGAGGGGAGCACTTATGGGTCTAAAGTCATTTATGACTTTAACGCTCATTAATTATGTGCCATCTGTGGGAGAAAAAAGTTCTATTCCTCTCATATATGCATCTTGATCCTTCCAAAATAGTGACTAAAGTTTATTTATTTCGTTCCTTCAAAAAAATGGAAGCTCAGCAAAAAATGCTCCAAGAGTAACTAGCCCCCTTTCGGACCATGCTCCCTTTACCCTCGGTGATAAAGAACAAGTTATACAAGAACATAGGGGTAATGAGGAGAACCATGAACCCCAGCTAGAAGGGGAGAATGATACAGAGGGTGTGTTTAGGCTCCCAAGTGATCCGTGACCCTCATTACTACTAATGATAGATTATCACTCCAATGAGATCAATAGCAAGGATGTTCCAAGTGGGTTAGGCCCTAGGATGGAGAGATAAAAAAGATCTAATATTAGTTGGGAAGTTTTCTCAACCAGTATAATACTTAAACTCCCAACACCATCGAGGTGGCCCTCTAAAAGACATCATGTTCTTTTTCTAATGATGTTCAACATTATTCTCTTCCCTTAAAGTTCAAGGTGCTTAATATTGAACCGTTTAATGGGTCTAAGGACCACACCGATCATTTGGAGACTTATAGATGAATCGTGCTCTTTCAGGATACCCCAGATGAGTCCATGTATAGAGATTTTCCTAGTACCTTAAGGGGGATAAATAGGCACAAGTTTTCTAAGCTCAAACTAGGTACCATTGGAAGCTTCACCGAGCTAGCAAGATAATTTCTCAGCTATTTTATTGGAGCTCGAAAGATGAGGAATCCTGTCACTTCCCTCATTCACTTTAGGTATAAGGTTAGTAAGGCCATCAGGGAATACGTCAAGAGGTTTAACCAGGATGCCCTCTAGGTCAGTGATTTAAATAACACCATATATGTAGTTGCTTTTATCTCCGGCTTACCTCAAAGGACTTATTGAGTTCCTTTAGTAGGAAGCCTCCAAAGTCTATGACTGAGTTCTCAAAAGATCTCAGAAGTATATGAATGCCGAGGATAACATCTCATTGAGACATTCCATATCCTTTCCCCAATAAGGAAAAATAAAATATGTCTTTTCCCGCCTTAAGGAGACCTCGGGAGAAGATGATGCCAAGAAGAAGAAAGGCGGAGTTAAGAAAAGCGGACCTCTAGAGGACAAACACTTCACGCCACTCACAACCACCATATAAGAGGTTTTTATAGTCGCTAAGAATCAATACATCTTGCCTTAGCCAAAGCCTATAAGCAGTAAGGACGATAAAAGAGACAAGTCTAAGTATTATTGTTTCCTCGTAGGTTATGGCCACAACACTAGCGACTGCTTCAGTCTTAAATAGGACATCGAGGGGGAGATAAAAAAAAGGGCTACATCAAAGAATATGTGGCTAAGGATGCAGAAAAAGGTCATCACTATAGCAAAAAAAGGACGACATTCCTTTGATTGATGTCAATTTCATTTTAGGGGGCTTCACTAGAGGAGGGCACTCTTTCACAACTAAAAAGGCCCACTTAAGGATCATCCAGCATGAAGGGGTACATGTCAACCATATCTCTCTCCCATATCAAGGCCCCAAGGGGGGTTATAATGATGGTTGATAGGCAGGGTTTTGACGCGACGCGAGAGTCACCTACGCGCCGGTCGTGTTATATTCGGCTCACCTGAACTATACAAAGACCTAAATTATGACTACACTTGAGATACAAGTATAGCGGTAAGTCGGGTATCTAATCCATAGGGAGTGTTCGACAGATTTTAATTGGGTTATTAATTCAGGAATAAAAGTGTAAAAGGGTGATGGGTGGTCGTAAATAAAAGGAAAAAGAGAAGTTGAGTCTACATAAAATTAAAGCGAGGATCGGGATAGCATCCAACCATACCGATCGAAACAACTACGAATCAAGATTTTGGCTCGGGAGCAATTTAATTGAGCATTAACAATTAATCATAAACTTCGCACAATAAGGAATTTAAGCCAAAGTTGCGTGAATAAACAATTAATCGAAAATTTGGTCGCACGCGGATTAAACTCGGATTATCGCTATAAACACTAAAGATGCATGACAGAGAAAGTTAAACGTGTAATAATCCAAATTTAATATGCACGGGTTCAATTAAATGCAATTTTGCACAGAACCTAATTTTCGGAGCTCGGGGCCCGTTAATGGCGGAACGAAATCCCGACCCTAATTATCTAAGGGCACATAATGATTAAACTGAATTACAACTAATTAAAGTAGTAAAGCAAGTAATAAAGCAAGTAAACTAATTAACAAAGCATGTAAATTACTCTACAAAGAAAGAATTAAGGAAATACAACTTATATTAATGGAGATGGAAGATGAAAGTGCAAATTACATAACAAATTGGGTGTCAATCCAAGAAGAAATGAAGAAATGAGATCTCAAACCTCCAAAACCCTAACCTAAACTAATTAGAAATGAATATATCTGATATTTACACAAAAATGGGTTATATAGTAAGTTGGAATAAAATTAGAAAAGAAAAGGAAAAAGAAAATAAAAGCCAAAATATCAGTAGAAAACAGGGCATCGATCGATCGATCCCTTTGATCGATCGATCGATGGTTGAAATCATGGCCAAAATCTGAAAGATCGATCGATTGATCCTTTTGATTGATCGATCGGTGAAACAGGGAAGGTTCTCCTTTTATCCTGTTTTTGTGTATTCGGTCAAGCGGGAGATTCGATTTCATTTAGCATATACAATAAGCCGTTAAACACCTAGGTTACCCTAGTAGACGAGTGTCGTCTTGTGAGGGTTTTCAGGGATGAAACCCACAAACATCATAAAGTTTCCTCAAAATATGCCCAATCACATGCGACCAACTCAACAATACGAACAAGATTTTAACATGTTATTAGCATAGCAAACGAATTCACGTGAAAAGTCCGTAGTTATTAACATTATCGAATGCACCTCAATGAATCGAAACTTTAAAATGTGGGAGGGGAGTGAGCGCACGCAAAATATGATTTGGCAAAAAACTTAAATAAATCTGATACTAAATATCAAAGCATGCATATAAGTCAATCCTCGCGGGCATTACACTCATAAAATGAAATCACTTGAAACAGGGAGGTAACACACGGGACATGCGGGCATAAGGAGTAAATGTAAAGGGAAACTAGGCCGCGCACATGTCACAATTGAAGAACGCGGTATAGAAAGTAAAAACTGTAATCTCAGTGAAAGATACAGCACATATAAAAGAGGTGAAATGCATTTTCACATATTATCAAAACTATTTAAACCTTTGAATTACATCTACTTAAGATCACATAGGACTTTAATAGGGTTGTAATGTAGGCTAGGCTAGGGTACGAAATGAAAGGGGTGTATATACGGATTCAAAGTGTTTGGGGATGAAACTCGGGATAATGGAAAAAAGTGGGCAATTTCAAAATTGGACAAATGATTTCCAAATGAGCATTAGATATAACAATCGAGAGAGTAACAAGGATTATTAAATCACTATAAACAATATATACAAATTTCTCTTTCCTTTTCTTTTCTTCTTTTTCTCATTGTTTCTTTTATTTTCTTTTGTTTTCTTTTGTTTTTAACTTTCTCTTTTTCTTCTCTTTGTCACTACACTTTCTTATTTTCTCACTCTTTTCATGCTCAAATTGCAACCACAAAATGACAATATCATTCAATCCCAAGTAACAATCCAAACAAGGGTATGTAAGGTAATATGTATGGTATAAAACTCCAATTTGGAGTTGGTTAGGGGATTTTGGGTAATGAAACGAAAGGCTAGTATTTAGGCTCAAGTGGGTTGACCAGGGAACATATAAAAGGTGAGGTCAAGGTCATATGGGTGATATACAAAGATGGCCTATGATCATTTCAAATAGTTTATGTAATTCTCGAGTCAAAACAATATATGAAAATCATGCTCAAGTAATACATTTCAAGAATGAACTCAATTAATGAACGGTCAATGAAAGAATAAAGAGATTACCAACGACTGTAGCATTTTCAAAGAGGAAAGAATAGTGTATACACTCACAAATGAAGATAAGTCTCTAATCTCACTCGATGTAAGTATATACAATGCAACAAAAGATTACCGGGTTATAAAAATCTTAAACCAAATCAATATAACAAGAAAAACGCATGTGCTCAAGGGATAAAGTTTAATTCATGAAGTTGTTCATAATATTAATGATTGGAGGACTAAAGTCTAATAACTTCTAAAATCGAGAACATGCATCGTTGAATTGTCAAATGGATCGGGAAATTATTAAAATTTATCATCAATAACAAGGGCAAAATGGCCAACAAAGGAGAAAAAAAAAGGAAATTTTTTTTAAAAATTTTCAAATTTTTAACAAAAACATGCTTTGTAACTAAATTGTAGTTAAATTCAAGGACTAAACAGTGAAATGGATAGAATATCCCAAAAATGTTGCATTGTCCCCAATGCGTCCATTAAATAACACAACACAAAGAAAGGAAAAGAATGATATTACCCAAATTTGGAGCGATCTCCATAAGTACAAGTCCAAATGAATTTGCAAAACAAATTAGTACAAAGAATAGGAAGAATATGTCCCGATGTATTAAGTTAAAAGAATCTAGGTCACAAGTCAAAATAATATAGAGGGGCTGAAGTGAAAATACTAGATAAATTGATGGTGAACATTTTGATTTTATAAAATGGAAGGTCACACACATCAAAATCCAATAAACAACCTCAAACTACATTCTCATTTCTCATTTCATAAGTTCGATACAAAAAAACTTAATACATTACAATTATTAAAAATAAAGAAATAATAAAAACAATACCCAATACAGCAGTAGCCTAGTGGCCGGAACCACTAGGATCAGAAGGATCCTGAAAATGAGGAGTTAGAGGGGCGTTCGAATCATGCCGCTGTAAATAAATGTCTCTCATCATCGCCTGCATCATTCGATACTCATGCCTCTGCTGAGCTCTCGCCTGCCTCTGCTCGGCTCTATCCTGCCGACGCTCATCTCGATCCTACCCCAGATCGGCCTGCTGCTGCCTCAGATCTAACTGCTGCTAGTCCAGGCGGGACTCCCATGTACCCCACCTAAGCTGGGTCTCCTCCTAGTGCTGGTTCTGCACTGCCTGAAATGCCTCAAAGCAGGTATCAAAATCTGTGTGTGGCACGTGAGAACCCTCACCCTGCTCCATATGTCTCATCTCTTCCTCCTCCTCTGCCATGTCAGCTGCCACGACCCTTTGCCTTTTGTTCCCCGGTTCCCCCCACATGTGAGTCAACATCTTCGAAATGTTGTCTTTGAGAATCCCTAGTGGATCATGCTTGAGATTAGCGTCGTACTCTGGGCAACCGTGAGAAGTGCAGATCCTCGTGATGAGGGCAGAAAAAGGAAGTGAAAATCTCCAGGCAATCTCCTTGGATGTCGCGAGCATCGTCTTTAAAAAGATTTTGGGCAAACTGATATCGCCCAAATTATTAAGCATAGTGTAGATGAATGCCGCATGCTTGTGACGCACCTCAGATCGGTTGCTCGTCACCATGAAAGAGTGGACGTTGATGTAGTGGAGTACTCTCGGCAAGTCCACCATTGCGGCCGAACGAAAAACACCCTTCTTCCATCCCTCGCCCGGCGCAAGGGCCTCAATCAATGTCGCATGACCAAACATATCCCCATCCAAGAAACTAACAGGATCCGCAGGGTATGGCACACCCATAAGGCCGCCAAATAAGAATGGCGTAGTGGTATCCGCACCCCACGGACCATTGCCTCATAAGTAGTAGGCCCCTGCCCTCTCACCTATACTAATGTCGCGTAAAACTTTCTGACGAGTTCTTCATTGACGCGCCCATTAGTAGCGAGAAAGGGCTTTTATCCATGTCAGCGCAATAGAACACTCTCCTCCTATGGTATGTCTTCAAGTTCCAAGGCAAAATGATAGCCCAATGGCCTCTCGGAAGTCTGAAAATCGGCTTGAAACCAATCCCGTTCTTGCTCACAACGAAATCCCTCGAAACCCCTATTGGCCACGCACCTAGTGAACTTGTATTTCTTGAGATTTGCCATTTCAACCTACAAAACAATAATTAAGCAATACAAAAAAAATTGTAAGCACAATTAATGGTTTGTTAGTGTACGAGTTGAAATGGTGGGTGCATGTGCACAAAATCGAGCGAAAAAGAATCAACATTGAGATAAAATTTGTCAACAAGCGACAACGAGTAAAAATCACCCAAGTGTGCGCCAAAAATGGATTGAAAACTGTTTGGGGCATTTTAGCTAACACTTGGCTTGCGCAATGTGCGGTGAGGGTGAAAAAAAACCATTTGAACCAACAATGTAGCCCCATTCATAAACACACCCACAATGCAATAATAATATGTGTTCATGAATGGATATATAGCAATAATCAACAAGAAAAATCAGTTGGAACAACAAAACAGGGACACTACCAACACCCATTCAAACATGTCAAAAAAATGAGTAAAACAATGAAATAATGACATAATTCAACCAAAATCTACAAAAACACAAGTAAATAGGAATGATTATACCTTTAAAGTGTAGAGAAGGGCTGAAAATTGAAGGAAATAGGGTTGGGGGATATTGGGGCACGAAAGTGGAGAGAAGAGAGATAAAAGAAATGAAGGAGAAAGGGAAAAAAACAGGCCTGTCGCGGCATTTAACTGGTCGATCGATCGATCGACCCTTGGGCATCGATCGATCGATCACATAGTTAAATGCCTACTGCATGCTGTTTTTCAAAGGGGGGGGGGGGGGGATTGCAATTTAGGGAATGGGGGGGGGGGGGGATGTATAAATAAGTATATATATGTATATATAGCATATATAAGTATATGAAAATAAAAAAATTAAAAATAAAAATAAAATAACAAAGAATTAGACTAAATATGCACATACATATACATATGTTAACCAAAAAAAATGAAAAATATATACGACGAGCGACACACACGCATGTTCACAAATAAATGAAACGTAAAATAAAATAAAAAGAAAAACAAATGCAAATGCGTGAGAATGAGTGTGTGTAAAAGAAAGAAAAAATATTTTTGTGACTGTTTTCATTTTTTTTCAAACTAAAGTATGCCCGGATGCACAATTTCTGCAACTTTAAGTCCGTTGAACCTACATAAAGAGTTAGAACCAAGGATATAAAAAAAATATATAAAAAGAGATTAACTAATTACACTAGACTAAATTAAGAAAAAAATCAAAAAATCAAAAAGTTAGCATATACAACCTACACATAGGAATTCTAATTAGCTATATACTAAAAGTAGGAATTTTTGAGGGTTCACCCAAACAAAAATTTGACTTTGGAAGATCAATGGTGGACCTAACCTCTCATGCATGTCTCCCGGAAAATAGGAATTTCGTTCAAACGACGGAAGGCATGTGGGTGGTGGAAAAGATGAACCATCCCCAATTAAAAATTTGGGAGGGAGGATAGGGGATTTGGATAGGAGGGGCGACAAATACACATGTGGGACAAGAAAAAATGAATCATCTCCCAAGTATTTTAAAGTTGGAATGGGAGGCGGTGCACATGAGGGCAAAGATGCCGTCATGGAAGGCGACTCGAGTGAGTACTCCTCGTCGGTGAAAAGGTTTGAAACTGTAATGTTTTGAACCGATTCATCGGGTAATAGAATTGGTGTGACAGTATAGAATAACGACGGTGATGAAAGAAATTCAATCTCAAGCGATGAGTGATCATCGTCGGAAGATTGAATTTTGAAAGAAATAGGATCATTTACAATGAAACTTTCTTCTTTGAGAATCAAAGAAGAAGCTAGTTCATTGCAAATGGATACTATGCCTCTTTCATCCTCATTTTCATTCTCTACTATACCGTGGGTCAAATCAAGGATGATTTGTTCCAAAGTTGACAAAAGTACATCAATTGGGTCAAAACGGTCCTCGACTTCAAAAGTCTAGGAAGAAAAGTCGTCGTCAGATTCGAATAATAAATCTAATTCATGTTCCCAGCAACAATTTTCTTCCCGATAACGGTTTTCAATCCTCTCATTTTCAAGCATGTACAATCCCTCATCGAAAGTCATAGGGCGAAGAGAGGATTCTTGGAATTGAGAAGTTTGGAAATTGTTCTCGGGACTACACTCAAAATCATTAACATAAGAATTTTGAAAATGATTACAATTGGTTTAAAAATTCTTATCAAAATGATCTTGTGACCCAGAATCAAAATGATCACGCCCAAAATTGATGTAATCCAAACTTTGACTTTCGTAATACTCACCCAATGTCATTTTAGATGTTGTAATTTTTTGGGATTGCAAGTATTGACCAAAAGTCATAGGTATACCGAAATTTTGAGAATTATCATTAGGATTACTAGAAAAATTAGAATAAGAGATGCCTGCCCTAAAATAAAGCTCGAGAGGGCTAATTCCACAAAGCAATGTGCGACGGGAAAAATTCAAGCGTTTCTAGGCGCTGAAATGTAGAATTCCTGCAAAAAAGGTTAAAACAAAGAATACAAATACAAAAGAAAGAATACTACGAACTAATAAGAAAATTACAATCTAAATCAAAACATTCCCGACAACGGCGCCATTTTGATAGGCAGGGTTTTACCGCGACGCGAGAGTCACCTACGCGCCGATCGTGTTATATTTGGCTCATCTGAACTATACAAATACCTAAATTATTACTGCAATTACGATACAAGTATAGTGGTAAGTCGGGTGTCGAATCCACAGGGAGTGTTCGACAGATTTTAATTGGGTTATTAATTCATGAATAAAAGTGTAAAAGGGTGATGGGTGGTTGTAAATAAAAGGAAAAAGAGAAGTTAAGTCTACACAAAAGTAAAGCGAGGATCGGGATAGCATCCAACCATACGGATCAAAATAACTACTACTCAAGATTCTGGATCGAGAGAGATTTAATCGAGCATTAACAACTAATCATAAACTTCGCACTATAAGGAATTTAAGCCAAAGTTGCGTGAATAGATAATTAATCAAAAATTTGGTCGCACGCGAATTAAAATCGGATTATCGCTATAAACACTAACGATGCATGATAGAGAAATTTAAACGTGCAATAATCCAAATTTAATATGCACGAGTTCAATTAAATGCAATTCTGCAAAAAACATAATTTTCGGAGCTCGGGGCCCGTTAATGGCGGAAGGAAATCCCGACCCTAATTATCTAAGGGCACATAATGATTAAACTAAATTACAACTAATTAAACTAGGAAAGAAAGTAATAAAGCAAGTAAACTAATTAACAAAGCATGTAAATTACTCTACAAAGCAAGAATTAGGGAAATACAACTTATATTAATGGAGATGGAAGATGAAAGTGAAAATTACATAACAAATTGGATGTCAATCCAAGAAGAAATGAAGAAATGAGCTCTCAAACCTCCAAAACCTTATCCTAAACTAATTAGAACTGAATATATATGATATTTACACAAAAATGGGTTATATAGTAAGTTGGAATAAAATTAGAAAAGAAAAGGAAAAAGAAAAGAAAAGCCAAAATATCAGCAGAAAACAGGGCATCGATCGATCGATGGTTGAAATCGTGGCCAAAATCTGAAGGATCGATCGATCGATCCTTTTGATCGATCGATCGATCGATCAAGTAAGGCAGCTTCTCCTTTCCTCCTATTTTGGTGTATTTGGTATTCCCTTCCGCTAGAAACACCGTAACTTCTTTGTTAGGGATCGGAATCGCGCACCGTTTGTGGACACGCGAAGCTTACGAGGAGGAGTATAACTTCCATGTAGATGTTGGGCCAGGTGCCCAAACTGTGAATTGACCAAATTGCCATTGAATGTGAGATTGCGTACGGAACTTGAGCGAAATGTGCTTGAACTCCATTCTTAGTACCTAAATACCTACAAAAGCCCAATTATACCTCATATGGCATGTTAACAATATAAACCAAGGTTCTATAGTTAAAGGGCTTAAATATAGAGATTAAGGCACTCGAGGGAGATAAAATGTGTAGGTTCGATGGATGAAATACGCAATATTTGCGTATTATCAATGGTCTTCCCAGAAACTGACCTTAGAAGGGTTTTATTACCTCGTGACGAAGTTTTTATTATCACAATAATTATGGGAAATGCCAATATGAGAAGGATCATGATTGATACAAGAATATACACAGACACATCTTGTTCTCAAACTTTTTTGAATCCATAGGCCTTGGCCCAAATAACATGCATTTAGTCACCACCCCTCTAACTGAGTTTAACAGAGATATAACTTATTCCTTTGATATATCACTCTCCCCCTCACCATTTGTGCCAAGGATTGCTGCACAATCAATTGGAAAAAGTTCATAGTGGTGGACCTCCCCTCAGCTTACAATGTCATCATGGTCAGGTCATCACTCAATGATTTGGATGTTGTTATCTCAACCTGCCGATTGGTGATGAGCTTCTCATATCGAAAGGGGGTGATAAATGTCTTCGGAGACTAGAAAAAAAGTTAGGGAATGATACTTAACTTTCGTAAAGAACAAGAAGAACTCATTCAGTTCCCCATAGAGCTTGGTAAAAGCCCTGACAAAGATTTAGATAAGGTCTCACCGGAGCTCTTAGCTCCACTATCTCAAATTTCTGAGCTCTCCCACAAAGTCTAGGCATAAAGCTAATGAGTTTCGGTACCTCCACCCTACAAAATGAGGGCAACTCTAAACGAAGGTAAAATGTCAAAGGTAGCACAAGCCTTAGGGGACGTATGCCATCCCATATAATGACTATAAAATTGTATTCTATTACTTAAGGGAAATGAAAAAAAAACTTTTTATGACTCAGGATGTATTTAATATTAGTATTCTCCAAGAGCTACAAGGAGTTCAACCTTGGCCCTAAAAAAACAAAGGTCTTATGACCCAAAAATCGAGTTGCAAGAACTTAAGCCATAACTCAAAACTTAAACAAAGTTTTGAGGACCTAAAATAAAGAGTTGCAAGGATTACAACCTTGATTCTATGTTTGAGATAAGGTATGAGGACCTAATATTCAAGTTACAAGGATTTCAATCTTCGCTTAAGACTAATAGTCAAAGTTCCCAAGATCCATACAGGACTACAGTTCCTAAGTTTAAACAACCCAAAAAACATAGCCAAAGGTCTCCAGACCCATAAAAGACTAAAGGGATTATTGAGAATTTCATCCATAATTCCAAAAGGCTAAAGTTTAAAGACACATCAACAACCCATTTTCCTTACATTAAAAGTTTATCTTTTTACCATAGAGTATACGAGAAAAAAGACGTGTAAACCTTACACCCCTCGGACATCATTGTTGAAAATGTTTAAGAAAAAAATTATGTTTTCAAAAAAAATTTGGGGGATAAATTTTCAAAATACAAAACATTGTCCAAAACTTCAGTTCTTAAAAGGACAAAGGTGTAAGGCCAAAGGTTCAGAGGCCTTAGGTCCCTTTATAGAACCTTAGAACATCTTCCTTAAGGGGTTAAGGTCCAGGGGATTTTTTTATCCAAATGCGATCTTGAAATATTTCTAAGTTCGGAGGTCTTAAGACCCTTATAAGGATGATAGGTTTCAAATTTCCAAGTTCAGATGTCTTAGGACCCTTCGGGGGACTTAGGATTCAAGTTTACCTATATCAGAGGTCTTATGACCCTTTGTGGAACTTCAAGTACAATGTTTCTAAGTCCATAGGTCTTAGGACACTTATAAAGATGCCATGTTTCAAATTTTCCAAGTTCAGAGGTCTTAGGGAACTTTGTGGAACTTTGAATTCAAGTTTCCCTAAGTTAAGAGGTTTATGACCTTTTGTGGTTAAAATTTTACTAAGTCTAGAGGTCTTAGAACCCCTATAAGGACTTCATATTTCAAATGTTCAAATATGAATTTTAAGCCTAGGGTCTCAGGACCCCTTACAAGCTTGTTTTTAAGCCTTTATGCCCTAAAATTTTGGAGGGATAATAGTTTGAACAAAAAATGTGGGATTTATGTCCTAAAAAGTAGAAATACCAAGTACCCCATAGTTATAATGTCTAAGGACCCAATACAAAACCTTAGTCTCTCCTTCAAGGGATGATGAAATAGATTCATGACTCAAATTGCTTTTATTGACTAAGTAATCTTTGGGGCTAAGAGTAAACTACACACTGGGCAGACCTCAGATAGACTTCAAGCAATGAAAGTCAGTTCCAAAAAATTACTTAATGAAGTACAAAAAAGTAATGAAATGAAAAGTGAAGAGCAACAAAATTATAGGATTCCAAAACTACCTTTTCAATAAAAGTTAAAACACGGATGACAAGTATTTTAAGTATTTTAAAAACAAAGAAAATTACATAAAAGTATTTTTAGGCTCAAGTTTTTAGGGGTCCATAAACGCTTCACTTTTGGAGGTTAGATAGGTAGAGGTTACTTTTTTGATATCTTCCTCTTGATCCCTAGGAGAAGAGGCTTCAAAAACATCGCCTTCGGTGCTGCCTTTATCATTATTTGAGCTTTGTGCTTTTGATTGAGGGGATTCAGGGAATGGGCAAAGTATATCCACACCTGGAAATAATGCCTAGATCTTAGCTTTACAAGCTTTGAAACTAGTGATGAAGTTCTGGAAGAAACACCTCTTAACGGCCTCAAACTCCTGGTAGGCATCCAACTTGCTTTGTACATCAGTATTGAAAAACGTTGCTAATGCCGTTTAATACAAGATTAAACTGTATAAGCAACTCCGAGATGTTTGTTGAAGAAACCCTTTTCTTTTGAAAATAAAACTTTATCAACAACAAGATGTGTTTACAAAAACTTATGTACGAGAATAATCAAGACTTTGTAATCAGTTTTAAAACTAAGATAGTTTCAAAAATTCAGCACACTATAGAATGAGATGAGGAGATGAAGATAATCAGAACACACAGTTTTTAACGTGGTAAAACCTCTCCCAATAGAGGAAACATCCACGGTGACTTCTAAGTCACAAAAGTAAAAATCCACTAACAACAAATAACAGTTACAAACAATACAACATACATGCACACAAATTAACCTATTCTAAGTTTAGGAATATACCCCACTTGGTGTCCTTCTAACTTCTCATAGATCTGATTGTTGATGATGTTCTTCCAGTTTGATAACTTCCTTTTGCTTTAGCTTCCTTACGTCGACTCAATAATCTTTGATCTTATTCACAACACTTCCAGTGTGGTAGTGTGTTAAGTGTTTGTGATGTGATTCCTATCAACATGCATGAACTCACACACACTTAGTTTTTACGGACAGTCCTAGAAAATTACACATAAAGACTATATGATGTGATTTTCTTATCTTTCTTTCTTACAGAACTTGAAACCTTTTTGACCTTTAAATATATCCCAGATTCCACGAATATCTTGCTTCAAAATCAGTCAAGATCTTAATCAATCTCTGTTTTAAAAATATTTTTGAGATTGAAAATCTCCAAGTGTGAATCCAACTAGGTCAAGGTTAAGTTTCATAAGAATAGAAACCATAAAACATTTACAAAACTAAATCAGTAAAGATTTTCGTAAATCGAGAAAGAAACATGCAGATCTAGTGAAATATAACATGCAAAGTGTAGATCTACAATTTCTATGAAGAAGAAATACAGATCTTCACAAAAATGTTTAAGTTGGTAATAAGATCACAGATCAAGAGGTTACAGCTTCAATATGAACAAACCAGTAACACCACTCTCTCTCAAACACTTAAGGTTGTGTTTGAGGTTTTGAATATACGAAGGTTTGAATCAGATTTGAAGTGTTTAGGGTTAGGGTTAGGGTTTGGCTAACACAGTTTCCCTTTCTCTCTCTTCTCTCCTTTTGTTTCTCTCTTCTCTCTCACTTCTCTCTTCTCTCTATTTTTTTCTCTCAAAAATGACGACTGCCAAAAGTCTTGAAAGGTTGAGAATTAGAGGGCTTATATAGGAGTGGAGGAAGGTTCTGGATTGACGAAGGCAATCAAGGGATGAGATTAGGTCTTCCTAATATTGACTAGATCCAAGGGTTAAAATAAAGCGGTGGTTAAGACGAAGTTGATTGGTCCACAGTGATAGCACATGGATAGGTTTAAAACACATGCAGGCCATCGATAAGATATGATCTAACGATCAGCAAACCACCAGGCAACCCTCTCACAAAACAAACACAAAGTGACACATCAGGAACGTGACAAGTGTTGGCATATAAGTGGCTTGCAAACGCGCATCAAAAATAATTACAGGCAGCACCCTGAAGTCTCTAGCGCTTTGATATTCTACCCAATCAAACTTTCTAATGAAAAATGAATTTTTCAAAATAGCATATTAACCCCACAAAGTTTATAATCACACTTTTATTAATGAAAACATTATTTTAAAAATGTTTAAAAATTCCTAAAAAATTATTAAAACAACATTTTAAGGGGAATTTAACACACAATCAATTTTAAGAAATATATACACATGGATACACTTCTAATGTGTGTAGTGTTATTCAATTTATACCTTCTTGGATCATTGAAGAGGATTAGAGAGAATAATTCTGAGGTTCTTTGGATTCTAGGTTAGACAACCAATTTTGTCACTATTTCTAAATTAATTGTGCACTTATACAATGTAGACTTAAGTAAGTCAAAGGTATAAGGTGCTTCAATCTCCCCCTTTGGAAATATGAGACAAAATCTCCTTTGAGTTTAGTTGAAACTCTTAGGGAACCAAAAATAAAACCTAGTCCTATACAAAAGATACTATCTACCCATTTCCTAGAAAGTCAAAAATTACATAACTCAACTATTTACAAATTTGTACACTAGAAATGGTAGATAATCAGTAGAAGAGATTCCTACAAATATGCACACTAAGATCAAGCAGTTTAGATGAAATGTGAACAAAATAATGAACCCGTAAGACTCAAACTTCTCCCCCATTTTGTCTCAAATGGACAAAGGGTAAAAATTACGGTCTTAAGAGTTTAATCAGCACATACCATACCTATAAAATTACGCAAATACAGAAATCTGTTATAGTCCAGAGGTTTAGTGAATATGTCTGCAAGTTGTAGATCAGTAGGCAGGTAATGGATTTCTAACTCCTTAGTCTCAACAAGTTCGCGTATAAAATGATGTCTTATTTTAATATGCTTAGTTTGCGAGTGTTGAACCGGGTTTTTAGATATGTTAATAGCGCTTTGATTGTCACAATACAATTGTAACTAATCTTCTTTAATCCCATAGTCGCTTAACATTTATTTGATCCATAACAATTGAGCACAACAACTTCCTGCTGCTATATATTCGGACTCAGCCGTAGATAAAGATGTGCAATTCTATTTTTTGCTACTCCAACCTACTAAATTATTGCCGACATAATAACAGGCACCTGATGTACTTTTACTGTCATCAGTACAACCGGCCCAATCAGCATCAGTATACCCTATGATGGTGCTACAGGTATCAGTAGTGTACCTAAGGCCAAGATTAAGAGTGCCTTTTATGTACTTTATTATACGTTTTATACAAGATAAATGGCTCTCTTTAGGGTTATTCTGGTAACGAGCACACAGACATACAACATACATTATATCTGGTCGTGAGGCAGTTAGATAGAGTAGGCTACCAATCATACTACGATAAAGTGTGGAATCAACTGACTTTCTATTTTCATCTTTACATAATTTAACAGTAGTACTCATAGGCGTTTTGGCAACTTTAGCATTATCTAAACCAAATTTCTTAACAAGATCTAAGGCATACTTAGTTTGAGAGACAAATAGTCCATCAGAATTCTGTTTCACTTGAAATCCTAAGAAAAGTTGTAGCTCCCCCATAAGGGACATGTGAAACTCCTTATGCATAATAGCAGAAAAAGATTTAACTTCAGATGTTGAAGTAGACCCAAAGATGATGTCGTCTACATAGACTTGGGATATAATAATGTGTTTGTCAAAATGTTTGACAAAGAGGGTCTGGTTATTTCCCCCTCTCTTAAAACCCTTATCCAACAAAAAGTTGGAAAGGCGTTCATACCAAGCTCGAGGAGCTTGTTTTAAGCCATACAAAGCCTTTTTTAGATGAAAGACATGGTCAAGGTATTTAGGGTCAATGAACCCTTTGGGTTGTTCTACATACGTTTCTTCGGACAGAATTCCATTGAGGAAGGCAGACTTGACATCCATTTGATAAAGTGTAAATTTTAAGTGACACGCTTTGGCGAAAAGAAGTCGAACAGATTCAAGACGAGTGACAGGGGCAAATGTCTCGCTAAAATCTATTCCTTCTATTTGTGAGTAACCTTGAGCAACTAGTCTAGCATTGTTTCTAAGGATTACCCCATTTTCGTCAGATTTGTTCTTAAAGATCCAACGTGTTCCAATAACATTTTTGTTTTGAGGCCGCGGTACAAGATACCAGACATCGTGAATGACAAATTGTAAAAGTTCTTCCTGCATCGCCGAAATCCAGTGTGTGTCATTCAATGCTTCATTAACATTTTTCGGTTCCACAAGGGAGACGAAACATGCATAATTAGCATAATTTCTTAACTGGGATCTAGTACGAACTGGCTCATTAGGATTACCGACCACGTTGTCAATGGGATGATCTTTCGAGACCCAGTCAGGTACTTCTGGACTCTCAATAGGTAATGAGTCATCTATTTCTGGTGAATCAGTTTTGAAATCATTTTCAGATTCAACCACAATAGGTGATTCAGATATCTTATTTTCGACAATAGTGTCGCTTACAATTACATTTATCGATTCCATAAGGGTCTTAGTACGCAGATTGTATATACGATAAGCACGACTGTTTGAGGAGTATCCTAAGAAGACGGCTTTATCACCACGCGTCTCGAATTTAGACAGATGTTCTCTGTCTTTACAGACATAACACTGACTACCGAAAGTTCTTAGATATTTCAGATTAGGCTTCTTACCGTACCACAACTCATAAGGGGTTTGTTTAGAGTTTTTCCTAAGATTAACCCTATTAATGATATGACAAGCAGTTCTAATAGATTCTACCCAGAAGTATTTAGGTAGAGATTTGGCATGCAGTATGACACGTGCCATCTCTTGAAGAGTTCGGTTTTTCCTTTCGGCAACACCGTTCTGCTGAGGAGTCTTAGGGGTACTAAATTCGTGTTTGTACCCGTTGTAGTCACAATATTCAACTATTCCCGTGTCTATGAACTCTCCCCCTCTATCGCTACGAATGCGATTGACTTGTGTGTCCTTCTCATTTTCAATTCTTAGTAAAATTTTCAAAAAATTCTGAAACGTGTCAGATTTATGTTTCAAGAAGGCAACCCAAGTGAATCGTGTGAAATCATCAACCATAACAAGGATATAACTGTGTCCACAAAGACTAACAGTTCTAGAGGGACCAATAAGGTCCATATGGATGAGATCTAAAGGTCTAGAGGTGAGAATGTCTTTAACCTTTTTATGCGAAGTCTTAACTATTTTTCCTTCCTGGCAATGACCACAAACAACACTGGAAATAGGTTTAATTTTAGGAATTCCTCTAACAATCTCTTGACTAGACAATCTACCAAGGATATCATAACTTAGGTGACCCATACGATTATGCCAGATTTCATTGTCATCCATTCTGACAATGTTACAGGTTTTAGAACTAGTCTTGACAGTATAACAATTGTCAGGTGTTCTAAATCCGGTATCATTTAGAATTTTACAATTGTTCTTTGAAAAGGTAACAGTATGGTCTGAGTCACAAAATTGTGATATACTTAGGAGGTTGGCTTTAAGGCCTTTAACTAATAGTACATTTTCCAGAACAGGCATTCCTTCTTCTTTTAGGGTTCCTTTACCTATGATCTGGGATGAAACTCCGTCACCAAAAACTACTTTACCTCCAGAAAATTTGGTTTTGTTTAAGAGTTTGGTTTCATCTCCTGTCATATGTTTGGAGCATCCTGAATCTAAATACCAACCAGATGAAGTGTGTTCAACTTTTAAGGCAGTGATAAAAATGTTACACTTCATTTGGGGTAAAAGATCATCTTTTCTAACCCAAATAGCTCTTGTTTTAATTTTACGCAAGTTTGCTCTCATTTGATAAAATTTTCGAGAAGTATCTTTTTGTCGAAAAACATTTGGAGCAACAAACTGATTTTTGTGGAAAAGTTGAGCTTTTGGTTTAGGAAGGTTTCTGGGAGCCTTTCTCTTAAATGAACTCTTAGTTTTGGTCTTTCTATTCCTGTAGTTAGAGTTTTTGTCAGGTTGTCTTGGAAGGACATAATGGTTACGATTTTGCCTAGAATAGTTAAAGTTCTTGTAAACAGGAGTGTTGTACACAGGGGTGTTTAGACGCCTAGCATAACAACCTTCAAAGGGATGACCATAAATTTCACAGTAGGAGCAATATTGATTGCTTGAGGGATGAACTTCCTTAGGAAAACTTCTAAAGATGGGTTTAACCGCATTCTGTTCAGAATTCTTATTCCTAGGAGGTATGGTCTTAAAGGTAGATTCAGCCTTTCTGATCAAAGGACAGACGTATTTAGTCTCAAGTGTAGTGTCAACCTTAGAGTTACTAGACTCTCCAATGTCTTTCTGTTGTTCCTTTTGATCAAATTCCTTTTTAATAAAATGAAAGTCTGGACATGTTTCGATTGGTCTTTTGCCCCCAGACACAAACTTAATAGGTTCAACATTTTTAGTTTGTGGTTTATTCTTAGGGCAAAATCCAATACCGGTTCTATCATCAGAATTGGTCTTTGAGTCAACAACAAAGTCAGTGAAACAATTTGAATTGTTTTCAAACTTAGAAATTTTTTTGAAAACAGTAGCTGTCTTTGTTTTTGCTTCCTCCAATTCTAATAATGTTCCCTTGTATTTCATTTCCAGGGTTTCATTAGTTTTAGTTAACTCTTTTATTTTTTGATCAAAAGTTTCAATTTCAGATTGATGAGACAGACACTGGTTAGTGTACTCTTCGGCATTCAACTTCACAATAAGACTTAGATTATCTAATTTCTTAGTCAGGTCTCTAACAGTCTTCTCCAGTCTAGTGCGTTTTTTAAGAGTTTTAGCATACAAAGTATGAATATCTGGGAGGTCATCTGTGTCTGAGTCGCTAAATGAAGTGTGTGTAGTGACCCCTAACGATTCAGTTTTAGTACTCACGCACCCATTTACATCGTCGTTATCGAGATCACTTTGACTCACACACACGGAACTAGAGCTAGCAACATTTTCAGATAACAAGGCATCTAGGCCAGTCAAAGCAGTATTCACAAAAGCAGGAGTAGAAGTATTATTATCACACACAGGCATATCATCATTGTAAATGATCTTAGCAAAAAAAGACATGCAAGGGTCAAGTACATTTGATGACTCAAGTTCCTCTTCATCAGAGTCACTTGAATCATCCCAAGTTTTGCAGACATTGGCTCTATTGTGTGTGTTGGTTTTATTCAGATTAACTCTGCAATCGTGAGCAATGTGACCTAGTTTCCCACATCTAAAACATTCAATCTTTTTAAGGTCTCTGTTAGATCTGAAGTTGTTGTCTTTAGGATTTTTGTCAAGGCCTCTCTCATGAGGTTTGGGATTAGACACAGTTGGATAATTGGGCTTGCCTTGTTTAGATGCCTGTTTGTTTCTAAATTTAACAATTTTCTTAAATTGTTTAGACATTAAGGCAATCTGATTATCTAGTTTGTCTATATCACACTCCTCATCAGAGTCAGAGTTGATCAAATTTGTCTCAAGTTTAGATATCTTAGAGGCAAAACTCAAGTTAGAGTTGGGCTGTTTTCTTTGTGACTGATTTAATTGTTTCTTAAAATCTAATTCCATTTCCACAGTCCTAAGTTTGCTACTGAGTAACTCAGGGGTAAGGTTTTGATCACTCATTTCCTCAATAGCATACCTCTTGCTGTCGAACTTTTGTGGTAATGATCTTATAATTTTAGAAACAATCTCATTCCTATCATATGTAATACCATTAGCATGCAACTTAGTAACTATATCAGTTAAGTTCATGTAAAAGTCATCAAAAGACTCAGAGTCAGACATAATAAAAGAGTTGTACTGCTGGGTAAGCATTTGAGTTTTAGCAGCTTTAACTCTTGAGTCTCCTTCATGGGCAGTGATTAATGTGTCCCAAGCTTCCTTAGAAGTGGCACAAGATGAGATTCTCTTGAACTCATACTCATTAATAGACATAAAAATGGCATTCTTGCCTTTATTGTTATTGCGAGAAATAGTTTTCTCTTCTTGGGTAAACTCACTTAAGATTTTCTTTACCCTCTCATCACTTCCTTCAGTGGCTAGTTTAGTAGGATAAGTATATCCGTTTTCAATAATGTCCCAGACATCATCTCCTAAAGTCCCTTGGATTAAGGCAACCATTCTTACTTTCCAGTAAGCAAAGTTGTTTCCATCAAAGAGTGGAGGTCTGGACAGATTACCAAACCTTTCATTCTTCTCGTCCATAGTTAGGATTTTTCAGAAAACGATTTCATAAACACAATATCTTTTTGAAATAAAAGTTTACAGGGCTCTAATACCAATTGAAAAACGTTGCTAATGCCGTTTAATACAAGATTAAACTGTATAAGCAACTCCGAGATGTTTGTTGAAGAAACTCTTTTCTTTTGAAAATAAAACTTATAAACAACAAGATGTGTTTACAAAAACTTATGTACGAGAATAATCAAGACTTTGTAATCAGTTTTAAAACTAAGATAGTTTCAAAAATTCAGCACACTATAGAATGAGATGAGGAGATGAAAATAATCAGAACACACAGTTTTTAACGTGGTAAAACCTCTCCCAATAGAGGAAGCATCCACGGTGACTTCTAAGTCACAAAAGTAAAAATCCACTAACAATAAATAACAGTTACAAACAATACAACATACATGCACACAAATCAACATATTCTAAGTTTAGGAATATACCCCACTTGGTGTCCTTTTAACTTCTCATAGATCTGATTGTTGATGATGTTCTTCCAGTTTGATAACTTCCTTTTGCTTTAGCTTCCTTACGTCGACTCAATAATCTTTGATCTTATTCACAACACTTCCAGTGTGGTAGTGTGTTAAGTGTTTGTGATGTGATTCCTATCAACATGCATGAACTCACACACACTTAGTTTTTACGGACAGTCCTAGAAAATTACATATAAAGACTATATGCTGTGATTTTCTTTTCTTTCTTTCTTACAGAACTTGAAACCTTTTTGACCTTTAAATATATCCCAGATTCCACGGATATCTTGCTTCAAAATCAGTCAAGATCTTAATCAATCTTTGTTTTAAAAATATTTTTGAGATTGAAAATCTCCAAGTGTGAATCCAACTAGGTCAAGTTTAAGTTCATATGAATAGAAACCATAAAACATTTACAAAACTAAATCAGTAAAGATTTTCGTAAATCGAGAAAGAAACATGCAGATCTAGTGAAATATAACATGCAAAGTGTAGATCTACAATTTCTATGAAGAAGAAATACAGATCTTCACAAAAATGTTTAAGTTGGTAATAAGATCACAGATCAAGAGGTTACAGCTTCAATATGAACAAACCAGTAACACCACTCTCTCTCAAACACTCAAGGTTGTGTTTGGGGTTTTGAATATACGAAGGTTTGAATCAGATTTGAAGTGTTTAGGGTTAGGGTTAGGGTTTGGCTAACACAGTTTCCCTTTCTCTCTCTTCTCTCTTTTCTTTTCTCTCTTCTCTCTCACTTCTCTCTATTTTTTTCTCTCAAAAATGACGACTGCCAAAAGTCTTGAAAGGTTGAGAATTAGAGGGCTTATATAGGAGTGGAGGAAGGTTCTAGATTGACGAAGGCAATCAAGGGCTGAGATTAGGTCTTCCTAATATTGACTAGATCCAAGGGTTAAAATAAAGAGGTGGTTAAGACGAAGTTGATTAGTCCACAGTGATAGCACATGGATAGGTTTAAAACACATGCAGGCCATCGATAAGATATGATCTAACGATCAGCAAACCACCAGGCAACCCTCTCACAAAACAAATACAAAGTGATACATCAGGAACGTGACAAGTGTTGGCATATAAGTGGCTTGCAAACGCACGTAAAAAATAATTACAGGCAGCACCCTGAAGTCTCTAGCGCTTTGATATTCTACCCAATCAAACTTTCTAATGAAAAATGAATTTTTCAAAATAGCATATTAACCCCACAAAGTTTATAATCACACTTTTATTAATGAAAACATTATTTTAAAAATGTTTAAAAATTCCCAAAAAATTATTAAAATAACATTTTAAGGGGAATTTAACACACAATCAATTTTAAGAAATATATACACATGTATGCACTTTTAATGTGTGTAGTGTGATTCAATTTATACCTTCTTGGATCATTGAAGAGGATTAGAGAGAATAATTCTGAGGTTCTTTGGATTCTAGGTTAGACAACCAATTTTGTCACTATTTCCAAATTAGTTGAGCACTTATACAATGTAGACTTAAGTAAGTCAAAGGTATAAGGTGCTTCAACAAATTCATCCCTAAAGTTATTTATGCTTTACCAAGACTTCAGTATCGATCTTTTGCAGCCTTTGACCCTGGGATCAGCTGTTCCTTATCAGTAGACAGGGTTTTGACTGTCTACTTCAAAAGCTCCACCTCATCGTCAACACAAAGAAGTATCTCGAATCTATGAATCTCACCTTTATAGTTTTAAAGATCCTCTGTCATCATCTTGAGATCAAATTAATCAAGGGCACATATATACTCAACCTTGGCCAAAGACTCCCGTGCATCATCCAATAAAGAGGCAATATCTATGAAATTCTTTTAGTTAGAAATCTTCTCTCATTCTGGGGAAGCAACATGGGTCTCCAAGCATCCCTCTCCTTCTTAAGAGCCTCCTACCGTAGCTATCTTGTCCTGACCATCTTAGATACACTTGGTAAAACACCGAAAGACCTTTGATTATGGAATCTTGAGAGGAATATCCTTGAGTTCCACCGCGCGTTGACTTATAAACCAAACGACCCTCTATTTAATGTCACATCTACTTTAGGTGATGTAACTAGCCATCTAAGCAATGTTAAATCTGCATTTAAGTAAACCCCCGTGGTATTTAGGGTTGTCAGACAGTTAGTGAGCCACCTCTGTTTAATGGCATTTAATGTTTATGACGTGGAGCTGACTAGTCCAACAGACATTTAATATTTGTGACATAAATTATGAGGGATGTCTTTCACAGCTGTAAAGACAGAGGCAACTCGAGAGTGGTGTGTGGGGCTATTTATGGCCCTCGACCACTTTTAAGGGGGATGATGTTTTTAGAGTTATTTCTAAAGAGTATTAGAGAGAAAAGATATCAGAGAGAAGTGATTTCAAACAAGAGCTTTTATTCACCTCCCATTGCCATTTATTACGAAGCTTTTAATATCCAACTAGAGATCTTTGAGGGTTGGTTGGTGAGTTTGGCTACCTGCCAAGGTGTATATAGGGTTCTTACCCTTTCTCTATCTGATGGAGTATTTTTTTGAGTTTCTTTTATTATTGTTTGTATTATACACGAGTGTGTTGTGAGTCCAATCTGTGTGTTGATCAAATACAATATCGTGTGTTTATTTTTGTCCGTTGAAGAGTTCTGGATTATCATTTATCACCATACTTAGGGTCACACCTCAACTACTATTACCATACTCCCAGGCTATAAGAGGACTACCCTCTTAAAAAACCTTTCCTCTAGATTTCAACACGGATACGATGTTGGATAACCATGTGGGATATTCGATTACCCGGATGAAGTCTACGTTTAACTGTTTGACCACTTCTTCCTTAACCTTGAGCGACCATTCAGTGCGGAGCTTTCACAGTTTCTGTTTGATCGGTTTGCATTCTGGGAGCGTTGGAATGTCATGCCGAGCTATCTTGGGATCAATGATGGGTATGTCATCGTAGGACCATGCGAAGACATCTACAAATTCTTTCAGTAATTCTTCAAGTTGCGCGCACTCATGCTCGTCAAATGTAGACCCTATCCTAATCTCACGCGGTTGGCTACTAGAACCGAGATTAATAACAAATATTTCATCTTTATTAACTTGAACACAATTATGTTGTTTGTTATAAACCTTATTAAGATAAGTTGAGAAGAAAAATCATCATCATCATCATCATCATCAAGAGTTTGATTAAAATGAAGACAATTAATGTAAGGCACAACCAGATACTCAAAATTTTTATTTATTTCATTATTGGGAAAAATAACATTGAGAACCTCATTAAATGAGGTCTCAATTACATCAGAATGGGGAGGAACAACAAAAGAAGAGAAAATGGGATAAACATAAGAGTTGGGTTACATTTCAGCGGGTGGAACTGGTATAGCATGCTAGTTGAGGAGAGGTGCATCATCAACTTTGATCAGGTGGGATGGATCTGATGATGTAGTGCTTGAGTGGACCATGCAGATTGTAAGCCCCAGTGTCTGTAAGTTGAATGAATCCTCGGAGTTACTTCCCTCAAAATCTCCGGTAGTAGCTATAATCTTCTCAATGAGTGGTCGTACATGATGCTGGGAACTTTCGGCTCATGAGTAGCTATTTTGGAAAAAGATCTCCATTCTCGGTTTTATCTTTTTGTCCACATGATCATACCATGATTCGGGAAAGCCACAAGAGGGGAAATCATCACCCTCTCTGATGAATCTTCCGTTTAAGGAATCTCTTGAGACAATCTTGGAATTTTCTAGCCTTCACTTCATCCAAGGTTGGGGAAGCATTATGAGTTCCTCTGTTGATGGTTAATAACCTAAGCCATAAGGAGGAAATTCTTTCTTCAGTATTATGGGTTCAAGTATGCTCTGTTGTCGTCTTCCCAGACCCAGTTTGGGCATGAAGTGCATGTTCTTGAATATCTGTATCACATTAACATTGCCATGAGGATTGTGCTGTGGACATACTATATTTTTAAAATCATCCCATACTGGGAACGAAAGCGGTTCGACTCGAAAACCTAACAGAAGCATATCATTCACCCCATGTTGTATCTCTAGTACCAGATTGATAGTGCTTGCATTCTTAGTATAATCATCGTCGCCCAAGATGGTGATGACCTATCCATTGGCGAACAACTTCCGTTTCTAATGGAGGGAAGGAGACACACCCTTGATACTATGAAGCCACGGTCATTTGAGCAACATATTGAAATAATCCAGGATGTCAATGACTTGTAATTCAGTAATGAGATTTATAGGTCCAGCCCTTATCGTAAGCGTTATGGATCACATCAATTCTCAATGAGTATTGTCATAATCACACATCGTGACAGAGGTTAGAGCAAGGTCACTCACTTTCAGTCCCAAATAATTGAGGATTTTCAATGAGAAAACATTAATAGTTTATCCATTATCGATAAGAAAAAGTGGGGCAGTCTTTCCCATGACTTTAATAGAGAAATTGAGATCATAATTGTGATTTGGTCCAAACTTAAGGAAAAGGAGATCATTCTAGTAGAGGTTAGAGTTCCGATCAGATTCACTGTTTCTTTTAGCATAGTGCAAGGTGGGACTGTGGGCCCAATAAGTAGTTTGATCAAGGCATTCTAGTGAAGCAGGGAAGACATAAATATTCCCCATATAGTGATGTTAGCTTGGGTTTTCTTTAATTGATCGAAGATATTGATCTCTTTGAGGGTCATTTCAGGCATAGGAAGTTTCTTAACACCTTTTTCCTTGTCAATCGCTGGTGGTTGCGGGTTTGGAACTTGGTAATGCCTCCCTGATCTAGCCATATAGTTCACAGAAGAGGGGAAAAATGGAAACCCCATTTCCTCATCTATCTTGGGTTGTTTAGCCACATTGTTGATTTATCCTATCATCTCCTCAAACGATATGTGACACCCCGCCTAATTAAATATCAGGTGATCAGTCCTTTATAAAATTTTAAAACAGAATATTCAGTTGGTTCATTCTTAGCATCACTGTCGAAAACATTAACTTTAACAATCACCTAATATAAATCAAGCTGGTGCCAAATATATATATATATATATATATATATATATATATATATATATATATATATATATATATATATATATATATATATTTTTTTTTTCCTTTTTAATTTGTAACCAAAAATATTTTATTTAATAAGTCCCAGAATTTAAATATAACCCATTCACCAATTAACAAAGAAAAATAATAAATCTGAATCATTTACTAAATTAAATATGACTGGATTTAAACATTCCAGTTCTAAACCTTATGCCAAGGAACCACATTAAACTAAATCAAACTAGAATTAATAAAAAGTAAACTAAATACAATTTCTGATAAAACGTCTAAGAAATGGGCGACACATTCCCTAAATGAAAAATCTAGATAAAATGAGAGGAAATATAGGAGCATCTAATGCAAAGACCTACAACTTCCATAGCAGCTACAGCATGACAAGCGACCCAAGTCTCTAAATCTGGTGACCCTGTGGCTGAGCACCTGATATAATACATATATATATAGCAAGAGAGAAAAGATATGCAAGAGACGGGTCAGAGCCCGATGTGTAAAAAATGTTTTTTCATGTATTTAAAACTGCTTCAAAGAAAGTATTATGTACATGTTAGATTTGTTCTCTCACATGAAGATCTCACCTCTCTTCTATTGTGCACTCCTAGCGCATCTTTTATTTATTACTAGTAACTCTACCCAAGCTATCTAGTTCAAGTCACTTAACACTCTTTACATCTAACAATAGTGTGCCTGTATTGCCCATACAATACTCCATAAGTAGCCTGTCACATATTACTACCTCTCCCGTTTGCTATATGACTATTTAAGTCTTTATCTCTTTAAGATTAAATTCATATGGCTTCATTGCTAAAACTACTAGTTTCTCTTAGTAGAATATCTCATATATATATATATATATATATCCATATCATCCCTATACATATGTATATATAAGTCCTGCACCCCCGATTTAAATCCCATTAGTGCTATTAATATAACAATAACGTACCCCCGGGTTATCACCCATTAGTACACTTAAAACAATATCCTTGCACCCCCGGGTTATCACCCATTAGTGCACTTACCAAAATATCAAGTCATAAGCATACGTACACAATTCCTATTAAAATTTAAAGGTATTCTCCCAACCTATTTGTATACTTACCATACGTATTTTATTCTCATTATTACGTATTTTATAGTATTACTAAATTGACACAACTCTTTAGTAATTTCCGAAGTAACTCTTCTTTCCAGATTAATTAAAGTATAAAACTCACATACTTTCTCATAGACCTGCCTCGTTTCAAATATTTTAACTGGAAATTTCTCTCACTCGAATAAACTGGAAAATTCCAAAATTGCATCTAAGAAGTTTCCCAAAAATTCACCTTGTCGCTCGAACCAGATGGCAATGTCGTTTGAACGACTGCCACATGTCACTCGAGCGACTTCGCTCGAGATGCCTACCTCGCTTGAACGACCTTCGCGCGAGACTTACTATTTCGTCTTCTTCCCAGAATTTCAGTGTTTTCCCACCATTTTTGTCACACCCCAAAACCCAATATCCATACTAATCATTTGTTATTGGAATAATTAGATCATAATCTTGAGCCCATTGGAAATATGATTCATTCATCAATATTTTCCTACATATTGTGCATAATGAACATAATATTATTCTTATATCATAAAATTAAATATCAGAGTCATAATTAAGGGAACATACAATACGCGATTAACTATGATCAACTCAATCCATACTAAATCAATACATACAATGTGTGAGTATATTAAAATCTTCAGTGTGACAACGATAAAATCCCATTTTTAAACCCCAGCTCTCTCCAACGGTGCAACTCTCAAAGCTACCGGTCATATGGTATCCTAGCTGGCAGCGTATGAACCTGAAATTGTTAAAATATAAATCGTAAGCATTAAGCTTAGTGAGGTACTCCTTCCCTGCAATAGAATAACAATTCTATATCGAATATGTAGATATAAAATCCGAACAATCCTGCCCATTGGCAATAACAAATCATGGATCATAAGATCCAAATAATTCTGCCCATTGGCAATAACAAATCCTGGATCATAAGATCCAAACAATTTTGTCCATTGGCAATAACAAATCCTGGAACATTAATTCCAACAAATCCTTGGATCTTTGTCCAATTCAAATCCTGGATCATAAGACCCAAACAAATCCTGGATATTTGAATATCCAAACAAATCCTGAATACCGAAGTATTCAAACCAATCCTGGATCATGAGACCCAAACAAATCCTGGATATTTTAATATCCAAACAAATCCTGAATACCGAAGTATTCAAACAAATCCTCTCTTAGAGCTATATTCATATTTATATATGAAATAAATCCTAAGTACATTCACCTTGGCAGTTTAACTGGCTTTGCCCTTGCCTTTATCCAGTACTTGTTCAATCAACTCTTCTTCCCTTCCTATCATTATTAAAATTTCAGTATCATCGTAATAATATCAATAATCCAAAGAATGATTTAAACATAATTCAATCCATAAGCATCACATGATTCCATTCAAATCATTTATCACAAGTGAAGTCCCATCCAAATTCATGCTAGTATATTTAACATATCCAAATCATAGACCAAATATGAATTCATTTATTCTTTGAAATTCAATCCTTGTCATATTAGTATTCCAATACAAAAGACGGTACATCATTTTAGGTCTCGTAGAGCAAGATATGCTCATTTCTTTACCACATGGCAAATCTGCCCTATAGGCCCTCTTATCTTTCATTCAACTTCCACGAATTTCCATAATTTTTATACATCATAAATTTATATGATATTTCACCCAACATCAGTAAACATATTAAAAAAATATAAAATTAAAATTTCATAATTTTTAAGGTTCGTTTGCTATGTCAAGCAAAACACCGAACACATGGCGGGAATATTTTCACCCTTAGGGCAGATTTCATACCCGAATTTCAAACTCTCACCAAAGACTCATTTCTTGGTATTTTCATATGATTTTCGGATATATCATACATATATGAGTTCAGGTTAATATCCAATTAGAATCAATCAATTCCAGTAAGTATACAAAAATATATGGAAGTTTGAATAAACAAAGTTTCTAAACAAAGCAATTTTAGGGTTTTATACATTAAACTTAACTTAAACTTTCATCTAACCAAACATATATATCAAGGGATGAAATTTTAGTAAACAAATGATGGTTTCTATCATCTAAAACATAAATATAAGAAAAACAATAAGATTTGCAGTTAGAATTACCTTCGGGGCTTTTACGTAATTTTTTATGAATTTTCTTCAATTTTCTCCTCACTTTTTCTTCCTAACTTCCTACTTCTCTTTCCTTAAGCTTAAAATCTCTCATGGATGAATTTTGGATGAATAAAGAGGTAATTCTAAGGGTTTAAGGTCGGCCAAATCCACCACCCTTCCCAACCAATGAGAATAAAACATTTGTTGCCAATACTACTTAACGGATGGACTATTTTGCCCTTGTTTCGTAATTTTGGTATAACTTCTCACTCGAACCTACGTTTCACACACCGTTTGTTGTGTTACAACCATAACTCACTTGTCTACAACTATATAGTTTTCACCTCAAGTCAATTGTTATTTCATAAAGGTCAAAACTAGCCTTAAACATGAACATTCCTACCGAAAGCTTCAAAATTTTGTATTTGTAACTAATTTGACATTTCATGCTTTTTGAAGGTAGGATTAGACTAAACATAATAAATTAACATCACATATATTAAATACACACTAATCATATCACATAAGCTAGGCATGATTTAAGCATAATTAATCATAATTATATTCGGGTTGTCACAATTCTCCCCTTGTTAGGAAATTTCGTCCTCGAAATTGACATACCTTGGTTGTCCGAATCAAACAAATACGGATAATGCATTTTCATTCTATCCTCACTCTCCCATGTAGCTTCTTCCATGGAATGCCTTCTCCACACAACTTTCACAAGTGGGATCACCTTTGATCTCAATATTTGTTCTTTCCTATCGACGATAGCAATCGGTTCTTCCACGTAGCTCAAATCTTCCTTTAACTCAATAGGTTGTTCCACCAATACATGTGAAGGGTCCGCTACATACTTTCTCAACATAGAAACATGGAAAACATCATGTAATCGAGCTAACTCTGGTGGTAATGCTAACTTGTAGGCAACCATCCCGACTTTTTCAAGGATTTCATAAGGTCCAATGTAGCGTGGACTTAATTTTCCTTTCTTTTCAAACCTCATAACCCCTCTCCATGGAGATATTTGAAGAAACACATAATCCCCTTTCTGGAATTCCAAATCTTTTCGTCGTTTATCCGCATAAATTTTCTGTCTGCTTTGAGCTATTCTCATTCTATCTTGAATAATCTTCACTTTTTCAGTGGTGACTTCAATCAACTCTGGACCCTCTATCTTCCTCTCACCAACTTCACCCCAACATATGGGTGTACGACATCGTCTACCATACAACGCTTCATATGGAGCCATACCACTAGTAGACTGAAAGCTATTGTTATATGAAAATTCTATCAAAGGCAAATATTCATCCCAATTACCTTTGAAATCAAGCACACAAGCTCGAAGCATATCTTCCAAAATCTGTATTGTTCTTTCAGACTGCCCATCTGTCTGGGGATGAAAAGCCGTACTAAACTTTAAGTTGGTACTCATAGCATACTGCAAACTATCCCAGAATCTGGAGGTAAAAGTAGGGTCCCTATCTGAAACAATAGAAACAGGTGCTCCATGCAATCGAATAATTTCATTAACATATAATCTAGCATACCTATCAACTGTATACGTAGTCTTGACTGCTAGAAAGTGAGCTGACTTGGTTAACCTGTCTACCACTACCCAAATCGAATCTGACCCCTTCTGAGATCGAGGAAGCCCAACTACAAAATACATCGTTACATGATCCCATTTCCATTCTGGTATTGGCAATGGTTGAAGTAAACCAGTAGGTTTCTGATGCTCCACTTTTACTTGCTGACATATAAGGCATCTAGTAACAAAATCAACTATTTCCTTCTTCATATTATTCCACCAATAATGCTCCTTCAAATCCCTATACATTTTAGTACTACCAGGATGCATAGTATAAATGGAATTATGAGCCTCATCTAAAATTTCCTCTTTCAATCCACCCACATTAGGCACACATAACCACTGTTTATACAATAAAATGCCATCATTCACAATACAAAAATCTTCAGACTTACCATCTTAGACATCTTGTCGTTTCTTCTCAAGGAAAGGATCTTGACTTTGCAAATCATGAATACGGGTAGCTAACAAAGGCCTCACGCTTACATGAGCAAAGAATCTATCCCCATCTACTAGCTGCAATTCTACTCCCATCAATCTCAACTCCATAATATGAGCAACTCTAGCACATCGAATACACGATAACCTACCTGAAACCTTTCTACTCAAAGCATCTGCAACTACATTTGCCTTTCCTGGGTGGTAGTGAATTGTACAATCATAATCTTTAATTAACTCCATCCACCGCCTGTGCCTCAAATTCAACTCCTTCTGAGTAAATAAATACTTAAGGCTTTGATGGTCAGTAAAAATTTCACATACCTGACCATATAGATAATGACGCCATAATTTCAAAGCAAACACAATAGCAGCAAGTTCCAAATCATGTGTAGGATAATTACGTTCATGTGTACACAACTGCCTAGAAGCATAAGCAATAACTCTACCATGCTGCATAAAAACACAACCCAACCCCTGGTGTGAAGCATCAGTATAAATAACAAAACCATCTCCACCATGTGGAATAGTAAGAACAGGGGCAGTTACTAACCTCTTTTTCAATTCATCAAAAATGTTTTCACAATCAGAATTCCATTCAAACTTAATATCTTTCCGGGTTAGTTTAGTCATCGGCAAGGCAATTGAAGAAAATCCCTTTATAAACCTCCTATAATACCCAGCTAAACCAAGAAAACTCCTCACCTCAGTCACGTTATTGGGCCTCTCCCATTTTACAATAGCCTCTATCTTTTTAGGATCAACACATATACCATCTCCCGAAACAACATGTCCTAAAAATGCAACTTGTGATAGCCAAAATTCACACTTGCTAAACTTGGCATACAACTTCTTATCTTTCAACAGATTCAAAATAGTTGTGAGGTGCTTTTCATGTTCAACCATATCACATGAATAAATCAAAATATCATCAATAAAAACTATCACAAATGAATCAACAAAAGGATGAAGTACCCGGTTCATAAGATCCATAAATACAGCTGGAGCATTAGTCACCCCAAAAGGAATCACCAGAAATTCAAAATGACCATACCGAGTACGAAAAGCAGTTTTAGAAATATCACTCTCCTTGACCCTCAACTGATGATAACCCGATCGTAAGTCTATTTTTGAAAACACTTTAGCACCCTATAACTGATCAAACAAATCATCTATACGAGGTAAAGGGTATTTGTTCTTAATTGTAGCTTTATTCAGTTGCCTATAATCAATACACAAATGCATGGTACCATCTTTCTTCTTCACAAATAAAACTGGCGCACCCCATGGAGATACACTAGGCTGTATGAACCCCCTATCAAGTAAATCTTGCAACTGAATCTTGAGTTCTTTCAACTCAGCAGGTGCCATTCTATACGGTGCCATAGAAATAGGGGTTGTCCCCGGTGCTAATTGATACTAAATTCAACTTCTCTTTCTGTAGGTAACCCTGGCAACTCACTAGGAAATACTTCAGGAAAATCCCATACAATAGGAACATCGACTAATTGTAAAGCCCCCTTCCTAGTGTCAAGAACATATGAAATAAAACCCTCACAACCCTTACTCAATAATTTCCTCGTCTTAATAGAAGAAATGATGCAACTGGGAACAATTTTCCTTTCCCCCACAAATTTAAATTCAGGCTCACCAGGCATATTAAAAACAACTTCCTTATAGAAACAATCCATAGATGCATGATATTTAGATAACCAATCCATTCCCAGAATTATATCAAAATAAAAAATATCCAATGGAAGTAGATCTATACCTGTATCTCTAGCCCCCACAGTCAAAATACAATTGCGAAAAACATATTCAACTACAATCATATCCCCCATAGGCATGGAAATACCCAACCCCACCTCTAAATGAGTGCATGGTCTATTCAGATATATGGAAAATGCATATGACACAAAAGAATGTGTGGAACCAGGATCAATCAGAATATAAGCACTTCTATCAGTAACAGAAAGTGTACCTGTCACCACATCTGGAGTAATCTGAGCTTCTTTCATTGTAAAAACTCGTCCACCTGGTCTGGAACTACTAGCTTGTCCTCTGCCCATACTTTTCACTACACTGCCGGGAGATAACATTCTGCTTGCTACTTCACTATGTGCTGTTGGAGCCTCTGCTAATTGCGGACAATTCTTCTTAATATGCCCCACTTGATGACAATGGTAGCATTCCAATCCCTTAAGCTTAGGACACTCAGATTTATAATGACCTTCCTCTTTACAAAAGAAACATGTAACAACTCTTGTCGGTGCCTCACCCTTTCCTAACCTCCTAACCAGACTAGAAGATTCTCCACCCCTAGTATCTCTTCCAAATCTCCCCAGACCTCTACCACTATCTCCACCACCTCTCTGAAATTTATGAGGTTCCATCTTAACACTTCCACCCTCACCTCCCTTAAAGTGAGATGCGTCGAATCTACTCTTCTTAAAACTCTCTCTACTCGCCACCCCTTGGTTCATTTGCCTTTATGCTATCGTGGCTTTGTTTACCAGAGAAGCATAATCTTCTAACTCGTTAGTGGCCACTCTATTTTGAATAGGCCAAATCAGTCCATCTTGAAACTTACTACATTTATCTCCTTCATCATGCACATACTTAGTAGCAAATCTCGACAAAGCAGTAAATTTAGCAACATACTCCCTTACAGACATTTTCCCTTGGGTCAAATTTATAAACTCCCTCAGCTTCTCCCTCCTATAAACCTTAGGGAAATACTTAACATACAAAGCTTTAATAAATTCAACCCAAGTAATAACATCAGTACCTTCCATCCTGGGCACCAAATGGTTGCTGGCTTCCCACCAATATTTCGCCTCCCCTTTGAGCTTAAACACGGCTAGATTCACTTTCTGGTTATCCGGAAACTTCATAACTGCAAAGATAGTTTCTAGATCTCTGACCCACATCTCAGCTTCTGTAGGTTCAACTGACCCTGCATATTCTGGAGGATTCAACTTAAAAAACTTCTTATGCATGGAATCTTTCATTTCCTTCCTTGCCTCTCTCTCAATCCTGGCAATGGTCTTTGATTCTAGATATCTTTCTTGTTGTTCTGCCATTTGCGCCATATTTCTTTCTTGTTTCTCTGCCATCCTCATCATTGCCTGCACCATCATCTGAATCTCTGTAGGTTATTCATTCTCTCTGGCCCTTCCAGCAACACTCTGCTCTTCTTCAGTATTGTCTATACGAGAAGCTACTCCCTCTTCTCGATGTTGTCCATCCCTAGGTTCCATCTGGAATTATCTGGAATACAACAAAGTTCTAACAACTAGTAAAAACAGTTTATACTACTAAACTATTGGTTAGTACATAAACAATTCATAAATATCAAATCAACTCAATACTGCCATCTAACCGTCACACACGTCCAGAATTAATAACCACACTCTGATACCACTAATTGTCACACCCAAAAACCCAATATCCATACTAATCATTTGTTATTGGAATAATTAGATCATAATCTTGAGCCCATTGGAAATATGATTCATTCATCAATATTTTCCTACATATTGTGCATAATGAACAAAATATTATTCTTATATCATAAAATTCAATATCAGAGTCATAATTAAGGGAACATACAATACCGCGATTAACTATGATCAACTCAATCCATACTAAATCAATACATATAATGTGTGAGTATATTAAAATCTTCAGTGTGACAACGATAAAATCCCATTTTTAAACCCCAGCTCTCTCCAACGGTGCAACTCTCAAAGCTACCGGTCATATGGTATCCTAGCTGGCAGCGTATGAACCTGAAATTGTTAAAATATAAACCGTAAGCATTAAGATTAGTGAGGTACTCCTTCCCTGCAATAGAATAACAATTCTATATCGAATATGTAGATATAAAATCCGAACAATCCTGCCCATTGGCAATAACAAATCATGGATCATAAGATCCAAATAATTCTGCCCATTGGCAATAACAAATCCTGGATCATAAGATCCAAACAATTCTGCCCATTGGCAATAACAAATCCTGGAACATTAATTCCAACAAATCCTTGGATCTTTGTCCAATTCAAATCCTGGATCATAAGATCCAAACAAATCCTGGATATTTTAATATCCAAACAAATCCTGAATACCGAAGTATTCAAACCAATCCTGGATCATGAGACCCAAACAAATCCTGGATATTTTAATATCCAAACAAATCCTGAATACCGAAGTATTCAAACAAATCCTCTCTTAGAGCTATATTCATATTTATATATGAAACAAATCCTAAGTACATTCACCTTGGCAGTTTAACTGGCTTTGCCCTTGCCTTTATCCAGTACTTGTTCAATCAACTCTTCTTCCCTTCCTATCATTCTTAAAATTTTAGTATCATCGTAATAATATCAATAATCCAAAGAATGATTTAAACATAATTCAATCCATAAGCATCACATGATTCCATTCAAATCATTTATCACAAGTGAAGTCCCATCCAAATTCATGCTAGTATATTTAACATATCCAAATCATAGACCAAATATGAATTCATTTATTCTTGGAAATTAAATCCTTGTCATATTTGTATTCCAATACAAAAGACGGTACATCATTTTAGGTCTCGTAGAGCAAGATATGCTCATTTCTTTACCACATGGAAAATCTGCCCTATAGGCCCTCTTATCGTTCATTCAACTTCCACGAATTTCCATAATTTTTCTACATCATAAATTTATATGATATTTCACCCAACATATATAAACATATTAAAAAAATATAAAATTAAGGTTTCATAATTTTTAAGGTTCGTTTGCTATGTCAAGCAAAACACCGAACACATGGCGGGCATATTTTCACCCTTAGGGCAGATTTCATACCCGAATTTCAAACTCTCACCAAAGACTCATTTCTTGGTATTTTCATATTATTTTTGGATATGTAATACATATATGAGTCCAGGTTAATCTCCAATTGTAATCAATCAATTCGAGTAAGTATACAAAAATATATGGAAGTTTGAATAAACAAAGTTTCTAAACAAAGCAATTTTAGGGTTTTATACATTAAACTTAACTTAAACTTTCATCTAACCAAACATATATATCAAGGGCTGAAAGTTTAGTAAAAAAATGATGGTTTCTATCGTATAAAACATAAATATAAGAAAAACAATAAGATTTGCAGTTAGAATTACCTTCGGGGCTTTTACGTAATTTTCAATGAATATTCTACAATTTTCTCCTCACTTTTTCTTCCTAACTTCCTACTTCTCTTTCCTTAAGCTTAAAATCTCTCATGGCTGCATTTTGGATGAATAAAGAGGTAATTCTAAGGTTTTAAGGTCGGCCAAATCCACCACCCTTCCCAACCAATGAGAATAAAACATTTGTTTCCATAATAAGACAAAATACTACTTAACGGATGGACTATTTTGCCCTTGTTTCGTAATTTTGGTATAACTTCTCACTCGAACCTCCGTTTCACACACCGTTTATTGTGTTACAACCATAACTCACTTGTCTACAACTATATGGTTTTCACCTCAAGTCAATTGCTATGTCATAAAGGTCAAAACTAGCCTTAAACATGAACATTCCTACCGAAACCTTCAAAAGTTTGTATTTGTAACTAATTCGACATTTCATGCTTTTTGAAGGTAGGATTAGACTAAACATAATAAATTAACATCACATATATTAATAACACACTAATCATATCACATAAGCTAGGCATGATTTAAGCATAATTAATCATAATTATATTCGGGTTGTCATAATTTTTAACCCTAAAACCTCTACTGTTCATTCCTAAATACCCAAACAACAAACCCAATCGATGTTACAACCTATTTACATGATTTCTAACAACCTAGAATCATTAAATCCTCCTCATACATCAATTTAATACGAAATCATGAAAATTATTTAACAAGAACCCTAGTTCTTAATTCAAGATCATATCTCCAAATTAAACCCAGATTTATACATGGAAATTATCTTAAATTCATGGATAACATCCTATCTACATGAAGGAATTCAATCTCCTAGAAATTCTGACCCAAATATGAATCAAATCATCGAGTTTTCATCAAAATTAAATTTCATGATTTAATGGGTTATCAACTACTCTAATCATGCACATAATTATTACTAAATCATGCAAGTAATAAACACTTGCCTCGAATTAGTCGTTCGATTTCTTGATGTTGTTGGTACGGGTGTGTTCCTCTTGTTTCGATCTACACGATGGTGGTGATGGTTGTGCAAGATGGTGCTAATTGGGCATTCCCTCTTGGAATTTGCTCTCCCTCACACCCTCTGTGGCCGTTCTTTACTTTTTGTATCTCTCAACCCTAATGGAACTCTCGTGGATGATAAAATAACTCCCAATTTTCGTCCATTTAATTCCCCTAAAAAATAAAATTACAAAATTACCTACGGGGTGCCGATTTGGTCTAAAAACCTCCCGGAGTCTAAATAAAATACTCGGTGGTGTTTTCTGACTATTTTGACCATTCCGGACTCAACGGCGCACTCGAAATTACCATAAGAGTTACATAAAAATAGTTTGCTTTTATATTCCATTCAATTAGTCCTGACATGACTCACACGCGTGTCCCGCCTTAAAATACCAAACTGTCGTATATTTCACTCTCGATAATTTATCAGATTCAGAAATTCCATATTACTTATTCACTCAGTAATATTCAATAATTCTCGTTAATAAGTATTAACTCTTATCACTCTAGTTAATAATTATTTTTAAATTCGGATTAATTACCAATTAATTCTCGCATATTAATTTAATTAATCCCATAATAATAATTAATCACTTAATTATTTAGGTTCTAAAAAATACAGGGTGTTACATACTTCCCCCCTAATAACGGAATTTTATCCCGAAATTCAGAAAGTAAGGCATACCTGGTACAAATAAATCTAGATATTTCTCACGCATATCCGCCTCTCGCTCCCAAG
Source organism: Sambucus nigra (assembly GCA_949130495.1). Classification (NCBI taxonomy): domain Eukaryota; kingdom Viridiplantae; phylum Streptophyta; class Magnoliopsida; order Dipsacales; family Adoxaceae; genus Sambucus; species Sambucus nigra. The sequence continues at coordinate 646,685,436 of OX422208.1, forward strand.
TGGACTCCTCCACACTATGATGCTGCCACTGAACCCACACAAGTGGAACTACTTTTGACCTAAGTTTCCTCTCACTGTAATCTAGGATAGCCACTAGCCTCCCCTCATAAGAACTATCGGGCTGCAAATCGATCTCCTTTATCGCGATGTGAGTGTGGGCCAAGTCATCCCGCAGATACCGCCTCAATGACGATATGTGAAACACATCATGAACACGGTTAAGTATTTCGGCAACCCAAGTCTGTATGCCACCGACGCAATCCTCTCAATAATGAGAAATGGGACACGTATCTCGGAGCCAACTTCCCTTTCTTTCCAAACCTCATTACCCCTTTCATAGGAGATACACATAGTGATACTTGGTACGCTATGCTAAACTCTCGAAAGGACCACTTCGCATCGGTGTATCTCTTCTGTCGGTCCTGGGCTACCCGAATGCGACTCCTGATAAGTCAATCCTAGCTGAACTCTCCTGAATCACCTCTTGTCCGAGTAAGTCGTTATCCCCCACCTCTAGCCAAAAAGTAGGAGAACGACATGGCCTGCTATACAATGCCTCAATTGGGGCCATGCTAATTGTGAACTGATAGGACTTATTATAGGAGAAATCCACCAGTGGAAGATACGGCTCCCAACCTCCTCCAATATCAAGGACACATATGCGTAGCATATCCTCTAGCATCTGATTAGTACACTTTGTTTGTCCATCTGACTGTGGGTGATAAGCTGAACTCAATCTCAACTTTGTACCTATGGCCTCTTGAAATCTCTAGTAGAAGCGCGACAAGAAAATCTTGTCTCTATCAGACACGATATCTAGGGGCACCCTATATTGTCTAACAATATTTGTAATGAATAACTGTGCAAGCTGGCCCGTGGTGTAGTCTATCCGTACTGGCAAAAAATGGGCTACCTTGGTCAATCGATCCACTATAACCCATATGGAATCGTGATCCCACTGCGATGTAGGCAACCCAGTAATGAAGTCCATGGAAATACTTTCCCATTTCCACGTAGGTATCTCCAACGTCTAAAGTAACCCTATGGGTCTCTGGTGGTCCACCTTTACCATCTGGCAGGTAGGATATTTGGACACGAACTCTGCAATGTCCTTCTTCATCCCATCCCACCAGTACTACCGCCTCATTTCCTGGTACATCTTATCCCCTTCGGGATGTACCATAAATCTAGATCCGTGCGACTGTGTCATAACTGCATGACGTAAGTCTTCTCCCTAGGGGACCACTAATCTCCCAATCAATCTCAATCCCCCATCAGAACTCATGGAATAGGACTCAGCACCCCCATCTAGGATTCGTACAATCTGCTCCTGGAAAAAAGTATCTGCTGCTTGTGCCTGTATCTCGTAACAATCTCAGGTGTGACTGACATAACAGATATAAAGGAAAGGGCTACCGCATCGTGGTGACCCAATTCTTTCCACTTTTCTCTCCACACTTCCGCTATGTCACCTACCGCCCTACGTCTTAATGCATCATCAACTAAGTTAGCCTTCCCCGGATGGTACTGTATCTCGAACTGATAATCCTTAAAAAACTCCAGCCACCTGCACTGACGCATGTTCAACTCTCGTTGAGTGAATAGGTATTGCAGTGACTTATGGTCTGTGAACAAGCGGAACTTTTCCCCTAACAAGTAATGTCTCTAAATCCTCAATACAAATACGAGAACCGCTAGCTCAAGGTCATGTGTGGGGTAATTCTTTTCGTGAGGCTTAAGCTTGCACGAGGCAAAAGCTATAGCCTTCTTCTCCTGCTGAAGTACTCCTCCGAGTCCCCATAAGGAGGCGTCAGTGTACACCAGATACTCTACTCCCAGCTTGGACAAAGCAAGAACTGGCACCGAAGTTGACTTATCTTTCAGCTCATCAAAAGCCAATTGACAAGCATTACCCCATACATATGGTACTCCCTTGCGGGTCAAATTCGTCAACGGACCCTCTATCTTTGAAAAGCCTTGGATAAATCTCCTGTAGTACCCGGCTAGCCCTAAGAAGCTACGCACCTCTGTCGGTGTCGTGGACTATCCCCACTCCCTCACTACCGACACTTTGCTCAGGTCAATCGATATCCCCAATTTCGATACAAAATGCCCCAAAAACTGTACTTCCCGTAGCCAGAATCCGCACTTCTCATACTTAGCATTCAAATGATGCTCTTATAGGGTCTGAAGAACCTATCTTAAGTGTTTGTCATGATCCTCCTTAGTGTGTGAATAAATCAGGATGTCATCTATGAAGACGATGACAAGCTGATCCAAGAACTCCTTGGACACTCGGTTCATCAAGTCCATGAATACGGCTGGAGCATTTATCAGCCCAGACGGCATGAATCTGAACTCATAGGATCCATACCTCATCAAGAAATCATTCTTCGACACATCCTGCTCCCTAATCCGTAGCTGATGGTATCCCGACTTCAAATCTATCTATAAAAAGAAAGTTGCTCCCCTCAGCTGGTCGAACATGTCATTGATTCTTGGCAACGGATATTAATTTGTATCATGACCTTGTTCAACTCCCAGTAATCCACGCATAACCTTAGTGATCCATCTATCTTCTTTATAAATAAAACTGGAGCGCCCCAAGGTGAGGTGCTCCTACGAATGAAGCCCTGGCCTAATAGTTGCTCTATCTAATCCCGTAACACCCTCATCTTTGCAGGAACCATACGATATGGTGCACGCACTATCGACCGAGTGCCCGATATTAAGTCTATGATGAAATTTATCTCTCGACTGGGGGGTAGGCCCGGTATCTCCTGAAATACCTCCAATAACTCATGAATGACTGGAATCGAATCCAGGGGAATCACTATCTCCTTAGAGGTATCCTCCCTCTAGGCGAGGCATCGCCACCAAAAATATCTCCTGGCTCGGAATGGCAAATATAATACTCCTACCATAACAATCTATCATGGCTCTGTACGCAGCGAGCCAATCCATGCCAATAATGACATCATCATGCATATCTAACACTAACATGTATGCAGGTAAAATCAAACTACCAATCTCTATACTTATGCCCCGGCATATAAAGAAAATCAAAGACCCATTCCCCAGTGGTGAGTCTACGCATGTCACTGTACTCTCTGCTGTGACTAATAACCTTAATGCCCATGTAAAATGAGTATCTATAAAATAGTACGACACCCCAGTATCAAATAAAACTCGACCCATAATGCTATGTATAAGAAACGTACCCTCAATCGCGGGTGGTTCCTAAGGTGCTGCTGCCTCGTGGACGTTATAGACACGTCCATACTATAATTGCCCCTGCTGAACTGGGGCTGCATGCAAGGCTGGAACTGGCGCTGGAGCGTGTAGGGCGGCGGGAAAGATGGGTCTTTGGGTCTTCTAGTGAGCACCATGCTGCCATGGGACCCTATCCCTATCGGGGCAATCTTTCTTCTTATGGCCAGTCTTGCCACAAGTATAACATTTGCCAGTGAAATTTCCTCCCCACTGTCCCTGATAAACTCGGCCCTGTTGGACGTTACCACCCCTACCTTAGCCCTGATGGCCCTGTTGTCCTCCCTACTGCTGGCCCTGTGGCCTTGTGTGAAGCCCCCGTGACCATGCCTGAAACCTCCTGAACAAAACCTCTTAGCAGAATCCCCCTGCTGGGAACCCTACCTCTGACTCTGATGAGCTGGTGCCCCATTGGCACTACCTCCCCATGTCTTGCCCATCGAGTTGGGCTCTCCTCCCCGCTTTCTTCCCTTAGCATGGAAGCGGTTATCCTGGCAATGTAACAATGCTGCATTTAAGATATCTGTGTAGGAATGTAGGGAAAGGTTACCTAGAAGATGCTGTTGGATCCTCCAAGTCAAACCATCCATGAACATCTGGATTCATTTATCCTCAGTAGGCACCTCGTCAGGTACCATATTAGTCAATTGTATGAACGCATCCTTATATTCTGCAACTATCTTCCCTTCCTGAGTGAGGTCTAAAAGTTTTTGCCTCATCTCAGTCTTGACGACAGAAGGAAAATACTTGCGGTCGAACCACACCCAGAAATTGGCAATCGACATCAAATCCCACTCCTCTGAAGTAGTAGTGGACTCACACCACTGTAAGGCTACCTATGTTATCTTAAAGGTAGCGAAGACTTGCCTCTGTACCTCGGTGTACTCATACATACGAAGGTGTATCTGTATAACCTTCTTCCACTGACTTGCCAACACTACTTCATAACTGCATGAGAACTTCGGAGGATGCACCTTCTGAAAGGCATCCCTGACTCTCTCCCATGCAGTAGGGAAAATAGGAACCAGTTCTAGCGCCACTACTAGTGCCTGTGGTGGTGTCTGCTGTACATTGCTAGTGCTGCATTTACTGCCTGTGCAACGATGGAAGAAACTTATGTAGCATTCATCATGCCCTGAGCTGGAGCTCGCTATGGCTCTGGATGGGCATTCCTATCCTTTGGTGCACGTCGAGGAGGCATATGTGATGCAAAAAAAGTTTATTAGTTCACAGTTATCATAAAATCTCAAATAGCTGAAGACGCGATTGCATAAACAAGAATATATCAATCGTAAAGATAAGGCTCTATATCAAAGGACGCTAAGCTGAAAGCACTGTAAGTCGTACAGATCCTAAAGGACTCTAGAAACTGATGCTCTGATACCACCTTTGACACCCCGCCCAATTAAATATCGGGTGATCAGTCCCTTATAAAATTTTAAAATAGAATATTCGATTGGTTCATTCTTAGCATCACTGTCGAAAACATTAACTTTAACAATCACCTAATATAAATCAAGCTGGTGCCAATATATATATATATATATATATATATATATATATTTTTTTTTTTCTTTTTAATTTGTAACCAAAAATATTTTATTTAATAAGTCCCAGAATTTAAATATAAACCCTTCACCAATTAACAAAGATAAATAATAAATTTGAATCACTTACTGAATTAAATACGACTGGATTTAAACATTACAGTTCAAAACCTTAAGCCAAGGAACCATAGTAAACTAAATCCAACTAGAATGAATAGAAAGTAAACTAAATACAATCTCTGATAAAACGTCTAAGAAATGGGATACACATGCCCTAAATGAAAAGTCTAGATAAACTGAGAGGAAAGATAGGAGCGTCTAATGCAAAGACCTACATCTTGCACAGCAGCTGCAGCACGCCAAGCGACCCAAGTCTCTAAATCTGGTGACCCTGTGGCTGAGCACCTGATATAATACATATATATATATATATCAAGAGAGAAAAGAGATGCAAGAGACGGGTCAGAGCCCGATGTGTAAAAAATGTTTTTGCAAGTATTTAAAACTTCTTCAAAGCAAGTATTATGTACATGTTAGATTCGTGCTCTCACATGAAGATCTCACATCTCTTCTATTGTGCACTCCTAGCGCATCTTTTATTTAGTATCGTAACTCTACCCAAGCTATCTAGTTCAAGTCACTTAACACTCTTTACATCTAACAACAGTGTTCCCGTATTGCCCATACAATACTCCATAAGTAGCCTGTCACATATTACTACCTATCCCGTTTGCTATATGACTATTTAAGTCTTTGTCTCTTTAAGATTAAATTCATATGGCTTCATTGCTAAAACTACTAGTTTCTCTTAGTAGAATATCTCATATATATATATATATATATATATATAGCCATATCATCCCTATATAAATATATACATAACTCTTGCACCACCGGTTTAAATCCCATTAGTGCTATTAATATGACAATCACGTACCCCCAGGTTATCACCCATTAGTACACACTTAAAACATTAGTACACCCACGGGTTATTACCCTTTAGTGTATTAACCACTTAACCTCGCACCCCCGGGTTATCACCCATTGGTGCACTTAAAAAAATATCAAGTCATAGGCATACACACATCCTATTAAAATTTAAAGGTATTCCCCCAACCTATTTGTATATTTACCATACGTATTTTATTCTAATTATTACATATTTTATACTATTACTAAATTACCACAACTCTTTAGTAATTTTCGAAGTAACTCTTCTTTCCGGATTAATTAAAGTATAAAACTCACCTACTTTCTCGTAGACTTGCCTTGTTTTAAATTTGTTAACTGGAAATTTTTGTCACTCGAATAAACTGGAAAAATTCCAAAACTTCCCCTAAGAAGTTTCCCAAAAATTTACCTTGTCGCTCGAACCAGATGGCAATGTCGTTTGAATGACTGCCACATGTCAAATGAGCGTCTTCACGAGAGATGCCTATCTCGCTTGAACGACCTTCGCGCGACTTCATGCGAGACCTACTGTTTCGTCTTCTTCGTAGAATTCTAGCGTTTTCCACCATTTTAACCCTAAAGCCACTACTGTTCATTTCCAAACACCCAAACAACAAACCCAATAGATGTTCCAACCTATTTATATGATTTCTAACAACCTTGAATCATTAAATTCTCCTCATACATTAATTTAATATAAAATCACCAAATTTATTTAACAAGAACCCTAGTTGTTAATTCAAGATCATATCTCCAAATTAAACCCAGATTTATAAATGGAAATTATCATAAATTCATGGATAACATCCTATCTACATGAAGGAATTCAATCTCCTAGAAATTCAGACCCAAATATGAATCAAATCATTGAGTTTTCATCAAAATTAAATCTTATAATTTAATGGGTTATCAACTACTCTAATCATGCACATAATTATTACTAAATCACGCAAGTAATAAACACTTGCCTCGAAATAGTCGTTTGATTTCTTGATGTTGTTGGTATGAGTGTTCCTCTTGTTCCAATCTACACGATGGTGGTGATGGTTGTGCAAGATGGTGCTAATTAGGCCTTCCCTCTTGGAATTTGCTCTGCCTCACACCCTCTGTGGCCGTTCTTTACTTTTTGTATCTCTCAACCCTAATGGACCTCTCGTGGCTGATAAAATAACTCTCAATTTTTTTGTCTATTTAATTCCTTCAAAAATCAAAATTATAAAATTACCCCTATGGTGCCGGTTTGGCCTAAAAACCTCCCGGAGTCTAAATAAAATACCCGGGTAGTGTTTTCTGACTATTTAGACACTCCCGGACTCAACGGTGCACTCAAAATTACCATACGAGTTACATAAAAATTGTTTACTTTTATATTCCATTCAATTAGTCCTGATACGACTCACACGCGTGTTCCGACTTAAAATACACTCTCGATAATTTATCAGATTCATAAATTCCATATTACTTATTCACTCAGTAATATTCAATAATTCTCGTTAGTAAGTATTAACTCTTATCACTCTAGTTAATAATTATTTTTAAATCCGGATTAATTACCAATTGATTCTCGCATATTAATTTAATTAATTCCACAATAATAATTAATCACATAATTATTTAGGTTCTTAAAAAATACGGGGTGTTACACGATATCATTCCACATATGCTGACTATTGGGCTAGTCTTGTCTGGGCTTTGCTCTTCATCTTAACTATCGAATTAATCCCCCATCCGGTGGCAACGACATCATCTTTCCACCAAAAGTCAATGCACTTCACAACCTCGATGTCCTATTTATATAGATCGTCCCATTCAACAAGGATATGTAAAAGTGAAGGAAATAGGCGCCCTTGTAGTTTGAAAGTATCAAGTAGCTCGGACATACTATAAATTTCACCAGTCTATTAAAATAAGTCTGCCATGATCTGGACAACATAATCCAAACTGACTTCATCGGTAGGTACCACTCAATTATCTGACTCTCGAATCCATCTCTGAGCTTCCAAGAACAGTGTACTAAATATTTGGCAGTCAATGGTCATTTCTGATTGCAATTTCATCCCTAACTCTAAAAGCTGGTTCAATATTACTGATAATTCCATATCTTTCCCTCCGGAGCTGGTACGAATAACAATACATGCTCTGGTAAGGAGTGAAAGCGATTGATTGGCAAAATAGGTAGGATGTAAGAGAAAATATGGGCAAACTTTAAGGGGTTCAGGGGAATATATGAGTATGACGGGTGGTTTTCTAGGTAGACGGATCAAATTCTTCTTCTTTTAGGAAAACAGAATTTGTATGATTGGGGAGTGGATTGTGGGTAGTGTTTGTCTTAGGATTGCCTAGTGGGGTGATGATACCCCAGTCAATAAGTACTTGTATTACATTTCTAAGGTGGAAACACTGATCAGTGGTGTAGCCACATTTTGGTGAAAATTTAAATGGACATCTGGTTGGAAATTTTTGGGAAGTGAGTTTAGTAATGGATGAGGGTCTATGGCTTGGTACACTTTGGAGAGGGGAGTGTGAAGCTCGGTGTATTCCTTTTTAACTGGGTTGTGATGATTTTCTGGTGCCCATAAAGTGGCAGGTTGGGAGATGTTATTAATGGTTGAAATTATCGTATTGTCAGGCTTCTCATACTTTTTGAGAGTGAACTTTTCGGGTACTTTCTTTGGCTTAACTTCTGTCTTGGAAAAAATTTCTTCAATCTCCACTCCTAATTCCAAAAGGGTTCGTAAATGGGGGTAGTACTGTCCTCCCATCATTGCTCGAACATGGGGTAAGAAGTTTTTATTTATAATATTGACTTTCTCCTCTTTGAAAGGCCGGTTGGTCATGGTGGCTTCTTTCTCTCTCCACCTTGCTATGAAATTACTGACTGATTCCCTGGGTTTTTATTTGAGAAGTTATAAATCACGACGGGTAACCTTTACTTCTTTGTTATACTTATACTGTGACATGAATTCGTGGGCAACATCCTCCCAACTGAGAATTCGGGACTCCTCGAGAGGTAAGAACTAACAAAGAGCATTGTCCTTTAAATTCTGTTGGAACATTTGGGCCATTATTTCCTTGGAGGAACCTAGGAGAGTCATGGATTGGTGGTAACTTCATAGATTAACAATTGGGGGTCTACTACCCTCAAATTTCTCAATGTTAGGCACCTTAAACTTTTTTGACATCCTTATTTTAGGATAGGGAGACATATGGGTGTAATCCATGTAGTTTTTGGAGATTCAGACTTGGTCAAAATATTAAGGTCCTCCTTGAATTTGTTCAATTCTTCTTTCTTCGGATCAATAGTCATGGGTGGGTTAGCCCCTAATTGGGCAACATTTGACATAAGGAGCTGAGATAGCGGTGGCACGTTAGTAGAAGGGGTACGTGGAGCGTGCTGATATTCATAGGGTACCTATATAGGCCCAGGTGCGGGTGGACCCATAGCGCGAGGCAAGAGGACCTCGGGCTCTTCGAGAATAGGAACTCGATTTCATTGCATCTCATGAATCTCGATTTGAAGGTTGTAAATCGTGGCAGTTAATTGGGCTAGAATCATTATCAAATCAGGTTGCACATTTGGTACTTGGTTTTTGTTATCCATGGAAAGCGTATGAAGGTGATTTCCTGACTCGGAGGAAGTAGCGAGGGAACTGACGGAGCCTCGGGGAAGTTCGATGAAATATCAAAGCCAATAGAGAGCCAGTTCAAGGGTCGAGTATGCAATTGACCTAAGAAGAATAAATGATACGAATTTAGTTTTGAAGGAGAATGGGGAAATTGTTATTTTTTGGAAAGGGAGGAAAGTATTTTTGACATTTTGGGAAAGAAGGAGGACAAATTTTTTTTTGGGTAAAACGGAGGAAAAACCTTTTTTTGGTAAAAGTAATGAAAAATGCTTTTGGTATTTTGATAAAAGAGGAAAAAATGCTTTTGACACTTTGGTAAAGAAAGAGGAAAAACGAGAAAAATGGTCTCAACATGATTATTATTAGTATTATCATGTTCTCACTTGTATTAGTTTTACCTAAACGCAGAAAGAAATGTTGGACGGGTCCTGAGCCTGGGAAAATTGGGGTTTGAAAAATATGTAAAAACATGGTTTGACTTGTTACCAGGCTCATGGACAAGGTCCCGTTTTGAAAAATATGAAATCGCACGAAAATTTGGGTGGCATGCCAACCCGTCATTTCGACAGAGTTTCAGGTAGTAATTGACAAACTTAATATGAGTGCCCTAGGTTTGATGCCTACATGAGGGTATGCATTTGTTGGGTTAATCGGAAGGTTTCCCCCCTTTTGCATAACTTGCACGATATACATCTTGCTTTTGAGGGCAATCGATACGTGTGGACAAGCCATTTGATATACCCGAGTATATGTGAATTGTCTCACTATATACCTCTTGGGGACAATACATGTGAAAGAGAATTTGATATACTCCTAGTACGTGAATGAGTTCCCTGTTATATACTTCCTATCATGTCATCAATTAAGAGGTACGATGCGGGGGGAACCGTTCAATATACGTTGAAAGTACTTGTCCAATGGAAGGTGAGAGTCATATCGATTAAGCTAATTGCGACCTGCCAGACCAGCGCCCATCACGAAGTGACCCCCAATTATGGGACAAAATTTGGTCAATAGCCATGCTATGCATGATTCTTGATTAGGATATTATGGAGAGAGTATTTTATTTAGCATGATGAGCATTATACTAATAGGGAAGAATTTACAAGTATAAAAAATAAATCGAACATAGAGCATGAATATTATTCTAAGCATGGAAATGTGAGGGTGAGTGATGTATGAATATTTAAAAGTGAGTGTATGTTAGTGAACCTAAGAATGGGTTAACTACAAGTGGTGTGTGAAAAATGTGAGTGAGAATGGATATATGCAAGTGTGATAAGTGGAGGTATGTGTTAGTGACACCTAAGCATGTATATTCTAAGTGGTGTGTGCTGTATGTGGACATAAGTGTTCCTACGTGTATGTAGTGTAAAGTGTACATGTGATGTATCTACAAATGTGTGAGTGAGTAGTGATATAAGCATGAGGTATATATGTGCAAGAAATAATAGAGGAGAAAAAGGGAACATATAGGTATATGCATACGCACACAAATAGAAAATAATAACACCCATGCAAATAGAGTCTAGCCCTCTTATGAAAAGTGTCCCCAACAAAGTCGCCACTATGGCCATCCCATCGCCCTTTTCGGAGGAAAGGGGCGAAGGTATCACGCCCTCTTCTTTTAGGAGAGATTAGGTCTTCATAGATGTGGGGTGATGTAAAAAGATGGATTCGCCAACCTATATTGCACAAAATAGGCAAAAGAACATGTCGTTGCCTCGATAGAACGACATCAAAGACAAACTGATGCTTACGAAACCAATAGTTCGAAGGTTTGAGAGGTAAGTTAAGAAATGGGAAGGTGTTAGTCACCCATCCCGCCCTTTCAGCCTCTCATGGGCTTGTGTTACTATTTTCTCTATGAAGTGTGTGTGCGTGTATATATAAATGGAGATCGGAATCGCCCAACTCACATCATGAAAAAGATGGAATGAGGTCATCGATAGAAATGTTCCCGAAATAATATTTAGAAAATATGATGTATACGTTTATCGAGCTATTGACTGTTGTGATGAAACGATAATATATGTTCGATAAAATGCCAATAAGGGTCACAAATAAAATATATATTAAAATAATGAATAGATGAAAATGAGACAAATGTGAAAAATGGGAAAATTGGATTCGGGTCTCGAGTTTTAGCCTGAAATGCGTACGTAGCCGATAAATTAATAAAATTCTATGTAGTTTTCATGCGTCATAAGGGTGGGGTTTATACCATATATTCGAATGGGAATTTAGCATATATGTGTGTGTGGAAAATGTATTTTAGTTTTGAGAAATTTTGGTGGATAATCCCTTTGAAATTTATAGGTGTAACCCTATTTTTTTTATACAAAATAAAGTATGTGCAATATAACTAATAAATGATGAGATATTAATGTGTATGAACAAAAATAAAAACTAGATTAAGAATATATGTAACTAATGCAAAAATACATAATTTGAATAGAGAGAAAAGGATTTTCAGATCATCTTTGGAGAATTGAGGATTGATCTTGATCTTTGATGAGATCCCTTGAATTTTGAGATGAATGTTGGATGTAAGAGAATGATATTTTTTCTAAATTGGGTATGAAAAGGATTTGAATGAAAGATGGAAAGGAATTTCACACAAGGAAACTTCACTAATTGCAAGAGAATGTTACATAGATCACTAATATTGATGGATCTGAGGTCTATCTTGGGGTGAAGTTATGCCCTCTATTTATAGGGTCAGGGGGTTTCGATGGAATAGCCCTATCCTTTCCAATCGGCAGGTAATCCTAGGCACACTGCCAATATACAAGGAAATGGACCTGCTAATCGACATCAAAAAAATGGTCATAGAACGTAATCCGTTGATCCAATTCGTGCATGGGGCATACCTTTAGAAAGTTAATTCAGATACCTTAAATAGTACTTTAGGTCATCCTCTTCTGGGTTTGATAGTTGACTTTGGGTCAAATGGGGCTCGAAAGTGCTCGTCGGTCCTTTGGATGAGAGATTATCGGACAAAAATGGATCGTTCGTCCAAACAGTAAGTCAGAATCACTCAAGGGGTGAACTGTTGGAAAGGTTATGTGAGGTAATTTGACATTCCAAAGATCTTTGCTTGGTTCAAAATATTAAATTTGTTCAACTAGGCCTGGAAGTGCCCGGTGACCCTACGGAGTAAAATGAGTCGTTCATCCGTAATTTAAGGCTGCTTCGCGCATGGGGAAGACCGTGGGAAAGGGTCTTAAGTTCCCTTAAAAGATTCATTTAGTCTCATTCGAGTTGAAGAGTTTACCTTGGTCAAACGAATCCCGAGAGTGTCCGGTGGCCTCCGAATCAATTTTCGTGGAAAAACGGATCGTTCGTCCAAACGGTTATGCCGCTTTGCACACGTGGAAGACTGATGGAAAGTGGTTTTAATTCTCTTCGAAGATTCAAAAATATTTTGTTTTGATGTTGAAGTTAATTGGGGTCAAATCGGGGCCCGGGAGCACCGGTGGCCTCCAAATCAATTTTCTATAGTAAAATGGTCCGTTCGTCTAAACCGTTTTGTCGATTCATACATGGGGCGGACCGTTGAAAAGGGGATTCGGATCCATTTGATGATTTATTGAGATTTCACTCTTACGATAAAGTTGATCGGGGCGAACCATTGCAAAGGGTACATGCATCTTTAATCTGGTGAACAGGTTGGGCACAAATGTGAAACCCATGGTGATAAAACGATCGAGTTATCAGACCTTAAGTCTCCTCATGAGTGGTCAAACCGCGTGACCAAGACGTGGATTTTGATTGCCCAACTAGCCTCACATGGATCGCTAAATACACCAACACCCTATACACAAAACAACATCACAAATAAAGGAAGAAGCTGTGCTTCAATATTGTGTTAAAACAAATCATTTTGTTTAATCAAATGATAATTTTAACATTATTAAAATCCAAAAAATTAAATTAAAAACATAAAAAATTAGTTACAAATCCTAGGAAAAAATTAAAACTCATAAATCATAATATAAAAATTATTTAAGTTAAAATAACACATTAAAAATATTTTATCAAAAATAGTTTATATATTAAATCAAATTAAGAAATTATGATTTAAGGTTTTTAAATAATATATAAAATATGTTTTTAACCAAGAATAAAAAATACAGTAATCATAAAGGGATACCGAAAGATATGTCTCAAAATTGAGTCAATAAAGATGGTGAATTTTCAATAGTATAGTCTTTGTCATTTCTTCCCTATATTAGTTTTATTTCTAACAAATTCTCTTATTGGTAGGTTAAAACAAGTGTGCCCTAAACTCTTGTGGTTGAGCTGAGCCTTTCTCCCCCTCCTAGGATTCAAATACTTAACTTTATTATTTCCAATTTTTCATTAACTTGTGATTCTAGATTCCACCTGAGTCGTAAATCACTTCTTGTTTGTTAATACTGTAGGCTAGCATTTGCACTACATCACCAGTTACTTTTGCAGTTGGTGCTCAGGTGATCAGCTCAGCTTCCATTACTCCTATGGTACTTGCTTTATTTTCTTGTGTTTTTCTATACTTGTAGTTCTTTATTATTAAGGGAACCTTTGTCATGATTTTTTCCTTTCTACGTGAATCCCTCCCAGGTCCCTGTAACTGTGGACCTATTTGGGGGTCTACCCTCGAGTATCCTTTTTTTAAAGGCCTCTCAGGTATACCATTACTTTTGATACTTCACTTTTCTTTCCTTTTATTGTGCAAGATATCTTGGTGATTTACTCTATGTTTGTTTATTTTCTCGGCTGATACTATTGGAGTCTTTCTGTCTGCAGGACATGCTATGAGCACTATGTAAGCTCCTCCTCCTCAGGTACCCATTTCAACACATTTTTTTTGTTAGACTTTCTTTTTCTCTACAAGTGGTTTACTAACACTTATTGGTTTCTTTGCCCTTAGGCTAGTGTTGCTAAAGTCCATTTTTCTACAGGACATCCGGTGAACACCATAGAGGAGGAACCCATGTGATTATTTCAATGGGATTTTCTTTCCAACTTGCTTTTTCTGTGCAAGTTCTCGCTAACACTTTCATGTTTCCTTATTTTCACGTTAGTCCTACGAGTGTTTCTATAACTACAGAACAACTTGGGAGCACAATTGTGAGTGAGGTACTATATTATCGTACCTTATTCACTCCTTTATGTTTTCTCTCCCTTTGTTTTCATTTCTTTCTATTACTGCGTAAGTTCTCACCATCACACCCATGTTTCTCTATTTTCAGGAATGTGAGGCAAGTGTTCCCATATCTGTGGAACAGGCAGTGAGCGTTGTAATAAGCATCCCTCATGTATTATACTATCGTACTTGATTTATATATATTAAAGGTTTTCTTCTTTATGATCAAGTGTTCTTATTAATATCAATTTGCTTTTTTCCTATCCAAGTCAGCATAGCACTTTCAAGAGGACTCTCTCAGTTGACACGCAGTGTGCTAACCCCTTTGCGTATGTCTTTACTTACTGTTTTCTTTTCTATTTCTTTTATAATTGAACTTGTTTAATTACTACTTTTCTTCTCATCATTTATTCTTCATATATATTTGTTTTTAGAATTAAGTGAGTGGGCCTCTGGAAGAAGCCGAAGATGAGGGACCTAGTTCTGAGGCCACTCTATCTGATGATGCTAAGAGTTTTGGTGAGGAGTCTTCTTATCTTCCTTCTGAGCCTGAGTCTAGGAATATATGCTATGATAATATTGAAGTGGAGGATCCCAAATTTTTTATAGGAGACCTCTAGCGTGAGGATCAACCAAAGAGGTTCAGGAGACATGAGCTAAAGATATTGGATCTGATACTTGAGTATCATCATGAGACCTTCATGTCCCAGAGCTTCCTTAGTATTGACAACCTTATTATATATAATTTTAAGTCCTTTGCCAGCCATATTTGCAATTTCTTATCCACTGCTCCTACCGATCTCACCAACTCAAAGACTTCACTCTTCTTATTGGCCCTCCATGACCTTTAAAGTTTCTATCACTTCGAGTTAGAATTAATTGAAGCTTCAGTTAATCATTTCATGATCATCCTGTTCAAGAATGTTATGAATCTTCATTTGTCTAGGCAAACTAGAGTTCATTCTGAGGCCACTCGGCTATGTGGGGAGATACAGTTGCTTGCGGCCAAGTTGGCAAGTGACTCTGAGGATGAGACCCGCCTAGCTAGAATGGAGGAGGAGTTTTTGCAGAAAGCTTGTCCTTCATATGCTAACGTATTATTATGAGAGAAGCTCTTTTTTATTTTGTCTGGCTGACATTTATTGGGATGTAGACTTTTTATTTTCTTATATGTACTTATGATTTTTCTTATACATTTAAAGACTGCTCTATTTTATTGGAGAGTCTTCTACATTAATGAAAATTGACACTTTGCTTCCATTTGTACATTTTCATCTCTTCTTCACATTATTTTGATCTAAACTGATGTTTGTTTACTGTGAGCTACTCCTTTTTTCCGCAGGATTATTTGCTCAAAATCTTAGCAAATTATATTTTAAAACTGCCCCTTGAGCTGTGAGGTACTTATTCCATATTTCATCTTGAACTCTTTTACTTTTAGCAAATGACTTAGAGGAGGGATTAACTCCCTCCCAAATAATCATATAAATAATTCATAGAACAAAAGTATATATAATATTTTGGTTCTTCAAAACTTGTTCTCATCATAAATAAAGAAATTGGTTAATTTTCTAAAACCGCCTCTTATTGTGCGGGGTATTTCAACTGTTATAAATAGAGGGAATTTGCTCAATATGCTTTACCTTTGGGATGCATATACCCCCAAGTATAATGAGCAAAGTTCCTTATACTTTGGACCCTCTCAAAAACTTTGAGAGTCAGCATCTATTTTGCCTATGAGAAAACATATTTTTTTCATACTCAGGCAAAAATAATAAATTGATTAATCTAGGTGCATCCACTCGCTGCTTATTAGCAATTGGTGCTCATGAGCTATTAGAAACAAATGCAGATAACTAAAGGAGATCTCAAGTATAGAAGGTCAAAATAAGTATATTCATTAACTTCTATGAGATATCATTTTTCTGTGCCGTGTGCATTGATTTCATGCTCAAAATTCCTTACACAAAAGGAGTATCTATACTGGAGCAATAATTTGAAATCAAAATAAAACTTGGAAAAAATTCAGGCATAATATTTTTTTCAACCACTTACTATTAATAGACTGGATGCATTCACTCTCAGGTTTTGATATCTAGATATATCTGACTTCCCCACTCCTCGCACCATAACGGGCCATTCCTAGTTTGGCTTAAACTTGGATGTTGACATGCTCCTCAGGTGGAGAGTGGATGCTCTAAAGACCAAGTCCCCTATTTAAAACTCTCCAGGTTTAACTAGGTTCTCATAAGCTCTAGACAGTCATTCGGTATAAACTTTAAAATTTTCTTTGGCCTTGTCTCGATGCTCATCCAGGGCTTCCAATTGTACGTGCCTAGGGTCTGGTATGAGGCCACTACTCAGAGCCACTATAGCTGAAAGTACTATTAATTATACTGGTAGGACAAATTCAGTCCCACATACTAGAGAGAAAGGAGTAAACCCTATTGGCTTTCTCTTCGAAGTTCAATAGGCCCATAAAATCATTAGCAACTTTTCAACCCAAGCCCCATGCATGTTTTCAAGCATGTTCTTCATGATATTGATCAATATTTTATTTGTAGCCTATACCTGGCCATTCCCTTCTGGAGACGATATAGTTGAACTATTATGCACGATCTTGTATTTATCCTTCAGGAGCCCCATCTCCTCACATATGGATTATTTCCCATTATTTGTGAGGATAACCTTGGGAATACCAAACCTGCATATTATATATTCCCTGATAAAGTTGGTCACCACTTGAGCAGTCATTCTCCTCGAGGGAATTATTTCTGCCCACTTGATACAATTCAATAACAGTAATGATGAAGTCTTTTCCATAAGAGACTGGACTAATCTTACCTACTTGATCAAATGCCCAAGTATGGAAGGGGTAGGGGCTGTTAGACTTTACAAACTTACTGAGGGGGCATGTACCATGTTGCCACATACTTGGAATGCCATACAATTTTTTACAATGTGGATAGAATCATCCATTATCGTTAGCCAATAATACATAGTGTCATTAATTGATCATATAACTTAGCACACCCATGTGGGAAGGCTCATGAGCATCCTTCAACACTTTATCTACATCCCCCTTGGACACACATCGTATCTTCTTCTCTTTATATCCTCTTATGTAGAGCTCCCCTTTTACTAAGTAGAAATGAGTTGCTTTTTTCTTCAAGTAAATTTCATCTGCCCTCACAGTTGGTAGCTCCCCATCCTTAAGGTAGGCTATGTAGGGTTGTCTACAATCTTGAAAGTTCTTCATGAAGTTAGCTTCTACAGGTTGATCAAATTGGGTTTAACACTTTAAACATATTTGTTGCAGGTGAGCAACATCCATGCTCATGATGGTCCAATAGTAGCCCCCCAACTGCAATCGTCGATAAAGGGGAATATCAGTATCCCCATAATGCTTCTCATGCATGGACGTCAACCTTTCTCTTGTTTATTCGTCCCCTACACAACTTCACAGGAACCCGCCTAGACTTTTAAAATAGAGTGTCCCCTGGAGCAAGTTATAATTTACTTTCTCAGACATCTTCACATCACATTCTCTCGTTTCTATTTGCTTCACTATCGGACATCTCCAATCTTCTGGTTCCTCACTTGAAAATAATGATTTCACCGTTGTTGACATTATTCTTTGACTCACTGTGATAATGGCCTCCTTGTCTTCCATCTCTAGTTCTGAGCTATCATGGTCAATGCATCCGGATGCCTATTCATTATCCGTACATGTATTTCAACCATCACTTTCAGAAACTAGTTGAGTAATCTTTGAATAATCGACCTATATGGGACCAAGTTGGAAATCTTGAGGGCATATTCCCCATTAACTTATTTCACAACCAAGTTAGACTCCCCTCGTATACACAACACTCTAATTCCTCTTCTCAGCACCTCCAATAGACTAAGTATGAAGGCCTCATAACATTTGAAATCTAACTTGAAAAAAAAGTCTAACCTTATCTTTTCCATTCGAGAGGATGATGCTTCCCTGCCTGTCCCTTATAAATAAGAACCATTAAATTCCATCTTCCATTTCCTCTGCTAAGTAGGCTTTAAAATTATTACCCGACAAGTCTTCGCTAGGAGGATCAAAGTTCTAACTAGGGAGGTAGGCCAACAAGTGTTCTACTTCTTGGATTTGGATGGCCTTAGGGACCACACATTTCAGATCATACTCAGATAATATCAGAAACCATTTTGTTATTCTTCTTACTTGGATGGTTCGTGCTAGGAGAAACTTTATGGGATCACAATTTATGACAATATGGATAGTAAAAGCAAGCATACAGTGTCTTAAATTCTGGGCAACAAAGACTAAGGCAAGAAAATGTCTCTCCGCATTGGTACATTTGGACTCAGTATTTGAGATTACTCATGGCAGGTAGTATATCGACCGCTCTATTACTGATTTCTCTTGAACAAGCATAACCACTATGGACCTTTTTGTTAAGGCCAAGTAGAGCAGCAACATCGCACCTACTTCTGGTGGTATCATCGTTGAGGGGGAGGTTAATATTGTTTTTATCTTCTCAAAGGATTTCTTATGCTCTTCCTCAAGAACCACTTGACGATGAGTAACCTCCGCCAGTGTTAGTATGAATCTTTTTAAGGTAAGAAACCTTCCCTAAGAATCTCTTGAGTTGTCTATGATTCTCTGGTGGTGGCATTATTAAAATAGCTTTCTATTTTTCTTCATTGATCTACACCCCTTGCCTATTCACTAAAAACCCCCAAAACTTTCCTGTTGTCACCCCGAAGGCACATTTAGAGGGGTTTATCTTCATTTTGTATTTGTGGGATATCTCGAATGCCCACCTCAAATCTTTCAAATGCTTACTTTCATTATTATATTTCACTACCAAGTTATCCATATAAAATTGCAATATATCGTCAAACAAGTCATGAAATATGGCCATTATCGTGCGCTAATAGGTGGCACCTGCATTCTTCAGTCCAAACAACATGACTCTTTAATGAAAATTTCCCTAGGGTGTTTGAATTTTTTTTTGTCACCATCTACTATATCGATTCTAATTTGATTGTCGCCAACATATCCATCCATAAAACTGTACATCTCATGCCCGATCGTGGCATCTACCTAACTTGCAATGCTGGGTAGTGGGAACTCATCCTTTCGGTAGGCATGGTATAAGTCCCTAAAATCCACTCAGATACTTAGTTACTTCTTTCTTTCTTGGCCACAAGAATATGTTTGAAATCCATATGGGATGTTGGATTGACTTGATGAACTCTGGTGCCTAACTCTACTTTAGAGGTTCGAGTGGCCTATCTCACTAGTAAGGCATTGGGAAAAACATTCAGCTTGTGGGAGCTCACTTCTGGGTCTATCCCAGGCATCTCTCTATATTTCCATGTGAAGACATCTGTGAACTCCTTGATTATATTGATAATATCCTCCCTTTACATGGGATTCATACCTTTATAGATGAAGATGGGTCTCTTATTTCCCCCTTTTACTCCTAAGTTTATCTCTTTTAGTTCTTGAATTTGCTCTCTTAGCCCATCTTGCATGCACTCAGTTACTTTTTCAAGGTCTTCTACATGTTCAACATTGTGTGACTCATCTACCAAAAAGCATTATGGTGTCGGTTCGACGCTTTCACCCAAAATGCCGCTCGCGCGGACCGCTATAAATAGTAGATGACCTTCCCATAATGTAACACAACTTTCTTACAAGTTCAAGGTGGCCTTGTCTTAACTTTAAACTTCCTCTTTACTTTCACTTTTTCATGTAAAGGAGTCACTCACTGACCTAGTCTTTCATGCACAGACCTTTTGGGCTGAGCACTTTCTCTGTCCATGCGAGGTTCCTCTAACCCACTGGTTAAGCTTCTTCGTTCTTCGCATAGCTCAGTGTATAATGCTACGTCCACTAAGTGACCTTCTTCCACTGAAAATGGCCTTTCTGTGGCTTTGATCACAATCTCTGTTTCATAGATGTTTGCTTTTGCACATTTATGGAATATGGATGACACTATCCCATGAGTGTGCATCCACACTTGACCTATTAAGAGCTGGTAACTGGTGTTTGAATTTATGATATGAAACTTGATGTGGGATATGAAGTTTTCCAACTTGATCCTTACGTTCACGTATCTAAGTGATTGTATCCCCGCACTATTAAAGCCAGAAATCACGAGTGGCACCGGCATAATCTTTTCCTAGGCAATTTCAGTCTCATACAAAGTCCTGATGGGCATGATACTAATTGAACCCCCGTCCATTAGTGACATTGGAAAACTAATTCCATTCAATGGAGAAGTCGCGTATAAGGGACGATTGTGGAAATTGGGTACATGCCTATTGGTTTTGAGAACACCACTTCGAATGTGTACCTCTTGAACAACCTTCCTATAGGACAATGCTAGTTTATAGAGGGATCCCCTCCTTACTGGACCGCTTCCAAGATATTAGTGGTGAATTTTATTCTGGTAACATGCTTTACTTCAATCTAGTCTAAGAACAACTAAAACTTTGGGCTCCTTACAATAACTGCACATTTTAAATAAAGTTCAACCTCATACGTTTATGCATTGCACACATATTCTACCTCTGATGTCCCCCCTTTATCTAAAGCAAGGATCACGTCCATTATTCCTTCTGGGAGACTTATCCATTAGCCCCATTTATTTTCTTGCTCTTTTTTTCATATTACCTAGCCATTCCTCGCATTCTCCTTCTTTACTCCACAATCCATCTATCTCATGGGCTTCTTCCTCATCATATTCTACCACCATGGACATACAACGCCCTCTCTCGGATGCATTTGATGTAGTGCATTAGCTCCTCGCTAAGTTTTTGCACCTCCTCTGCAAGGTTTTTTGGCATGAACTCGTCTTCTTCTAGAAAGAACTTTTACAAAAATTGCCTATGCATCTCTTCCCATATGGGAATGCTATTTTGTGCTAAGTGGGAGTACCATGTGTATGATTTTCCAGTGGGAGTTTTTGAGAACTCTCGTAACTTTATCTCCTTATCGTTCCATGCACAACTAGATACTCTACAAACCTTTTCATGTGCTCCCTAGGGTTTTCACCCTTTCTGTTATATTTTATGAACTTAGGAGGAACGTACCCATCTGGAAATGTTTTCTGATTGATGCTTTATGGTTAGGGATTCTGCACCTCGTCATACATATAAGAGGACTCCCTTTGAGAGGAAAGTAATTTCTTCACCTCCTCCATAGTAAAAACTTTGGAGGGTAACTCATCTGTACTGACTTTCTTCACCATCGGTGAACTTGTAGGCACCACCACCTCGTCCATCACAATTTTCAATGTGGAGCAACCTCTACTGTTAATGTTGTGGTTATTTCTCCTACTACGGGTGCCACTACATGAATTATGTAAGTCTAGCTCAAACTTTCCATATCGATATTATTTTTCTTCAAAAACTCAAAAAATATACTCATCATGTTCATCCCTGCTAAAGGCATGGTTGTTTTTGCATTGGTCTGCCCTCCCTGAGGTGAAGGTACTCTAACTCCGATCACCACCACCTTTTCTTAGGTTGTCTAGTCTCTTTGAACTCCATTTCTAGTTGGAGTGTCTTCAAACACTAGCTTCTTTAAAACATTGTATCCTACTTTATCCATGGTAATAGAATACCTCCCCACTAGAGTCGTCAAATATAGGAGGGTGGTTGTACTATGGTCAATGAAGAACTAAAACGGGTGAGGCATGACTAACTTACACAGATGCTGCCTTCAAGGTCTCCAAAGTCTCAAGAGAAGCTGAAAAAGAAAATATTCTACTTCTAGTAATAATGGATCTCTCTGTAACTTACTATCTGAAAAGAAAATAATGATTAACGACTTTTACAATAATGATACAGTCTGAGAGGAAGAGAAAAAGATCTCCTAGAAGTGATAATTGTAAAGGGAGTGAAGAGATAAGAACTTTGACACTTAAGAGATAAGAGGGAGATAATACTTTTCTAGTGTGATTTTGATAGAATAACGATGGTAACTTGAGTTTTCTGTGTTCTTGAATTTACCCAAAGGTCTTATTTATAGGTTGATACTAAGGTTGAATTGGCGTTTGGGTGCCAAAATGAGGCACTCTTAGAGACATGCTCTGCAATGTACCTTTTTCTCTATTATTTTTTACTCACATGTACTTTCTGATAGGATACACCTGGCATATACAAAAGTCAAATAGAAAATAAGTCGGCTAATAGTACTAAAACACGTGATTTGGTAAATATCTTTTCAAACGGTAACTTGGTGAACAAACTTTTGTAAAAACTTGAGATTGGCCTTGAGAGACATTCGCTAATAGTTAGTTAAAAATACTTTTGTGAGCACCCTCTTAGCTACTCACTCATTTAATCTAAGTGTGAGCTGTGTGAGTTCTTGAGTGACCTATAAGATCTCTCCTATTAGTATACTCTCTATCCTAAAATGTCAAGTGGTTGGGCCTTATCTTTTCCCAAAAAAACGTATCTCGTAGACACCAAACCAAAACTCCCTAGAGATCCCAACAGACCCGCTCGAGCCCTGCTTGCTCGATCAAGTCTACATGTGTAAGAAAAAAAATGTTATTAACTCTTTATCAAGTGAGACTTATAATAATTATTGGACTGTGAGCATGCCATCAATTTTTTGGGTTTGCTTGCTCATTTTCTCATTTTTCTTGAGGTAGCACTTTGAGTAACCCATCTCCCTTCTTATGTAGGTAGTGTATTTACTTCTCTTGGGCCTTCTCACCTTGAGGCCCCATCGTTAATATTATATCTTAGCTCATCTTTGGGTTTGTGGCCACTCTTAGTGGATCCACTCGTCTAATCAATTGCTTTGACATCCTTCTATGTTTGGGGCCACTCATTGTGGACCCACTATCTAGTCCTTTCCTATTGGATTTTCTTTGGATTTGAGCCACTCATTGTGGACTTACTCATCAAACCTTATAATGGCTTCTTTCTGAGTTTGGGAATATCATTGCGAACCCACTCGCCAAATGTCTTATTTTGGATTCTATTTTGGAATTGAGCCACTAGTTGTGGATCCATTCGCTTATTCTTGCACCCGCTCTCCTGTGAGCCCCCTCGCTCTATTAGGCCTACTAGTCGGTAGTTTAGTGGGTACTCCTCCACACTACAAAGATTCGATTCCCTATTCAACCGGAGTAGACGAAGTGAAGGGAGTTATTGAAGATCTACCAATGCTTGAAATAACCATTAAAGAAAGAAAAATGCTCGATCAGCTTAGGAAAACCCAAGATAACTTAACCCTATGGGCACTCTTCATGTCCTCTTAGCTTCACCGAAATACCCTGATAAAGCTCATCACCGTACCCACAAGTTCTCCCTCTACTACTCCTAAAGAAGCAGTGAATATGGTCGGATCCTTAACTTTTTCCAAACTCCTCTATTTTTCTATAGAAGAAATCTCAAAATTTCACCATGATCATAACTATGCTCTTATCATCTTTGTTGAAGTCTCGAGGAAGATGATCCCACTATCACTTGCTGATAATGGATCTATTCTTAATGTCTGGCCACTCAGAACCTTCAATTTCTTGGGATTGAAAGTCAGTGATCTCACTCCTACATCTGTCATTGTGCGTGCCTATGATAACACTCGTTGAGAAGTAATGGGTTTCATAAAATTCACACTAGGGGTTAGCACTATTAATCCTCATATCAAGTTTAAGTAATAGATATACCTGCTTGTTTATCATCACTATTTTGGGGAACGATGACAGTTTAGATAGTGCCAAGACCATCAATCCACTATTGGAGATACAATATGGGACCAATGACATGCTCTTCTTCAATTTTAGAATTTATTCGCTCCCCATACTAATAGGGGACAACTTCAAAGACCAAATATTTCTAAAACACAACCCTCACATCAACGCCAATGTAATTTATATGTTCAAGAATATCTACTTCATGCCCGAAATGAGGCTAGGGTGACATCATCAAGGAATTCTTGAGCTCGTAATCCTGAAAGAAGCCTTTAACCCATATGGCTTGGGCTACAAACCTTCACCAGCTGAACTCAAAGAACTCTACCGATCGTAACCAAAAAGAAGCCTAGAGAATGAAAAGACTATTTTAGGGGACTCTCTAAACCAAAGATTTGTCAATGAGGGAAAGGCTTCCATTTTTGTAGATTATCTGATTCGTTGTATGACTACGTTGACAAGAAGATCAAATCGGGGTTGAAGATCATTTTTTTAGACAATAACACTTGGGATGAAGACTGGAAACATGAAGTGGAACCTCTAATCGAGAAAACCATGGCAATCACTAAAAACTCCGAAGGTAGTGACTCTCAGGAATCATATGACCTAAAGAGATTGGGGATACATCTTTGCATAATCCTCCTTGATACTATGCCATCGGACCTGTCCACTCGAACCACAACTGCTAATATGCCTCTCCTGAACTAGCATGCCATCCCAGTCTAGCCTTCTCAATCTCAACCTAACCCTAATGTTTATCCTATTCAAATCTCTGCACATGTGTTCGTTTCTCCTTTTCCTGATGTAAATGTAACAGAGGCCTCTTTCGATGAGATTCTTAATGTTATTTTCCCTGAAAGTGAAACAAATGAAGATTTTGAGTATCTTGTTGTGCCTTACATTAATTGCATTGATTCTAATTGACTTTTGATGCTGATGATTTTGTAAATGAACAATTCTTAATTGATCTCAATTTGGAAAATAATAAACAACATAACTATATTTAAACTAGTGATGATGAGACTGTTGTTAATAACCTCGGTTCTAGTATCCATCAGCGCAAGATTAGGATATGGTCCACCCTTAACGAGCATGATCATGCACAATTTGAAGAGTTGCAGAAAGAATTCACAGACATCTTCGCATGTTCCTACGATGACATGTCTGGTATTGACCTAGAGATAACTCAGCATGAAATCTCGACATTCCCGAAATGCAAACCTATCAAGCAAAAATTAATAAAGCTCCAAACGTAATGGTCCCTCAAATTCAAAGAGGAGGTAGTCAAACATATAAACTTGAATTTCAATTGCGTGGCCGAATACCCTACATGGCTTGTCAACATTGTCTCCGTGATGATTCGGGAGAAAAAGTTCGCATTTGTGTCGACTATCAGGATTTTAAAAAGGCATCCCCAAAAGATGATTTCCCATTACCAAACATCGACATAATTGTTGAAGACACGAACATATATTCCCTTAAATCATTTGTCTATGGATTTGATGGATGCAACCAGATTAGGATGCACCCTGATCACCAAGAGAAATCTACCTTCATCACCCCCTAAGGAACTTTCTAGTACATCGTCATGTCTTTCGGGCTAAAAAATGTCAGGGCTGCCTACCAAAGGGCCTGCAAAACCATATACAAAAACTTATTCATAAAGAATTCTAGGTTTATGTGGATGACATGATCATTAAGTCCAAGAATCAGGAAGGTCATGTTGCCGCCCTTGGGAAGTTTTTCGAGCGACTATGACAATACCAAACGCGGCTTAACCCAAAAAGTTTGTTTTTTGCATCACTAAAGGGAAACTCTTGGAATTTATGGTCAGTGAGAAATGAATTGAATCAGACCCCATTAAACTGAAGGCCATACTCGAGATGCCACCATTTGGGATGAAGAAGGAAGTTCAAGGATTCCTGGGTAAATTGTAATACATCAGTCGGTTCATCAGCCAACTGACTTCTATCTGCAAATCCATTTTCAAACTTCTCAAGAAATATTCAACCAAAGTCTGGAACAAATCTTGCCAAGAAGCATTTGACCAAATTAAGCGATAACTCACTCGACATATAGTGCACATGGCTTTATGGACAAGTCTCCCCCTCCTCCTGTACTTGTCCGTCACTAATATCACCGTAGGGGCTTTGCTAGACCAATACATTGAAAAATATCGTAAAAAGAACCATCTACTACGCTAGTAAAAAATTAGCTGGGTACGAAGTCAATTACACCGCTCTGGGGAAATCTTGTGTTGACTTAGAGTAGGTCACATAGAAATTATGTCATTACATGCTTGCCTTTCCCACCAGACTTGTATCCCAAATGGATCCCATCAAATAGATACTAAAGAAAATCGCTTTGTCGAGCAGAATGTCCCGATGGTTGATGTTGCTAGTCAAATTCAACATTATGTACATCATGCAGAAAACTGTGAAAGGGAGGGCTATCTCCGACTACCTGTCGATTATCCTTTAAAGGGAACGGATTTTTAGGTCTTTGATTTCCCACATAAAGGCATTCTCTGCACCCCCTAGGAGGATCTCATAAGGCAAATTCTCTTTGAAGGAGCTTCCAATAATAAAGGGTACGATATTAGGACACTCCTCATTGCTCCTGACGACTCCAACTAATAACATGACTGGATACGAGGCATGCACCATAGGCCTCAATATTGTCCTGATGAAAGGCATCAAGCACCTAGACGTCTATGGGGACTCTTCCCTTATTGTTTGACAAATTATCATGCAATGGAAATTCAAACATGAGAAACTCATACCCTTTCAAGCCAACCTAGAGTAGCCCGTCTGCCAGTTCAAAGAGGTTACCTTTCATTACCTTCCTCACTCAAAGAAGAGTCTAAATGACGTCCTTACAATCCTATCCTCTATGGTCGATATGCACGAGGGAATAATAATGACCCCTTTCATACTTCAGAAATAAGCTACACCCACCCACCGTTACCACGTTGAGCTCGTTACTGAAGAAGATGAAAATATCTTTCTAAGTTGTTTAACAAAAGTTAAATCAGTTTTGTAAGATACGATTTGCCTTTTTGAGGAAACTCTTTTCTAAAATAAGATAGGAACACAAGTTGTGTTTGAATGCTATGAACAAGATATTTCAGATTCTTGAAATTATTTTAGGTTTAAAAACTAAGTCTATTTATGAAGTTGTAGGCTTGAAGAAATAAAAACACACATGCAAGAGATATTTTCTTATGTGGTAAAACCCTAGTCAATTGGGGAAACATCCACGGAGGTCTCTACACCATAAAACAAAAAAATCCACTAAAATGGAATTTTAGGTTACAAGCATTTAATGAACTAAACACACATTAACATACCTATTCTAAGTCAAGAATTATAGCATCTCCTTTAGGTTGTTTTGACTTCTATAAGTCTATGAAGTGGCCCTCGTCATTATTTAGCTTGACTCATTTGCTCCTTAGTCTTTACGTCGACTCAAATGATTGAAATGATGTTGTGTGACTGTGATGTGAGTGTAGTGCCTAAACACATGCTTGTACTCACACACACACTTATTACAAGAAATTTCCCATGAATTACAAAAATCTTCTAAGTATGAAATTCAACTTTCACACTACTGAAATTAGGTTTGATCTCAAACTGTTAATATTTTCAAATATGTGTGCAAAATAACCTTTAAAAACTAAGATCCTTTGAATCTTATTTATATACAAGTTTTTCAAAGTGAAAAACTCATAATATCTGAAACATGCAAACCCTTAGTTCATTTTTGTAAAAAAAATAGAGATGTTGGATATAAACAATAATACAAATATATACAAAATAAATCCAACACGAGAGAACGATTTCTAAACAAAGAAATAAACTTATATCTATGTACTGTACCACATGAACTGGATCTACAAGTTTCTATAAACATAAGCGAGATCTTGTTCTAGTGAGGTTGTTAGGTGATAGATTAAAACCAAGAGGATATGGAAATATGAACCGAAAACCCTAAATTCTCACATATATTTTATGGGAAGAAATTGGTAGAGTTTTGTTTGGATTTACGAATTTTCTCTATTTTATTTTTCTCTTTCTCCTTTCTTCTATTTTTTCTATCTGACCTTTTGTCTCTCAAAAGATTGAAATTGCTGAGATGATGGGTCCTATTTATACTGGAGGTGGAAGGCACTGGAAACTCTAGGGAAATCAACAGCTTGGATTTTTTTGACTGTTCGACTGCATATCTTGTGGCTCACAATGCACTACGCAAACTAAGGTTCTGATTGGTTCATTTTAATAACACAAGGATCAACCAAGAATACATGCAAGCATTTGATTACATATGATTGAATGTTCCAGGTTGAAAACAATGTATGTGAGTATGAGAAAACATAGATCCATCAATCCAAAAATCAACTCGTGTACGGTTACTATCAACTCTCAGAGACGTGTTTTGGTAATTTATAAAATATCATTTGTACCCACAATATTCTCAAGCGATTTGGATTCTACCTATGGAAATTTTTAGGCTGAAATAATATCTACAATT
Organism: Sambucus nigra; assembly: GCA_949130495.1. Taxonomy (NCBI): domain Eukaryota; kingdom Viridiplantae; phylum Streptophyta; class Magnoliopsida; order Dipsacales; family Adoxaceae; genus Sambucus; species Sambucus nigra. The sequence continues at coordinate 646,714,204 of OX422208.1, forward strand.
CAAACCCAAACATTTTAAAACGCTAATTTTAATTTCTTAAAAATAGATTGTTTATATTTTAAAAAATTCCTAACAATCGTTAAAAAAGATGGAAAAATTATTTTTATCCAATTTAACACACACACCTCATATATGCAATAAAATATTAACAAATGTAATCCTAGTGTGTTGTGTTATTGGTTTTCTACCTAAAGATCATTTTATCTATGGTGACCTAGGCAACTGAACTTCCTTGAAGAGGCAATGAAGGGAATAGGATAACTTAAATTTTGTCTTCGTTTCCAAACTAGATAAGCTCCTATATTATATAGGCTCAAGTGCGTCAGATATATAGTGTGCTTCAATCTGACCCTTTGGAAATGAGAGGCAAAATCTCCTTTGAGTCATCCATGACTCGTAGGGATAACCAAAAAACAGTAAGAAAACCTTATTCCTATATAAAATTCCATTTACCCCTAGAAATGAAAAAGTACATAACTCAACTATATACTGACCAATACCCTAATTGTATTTGATGAATGTAATGGTATTGAATCCAGAAAATAAAACATCTCATGGCAAAGATCAAGGATTTTAGTTGATTTATACAATAAATGTTCAAGAAGGACTCAAATATCTCTCCCCCATTTTGTCTCAAATGGACAAAGGGTGAATAATCACAAATAATCATATCTGAAGAATAAAATGAGTTAATCATCCTAAATTATACAATGGGTCACTTCACGGATCTCGTCCATTAAACAGATATAAGAGGCGTCTTTTGTTATTTTTCAAACAAATGTGCCCTATATCCTCGAAGACAAATTATAAGCATGAGAGTAACCGGAGGATATAATAATAGGTGTGGAATCTTATTCTGGCATTACCATACCGATGAATTTTCTTAATGATTCAAATCGTATATTATCCAAAGGTTTAGTAAACAAATCAGCTAATTGATATTTAGTAGGTAAATAGTTTATCTCCAGTTCTTTCGATTCAACTAATTCTTGTATAAAATAATGTCTTACTTTAATATATTTGGTACGAGAATGTTGAACGGGATTCTTAGAGATATTTATCGCACTTTGATTATCGCAGTATAGGGTTAGTTTTTCTTTTTTAATGCCATAATCATTAAGCATTTTCTTAATCCACATTAATTGAGCTCAACAACTTCCAGCCGTGGAACGTGAAGTGCAATCTTTCTTTTTACTACTCCATACTACTAAATTATTACCTATGTAATAATAGGCACCTGACGTGCTTTTGTTGTGATTAGGACAACAAGCCCAATCTGCATCAGTGTATCCTATAATTGTGCTAGATGTGTAATTTGTATAAGACATTCCTGGGTTTATTGTCCCTTTAACATATTTGATAATACATTTGACATATAGAATATGACTTTCCTTATGAGTGCTTTGATGACGTGCGTAGACACATACAACATACATTATATCGGGACACGAGACTGTGAGGTTTAACAAGCTACCTATCATAATTCTATATAGGGTAGGGCCTATAGGTGTCCCAAGTTCGTCTTTGGATAATTTCGTAGAAGTACTCATGGTAGTCCTAGAGACTTTGGCATTTTCATAATCCAAATTTCTTTACTAACTCTATAGCATATTTTGATTACAAAATAAGTAATCCATTTGAATTTTGCTTGATCTGAAGTCCTAGGAAATGCTGAAGCTCTCCCACTAATGACATTTGGAACTCCCTATGCATAATATTAAAAAATTATTTAACCTGAGTAGAGGAGGTAGCTCCAAAAATAATTTCATCTACGTAAACCTGAGCTATTAGGACTTGTTTGTTAAAATGTTTAATAAATAATATCTGGTCATTGACACCTTGTTTAAAACCTTTATTGATTAAAAAGTTTGACAGGCATTCATACCAGGCCCGAGGGGTCTAATTTAAACCATATAAAACCTTTTTCAATCGATAGACATGATTTGGGTAATGAGGATCAATAAAACTTTTATGTTGTTGAACATAAGTTTCCTCTATCAAAATTTCATTAAGAAATGCAGATTTAACATCCATTTGATAAAGTGTGAATTGCAAATGACAGGCTATAGCTAAGAGTAGTCGAATAGATTCAAGACGAGTAACTGGGGCAAATGTCTGCTCGAAATCTATTCCTTCAACTTGAGCTTATCCTTAGGCCACTAATCTAGCTTTATTTCTTACTATCATCCATAATTTATCTAATTTATGTTTAAAAACTCAACGTGTTCTGATAACCTTTTCTTTTCTGTCTGATGCACAAGATACCACACATTATGACTTTTAAATTGGACGAGATCTTCTTGTATTACAGCTATCCAAAATGAGTCATTGAGTGTTTCATTCACATTCTTTGGTTTTACTAGAGAAATAAAGCATGCAAAATGAGCAATATTCCATAATTGAGATCTTGTACGAACATGCTCATCAGCATCACCGACCACTTTATCTAAGGGATGATATTTAGAAACCCAGTTAGGAACTTTAGGGGTCTCAGTTAGTAAAAAATCAACTATCTTTATAGATTTATAGGTAAAATTATATTCAAACTCATCCACAATAGTTATCTCTCGAGTTTTACTCACGACATTAGTGTCATTCATTATCTCATTTATTGACTACATCTTAAACTTGGTACGTAAGTTATAAACATGATAAGCCCGACTGTTAGAGGAGTAACCTAAAATATTTCTTTGTCACCATGGGTTTCAAATTTAGACAGATGTTCTTTGCCTTTGCAGACATAACATATACTCCCATATGTTTAAAAATATTTTAAGTTACGCTTCTTACCATACCAAAGTTCATAGGAAGTGTGTTTGGAATTTTTCCTAAGGTAAACCCTATTAATTATATGGAATATTGTCTGAACTGCCTTAACCCAAAAGTATTATGGCAAGTTCTTTGCATGTCTCATTACCCTAGCCATCTCTTAGATTGTGTGATTCTTATGCTCAGCTATATCATTATGTTTGGGTGTTTTAGGAGCATTGAATTCGTGTTTGTAACCATTGTAGTCATAATATTCTGTTACGCCCATGTCTTTAAACTCACATTCTCTGTCGCTATGAATTCCATTTACTTGGGTATCTTTTTCATTCTCAATATATAGAAGGATTTTAAAAAATGCACGCAATGTCTCGGATTTTAATTTTAGGATAGATACCCAAGTGAATCGAGTGAAATCATCCCCTATAACTAAAATGTAACTGTTACCACAAAGGCTTACAGTTTAAGAGGGACCCATTAGGTCCATGTGGAATAACTCTAGACATTTTGTTGTTAAGGTGTCTTTAACCTTCTTATGAGAAGTTTTAACTATTTTCCCTTCATGCCAAGGCCCATAAACCATGTTTGAAATAGGTTTTTAGTTTGGAGAGACCTCTAACTATCTATTGGGAGATTAATTTTCCAAGGTTATCATAATTTATGTGGCCCAACCTATTATCCCAGATCTCATTATCATCCATTCAGGCAATATTATAGAACTCAATATCCGGATTTACTGTGAAATAGTTGTCAGGAGTTTGGAGACCAGTAAGATGTGACAACCCGCTCCAAATAATAACGGGTGGCCAGCCCTATACTAGATAAATCAGGTATCTCAGATGGTACAGTCTCAACATCAACAACTAAACACTATAATTTAAGGCTAACTACCCGAAATCATTAAGTGCGAATTGCCAAAAAAAAATTATTAACTTATTTTTTTAACAACAACAACAAAACCAATAATGCACACAACCAACAATATACATCTAACTATGATGTGAAATGTGCATGCTCCAACAATATGAAAGAGTACAATACATTGTACAATAAAATCTCAACAATAAAAATACTCGAATATGCTGTCGGGTAACAGACAGTACAATAATCTGATAAATAAAATATGAAAGTGTTAATCTACAACACTTGAATACTAACTCAAAACAACTGAATCCTAATCTAGATGTACAAGAGATAGGAATCGACTAAAGCAAAGTGCCGCAATAGTCCTCTACTGCCACAGCTCCACAAATCCTGAATGGAGGAATATCAAAGGCGTCCTTGCGGAGGAACACCTGAAGTAATACAATATATATACATGGAGGAGGAAAATATAAACGGGTCAGAACCCGAGTTTGAAAAATAGTTTATAGCAAGTGTATTAAAATGCATAATAATTATAAATGCATTATTACATGATTTAGTTGGAATCGAACACTCCATCAAAATTTAACTCACCTCTCATCTAAAGCGCGCACTAAGCGTATGCACGTGTCTCCAAATGATGTCCGATTCTAATAAGGTAAGAGGATTCTAACTTAAACCCAAATAAAGTATTTAAGTGAAACCATCTAACCTATCTCCCAATTCTACATTTATTTCTCTACTTTAAGTTATATACATTATCTTTAATGCAATTGTTATTGTTATCTTTATAATGTTTATTTGTTGAACATATAAAGTTACATGATCCAATCATGTCCACATCATCACAATACATCCACAATCTCAATTACTAGAATTTATTCTAGTGATGCCCATATAAGGCATGAAACCATATATATAATTATTATAGATGAGTTATTAGCATCAAGAGTTAAGAACTAAACTCCTCCCGATTTTCAACACGGTACTGCGTTTCATGCGTGGGACGTCTCGCCGAAGCGAAATCCAAACAAGGAACCCCCCCGTTACACTACTCCTGACCGTATCGATCCTCGGGGCTCATTATGCCCTCAATGCAAGATGCATGTAACCCAAATGGTTATTGTCCAATTTAATTAATTAATATTCCCAATTCTCAACAGTACACGACGTTTCATGCGTGGGACGTCTCGCCGAGGCGAAATCCAAACAAGGAACCCCCCGTTACACTACTCCTGGCACTGTCGATTTTCGGGATAGGTGATATATATATATAAATAATTATGAGCATTAAGGACTAAACTTATCCCCAAGTTCCAACATTACACTGCGGTTCGTGCGTGGGACGTCTCGCCGAAGCAAAATCCAAACAAGGAACCCCCCCGATACACTAATCCTGGCAATGTAGATCGTTGAGGTCCATTATGCCCTTGACACCCAAATACAAGCACAAGCAATAATAACCATCCAACCGAGCTATAACTCGAAGGACGCAGGCTCACATGCTATCATCTTCCAGCAGCCCATATACGTAGCAAACTGGGGCCACCTGGTGGGGTTCAACAACACCCACCTCGTGATCAACTCACGCACACAACGTCCGGGAAGCGGTCATAGTTCCTAACCGGCAAGTGAGAGCGTCACATACCCCCGACCTCTCACCCCCAAAATAAATAAATATATATATCATAAATGTCATTTGCTGACCACAAAGGACGACTATGACCTGGAGAATATCCACATCCTGCTTTTCTAGTCAGAATGCTCACCCTCTACGCACGAAACTTCCCAATGATAGCAAGGAGGGGGTATGCTTAACATGTATATACACCATCATATAAGGTATACATACATCCCACATAATAAAGATATACCATTTTATATAAGGTATACCTGCAACAACATATTCATTTTCATAATATGCCCTTAGGCGAAATTTGATTAACATCATTTGTTTAGTATATTTCTCTCAAGATATACTAACGCTCCTCCTCACACATTAATCCCGCTCAGTATGTGCTATACTAATTCTCGCTTGAAGCTCTCATGTCGCTTCTAATATGAATTGTCTTTCAATTCAATTTGAATTAAGGATATACTATATCCTATTGCACCTCAATTAGCATTTCTCATTGTGTGAGATATCTCCCAAATCAATCATTATTAAGGATATTTCTATATCCATATGCACATCAAATAGCATTCATAATTCTCCATCCATTATAGGGTTCAATTTATTTTATGAACCTTTTAAGTTATCCCAATTGGGATTGGATCCTAAGACCCAGCATCTCTAAGTTAACCTCATTTTCAAATCGTGTAGTTGTTATCATCACTAAACAAACCTCAAATAAAAGTGGGCTTCCCCACATAGAAAAATACCGAAGTCACTAATCGGTATTCCTCAAATTTAGTCAATATGACTCCAAAATTTCTTTTAGGGGAAACTCGCTAAAAGTCTCCAAAACCTGCTCCAAAGATCTCCTATAGAGATCCCCAATCGATAACCTCGAACAAAACGGAAAGAAATTCTCCTTAGAAAAACTTTCCCCCAAAAGCCCTGTTTCCGAATCGATTCGGGCCTATTCCGAATCGATTTGGCCCAACGAATCGATTCGGCCGGAAGGCGAATCGATTCGGGTCATCAGACCTGGGACTCTGTCTCAGGCCGAATCGATTCGGCTGGAGTTCGAATCGATTCGGTCACTCAGACCTGGGCACTTGCATATTTCCGAATCGATTCGGCTAAGGGGCCGAATCGGTTCGGCCTACCTGGAGGCTCGAAAATGGATACTTTTTGAGTAAGCCAAAATACCCAAAATCCATATTCATGGTTTTCTCTCCATTTCTCTTCAACCCAATCACAAATATAACATCAATAATCATCCTAGAATACATATAAACTAGTTTCTATCCTCAAATCAAAGATCTACCTATTAAATTTAATATTATACCCAAAAGTTAGGTTTTGTAAAACTAAACCTAAATCCCAAAAATAAATCCACAAATCATGCAATAGATGGTACACAACAATTATTTAGCAAGTTTAATCACTTGCCTCGGGTTCGTAGGGTCTGAATCCGAGGGAAAATCCTCTTTCTCTCTCTCTTCTCCTTCCTTTTCTTCTTCTTCTTCTTCTTCTTCTTCTTCTTCTTCTTCTTCTTCTTCTTCTCCTCTCTTTCTTTCTTTTCTTTTTTCTCTTTCTCTCTTTTGGAGAAATATCTCCCGTAGGCTTTTAAGCCTATTCTCCCAAAATACACATCTTTAAATGATAATACACACTTTAAATGACTCGATAACTTTAATTCGAGTCAAACAGTGCTAATTTATTTCGGAACCTAAATAGACCCCAAGTACAGTCATTTCGACTTTCTCGACCCTTCCAGAAACGATGGTACCCTCAGAATTGCCATTAGACATACTTTTTACCGACTCCAAATTTTGACTTCCATTGCCAATTTAATTATTTCTCCAATAAAATATTATTTATTTCTCCCAAAATAAATAAATTACTGTTCCGAAAGTCTTGGGTTGTTATATAAGAATGCAATCACCATTCTTATTAAAAAATTTGCATTTTGTTTTAGAGAATGTGACTGTATGGTTGGAGTCGTAAAATTGCGATATACTTAACAAATTGGCTTCTAGACCTTTTACTATAAGTACATCTTTGAGAATAGCTAGTCCCTTTTCTTGGAGTATCCCTTTACTTATGATCTGAGATGATACTCGATCTATAAACATAACCTTTCCTCCTAAAAAGTTAGATATGTCAGATAGTTTAATATCATCTCCGATCATATGTTTGCAATTACTAGAGTCTAAATACCAGCCAAAAGTAGTGTGTTCATCTTTTAAAGCACTATTCACAATATTACACTTCAACTAGGGCATTAGATAATCTTTTCTAACCCAAATTGCTCGTGTTTTAAAAGGTTTGTGAGCATTTGGTTTAGACATAGATATGGGACTCTTTCTCTTGGACTTCTTTTTATCTTTAGATCATTTCTTCCCATTTCTATAGTTAGAGTTCTTAATGGGCCGCTTAGGGAGAACGTAGTTATTCATGTTCTTTCTATAATAGTTAAAGTTTTGGTAAATTGATGAATGAAATACAGGCTTATACAGTCATTTTTGAAAACATTCTTTAAAACAGTGTCCATAAAGATCACAGTATGAACAATATAGGTGCTGGATGGTTTCTTTATATTTTCTAAGACTTTAAAGATATGTTTGTCCATATGTTGGACTTTGGCCTTATGTCTAACTACAACAGGTTGGAACGATGACTCTCCTTTCCTATAGGGGGAAAATGTATTTAGCCTTAGGCTCAACTTTTGTCTTAGGACTATTTTTCATCAAAATATTTGGCCCTTTGTATTTTTCGTCAATATAATTTTTCAAAGCTTGAAAATATGAACATAGGTCAGCAGGTCTTTTTCCAGTAAACACAAATTGCACAGTTTGAAAGGATTTATTTTGTGCCTTGGAATTTTGTTCAAAACCTATGCCAGTTTTATCATTAGAATTGGTTTTTCTTAAAGCTACACAGTCTTTAAAACACTTGGAGTTATTTTTAAATTTATAGATTTTTTTGAAGACTATTGAAACTTTTTATTTAGATTGTTCCAATTCTAACAATGTATCCTTATATTTCTTTTCTAAGACTTCATTTTCTTCAGACAGATATTTGATTTTATTAATAAAAGCCTTAGATTTAGTTTAACAGGCTAGACATTGATTAGTATAACCTTCAACACTCTATTTTATCACAAGACTTAGGGCTTTTATTCTTTCAATAAGTTCCCTGATAGTCTTTTCAAGTTTTGTGCTCTTCCTATGAGTTTTGGTGTACAGTGTGTGAATATCTGGGAGGTCGTCATTTTGAAATCACTATGTGTCGTGTGTAAATTATCCCCTAGAGATTCATTTTTAGTGCTCACGTACACATTCAATTCGTCATTCATACCTTCCCTTTTACTCACACACCCGATTATTGAACTACTAGAAGTATCAACAACATTAATAGAATCTATGCAGAGTAGATAAACTAGGATCAGGCAAGAGTTCACAAGACATATCAGGATTAGGCATTCTAACATCAAGTTCAACATGATTTGCAGGCATATCATCAATATATACAATTTTTACGAAACAGGACATGCAGGGGTCCAAGATATGGGATGATTCAGGCTCATCTTCATCAGAGTTGTTTGAATCATTCCAAGTCTTATAAAGATTGGCCTTATTATTTTTGTGTTTCAATTTAACCCTACAGTTACTAGCAAAGTGACCTAATTTACCACATCTAAAACATTCAATATTTTTAGGGTCTCTGTCAGGTCTATTGTTATTCTCAGTATTGTTTTTATCTTGTCTTCTCTCATGAGGTTTGTTATTAGAAAATTTTGGATAAGCAGCCTTCCCTTGCTTAGGAGAAATTCATTTTCTAAACTTAAGAACTTTCTTAAAATGTTTAGACATGAGGTCAATATGATTGTCCAAATTATCTAAATCACACTCCTCATCAGAGTCCAAGTTAAGGTTAGGAACAACAAACTATCGTGAATTCATCCTAGACTAAAAAACAACATTGGGACTGGTGTGTTTCTTTTGATTATTGGAAAGATGTTTCTTAAATTCTAATTCCATTTCCACGGGTTAAATCTTTCTACTGAGGAGTTCTGGAGTTAGGATAGGATCGTCCATCTCCTTAATTTCATAGCGTTTGTTGTCAAATTTAGGTGGAAGTGATCTCAGAATTTTATATACTATCTCTATCCTATCAAATTTAAGTGAAAGTGATCTTAGAATTTAGATATTATCTCTCTCCTATCGTATGTAATACCATTAGCATGAAATTTTGTACAACCATCAGTCAACCTTATGTAAAATTCATCAAATGTTTCATTCTTAGACATTACAAGTATGTTATACTATTGGATTAGCATTTGGGTCTTGGTAGCCTTAACACGGGTGTCACTTTCATGGGCAGTGGCCAACGTGTCCCAAGCTTACTTTGAGATTGAACATATTGATGTTCTTGTAAATCCATGTTTATTGACTGACATAAATATGGAATTCTTTCCTTTATTATTACTCAGGGAGGCAAATATTTCTTCTTTAGTGAACTCACTTAGAAGTTTTTTAATTCCTGTAGTACTACCATCTGATCGGGCTTAGTTGGATGTGTATATCCATTTTCAATAGCATCCCAGTCATCATATCCCAAATTCCCTTGGATGAAGGCTATAATCCTTACTTTTCAGAAAGGAAAATTAGTTCCATTGTAGAGGGGAGGCCTGGAAAAATTTCCCAGTCTCTCAAATTTCTCTACCATAGACATTTTGTTTTTTAAAACAGTTTCAAAAAGCACGGGATCATAGATAGTTTTGAAAACCAAGTACACTACTCTGATACCAATTATAAATCTATTACTAAGTCTTTTAACAAAAGTTAAATCAGTTAAGTACGATCCGCTTTGCCTTTTTGAGGAAACTCATTTCTAAAATAAGATAAGAAAACAAGTTGTGTTTGAATGTTATGAACAAGATGTTTCGGATTCTTGAAATTAGTTTTAGGTTTAAAAACTAAGTCTAGATATGCAACTCTAGGATTGAAGAAATAAAAAACACACATGAAAGATAGACTTTTTAATGTAATAAAACCTCAGCCAATTGGCGAAACATCGATAGAGGTCTCTACGCCTAAACAAAAATCCCACTAAAATAGAGTTTTAGGTTACAAGCATTTAACGAACTAAACACAAATTAACAGACCTATTCTAAGTCAATAATTATACCATCTCCTTTAGGTTGTTATGACTTCTGTAGGGCTCTGAATTTGTCCTCATCGTTCTTTAGCCTGCTCCCTTTGCTCCTTAGTCTTTATGTCGACTTAAATGATTTAAATATCTCAACTAATAACACTGTTTAAGTGATGTTGTGTGACTATAATGTGAGTGTAGTGCCTAAGCACATGCATGTACTCACACACACTTATTACAAGCAATTTCTTATGAATTAAAAAAATCTTCTAAGTATGAGATGCAACTTTCACACTACTGAAATTAGGCTTGATCTTAAAATCTTAATATTTTCAGATATGTGTTCAAAATAACCTTTAAAAACTAAGATCCTTTTAATCTTATTTATATGCAAGTTTTTCAAAGTGAAAAACTCACAAGATTTGGAACATGCAAACCCTTATTTCAGTTTTGTAAAACAAAATAGAGATGTTGGATATAAACAATAATACAAACATATACGAAATAAATCCAACACGAGAGAACGATTGCTAAACAAAGAAATCAACCTATATCTATGTGATTGTATCACATGAACTGGATCTACAAGTTTCTATAAACAGAAACGAGATCTTGTTTTAGTGAGGCTATTAGGTGAGAGATTAAAACCAAGAGGATATGGAAATATAAACCAGAAACCCTAAACTCTCACATATATCTTCTAGGAAGAAATTGGTAGAGTTTTGTTTCGATTTTTGAATTTTCTCTCTTTTATTTTTTTCTTTCTTCTCTCTCTCTCTTTTTTCTCTCAGACCTTTTGTCTGTCAAAAGATTGTAATTATTGAGACGATGGGTCCTATTTATACCGGAGGTGGAAGGATCTAGAAAATCTAGTCAAATCAACGGCTTGGATTTGTTTGACTGTTCAAATGCAAATCTTGTGGCTCACAATGCACCGTACAAACTAACGTTCTGATTGGTTTATTTTAATGACACAAGGATTAACCAAGAATACAAGCAGTCCTTTGATTACATTTGATCGCACGTTCCAGGTTGAGAGCAATGTATGTGAGTATGAGAAAACACAGATCCATCCATCCATAGATCAACACGTGTACGATTACTATCAACTCTCAGATGCCCGTTTTGGTACTTTATAAACTATCATTTGTACCCACAATATTCTCAAGCGATTTTCGATTCTACCCAAGGCAATTTTTAGGCTGAAATAATATTTACAATTTAAAGCCAAACATTTTAAAACACTATTTTAATTTCTTAAAAATAGATTTTAATTCTTTTAAAAAATTCCTAATAATCCTTAAAAAATGTAGAAAATTTATTTTAAGCCAATTTAGCACCCCCCCCCCCTATATATGCAATAAAATATTAACAAATGAAATTCTAGTTTGTTGTGTTGTTAGTTTTCTACATGAAGATCATTTGATCTATGCTAACGTATGCAATTGAACTTCCTTGAAGAGGTAATAAAGGGAATTGGACAACTTAAATTTTATCTCCGTTTCCAAACTAGATGTGCCCCTATATAGTATAGACTCAAGTGAGTCAAATATATAGTGTGCTTCAAAAGACCCCGATATGGTCGGGTTGTGGTATTATGATATTTGGTGCCTACTCATTCATGGTAGGTATCCCCGAGATGCTGTTAAGAAAGACCGAGCAACCCTTCACAAACTAGCTACCCAGTTCAACATCTGCGATAAGCATTTTTTAGGAGAAACTTCGATGGAACCCATTTACATTGCATAGCAGGGGCTGGTATTGAAGAATTGATGTAAAAAATTCATAATGGGAAATGCGGCCCCATGTGAACGGTCACATCCTTACCAAGAAAATCATTCGTTAAGGATACTATTATACTACCATGGTTCAAGACTGCACTGCGTATGTTCGAAGATGCCTCAAATGCCAACATTTTTCCAACCTGCAACACTTGCCTCCTCGAGAATTGTACAATATGATTTCTCCTTGGACCTTCTCTACACGGGACATACAAATCATAGGGAAGTTCACTACCAAAGCTTCTAATGGTCACGAGTTCATCCTAGTTGCCATTAATTATGTCACAAAATGGGTCGTAGTTAAGTCATATGCAGTACTAAATACTAAGAAAGTGGCCAAGTTTATCAGAAAGAATACCATTTTTCGGTACAGGGTTCCTCATGAGTAGTATCAGATAATGGACTCCATTTATAAGCCGAAGTCACAAAACCGATCGACGAGTATGGAATTCAGAGGCAACAGTCTTCTTTTACTGATCCTAAACTAATGGCATCGTTGAAGCCGCCGATAAAAGCCTCAAAACCATCATCAACAAGATGACCAAAAGTTACAAAGACTGGGCCGACCTGATCCCCTATGCCCTCCTAGGGTACCACACCTCTATCCAAACACCTACTGGGGCTACCCCTATTCCCTGGTATATAACATGCCAGCAATACTCCTCATTGAACTAGAAGTAGCTTCCACTACGTGTCATGCTCGAGAGAAAAGCTAGCATAGAAGACTAACATCATAGAAGCTATGAATAACTCTAACTCTTTGATGAAAAGAGACTTCAGTCTCTATAACACATAAAGAGGTATCATTGCTGAATAACACAATCATTTAATAGGAAAGTTAAGGACAGTAGTGTCTAAGGAGATCTTTCCCTTAAATATTTTATAAAAACTGTCTGGGATCCTAGAGGGAAGTTCAAACCTAATTGGAGCGGCCCCTACATCATGAAAAAAATTATGTCAAGTGGCGCCGCTATGCTCATAGACCTCGACGGAGAAGAGATGGAGCATTCGATAAATTTGGACCGTTTAGATAAATTCTACCCTTAATTCGAATTCTTGACACGCTACGATTATTCTTATACCCCGTCTATTAAAAACATTTCATTTTCCTACCCTGAGAGATATGGGACATGATCCTTTCAAAATAATTCTTTTCAAAACTAAACCCATTAAATTTTCAAAACCCACTGAGGTACGTAGGCAACCCATATGACACATATAGTTGCGGTCCTTTCTTTTTCCTAAAATACTATTATTTTCTAACTCCCGAGAATGGCGGTCCATATTATCATTTACATGAACAAGAGGATTATGTATGCCTTAACAATTGGTATAGATAGTTCAAATGCAACATTCATCAAAAGGAACAACAAAATATGTCAAATCATTATTATTTCAAAATCAAGGAACATATCCATTACATGAAATATCAGTAGAGGGAATCAAATACACCACCCCCTTTATAACAGACTAATAACCAACCCAATACCTACCAGATAACCATCTTCACAGAAAAATCCTAAAACATCCCAAAATACCAATATAAACTACCCCAAATAAAATTTCCCAACTTCACAAAATGTTGCACTCAACTGTAAGATGACCCTTCCTCGTCATCATTGCCTATTCCTGGAGGTCCCCAACTCTCTCACTCCTGATTAGTGTTTCGAATTTGCTTCATGAAATGGTATACGTTGATAAAATTTTCTGAAACCGCAATACTCTGCTCCATAGTGTCGAAGGTAACAAGCCACTCTTGCCTAGTCTCTACTTCCAAGATCTTCCCAACTACCGATTTCCATAACCATTTCATATGATCCCCAGACATATGCCAATCCCCTCCAACAGATTGTAACGGATGGGTAGAAGGTCGGAGGCGCTGCTACAAGGGTCCCACTATCATCCATAAAGATACAGTCAAGTCTTGTATGGCGAATTAGTTGGTTACATGAGGAGACACTATTTGCTCCTACCCAACTTAGCGCAGAAGCCTCTGAGGAAAATTAAAGGAAGTCTATCGAAGGCTAACCAACCGCACATATTGCTATTCTCCCAACTGAAAAATGGGCTGAAAGTCCCCCCACCATGGCATACACCAGAGAAGATATCAGGCCCTATACATCACGAACTAGTTAATCCAGTTCTCTGTTGAAAGGCCAAAATTTAATAAGGGCGAAAGAAGAAGTTGCGAACACCTGACAAGGGATACGCGGGAGGGGACACCGAGAGAAACCTCTTAAAAAATCCACATGAAAAAAATCACAGGGCTCCCCACTAGAAAATCATAGCAACCCTCCTTCCAAGCACTAAGACCATTCAAGGTATCCGCCAACACCACCACCACTAGCCTACAACGGTAAGACATCCCTTCCACTACAGTGGCCACTTTAGGATTGACCGTAAAGTCACCCGTCACTAGTAACAACCTAGTAGTCAAACCCAATGCCACAACTCTAGAAACGACATTGTCGGCATAGTCTTTTCAGCACATCAGATTCAACACAACCCAATAAAGGATACAAGCTCAACTTTACATCAAGCTTTCCATATCCTCATCCATTTACCAGCCAAGCCTCCAAGGCCTTCTGTTACTCAAAAAATTCCAAAAAACACATTTTCCTCCAAATAATTCCCTTCAAAGGGAAGCTTTTCACAGTAATCCTCCAAGGCATTCCTCTATTCAAAAAATTACAAAGCATATTTTCCTACTTTTTCTGAAAATAAAACCTCAGCAACAAATTTAAAGTGCATGTAGAATAAGCGACTAAATCAAGGTAATAAAACCAAAAAATCCATCATTTTTTCCTTCTTGAGTCTATCTTTTCAGGTACAAAGTCTCTAAATCATGCATACAACATGGTCAATACCAAGCTCCTCTAGTCACAACAACGGATCTGCAAGAAAATCCCAAAAGGTAAGAACCAAAGGGGATGTCACCTTATTTGTCGCACCACTTTATATCTAAGGTACCAAACATACCCAAACTCATGCCCCAGTAACTTCCTTATTTAAACTTGCATGCTTGTAGTCCCCGTGGACCTCAAAGGAAGACCTCAAGGGTAGAATCTCACCTACATCCCCAGAAAGGAGTTAGTAATTCACCCAGAAGCAAAGTCCTGAATCCACAGGAAAAATGAAAACCAACACTTCCCTTTAACCTTCCCTAAGAAGCCCAGGAGTCCATGCCTTATGTCGATAGTCACCTACCCATACTTACCTATTGGTTATCTCGTCCAAACTTCATCCCAAAAATGCCAAAAAATTCAAATTTTCCCCAAATTTCCAAAAAACCCTGAAAATACATAACATTATTTTCTCCTGGAAAATCATTTTTGGAATGCCAAGCCAATTAATAACACTCAAAAATCCCCAGTTGGATTAACCTCACACTCCTATTATTAACATACTCCCTAACGGAACTAAAAGTGCACTCGCACCCAAAAATTCCCAGTGAAATCCCAAATCTACACATTCCCCGACAAAGATATTACCCATAAATCACAACTCAAGGTTCTCAAAATTAACCTCGGCCTGCAGAATTGGTCGTCATAACTTTTGGTCCTCAGAATTGACCTCGGCCCACAGAATTGGTAATCACCACCTTAGGTCCTCAGAATGAACTTCAACCAGTTGAATTGGTCGTCACAACTTTAGGTCCTCAGGATTGGCCTCAGATCGTAGAATTGGTCTCCATAACTTCAGGTCCTCAGAATCGACCTTGGCATGTAGAATTGGTCCTCACCACCTTAAGTCCTCAGAATTGACCTCAGACCGTAGAATTGGTCATCATAACTTTATTCCCTTATAATCGACCTCGCTCCACAAAATTGGTCGTCACCACCTTAGGTCTTCAGAATTGACCTCGGCCCGTAGAATTCATCATCACAACTTTAGGTCCTCAGAATCGACTTCGGGCTGCAGAATTGGTCGCCACCACTTTAGGTCCTCTAAATTGACCTCAACAACATAATTGATCATCCTTATTAAGGTCCTTAAAATTGAACCTCGCCAGTAGAATTGTTCGTCACCACCTAACTCCTTAGAATTGTCCTCAGCCTGCAAAATTGGTCTTCACAACTTTAGGTCATTAGAATTAACCTCAACCCGCAAAATTGGTAATCCCAACTTCAGTTCCTCAGAATCAATCTCGGCCCATAGAATTGGTTGTCATAACTTTAGGTCCTCGGAATTGAACTTGACCTGCAAAATTAGTCATCACAACCTTAGGTCCTCAGAATTGACCTCGACCCGCATAATTGGTCATCATACTCTTTAGGTACTCAAAATTGACCCTGACATTTAGACTTGGTCATCCCAACTTATAGTTCCTCAGAATTAACCTCAATTCCCTAAATCGATCACCCTCATCCTTTAGGTCCTCAGGTTTGACCTTAATCCTCTTCCCTAGCATCAATTTGATGTCTATCATTCGAAAACCTTCATTTATCCTAAGCTCGTTCCTCGAGGGGATCAGTAGACACCCCATCCTTGTACCACCCAAGAACCTCCTTAGGGCCCCAAAACTCACTCGTTCATCATAAACCCTAGGTCATACTCTGAGTACCGATCTAGAGGTCACCAGGCACACCAGGACCCCATTCGACTTCAGTAAATTCTCCAGCTTGAGATAAGCTCATTTAATCTTTGAAAGGCATTGAATTCCCTTTTCAACGGTCAATCCCATGCATGGATCGGCCTCATGGTCTGTACCAATGATCCGTTTTATGCCAAACACAATTCTAGAATCCACGAGGCGCTCCTGGTCCCCATTCAATTAAGTTCCACCCACTAGCTTGATTGAATCTCAATGAATTTTTAAGGTATCCGAATCACCTTTCAAACGGTCAATCCCGTGCGTAAATTGATCTTACGTTTCATATGAATGATCCTTTTTACTTTGAGCCTTATTTGACTTCGATCAACTCCCAAAACTGGGAGTGGATTAATGTATTCTTAAAGGTCTCTGAATTACCTTTCCAACTATCCACCTCGTGCACAATTCAAACTTACGATTTGCATTTATTCCCATTTTTTGAAAAAAAAAAACGTTTCGGACGACCTATAAGTACCCCAGACACCCTGCCTATCGGCAGGGTGTACTTTTCCTTGCCCAGTAAGGAAAGACTTATGCCGATAGGCAATCCAGAGACCATGACGATCGGCACCTCCCTCGACCCTATAAAATGAGGCCATTACCTCACCTTGAGGGGGACACTAGAGACCCCTCTCAGAAAGTCAAAAAATAATATCCTCGAATTCAGAGTCTTTCCCTTTCCAAATATCCCTTTTCCCCATATTCTCTTACCTCACTTCCTTATCTCACTTGGTAATTTACCAACCTTTCTATATCATTTTCACACTACTTCAAAATCAACGCAGTGCCATTTCAAAATTAGCAACAAGCATTCCTAAGGAGGTTTATTTCCTCCTCCATTTCTCTAATTTATTCGTTTTAATATTATTCATATTATTTCTATTTTGCGCTTTGCTTTATTATATCACAACCACTAATCTCTACTCTTTATCAGTAATATTTCACATAATCTATTTTTATAAAAAAAAAATAAGAAAAAGAGAGTTATCCGTAAATTTTAAAAGCGGGATTTCCATTTCACACTTTCACTCTTAAAGCCCATTTTCTCTAAACACACATAAGAGAAATCCCACATTTGGATTTATGATTTTAACCCCACGCCTATGTTATTTTTGAACTATGTGGACATTGTTGCCCTTTGGGCTATGCAGGCATCTTGGGCAAATCTCGAGATTCGATTGCTTCTTCCCTTTTTCATGACCATATATTTCTTTTATATCTTATCATGTATATTTTGTGAGTTATATACTCCTACATACTTGTGTCTCGCCCGGCGCCCACATACGCTCCTTCGTAGCGATTTGTGATTCGGTGAGCACCTACATCGTATTTTATAATCATTATTTTTTACTATACTCCTATGGATGAGTCCACTCCGTCCCTTCCATGACGCGAGTTGGATGATTCCATTCTCCCACCATTAATATTACACAAATGTACACACACGCCACGGACTCCGAGTGTAAAAAGGAGAAGATTAACATTAGCCCATGGGAGACCTAAAGGGTGGAATAGGTGCCTAACACCTTGCCATTCCGTAACTTAGTCCCCGGACCTTCGAACTACTTAGTTTCTTAAGCATCAGTTTGACCATGATGCCGTTCTCTCGAGGAGGAAATATTCTTTTGCCTGTTTTGAGCAAAATAGGCTGACGAATTTGTCTCATTAAATTATCTCTCATTTGACGATAGCCGACACCCATATCCATGCACCATATGGACACAATGAGAGTGGGGTGTGCTCAAAACTTAATTAGGGTGAGGGTACCCAATTAAAATTATCGTCATAATAAAAGATAAATTTTCCATTGATTCCTTTTAGATACAAAAGTTACAACCTAAATCTATATGATGAAAGTTTTATCAATTAGATAACACCATATTTCATCTCCAGATATATGTGATTTTACCTAAATATAGAATAGGGTAGACAATCACACAACACCAAGTCGTATGAGAAAAAGGCCACAATGGGAAAAACCTTAGGTCGAATGAAATGACAAATGCACTATAATAGAGCATTAAATAAAAGACAATGACTTTAACCCAAACAACGCATTTACGACTATAGACTTTTTCCTACAATAACCTTCGAAGAGAGCGCCAACAACAGGGTAACACTACATAACCACGAGCAGTTTCTTTCGAATATACTCCATAAAATCAAATTCTTCTTTGAAGTAGAAAATGAAATTTGATGAGACGCCACCAATGCTTGAATTACCACTTTCTAGGATGTGATTTTTTTTAAAATTTTAAAAGTATTTGAAATGATTTACCACTAGTCCAATGTCTTTGAGTTTGGAAAAAATTTGGTAATAGGTTTTTAATAAGGTAATTCATTTGATAGTGAAGCATTGAGATGAAACACACCTCCATTAGAAATTATTTGTTTGCTAGAATCCATGACTTTAATATCTTTTTAACCTTTTTCAAAAGCTTGACATTGTATTCTTCATAACTTTAGAACTTCTTTTTCTAAGTGTCCAAAGAAATCATAAAATCATCTCTCTCCTTTTTCGAGGTGGATATACATTTATCATCAACCATGGGCAACTTCTTATCTTCAATAGTTTCATCAAGAAATTATAAGAAGTGATTAAAGCATAAATCAAGGGCTTTAATCTAGTGTAAAAATAATATCCATGAACTTCTATAAGTTAACAAAGTTGATTTTCTTCTTGTACAAGAATGAGCTTATTAAAAATGTCCGTTTTTTCTTTTTTTAGAGTTTTGATTTTCTTAAGTAAATAATCCCTTTCAAAAGACAATGCGAAAGAGACATGTTCTTCGTTCTTCTTTAAATATTTTTCTTTTTTCTAAAATTTTTACTTTCGTAAAAAGTTTCACATTTGGGGTTTACTCCTAAAACTAGTTATCAAAGTGCATAGTGTTGGGATTTATTCATAAAACCATGTTAAAGACATTTTATTTTTTAATAAAGGATTGCCTTGTTCATTTTGAAATCAGAATCATGTGTGTGAGAATTATTTATAGTTATGTTTGAAAATATATTTTTTCGTATATGTCAGCCGGTTGTACTTAATAGGAATTTTGATGAGTTTTTGAATTTTGATTCTAGTACTATTGAAAAGTTCACAACCTAGATTGGGAGCAGACATCCTATCAGAATGGTGTAATACCCCGTATTTTTGTGTTTTATTTATTCAATTCATTTCAGGAATTAATTAGGAGAAAATACGTTTTAATTAAATTATGCGAGTGAAGTATTTTAATGCGATTAGATGATAATTGTGACTATTAAATATTAATCGAGAGATAGATATTGATTAATATCGCATTATGATATTTACTAAGTGCAAATAGTAAATAATTAATAATTATGGTTATATGGCATAGCGAGTGATTTGTGCGTATTTTATTAATTATTGTTATACGGCACAACACGTGAGATGTGTGTATTTTATTTTATCTCATTGGGACTCACGTGTAGACTATTTTGAGGTGAGAAATGAGAAATGTATTTTAAGTTACTCAGAAGATAATTTATAGGTCACGAATGATTTTTGATGGGTTGAAATAGGGTACCCGAGGGTATAGTGTGGGTCCCGGGTCAATTTTTGACCAAACCGACACCTTTTAAGGGTGTTTTGGTCTTTCACAAAAAGAGTGTGACACCCCGCCTAATTAAATACCGGGCGATCACTCCTTTATTAAATTAAAATCAAGGTGAACAGTTGGTTCATTCTTAGCATCACTGCCGTAAAAATAACTTTTCCAAATTTAACACCCTATTTAATTAAGCTAAGTGTCAAAACCATTTTTTTTAAACATTACTTTCCAAATTTTATTTTGAAAATAAAGATTTAATTATCTACAACAATTTAATATTTAAAGAATCACACCACAATAATCCTGGAACATATAATCCAATTAATTTAAACATTTAACAACTAAATACCAGCATTTAAAACTTAAAGTAAAACATACATGCTGAATAAATCCCAAAGTAACAGTACTAGAAATAACTGAAATACAAAATGTCCCAATAAAACAGATAAATAGTGGAAAGGGCGACACATGCCCAATAAGGAGAATGATAGAAGTGGAATCAAGTAGGGATGTAAACGGATCGGGTCTGGATCGGGTCTGGGTATATCCAGATCCGATCCGGGTATATTTTTAGCGGATCGGGTCTTACCCGATTACCCGACGGGTCTCAGAAAATGGATCCAGACCCGGGTCCGTTAAGGACCCGGAGACCCGACCCGATTACCCGACCCGAATATATATATATAAAACTGTTTTTATAAAACTGTTTTTTTATTTATATATAACTTATATATATATAAGTTATATACTATTTTTATAATATAAAACTAACTGTTTTTTTATATATAACTTATATATATATATATACTGTTTTTTTTTATATAAAACTAACTGTTTTTATAAACTGTTTTTATAATATAACTTATATATATATAAACTGTTTTTATAATATAATTTATATTATGTATGTAAACTGTTTTTATAATATAAAACTAACTGTTTTTTTTATATATAACTTATATATATATATATACTGTTTTTATAATATAAAACTAACTCTTTTTTTATATATAACTTATATATATATATATATATATATATATATATATATATATATATATACTGTTTTTATAATATGAAACTAACTGTTTTTTTATATTTAACCTATATATATATATACTGTTTTTACATAAATATATATAAGTTATATATTACATATATATTTACATACATATATTAGTTATATATATATTTAGTAACTATATGTAAGACTATATATATATAATATTATATATAAATATATATTTATTATATTATATATATATACACATTCGGGTCGGGTCCTTATCGGATCGGAGCCATGTATATCCAGATCCGATCCATTAACTAATCGGGTAATCGGGTAATCGGATAATCGGGTCTATAAAATTTGCTCAGATCCGTTAATTTAGGTCGGGTCCGGATCGGGTCCGGGTCCAGATCCGGTCCATTGACAGCCCTAGAATCAAGTAAATGAAATCGTCTAAGCAAGTGGCCTGCAACTCCCACCTAAGCTGTAGCACGTTCCTTCCAAGGGATCCTAAACAAGACGCCCCTGTGGCTGGGCACCTGTAATATATACATATATATGCAAGAGAGAAAGAGGAATAGAAACGGGTCAGAGCCCGATAGTGTATATGATTTAAAAATTCGTTTAGCAAGTATTTAAATTGATACAGGCCAATGCAACAACATATTAGTGCGACACTCTCTTGAGAAATTCTCGCCACTCTTCTAATGTGCACTCCTATCGCACTAACCTTCCCAATGGTTTATCTCATCATATATCACACTATCCTTCCCCAAGGATTTAACTTATCTTAGGTGACTCTCAAAATTTAAGATTTGACAACATCATGGTTTAAAAAGGATAATTTCATTTAGTACAAAACGCTCATTTTAACTTTATTGATTCATAAAGTTTTTTCAATATCATATTATACTTTTCAAAACAAGTATTTCCAATTTGAGTCATTATACATATCTTACTTACCATAACACAGTAGGCAGTTTCCCATATTTCAGAAGTTCATATATATATTAAATACTCGTATAATATATATATTCTAACAACACCCCACATAAAATTTTATGGTGCGGGCATACTCTGCTATCCAATCCCCGAATCAATCGTACTAAAGGGAATACAAGTTCGGAATCACTCTCGAACTGTATAAATACATACACAGACAATATTGAGGTGAATGATAGTTTCCAAGTCCAAGAGGTCAGTACATACCCTCACGTCTCTTAGGACCGTGACTACCGATTCGATAGTCTGTACCTAGGATTTCTATCTTATAGGGTACGAGTCAATATCCCCCATACGGCACACGAGATAAGATCGTCCCAGCGCGGAAACCTCAGGGATAGCAAGTAGCACGGGCATGATTTTCACAAGTATATAATATATTCATTCACAATCATATAAATATACCACTTTTATTATATCAATTTAGGTTTATACAATAACCCACATTCACAACATTTATCCTTATTTTCCCATTATTATTTATCAAGTATAATGATTCGTTTCTAACTTTAATTCGAAGGGTTTTTCCAACTTACTACGTAACCCTCATGGACTCTATTCTTCCAAATGTACAATTCAGTAGATATCCATTTATGTTCCAACGTAACTCTCTCCCCTTTAATATATACTTACATCATCCCTTATGCAAAATATCCCAAAAATATAGATTTCGCCTTACATTAAAGGATTTTGAATTTTATTTTCAAAGATGAGAATTTCAAACGGTTTCGAAATCGGAATTAAAATGGAGTTTTAATTGAATTTTTATTATCTCTAAGAGTCCTCAAAACATAAAACTATCTAGCAAAAAAAATTTGGACGGTCCGATCGAGCTGAATTTTTTTCTATGGCTTCCTCTCGTCTTCAGCTAATTCTCTGTAAAATTTCATCCAATTCCAACGGTCCGATCGTCCGGAATAATTTTTTTTTAGTGTTTGTATCTGATTAGAACTATTTTCTTAATCAAACTCTTAATCCTTTACATGACAAAGGGTTTCTAGAATATCATATAAATCATCACTACATGAAAATTTCCCATCTCAAATTGGGTTTTTCTTCCATAAATCTCATCCTAATAACTCCTAAACTAATATGGATGATGCATCAATGAAATAAGAAAGATAAACACTTGCCTGGGATTTTCAGAAATCTGATTTGGTGTTGAATTTGGTGTGGTTGCGTTCCCCGTCTCGCGATCTACGCGTTGGCGATGGCGGCGGTGCAAACGGGTGAGTTTTGAGCCTTGGAATGCCTTGAGAGCTCTCTCCTATCCTCTCCAATGGCCGTTCTAGTGTTTTGAGTTATCTAACCCTAGGAGATAACCTAAACATCTGATATAAACCCTTTAATTTTCGTGGGTTTAATTACCCAAAAATACAAAATGACTAAAATGCCCTCCCGGGGTACTAATTAGGCCTAAAAACTCCCCGAGACCCAAATCAAACTTCCGGGTATACTTTTCTGACTATCTCGACCCTTCCGGACGCGTTGGCGCACTCAAAACGACCATAAGAACAACTTATAAAATATTTACTTTTATTTATCAATATTTAGTCCCGACGCGACACGGGAGCGTCCCGACTCAAATTTTTAAAATTGTCATTTTATTCACTCGTGACATTTAATATGGCCACTATTATATATTACTTTGCTCATTAGTAATATTCAACAAATTTTCCCATAATTACTAACTCTCATCACGTTAATAATTATAACATAATTAATTTCCGAATTTTTATTAAATAATTAATTCACATTAATATTAATAAATCCCCAAATTAATATAGCATAAAAATACGGGGTATTACAAAGAGGTTAATGGTCCTACGAAATTTAGAGCCATATATGTCATAATTAGATATTGGGGTTAGGGATCACAACACAAAAGATTAAAGAGAAGGGATAACCCATTTTCAAAGCTTAAAGAGGGATTTTGAAGATGGTGAAGAAATCTTGTACCTTAAGACAATTGGAAAGGAAGATTGGAGAAGGAAATCATAAATCATGAACCAAGAACAACAAAATCAGATCAATCAAACAAAGGCAAATGTTTTTTACAAATCAAATGGATGCTATAATACCCATGTGTAGGGGTTTCATGAATGGATTGATCTTATTTAAAAATCTTTGATGAAAACTACCAATTGATTACATGTTTGGGTAAAATTGCATGTCGTGAGTGTTTATATCTATAGAGAATTATAAATCATAAGAGTTTTGATTATTACTATGGATTTAAATCTAGGTTTTTAATTTAATGAAATGGATGACACAAAACTATATTTATGAAAGAGTTTTGAGGGTTTGATTCATTCTTGATTAATTTCGGTGAAGTTTTAAAGTGTTTGAAACGTTAAAAATCATCCTAACTCATGTAGGAATAGTAAGAAATAATCAGACGTGAATTGGGTGAAGAATTTTAGGGTTTGAGTAAATAAAAAATGGTGAAAAATAGACGAAGATGAAGTTGCACCTGTTCGATCGATCGATCGACCCATGATTGTCGATTGATCGACCAAATCTTTAGAACGATCAACCCTGGTAGATTTTGGTTTCTTTTCTTGATTAAATTTTTTAGGATTACCAATGATGGAAAGGAATTTTAGGAGTGATATTATACCAATGTAGGGACTTCATAAAGACCAACAGAGTGTAGTTAAGTTCCATTAAGGTCATTGGATGTAGGACTCATAGCATGGACCAGAAGGGATAACCGATTGAGAGATAGACTGGGAAATTTGGGAATTGAGCTACGGAGAGAGAGTCAACATCAGTTCAACATGTATATTAGTAGGTTCAAGATGGTAACTAAAGAATTTATATAATAAGGGGGTAACTAGGACCCTAGAGTTGCGTGAACACTCCTACATATACGATAGTGAGATAAATCATAAAGTAAATAGTATGGAAAGTATGGGAGAGATATATACAACATACTAACATGTATTATCGGGTTGTGTGAATACCTAAAGTGTATATATATATTAGTGCTTGAGGTATGATTCCGAGATAATATAAATGACTAATATTGATGATCGAGGTATGATTCTGAGAGACAATAACCCCTAAATGTGATATAGGGAGGTCATTATATAGTATGCGTTTATAGTATATATATTGTGTATGAAATAGATATATATGCCTAAAGTATGCTTATTTCTGTATTGGGGTTGATGATTATCCGGACCGATACATGAAATCTCGATTTGGGGTCGATGATTATCCGGACCGAATTTGAGGACGAATAATATTGGGGTCGATGATAATGCCGGACCAATATACATATGTATGACCTTTACATTGGGGTCGAGGGATATCCAGACCAATGTAAATCGTAGGATTATTGGGGTCGATGATTTTCTGGACTAATAAATCCTTATAGTATATATTTTGTGTTAAATATATACTTCATGGTATTCTACTTATGTACGAAAGTAGACTTGTAGATGATATATATATATATATATAGAAGCAAGTAGAGAGAAACTTAATTACAAGATTAAAAATAGATTGGGAATATCTATAGTAAATTAAGTAGTGAAACTTAATTATGGAAGTTGAATGATGATAGATATGAAATGCTATATGAATTAAGTAGTGAGACTTGATTATGATGATTAAATATAACATATGTGAATATTATATGAAAACTAAATAATATGTGAGAAATGTTAATAATGAAGCGTGCTGTATGGGCGGTACGAAAGAGTAGACCATTGATAAGATCGGTTATATACTTTAGTCGAGATAGCTTGGGTATGATAGCTAAATGGGATAAGTATAGAATGTTTGGTGTGCACATTATATGAGAGGTGAGGAAACTCAAGGGAGTGTGCGTGAACCTACCATGTGTAATCAATAACCGATTTTAATTGCGATAAATTTCTTATTAATTATTTTCAAAATGTTTTGACTACTAACTCTTGCTATAGAAATATTTTCAAAACCTTTTAGGTGTCTAGCCACAGGGACGCCATACTTGATGGTTTCATTCCAGGGACTCGGAGCTGTAGCACTATGGATGGTGACAGGATTTTGAGTTGTCGATTCTCTTATTCAGATCTAGCATAGGATCTCCCTCTTGTATCTCATGTTTGGACATGTGGTCCATTGTCGGTATTACAGTTTCAGTTTTGTATCATTTTTACTTTGAACTTTGGACTTGGATCATTACTTTGTTTTGGTTATTTTAGCGGATGGTTTACTCTTAATGACTTTGATTCATTTACACATCATGATGGTTTGGATTCTAGTATATTGTGAATGTTGTTTTAGTTTTCTAACTATTTATTTATCTTGTTTAATTAAATGATAAAATTTGGCACCGATTTAATTATCTATTGGGTGGTTAGTAATTAATTTTGTTTTTCAATAGTGATGCTAAGAATGAACCATATGAGAAACCTGATTTAATTTGATAAAGGCCCGATCACCCGATATTTAATTAGGTGGGGTGTCCCAGATGATATCAGAGCATCTAGTTCTAGTGTACTTTGGATCTGTACGACTTACTACATTTTCAGCATATCGTTTGATTGATATAGAGCCTTATCATCGGATTGTTATATTCCTCTACGTACGTGGCTTACGTTCTCTTGCTATTAAGTATAGTTGATGTGATTCATATACGAGTTCAATTGGGCATATGGTACATCGAACACTGTAAGGAGGCCAGCGAAGGGCATTTGAAGGACTGTAAGAGGGTGGGACTCAACATAAGTCTTGGAGTATACAGGGAATGCTAATCGCGATAGAGATCATCATAATGTTGCTCAAGTAGAGGACGAGAAGGATAATCTTTTGGGGATGGTAATTTCCCAAACACCATTGTAGAAAATAGTGGTACAACTTCAGACTCACCCAACGTTGTAGGTAGGGAGACGAGGATTGGCTTAATGAACTTCGTACCCGACAAAGGGATACGTGGACTTGATAAAAGGATTCGTAGGTTGAGAGTGGAACCGCAGGATGAATGGATGGTAGGGAATGAGAACTTCGATTAAGATGACCAGTGTTAATGTCGTCAAGATCCTAGGTTTGCAAGCTTACATAGATGCTAGGGATCCATTGAAATATTTTAGATCAATGGAATTTATTACCAAGTGACAGCAGGTTTAGTCAGGATCGTTAAGGTTAACAACAAGTTCCATAGGACTAATGGGGCCCAAGGAACACTAGAGGTAGTAGCCTGGGTCAAGACTACCAGGTCCGTGAGAAGGGCCATCCTGTAATAGACAATAGGGATAAAGAAATGGGAATGAAATTGAGAGGTGTCTTACTTTTAAATACTAGGGACACATGTGTCACCCTAGTCCACCGCGAGTTAGGGGACAAGAATGTTAGGCCAGTAGGGGAAACGATTTATAAAAATTTTGGTTCGATTGGGACGAGGGTGTTTTATCCAAGAACCATTTGAACCACTATCATTATTGACAATCGAAAGTATGAGTTTTATCCTCGGGTTAGTGGGGTAAGTTTTATGTGACACGAGCGAGTCACAATATTCTATTAGCACTAGATTCGCATGTAAGACGAGTTTAGTGGATATATCGTTGATAGCACTATAATGTGTATATTGTTGCCTTTGTATAGCGAGGCTCTCTTTAGTACTATCCGCAGGGGAGCGCGTGCAGGCACAGGGGGTATATGTATGTTGGTATTACTTATTCTAGTGAAGTATCATACGAGTATGATATTATTATGTGTATGGATAGATTAACGATGTGGGTGGAACGATAGAGGGTTGTGATAGCAAGGCCATCGTGTTTAATGTTCTAGGGTAGGATGTGTTGTTTGATGAGGCCTTACCTGAAAGAGGGCCGGGCTCTCATTTATATTATATTATAATGGAGACTTTGGAAAGCATAGATGTCTCATTGTATTTAATCCCAGTGCATAGGGACTTTATGATAAGATTCGAGGAATATTGGGTTTACTGTCAAGCGGAGAGATTAAACTCGTTATTGTGATTAGCGCTAATGCCTAGTGATGGTGAGAGCGTAGTGTTATTTAACTCCCTTAGAGATGCGAGAGTTCAGATTTATAAGTATATGGTTGGCGGTAGCATCTGGGTGTCCCAATTTTGTGTTTGAGGCTATGGAACTCGATCGCCGCCAATACTAAGTGATAATGCATTGGGAGAAGTTCCTTATTTAGGTTCTATTGTGAGATCAAATACGCATGAACTTTATAAATGTCGGGAGTAAAGAGACGTTGATGGATGATCGGGCATTAGTTTTGAATATAAATCTTCGAACGTGTCGAGGAAACACTTTGAGCTGAGAGCTATAATATGGTATAAGGACAGTGGAACTGGTAATGCTGTGAAAAAGCAATAAAATTTTCTTCTCACCATGAGTTGAAGGGTGGGACAATATCGATAGGAATTAAATTATGATTTACGGGGTGATTGAAAAGACCCATGTTCTAAAACCAGGTCGAGAATGTGAGGCTAATTTTGAGAAAAGTGTGTTACGTGTGTGGCGTTTGCAATTTTTGTGCAAATATGCACGAGTTATAGGGTGTTTGGGTGCCCTGGTTAGTTGGTTTATAAATCGTTCGAGATAGAGGGGCGTGGAAATTAATTCATGTAAAGTATACCTATGGGGAAGTGATCAATTAAGCTGGAATGGTATGATGGATTGATCGTCATGTGGGAAAGACGTTGATCCAAGTATATATGTGCTCAGAGAGATAACACACTCTGGATGGGTTGAAAGGCCGTGGGAAGCCATTAAAAGCATATCTCTTAATAAATAGGAGGCCCAACTGTTGTGGGAAAATAGAGCGGAGCCTTACTCAGTCAAATAGTGAGAGTGTCTTGTACGTAAATAGAATATTGATGTCTATGAGGCAGAATGACCCAAGAAGCATGCCAGTTACAAATAGTGCACGGGCCATGACTGTTGGTATACCTCAAAAAAAGAAGGGGAATATTAAGTACCACTTAATGTTGGGTGAGACATAGTGATATTGTCAACGGATGCACCACTCATAGATGAAAAAATGTTGGCTTGAGATAATTAATAAAAATTTGGTAAAAACCTACGTTTCCAATGACAGATTGGGTGGGTAGACTGAGAAAATTCAAGTTGGGATGCCAACATCGTGACTAGGCCAAAAATTCCTCCGAGTGTATGGAATGGATTGACTGAGATGAAAAAATTGTTATTCTTTCTTTGACAAGAAGGATTGCATCAGTGCATGGTGCCTCCCAATATTGTTATGAATCAGGATGAGATCTTGCAAATCCCACCTCTAATAGGAATTATCAGGAAGTGATTGGGACAAAGTTTTATTTTGGGCATATTGTATCACTTATAGCCCGTTGGTTAGGCGGGAGGTGGTTTATTATGATGGCTAATGCGAGGAAGGTGTGTGGTTCCTTATAGGGTAATTGAGGGGAGAAATTACCCTTGGTGGAGTTATGCGTAATAACTTGTACCGGTTTATTAGGCACGAGGTACCTTTTAAGGTTTTATGGGGAAATCCTTGTCGTTCACCCTCTAGTTGATTAGAGGTGAGGGGATAACTAGATTTTTGGACTGTCCGTGAGTTGGAGTCTGTTGTTAAGGGTGGAGTTAACCACAAACTATTCTGAATGTCCTAAGACTTACGCCACCGTGAATCGAAGTTTTAAATACTCGCATGAGTGGTTAGAGGTTATCGTGATTTCTCCCATAAAGGGAGTTTTGAGTTGTGGTGAATAATGGGAGTTAGCACTTATGATGTGCGACCTTTTCTCAGTATAGAGATGATAGAGCCAGTATTGAGATCACATGACGGACGGAGCCTATCAGTACGTAGTGAATTGAGAAAGCTTGTGATAAACTGGGGCTACAATGATTAAGCCTTTAGATAGTTGGGTACCACTAGCGGGTGTACAGTGGAGTGACCCTTATGTTATTATGATTTAAATTTGGGTACTAGAGGATGTCGCGATGTTAAAGATCATAAGTTTTCGTACCGGTCTTGTCGTAATTTTGAGGACGAAATTCCTTTGTAAGTGGGGAAGTATGTAATACCCCGCATTTCTATTTTTATTTATTTATTTAATTTGAGGAATTAATTAGGAGAAATTACGTTTTAATTAAATTACGTGAATGAAGTAATTTAATGCGATTAGATGATAATTATGACTATTAAATATTAATCGAGAGAAAGATACTGATTAATATTGAATTATGATATTTACTAAGTGAAAATAGTAAATAATTGATAATTATGGTTATACGGCATAGCGAGTGATATATACGTATTTTATTAATTATGGTTATACGTGCGTATTTTATTTTATCTCATCGGGAGTCGCGTGTAGATTATTTTGAGGTTAGAAATGAGAAAGAAATTTTAAGTGACTCGAATGATAATTTGAGGTCATGAATGATTCCGGATGGGTCGAAATAATCGGAATAGGGTACCCGGGGGTATAGTTTGGGTCCCGGGTCAATTTTTAACCAAATTGGCACCTTTTAATAGCGTTTTGGTCATTTTACAAAAATAGGTTAACCTCTGGCCACTCATGTCAGTATCTCATAATTAGATATTGGGTTAGGTCTCACAATACAAAAGATTTGAGAGTCCATTAGAGAGAAGATATAACCAATTTTCAAAGATTAATGAGGGATTTTGAAGATGGTGAAGAAATCTTGTACCTCAAGACTGTTGGAAAGGAAGATTAGAGAAGGAAATCATCAATCATCAACTAAGAACCACAAAATCAGATCAATCAAACAAAGGCAAGTTTTTATTTTAACTCAAATGGATGCTATAATACCCATGTGTAGGGGTTTCATGAATGGATTGATCTTATTTAAAAATCTTTGATGAAAACTACCAATTGATTACATGTTTGGGTAAAATTGCATGTAGTCAGTGTTTATATATGTTTAGAATTATAAATCAGAATAGTTTTAATTATTATTACGGATTTAAATCTGGTTTTTGAATTGAATGAAATGGATGAACAAAAAACTAGATTTCTGAAAGAGTTTTGAGGGTTTGATTCATTCTTGATTGATTTCGGTGAAGTTTTAAAGTGTTTGAAACATTAAAAATCATCCTAAATCATGTTGGAATAGTTAAGAATAATCGGATGTGAATTGGGTGAAGAATTTTGGGGTTTGAGTAAATAAAAAATGGTGAAAAATCGAAGAAGAAGAAGCTTCACCTGTTCGATCGATCGATTGACCCATGAATGTCGATCGATCGATCGACCCTGGTAGATTTTGGTTTTTTTTCTTGGTTAAATTTTCTGGGATTACCAATGATGGAAGGGAGTCTTAGGAGTGATATTATACCATTGTAGGGACTTGATAAAGACCAGTAGGGTATATTTAAGGTCCATTAAGTTCATCGGGTGTAGGACTTAGAGCATGGACCGGAAGGGATAATCGATTGAGAGAAAGATCAAGAAATTTGAGAATTGAGCTACGGAGAGAGAGTAAACATCAATTCAACAGGTATATTAGTAGGTTAAAGATGGTAACTACTAGATTTATATAACACGGGGGTTACTAGGGCCCTAGAGTTGTGTCAACACTCCTACATATACAATTGTGTGATAAATCATAAAGTAAATAGTACGACGAGTATGAGAGAGATATATACAACGCACTAACATGTATTATCGGGTTATGTGAATACCTAAGGTATAATATATATATATATATATATATATATATATATATATATATATATATATATTGGTGCTCGACGTATGATTTTGAGATAATATAAATGACTAGTATTGGTGATCGAGGTATGATTTCGAGCCAATAACCCCTAAAATGTGATATAGGGAGGTAATTATATAGTATGTATTTATAGTATATATTGTGTGCAAAATATATATATACCTAAAGTATTCTTATTTCTGCATTGGGGTCAATGATTATCCGAACCAATACATGAAAGCTCGATTTGGGGTCAATGATTATCCGGACCAAATTCGAGGATGAATAATATTGGGGTCGATGATAATGCCGCACCAATCTACATATGTATGACCTTTACATCAGGGTCGCGGGATATCTGGACCAATATAAATGGTAGGATTATTGGGGTCGATGATTTGCTGGACTAATAAATCTTTATAGTATATATTGTGTGTGAAATATATACTTCATGATATTCTACTTATGTGAGAAAGTAGACTTGTAGATGATATATATATATATATATATATATATATATATATATATATATATATATATATATATATAAGTGGTAAATTAAGTAGAGAGAAACTTAATTACAATATTAAAAATAGAATGGGAATATCTATAGTAAATTAAGTAGTGAAACTTAATTATGGAAGTTGAATGATGATAGATATGAAATGCTATACGAATTAAGTAGTGAGACGTGATTATGATGATTAAACAGAACATATGTGAATGTTATATGAAAACTGAATAATATGTGCGAAATGTTAATAATGAAGCGTGTTGTATGGGAGGTACGGGAGAGTAGACCTTTGATAAGATCGTTTATATACTTTAGTCGAGATAGCTTGGGTATGAATGCTAGGTGGGATAAGTATAGAACATTAGGTGTGCAAATTAGATGAGAGGTGAGGAAACTCAAGGGAGTGTGCGTGAACCTACCATGTGTAATCAATAACCGATTTTAATTTTGATAAATTTCTTGTTAAATGTTTTCAAAATGTTTTGAGTACCAACTCTTGCTATAAAAATATTTTCAAAACCTTGTAGGTGTCTTGCCACAGGGACGCCCTATTAGATGGCTTCATTCCAGGGACTCAGAGCTGTAGCACTGTGGATGCTGACAGGATTTTGAGTATCCAATTCTTTCATGCAGATCTATCATAGGATCTCACTCTTGCATATCATGTTTGGACATGTGGTCCGTTGTCGGTATTACAGTTTCAGTTTTGTATCAGTTTTACTTTGCAGTTTGGACTTTTATTATTACTTGGTTTTGGTTATTTTTGTCGATGGTTTATTTGGCATGACTTTGATTCATTTACACATCATGATTGTTTGGATTCTAGTATATTGTGAATATTGTTTTAGTTTTAGAACTATTTATTTATCTTGATTAATTGAAAGATAAAATTTGGCACCGGTTTAATTAACTATTTGGCGGTTAGTAATTAATTTGGTTTCTCGACATTGATTCTAAGGACGAACCATATGAGAAACCTTCTTTAATTTTATAAAGGTCTGATCACCCAATATTAATTAGGTGGGGTGTCACAAACGGTTGCGATACATTCCTAGTGGTTTGTCTCAAACAACGGGAACCCACTTGATGGTTAAGAGCTTGTACAATAGTTCAAAGGATGATTGTAATCGGTACATCCAGGAATGTATTCAACAAGGTCACCCATGATATTTAATTTCAAGGGTTATCTTGATTATACTTAGGTAATCTCACAGCATTTGAAAAGGGTGCATATATTCTTAATCCCAAGAATTATGAGGACTGAAATGCTTATATAATTGTCACTTTGACTGTCATGGGAAATATTCTATTAAATTGAATATAAATCTATGTAGACTGGGTAATAATTGTTTGAGTAGGTATAAGATCATAATTCGGAGTTAACCAAATTTGGGGTTACCTTGGATTGTTATAGCCCCTTGATAGACTTATAAGGATTATTTCCATTACTTGAACCTCATCAGTGGATTATTTTATAATCCAATGAAGTAGCAAAATAACTTAATTATGAGAATCAATAAATTTATTAGATGTTGGTTAAAATCTATTGACAGTAAATTAATTTGACCAAATGTGTATTGAAAGCTTAACACGGGGAATACCATTATTTACCATTATCAACTTTGCAATTAAGATGTCACATCCTAGTTTCCCAAGTACAAGTTTTATCCTAAAACAATGCTAAACCATAAATAAGCATGAATACTTAAACAACTAAGGGATTTATTGATACTCAGATGCTTCACAACTATAATTTAAAAATCATATCTATATAAGATGTATACATGTATTTATCCTGCTAGTCTATGTTTCATTTCTTCTAATAAGAACTCTTTGTGTTTCTATGTATCAAGTGATTCTTGAAGCGTTCATCCATGCATATAGATACTTGTTCAAAATAGATGGAAGGAAAGGAATTAGCAAAGTTGCTGAGTAAATTTTAATCAGTGCTATAAAGTTTCAGAGAGTCCATAGGAGGGAGAAGAGAGGAGGTTCCCAAGGCTAGAACCACCAATTCCTACACCAATTGCACCACCAACACCACCGACGCGTAGATCGAGGGGAGATGACCACCACCGTTATTATCATCTCCAACGGATCAGAACTATTGTAAAAGATAAATGTTTAAACTTGCTAATTTTTAAGCATATGATGTAATCATGTTACAATAGTATTCCCATGAATTTATAGAGAATTGAATCAAATTTTAAAGGTTAAACTATATTCTTGAGCTAGAATCATGTTAAGTTAAATTACTTGAGTTGTGTAGGACGAAATTGATGAAATGCGATTATCCAAATGTGAAGAAATTTGGGTTATGTAATGATTCTTGATTAAAAGTTATGAACTAAGGTTTTTGAGAATTTAACTTGAATTAATTTCATTACTTAATGATTCTTGATGATTTCATGATTCTTGTACATTATAAATCATTCATATATGTTGGTATAACGTTTAGTATAATTGTTTGGGAGTTTAGGAATTATTAATGAAGGTTTGATTTTTCAAAAATGGTGAAACCTGTAATTGCTTAACGAAAAGGATAATACTTGTAGGGGCGAATCGATTCGGACCAGGGCCGAATCGATTCGACTTCCTAGATTTTGGCCACTTTTCACTTTTGGTTTAGAATCTTTAGGAAATGTTAGGAATTCACTTGTTGGATTAAAATTTAAATATAATGGGGATTATATTAATACCAGTAGGACTAGGTTGGGTTTTAGGTTTGGTTATAAGAGAGAGATTTGAGGGCTAAGTTTAATTAGACTCAATTGAGAGAAAAACCTAATTTGAGGGATAATTTGAGTTACGAGAATTTGCAAAAAATGATGACTTAAACTAGTAGTATATGAGTGAGTTACCTACTGATATTATTCTAGAGAATATTGAATGCACATCGAATGGTGAGAGATATTAGGGAATGCACAACAAGAAGTGAAATTGCGATTTACTATTACCTGGGATATTCGGCATATAAATATACTACCTATGGGACTTATGCTATAAGACGTACGTATGCTTATACCGATGATACAAATATATGGATTGTGTGTATACCTATTGTATGATTTTTATATGTATGACATACCTATGTTGCTTGCTATAACGGGAGGTTTCCTAGTCGGGACAGTCAGATCCTGATAAGCCATTGGGGGGATTTTTGACTTAAACCTCAGAATATAGAACCTATGAAATGCCTATCTGTGAGAACGATAAGTTAGCGGTCATATAGGTGCGTAGGTATATGCGTAGCCCATAGGCTTGTAACTACATTCGCCTCTATGTTGTGTGATTTTTATTTATGGTTCTAGAGACATACCGAACCATTAGTCCTTCATTTAGTACGTGGTGTACCGGGACATAATATGCTTGCACTACAGCTTAGCGTAGGGGTGCTATGTTTGTATATATATAATTAGAGTGATATATATATATATATATATATATATATATATATATATATATATATATATATATATATATAGATAGATAGATGAGTAACATTGTGATATCTAAATTCATTTAATAATGTGGGAACTTGACTTATAAATTGAGAAATTCATAATTGCCAAATAGACATAAAAAAATTTAATAGTTATTGTATGGGAAATACAGGTGGCCATTATGAGTTATTAGTTTAGAAGCTTAATGAACTCGAACTCGTTACGCTGGCTAGAGGTATCAAGAATGGTTTAAAAGTACGTTAGGCGTGCACTTTAGTTGAGAGGTGAAAATCTCAAGTGAGACTTTGTAAAGCTAACATGTATATTGTATCTGCTTCTAAGCATTTTAAATACTTGATAAACACTTTTAAACTATTTTACTCGGGCTCTGACCTATTTTTCTCCAAATTTATTTTCTTTGTGCAAATCATTTTAGGTGTCCAGCCACAGGGATGCAAAGATTTGGATCTCAAATTAGTTGACGTGCTATAGCTGTTGTGGAAGTTACAGGTCCTCGATATTAGACGACTCCATTCTTATCCATTCAGTTTATTGATGCAACTATATCAGTCGGGCATATTGCCCATCTTCTTTTAGCAGTTGTTTTCCAGAGATATTGTATTTCCTTTGCTATTTAGTTGTGGATTTAGTTTTTATGAATTATTGTATTAGAGTTTCAGAATGGGGTGTTTACTCCCGTCATATTTTATTTGATTCAGTATTTTATTATTTGTGGTTTTGATTAATTTAGTATGGTGAATGTGATATTTATTTTTTTAATTATTTTAAGTCATTGTATGTTAATAATAAATATAAAATTTGACACTAGCTTTTCAAATACTAGGAGGTTAGTAAATATTAAAAAAAAATTGACAGTGATGCTAAGAATGAACCAATCTCAATATTCCGTTTTTAATTTAATAAGGTCTTGATCACCTAGTATTTAATTAAGCTGGGTACCACAGATGGTATCAGGGCATCAGGTTCTAGAGTCTTTAGGATCTGTATGGCTTATTATGCTTTCAGCGTAGTATCCTTTGATATAGAGCCCTATTATTAGGATTGTTTCATTCATGATGATGTGTTTACGTCTTCAGCTATTTTGAGATTAAATGAATTGTGAACTTATAAAATTCTTTCTTGTTTCAAATGCCTCCCAGACATGCACCATGGGACACTAGGAATGCCTAGCCAAAGTTGCAGGCAGCTCAGGCACAGGTGTAGAATCGCTACAGCGGAAATACTGCAACTT
Organism: Sambucus nigra; assembly: GCA_949130495.1. Classification (NCBI taxonomy): domain Eukaryota; kingdom Viridiplantae; phylum Streptophyta; class Magnoliopsida; order Dipsacales; family Adoxaceae; genus Sambucus; species Sambucus nigra. The sequence goes on from OX422208.1 coordinate 646,751,441, forward strand.
CTCAAATAAAATCCAGTTTTAATTAATCCTAAATTTTAGTTAAACCCTAAAACATGCATCTATATGATTTATAAAATAAAATAAAGCATGCAGGATAAAACAAACAATTTCCGAAAAAATCCCCCAAAGGGTCAAACCCTTTTTATTTTCACTATATTTTGTAAAAACGGTTACACAGATTAAAATGGAAATAAGAGCGATAAAGAAATAACCTCAGGCATCGATTTCTATGTCTCGGCTGGAATCTCCCGCAAGAACTCCAGGTTGGCAGCAATGAAGAAAAGAACGGCTTCTCCAAAAATTACTCCAGATGAGTAAGAACGATCCTCATGAATGTTTAACGATTCACATACATAGTTGGGAGTGTTTATGTGGAAAAACATGGTGTAAAACCTTAAAAAGTGAAGTCTGTTTTCTGGGAAATTTTTCGCAGAAATCGTGTTGTGAAAAGACTTGGGAAAATGTGTAGAATGCACACTAGTATTTATACGAAAATCGAGGTGTCGTCGTCGCTCGAACGAGATAGGCATCTCACTCGAATGAAGGACATGTGTTGTTCGAACGACTTCGCGCGAGATGCTGATCTCGCTCAAACGACAGTGCTAGCTCGTTTGAACTAGCTCGTCGACCGAGGCACCCCGCTTCTACACTTAGAAAAAATTCTGCTTTTGATAAAAATAATTCAGACTTCGAAAAAACATTTTCTGGAAAATTTCCCAAATATATATGCAAAAATAAACAACTCCATTAAATCATTTTACCAATATTGTGTAGTGGAGTAGTGGGAAACAGTTGAGCTGCACACTACATGTAGCATGATGCATGTGAGAAGATGATGGGTGCATGGATTTGGATAAATGCCATCGTGGATGATCGTGTTGACGTACCGAATGTAGCAGTATCAGACATACAAACTGTGATCTAGGAAAAACATAAAAATCCTAGATTCTACCCCAGACATTTATAAATTATGTCCTTATAAATCTCCCCCTATGTCTATGCCGATACATACATACAAAAATCGAATTATGCAATCTCTATAAAACAAATGTCATACAATATAATATCCCCATTAAACCCTCCAACAGAGAATACTAAATGATATGACTTCAATCAAACTTCAGTATCTTCAAATTTTCAGCTCTTCAGAAACTCTCAAAGCTTTTCTCATCAGAGTGTGCAATATAATGATCATTAATCTTTGTACATACACACATTAGATAAAGAAAATACCTTCATGACGCATCGAGTTTGAAATGATATAAGAATAAAGCATTAATAAATCAAATCTCCCCCATAATGCAAAAACTCCCCCATAACATGATAATTCTTTCTCCCCCTTTTTATGATGTCCCCAAATAGACAAATAAGAAGAAAAAATAAAAACATGGACTGTCACGAAAAAATTCATAGCAAACATGGATCAAGCTACGCGCATGCAAAGGTATGTCTCAAAAACTACACAAACTAGTTTTGGATTTTTTAATTTTTCATAAAAAATAAGATACTTAAAATCACACCACGGATTTAAACTAAAACAACCAAGTCATGGGAACGAAATGAATGGGTGTGAACACATTCGATAGGTAAATAAACTCAATCAATCATATGTGCACAATGCATACGTGTACTCCTAATGAATGAACATCAAAAGTATCCTTAGGTGTAAAAAATTATTGAATTTAGATAACATCGTCTTATGCAAATCAACAAATCAAAGTCAAAGTGCTTTCCACACCAATAACGTCCAAAACTATGTAGCGCTTTTTCAAGACTTTCAAGGACTTACAATCCCGTTTTAATTCTCCATCCAAACACCCTCATATAAATTTTCTTTTAGAGGTGTATAAACTAAATTCTTTAACTTTGGAGAATTGGTGCGAAAACCTAAATGGCCCATAATTGGCATGAATTTCTTTTTATTGCTTTTAAATTTGTTCGGGCTCTTTTAAGCCTCTTTGGACCTCGGATAATAAAATTCCTCAATTTTTTAGGTACAATTTAAATGGCACCTTAATTGCAAAAAAATAATCGTTCGTAGCCCTTCACCTTTTCCAAACAAAGCACACAAGACCTCACAAACATGGTTCAAAGGAGCATACTTTTATTGTGTTGTTTTATCGCGGTTCGTTTGTTTTAAGGACAAGATGGAAGTGAAAACACCCAACCAACATGTGATAAGACAAGCACAATAATCAAACAAATCCATGCATGTGTGCAATGAAGGATATCATGAGTCAAACATGTAGGAAGTAACAACAAATTACATCTCAATAACTCCAAACATTATAAAGCACATGGATGAATTGACCTATCGTCTCAAAACACTATAAAATAGTCAAATGAAAAATGAAATGATGTTGTGACTAGGTCACCCTAAGTGTCCATCCATAAACGGTGCAAACAAAATACAAAAATCTTTTTGAATTTTTCAAACAATTTTATCAAAATAAAATCTTTTTGTATTTTTCAAAATCAAAAATTTATACAAAAAGTACATGTCATCACACTAGAAAATATATATCATGAAACCATAACTAGTGTATGACAAACATGCAAACACAATCATCTATATGATATGGCAAGAGAAGAATCATGTGCCAGCAAACGGGAATCATGAACAAATAGACCATAAGCCTCTAAATCCGATTTTCTAACCCAAATTGATGTGTAACGGAGTGTGAGGGTTTTGGGAACCGGTGTGACTTTATTTTTATGTTCTCTAGGTCCATTAAAAAGCTTGTAGAAGAAACGCCTAAGATGACCTTGCCTACCGCAATGTATGCAAGTGTAAATCGGGTGGTGAGTGTTACCAAAAAGTGTCCCTCTCCTTAAATTTCTTTCCTAACAAACTTAGGTGCCTCTTTCTTAACAATCCAAGGGGGATCTCTCACACGTGTGGGAATGGGTGCAACATATTTTTCAAGACCAATTCCACCCCTATCCTTTTTTATCTCGACGGTGCCTAAGATCTTATCAAGTTTTTCAGACCTAGACTCTAAATCAAATTTCACTTTACTTGAATCTTTCAATTTCACCTCAAGTTCACCTATCCTAGATTCAAGTACACGTCTAGAATCCTCAAACTCTAAAAGCTCATTTTTCATAGACTCTATCAACCCTCTAAGACTATCTCTCTCACCCTCAACGTACTCAAGCTTCTCTTTCAAAATTTTCTGATGTACCCTAAGTTCTTCAACTAAAAAATCATTATTTTTTAAGGCACACTCTTTCAATTGAGCTTTCAATTTCAAATTTTCTTTCTTCATGTTCAAAGATTCAGTATAAAGTTCATTGAAAGCAGTTTGCAAGTCACTCTCATCTACACTTTCATCCTCACTCCCATCACCCTCACTATCATCACTAATCACACATATGGGAAGCTCTCACCTAGAAGCATAAAAGACTTCTTCTTTCAAATCACTATCACTAAGGGTAGAAACACGAGATATCGATTTATTCAATTCCTTCTTTAAATTTGTGTCACACTCATCTAACGTGTGACCAACACCCTCACAACGAGGACACCTCTCAGAGTCGTTTTCAATAGAAGATTTAAAACAAGAGTTCATGTGAATTTTCCAATTAACCTTTTCAAAAAGTTGACATCGAAAATCATCAAAACCATCAAAAGCCATTTTTGTGAAAAAACAGGATCAAAACACAATAACTTAGTGCAACAAGCTCTGATACCAATTTGTAGAATCGCTACAGCGGAAATATTGCAATTTCTCAAATAAAATACGATTTTAATTAATCCCAAATTTTAGTTAAACCCTAAAACATACATCTAGATGATTTATCCAATAGAATAAAGTATGCAGGATAAAACAAACAATTTCAGGAAAAACCCCCCAAAGGGACAAAACCTTTTTATTTTCACTATAATTTGTAAAAACGGTTACACGGATTACAATGAAAATAAGAGCGATAAAGAAATACCCTCAGGCGTCGATTTCTATATCTCGACTGGAGTCTCCTGCAAGAACTCCAGCTGGGCGGCAGTGAAGAAGAGAACGGCTTCTCCACAAATTACTCTAGATGAGTAAGAACGATCCTCATGAAGGTTTAACAATTGACATACATAGATGGGAGTGTTTATGTGAATAAACAAGTTGTAAAAACTTAAAAATTGAAGTCTATTTTCTGGGCAATTTTTTTGCAAAAAATGTGTTGTGAAAAGACTTGGGAAAACGTGTAGAATGAACACTGGTATTTATACAAAAATCAAGGCAACGGCGTCGCTCGAACGAGATAGGCATCTTGTTCGAACGAAGGACATGTGTCGTTCGAACGACTTCGCGCGAGATGTTGATCTTGCTTGAACGACAGTGCTAGCTCATTTGAACAAGCTCGTCGACTGAGGCACTCCGCTTATACACTTAGAAAAAATTCTTCTTTTGATAAAAATAATTCAGACTTGGAAAAAAAAAATTCTGAAAAATTTCCCAAATATATATGAAAAAATAAACAACTCCATTAAATCGTTTTACCATTATTACGTAGTGGAGTAGTGAGAAATAGTTGAGCAGCACGTTATATGTAGCATGATGCATGTGAGAAGATGATGGGTGTGATTTGACTGTAATTACTTTCCATTTGCCGTCGAGATTGAGATGAGGCAAAAATTATTGGATCTCACCCAGGAGGGGAAGACAGTTGGTGAGTGTGAGGAGGAGTTTACGAGGTTGACTAACCTTGTGCCAGGAGAGGTACCAACTGAGGAGAAAAGGATACAACTATTTACTGATGGTCTCACTTGGAGGATCCGACAACACCTGTTGGGTAATCTTTCCGTGAAGACCTATACCTACGTGTTAAATGCTTCTTTGTTACACTTTCCTGACCACCACTTCCATGTTAAAGGGAGTAAGTGAGGAGGAGAATCCATCCACCAGGGCAGGACCGGGGGTGACAATGCTAGCGGGACACCATCGGCTCAGAGTCAGCCTAGACAGGGTGAGTAGAGTTCCCACTAGGGGGACCCTACTAAGCGATTCTGAAGTGGCATGGTTCTATAAACTTAGTTAATTTCATTGAATACACTCTTTAAACAAGTATACATTAGGCAAAGTGTTGATACTTTCCAATTTTAAACATTTCTTACCAATTCCTAAGTGTGCAAGCAGGATTATCATCTAAGTGGGAAGAAGCACAAGCACAACCACAACACGCCGATGTATGAGGAAAACCCAAATGGGAAAAACCTCGGACGACCGGGCCTAGACAAATCCACTACAAATATGGTTTTACAATGAGACTCAAAAGACTTGCAGACTTGACTCACTCAGACTCGCTGATGCCATCTCCAATACCCCCATTTGTAGTATGCAAATATCCAATGCGTTTCACAACACTTCTCGAGTCTCGGTATCCATCGAAACCCAATTACCATCTCCAATCATCACTTGTGCAAAGCTCCAATGCACATATCAAAGATTAACAATTTGTAGGATGTGGATGGGGTTTTGGTTCTCAAACTATGATCAAAAGATCACATAAATGTTGGAGACAAAATGGTTAAAGTTGTCTTTTGTTTTGTCTTGTGTTCAAAAGTTAAAGTCTCAACTGATATTTTCGTCCACACAAGATAGATAAGGGAAAAGTAGTGGACCAAATAAGTTAAGGGAGAAACTACCGAAAAGAAATTTTTTTAAACTGGCAGCAGGTCGTTCGAACGAATATTCTGATGAAAAGTCAATAAAGAATGTGTAGAATCTCATTCGAACGACATATCAATGAAACTTCTAACAAAATTTCAGAGAGTTTGAGAAACTTGTCGTTAGCAAACTCGTTCGAATGGGTTCGTTCGAATGGGGTCGTTCAAACGACTTGGGAAGTTTTCTAACGAAATTTCATAACTTTACACTGACTGAAAAACTTCTTACAAAATTAATTTTAGTCACATTTAGTTTGTCTCCAACATATATATAAAAAGGAACCTAGTCAAATACCTTTGGGTAAAGAACATTTGGAATGAACTTGATGAAGGTTAATAGCCGGATGACCAAATTCTTCAAGGATGATATATGAAAGAACCACAATGACAAAAATATTTTATCCAACATAATTTAGCCAATAATACAAATGACTCGAATGGAAATTTGTCCTTACAAATCTCCCCCTTTGGCTATTCCGGGACAAAACATAAAATAAATAAAATAGAAACAAAATGGCTCTGAATTTTGTAAGACAATCGCCTAGCCGATTCCGAAACCCAGCCCTAAAACCCAAAATATAAGGACATACTCGACTGACTTAGAATTCTGCATTGTTGAAGGTGGCCTGTGAATTTACAATAGGAGTCCTACACACATGAACCAACAAAAACATAAAATGTAAGGGGACATATAGAGTGTAAGAGAAAAAAATATGCAAAACTATTTGGCTCCCCCTAAACATGTTCTCCCCCTTTTTGTCCAGAAAAGACAAGGGGAAATAACGAAAACCTGCAAGGTTAGTGAAAATTGCAAGGGTAGCCCATAAACAAGTAAATGAAAAATAGGAACAAGATTATAGACAGACAAACAAGTAACAACAATTAAGCATCCATCCATCTGACAAATATAAGTAAAACATGAACTAGGATTACTCATTAACGCTTTAAGAACAATATAAGTCAAGATAAATCTAACTGAAGCCAAATCCCAAAAAAATACAAGGAGCTAGTACAAGTGAGAATATAAAATGAAGAAAATATAAATCTCTCACTCTCACAAGTACAAAAGTGACATAAAACCATAGATAAAGTGACATCAAGGGGGAGGAGCATCATGTGGAGCATCATCTGGAGCAGACCTAGTGCCTGAAGAGCCCGCACCACAAAGCATCTTTAAACAACGTATCTCCTGAAGATGTTCCATGAGAACAAAATCACGCCTAACTTGGGCCTCATCTCTAAGTAACTGATCCTCCTCCCTACGAGCTTGAGCCTTCTTGGCTCATTGACGGTCACGCTGCGTGGTAAGCAATAGCCCCAGTAAAAGAGCCCTATCCTGTCGACGATCCTCTTGAAGCTCCTAAACCTGTGAACGGACCACTCTAATGTCCTCTAACTTAGTGGGTGGAATGGCGGGTGGGTGAGACCGTGAAAAAGAATGTCTAATAGGTGCGGGGGTGGTAGAAGAGACAGAGTGGGATGACACAGATTGGGAAGGAGTGTGGTGAGGAGTATCACGAGGAAGGTAACCGAGGGAGCGACCAACATAGGTGATATTATTGCGCTGAAATCGAGTGAGGGGAATATCCGAGGGAAGGAGAGGACAACTAGACTCAAGACAATGTTGAATAATAATAACAACAAAAGGTAAGGCGTCCCTAACCGGACCAAGTGGATTTGCCTTAACGGTTTTAATAACACCAAAGATGAAGCTAGGAAGATCAATACCAGCCTTGATGCTAATGGAAAACATGAGTTCCATATGCGCCTTAGAAATTTGAGTGGAATTTACACGGGGAAGAATGCAGGCACAGACAATCCAGTTAAGGATCATAAAATCTGGATTAAGATTTTTATGGTAGATTGTAACGCATACGGGAATATTCGTATAACACATGGTGGTCAAAATGAGCTATCCTGCAAGTAAAGAGTCAGGCAACTAAGGATAAGAGGGGTTGTTAAAATGAGGTAAAACTATGAGGCGGGCAATAGACTCAGGTGTGATTGTGAGTTCCCGACCACCGACAACGGAGAAAAGACCTCTTTCTAGTACTCGTATTCTAAAAAAATATTCTTTAATAAGATCAGGATAAAAAGTATTCGCAAGGTTAAAAGTGAATCCCAACCCAAGGTAGACAGCTATGCGCATACGATAGTGCTAGAGAGGGAGGGGAGGTTGAAAACCTTTTCATGGACAAAAGCACGAGTTGAAAACCCTTGAGTGTGGTATAAGGTGTGATTTTTAAGGGTTCGCCAATGTAGTCTAAGGTTGGGATAGGAAGCTTTAGCATAACGGTTCTCATCAGAGCAGGTGGAGCGCTCCTCTTCAGATAAAACGATGCGATGATTACATCAATTACGATGACAATGAATTGTCATATTTGGAAGAAAAGAAGAGAACGAAGGCTAGAACCTACAAGGATATGCCACCCAAACCACCAATCACCAACACCATCAAAATCGAACCAGCAAAATCCCAAACTCCATTAGCAACAACAAAATATATAGGAAATGGAGAGAAGACAAATTAAGTGTAATGTCATGAAATTTAAAAAAAAAATGATATTTGAAGAAATGGAGAAACTTTCATGATATTAACACATAATTGGGGTAAAAAAATGAATTTATAGAGTATATAGCCCAAAAGAGGTGGATAAAGTGTATATAAACTGGGAAGAAAAAAAGTTTGAATATTTATAAAGAACCCAACTCATATATGATCAACCTTAAAAAAATGGAACAAAAAAGATAAAATAAAAAGAGGTACTTGAAAGAGATGAGGAGGGAAGAAATCACGAAATGGTGTAATCTCGGAAATAGGGTGTAGCTATGTAGAAATGGTGGAATGGAGGTAGTGGGGAGAATAGGTAAAGTGGAAAGAGAGAGGGGATATCGTGGCTTGTAGAGGGATTGTGGTTGTGTAAGAGTGGAGAGAGAGATGGTAGGGGGGAAATAGGGAAAAATAGGCTTGTGTTATAACATGAGAGAGAGAGAGAAGGGATTAGAAGCTGAAACGGTGGGAAAAGAAAAACTGACTGAACCGCCACTTAAAAATGAAGGTCGTTCAAACGAAATGAAATCTTGTTCGAATGACATCGTTCGAACGAAAATTAAAGATTTATCCAACGAGATTTCAGAAGGAAATGGTGAAAAGTCATTGGAAGGGTCGTTCGAACGACATCGTTCAAATGAACAGTGAACAAAATTAGAACAAACATCGAACGAAAAAGCAGAAGATTTGGGGCCAAAACTCGTCAGAATACTCGTTCGAATGAGATTTTCTAACCAAAAAAATAGTGTTTTAAAAACTTCCAGAAATGAAAAAAAATTAAAATTTCGTAGTATAAGGCTTGAAAGTTTAGAAACCTAAAAAAACATTTTTCAAGATGTCCCAAGTAGTGTAGACATTTCCAAACCATGAGAGCAGGAATGTTGGGGTGTGCACAATGCGAGTAAGAGCATTATGAAGGCAATGCATAAGTGCAAAATGCCAAACAATATATTCACATAATATACACTCTCATACACCTTGTGACAATAAATGGAATGCGATGCAATACTATCCACAAAAACAAATGCATGGAAGATTGATGATTCTCATGCCAATAGCGTCACAAAAACCGAAGCAATATGGATTAATTGTGCAAAACCATTGATCTTCAACCTATGTCTCCCATCAATATGAAATAAGATCTTGAATTATTTTGATTTTGAAAGAGCAACAATACTATCAACAAAATGACAAATTAGCCTTGTTAATCTTTTTTATGCCACAATTTTTTTTATTATTGCAAATGGTGGCTAGTCACGTAAAAACATTTTTTTTCACAGCCTGTGTCCATTGCTCAGCACAAATAAATCAGATGAATATAATGATCATTTTCCAAATTCGAGCAATGAATTTACATGCACAAGGTCGATTGCTCAAAAAAGGGGTAACAAAATTGATAAGACAATACTGCACTTCACTTAGAAAATGTCAAGTGACATAGATAATAACGCAATTTCGTGAAGGGTGTGTGAAAATAAGGCAATATTATGAGGCAATCGTAGTGAAATATATCATAAACAAGCATCAATGCGCACAAGTGAGACCATGTCCGGATTATCATCTCATCGAAAGCCACGTGTACATGGAATGTGATAGAGATTCGAAAACATCATACACATTACTTATATGGACATAAGTTTTATGAAGGCCTTTCTACTACAAACAAAGAGGAAAATGTTTTTGAATTTTTACAAAATATATATACAAGGAATAATCTAGTTCATAGGTATAAAAATTTACATGAGCAATAACCTAAACTAGATGATCGACTCCAAACTCAAGCAATGGAGCAAACCCCAATGGAATTCCTACAATTTTCAAACCTAAGGGCATCTAGAGGTTTGTTAAAGAGATCGGCCAATTGATAATCGGTGCCTACAAAGCTCAAGGAAATGACTTTTTCTTTAACTAATTCTCGAATGAAGTGTTAACTAATCCTAATGTTCTTTGTTCTCGAATGTTGGACAGGATTTTGAGAAATGTGAATAGATCTAGTATTGTCACAATAAATAGTTATAGTGCCTTCTAGAATACCGTAATCCTACAACATTTGTTTCATCCAAATAAGTTGAGTGCAAAAACTCCCGATGGCTATATATTCGACCTCTGCCATGGATAAAGAAATGGAATTTTGTTTCTTGCTCATCAATGAGACAACTGCACTACCGAAGTAGAAAAATTGCCAGATGTACTTTCGCATCCATCAAGATATCCTGCCCAATTGACATCTGAATATGCCAATAGATAATCATTAGTGTCGAAGGAATACCAAGTCCCAAAATATAGGGCCCCACTAACATATTTGAAAATACATTTAATGGTAAGTAAATAAGTCTCTTTTAGGGTGACTTGATAGCGAGCACAATCTCCTACACTAAAGGAAATATCCGTACGACTAGCGGTTAGGTAAAGTAGATTACCTATCATACTCCTAAAGAGATTGTGCTTTACATCCTTTCCTTCGGTGTCCTTATTAAGTTTAACCGATGAACTCATTGGAGTACGTACATGCTTAGCGGATTCTAGTTTCAATTTCTTCACAATATTTTTAGCATACTTGAAGACCTAGGAAGAAGGTAAGCCGACCGACCATACTTTTCTCAAATTCATCATGCATTTATTTTGAGAAAATATGAGTATGTTTATCGCATGTAGATCCAACAACTATGCCATTGACATACACTTGGGAAAATAAGATCGTATTATCATCGTGATGAACAAATAAAGTCATATCTACTCCTCCTCTAAAAAATCCACGAGAAAGGAGATAAGAGGTTAGCCTCTCATACCAAGCACGTGGTGCTTGTTTCAAACCATATAACGCTTTCTTAAAAAAAAGACATGACTGGGATATTTAGGGTCTTCAAACCCTTTAAGTTGTTCAACATAGACTTCCTCCTGAACGATGTCATTTAAAAAAGTACTTTTGACATCCATTTGATACAATTTGAATTTAAGATGACATGCTATGGCTAGTAAAAGACGAACCGATTCTAACCTAGCAACCGGAGCAAAAGTCTCATCAAAGTCAACACCTTCTATTTACGGGTATCCTTGGGCAAAAAACCTAGCTTTTTTTTACGAACAACGAGACCATTTTCATCCATTTTATTTTTAAAAATCCATTTGGTACCAATGACGTTAGTATTAGGAGGCCTAGGAGTAATTTCCAAACATCATTTTTCATAAATTGAAACAAATCTTATTGCATGGCATTAATCCAATTATCATCTTTGAACGCTTCTTTAAAAATTTTAGGTTCAATTATAGAGGTATAACACAAATAAGTAACCTCATTTGCTAGTTGCGCCCTAGTCTTGACACCTAATTTAGGATTTCCTATAATTTTGGAGGGGTCATGACTTTTACGAATTCATGAAGAGGGATCCTTTATTTCAATTGTGGGGTCCACCGAGTCATTGAGAAAATCGATGTTTTTAACATCGGGGAGGGGGGGGGGGGGGGGAGGGCATTACACTCATAAGGAGAATCTTTATGATCATCAACACATGTAGCAGGAACATCATCTTTTATGACTACATTTATTGATTCCATAACTTTAAAACTTACTAAGTTGTAAACTCTAAAATATAAAAGCTCTTCTATTTTGAGAATATCTTAGGAATATACCTTCATCACTCCTTGAGCCAAATTTACCTAGAATCTCTATATCTCTAAGGATGAAACAAGGACTTCTAAAGACTTTAAAATATTCTAGATTTGGTTTCTTTTCGGTCCACAATTCATATGGAGTTTTATTAGTGTTAGGACACAAGTAAACCCTATTCATGATGTGACAATCGGAGCTAACCGCTTCTACCCAAAACCTAGGAGGCACTTTTTTACCAAGGAGCATTGATCTTACCATTTATTGGTTCGTTCGATTCTTTCTCTCAACTATACCATTTTGTTGTGGAGTTCGAACGACTGAGAATTCATGTTTAATACCAACTTCATCGCAAAAGGCATTCACACTAGATTCTTTAAATTCTGTTCCATTATCACTTCTAAAGATATTTATGATGACGCCATGTTGATTTTGAAGGACTCGATATTTAACCATTACAAATTCAACTGTATCGGACTTTTCTCTTAAAAATCCTACTTTATAGTATCTAGAAAAGTCATATATCATCACTAAGATATATCTCTTTCCTCTTATACTCTTGGTACGAGTGGGACCCATAAGGTACATATGAATCAATTCTATGACACTAGAGGTTATTATAGAGTTAAACTTCCTATGAAGGCTCTTAATTTACTTTCCTAATTGACAAGGTCCGCAAATTAAGGAGGTAGGTTTTCCTAAGGATGGTAAGTCATGGACTAGGTCTTTCCTAACTAGGAAATCAAGATCTCTAAAGTTTACATGACCTAACCGTTGATGCAAAAGATCGACAGACGAGACCTTGGCACTATTGAAAACTAAAGAGTATTTTGGAATAATTCCATAACAATTATCACTAGTCCTAACACCTTGTAAAACATACTTACTCGATTTATTATAAACGGTGCACTCTGATTAGCTAAACTTAACATCAAGGTTGTCATCACATAATTGGCTAATGCTTATCAAATTAGATTTGAGTCCATTAACATAAAGAACCTCTTCTATTTTTGGAAAACCAGAAACCTCTATTGTGCCTCTTCCCTTGATTCGAGCCTTACTTCCCTCGCCAAAGGTGACTTTACCATCTTTATAGTTTTCAAGTGTAGTAAAAAGAGATTTGTCATATGTCTTGAACAACCACTATCAATATACCTTTGAGAGTTATTTTGAGCCTTAAGTGCAATATGAATAGCAAACCCTTTATTGGTCCCATCTTTCTTAACCCATGCTTAAGTTGTATTCTTCCCTTTGTTGACTCTAGTAATTTGGTTGGAATTATTTCCTTGGACTTTAGAGAACCTTAGAAACTCTTCCATTACACCTTTGGATGTATTAACTAGATACTCAACTTGGCTCTTAAGGCTAGCTAAGGAGCTACAGTGTTGCTTAGAAGTTGTGAAATAAGAGTTCTTCCCAAGCTTGTAACAAAAATCTCTAAGGTGATCCCGTTTGTGACAACGAGTTCACACATAGGGTTGTTTTGGAGTCACTTTTGGAGTTTGATTAGGTGGACTTATTTTAGGTAGATAAATTTTAAGTGGGTTTATTTTGGTAACAAACTTAACTATAGGTACAGATTTTGCTTTGGATGACTCTCCTTCTTCACATCCTATACCCTTTCTCTCTTGGTAACATTTTTCCTTATACCCTAAAACAGGACCTAGAAATAATTTACCCATTCTTACTGAACTATTTTCAAGTGTGACTTTAACTTCCCTAGAGGACTCAAGATCTTTCTCAAGATTGATAATTTTTTCTTCAACACTTTTTATAATCTCCAAGGATTCACGAAGATTATTGCTAACACGAGCTAAAGACTCTGGAAAATCACATTTTTCTTTACTCGCCCAAATAAGCTTCTCAAAAAGAGAACTTTTTATAGCCTCTATTTGACTAACTAAAAACTCCTTCTCCTTCGAGATTTTCAACTCCTTTTCTAAAGTTAAAACTTTAAAAGTTAATCTTTTATCTACCTTTTGAATACGAAGAGACTCAGTGTATAGTTCAGAATAAGCGGATTGCAATTCACTCTCATCTGCTTCACTCTCACTTCCTGCTGCGTGAGTGGAAGAAACCTTAAGATCATGCTTGTAATTGTCAACATTAGGATGTGACTCACTTAAATTACTAGCATGACTTTCCATAAAGGCAGTGAACTTGTTTCTAGAAGGAACGGAATCATTAGACTCAATTTCACTATCGCTAAGAGTAGTATTATAAACGGCTTTTTATTTACCTTGTCTCTTAAGCTTAGTAGGAGACTTATATACTCTATGACCTTGTCCCTCACACTCAAAGCATCTCTCAGAATCATCATTTTTGAAGTTATCTCTTTTAAAGTTGTCATTTTTAAACTTCTGTTGTTCCTGATTATTAAAACTCCTACTAGCCTTGTTTTTGTTTTTCTCAAATTTAGGTTTTTCAAATTGGAATTTTGCTTTTTAAATTTGAGAAACTTTTTAAATTTTTTAGCAAATAAGGCTATACCATTAAGGTCTATGTCGTACTTTTTGAATTCACACAATTCTTCTTTCTTAGCTTTTAAGGCTACTCCCTTATCTTTTGTTTTAATATCTTTAGGAAACATGTCTAATTCATATGTTTGGAGATCACCTACAAGATCTTCAAGTTTTAATGAATTAAACTTTCCTAAAGAATTAAGAACCGTGACTTTTGGGATGAAATTCTTAGGAAGAGATCTAATAATCTTCTTTACTACACAATTTTAAGGAATTTTATCTCCTAAGATGAAACATGAATTAACAACATCGAAAATGCGGGCATATAATTCATCAAATGTGTCACTTTCTTTCATAATGATGGTTTCAAATTGAGTGGTTAAGTTTTGAAGTTTAGATTCTTTAACCGCACTCATTCCCTCGTGAGTAACTTGTAGAATGTTCCAAGCATCCTTATAAGTTTCACAAGTCATGATACGACAAAACTCCTCGGGAGTCACAACACAAAATAATGCATTTAAACCTTTAAATTTAAAGTTACACAATTTCAATTCATCCTCAATCTAATTTTCTACAAGTTTAAAAATAGTTTCATCATCAACAATCATAGTACGAGGGGACCATCCTCTTTCAATAGCAACCCAGACACGTTCATTAATTGATTTTAGGGCAGATTTCATACGTGCTTTAAAATAGGTGGAATTAGTTCCATCAAACATAGGTGGTTTATTCGACGAAAAACTTTCCATATAACCTCCAGGATTCATCTAAATAACTTATAGAGACTAGCTTTGATACCACTTTGAAGTAGCATAGTTATATGAACTTAGTTAATTTCATTGAATGCACTCTTTAAACAAGTATACATTAGGCCAAGTGTTGATACTTTCCAATTTTAAATATTTCTTACTAATTCCTAAGTGTGCATGAAGGATTATCATCTAAGTAAGAAGAAATCACAACCACAACACGCCGATGCATGAGGAAAACCCAAATGGAAAAATCTCGGACGGTTGGGCCTAGACAAATCCGCTACAAATATGGTTTTATAAAGAGACTCAAAAGACTTTCAAACTTGACTCACTCAAGCTCGCTGATGCAGTCCACAATACCTCTATTTGTAGTACACGAAGATCCAATGCATTGCACAACACTTCTCGTGACTCGGTATCCACCAAAACCCAATTACCGTCTCCAATTAGCACTTCTGCGAAGCTCCAATTCACATAGCAATGATGAACAATTTGTAGGATTTGGATGTGGTTTTTGGTTCTCAAATTTTGATCTAAAGATCACATAAATGTTGGAGACAAAATGGTTAAAGTTGTCTTTTGTTTTCTTTTTTGTTCAAAAGTTAAAGTCTTAACTCCTATTTTCGTCCACATAATATAGATAAGGGAAAAGTAGTGGACCAAAGCAGTTAAGGGAGAAACTGCCAAAAATAAAAAAAATTAAACTAGCAGTAGGTCGTTTGAACGACAATGTTCGAACGTATATTTTAACAAAAAAGTGAGTAAAGAATGTTTAGAATCTATCGTTCGAACGACTTCGTTCGAATGACATATCAACGAAACTTCTATCAAAATTTCAGAGAGTTTGAGTAAATTGTCATTAGCAAAATCGTTCAATAGGTTCTTACAAGCTCGTTTTAACGACCTAGGAAGTTTTCTAACAAAATTACAGAACTTTACACTAACTAAAAAAACTTCTTACAAAATTAATTTTAGTCACATTTAGTTTGTATCCAACATATATATAACAGAGAACCTAGTCAAATACCTCTGGGTAAAGAATATTTGGAATGAATTTGATGTAGGTGAATAGTCGGATGCCCAAATTATTCAAGGATGATATATGAACGAACCACAATGACAAAAATGTTTTGTCCAACGGAATTTAGCTAATACTACAAATGACTCGATTAGAAAATTTTCCTTACATATTTAGATATGGTGATTATAGGAAAGGACACTGAGCCTTTAGGCAAGGCCATCAGGGCTAACAGGGACAACAATGGGTACAACAGGGCCAATGGAGGGGTGGTAATGGCCGTAGGGCTGAGGACAAAGGAAACTTTGTGGATAAGTTCTTTACTTGTGGAAAGATTATCTAGAAACATCAGGATTGCCTAAGAGGGGCAGGGCCCCACAATAGCAATAGGGTGCTTGCCAGGAGCCCCAGAGGCCTATCTTCTCAGCCTCCCTTCCAGTATGAGTACAAATGCCAACATTGCCCGCTATTCTAGCCATTCTAGTAGCCCCACCTCAGCAGGGGAAGTTGCAGTATGAGCATGTGTATACGTCCACCAGGCCGCAGTCTTACAGACACCACCCACAGTAGATGGTACATTTCTTATTCATGGAATTTATGGGCACATTTTATTTTATAGTAGGACTTCACACTCATTCGTAGCCCCTAGGTTTGCACTAACAATTGGGTAACTAGATACAACAAATAGTGTATTATTACATGTGTAGACTCGCTATTGGGTAATGGGACGCTGATTTTATTTATCTGTTGGGGTGTGAGTATTGAGATTGGGAGCCTTATTTTGCCTACTGATATTCCTGTATTAGACATGTCAGAGTATGATGCCAATTATTGGCATGGATTGGCTAGTCGCGTATCGGGCCATGATTGATGGCTATAATAGGAGCATTGTGTTTGTTATATCGGGCCATGAGATGTTTTTGATATCGATGATTCGTTCGGTGGGAGGCTTGAACACTTATTTAAACTACATAGAAGAGGATACCTCTAAGGAGGTGGTGATTCCCCTAGATTTAATTTCAATAGTTTACAAGTTTGCTTATGTGTTTAAGGAGATACCAGGATTACCACCTACTAGAGAGATTGAGTTTGTGATAGACTTAGTGTCGGTCACTCAGCCTATAGCTCATTCACCTTATCGTATGTCTCCTGCGGAGATGAAGGATATAAGGGATCAGATCAAGAAACTTTTGGGGCAGGGCTTCATCCATAGGAGTACCTCGCCTTAGGGTGTCCCAGTGCTGTTTGTAAAGAAGAGAAATGGGTCGTTGCGATTGTGTGTTGATTATCGAGATTTAAATAAAGTCACGATACCGAATAAATACATGTTGCCCAGAATTGATGAATTGTTTGATTAGTTGAGAGGAGTTGTTGTGACACCCCGCCTAATAAAATATCGGGTGATAAGTCCTATACCAAATTAAAACATGAATCCCAGTTGGTTCATCCTTAGCATCATTGTCGAAAACTTTTTAAAACTTACTAACCACCTAGTATTCCAAAAGCTGGTGCCAAATTTTGAACTTTTGAATTAACAAAACACTACATGAGGAAATAATTGTAAACCATTCACACAACTGAATAAAACTCAACTGAATAATTAATTACTCAACTTGCCGAATAAATTATCTGCCGCTAAAGTGAAATAATCCAATACAAATATTTAACACCGGAATAAAAACAAATCTGAAAACTGTACTGAAAAGATTGGGCGACAAGCCCTAAATAAAACTGAAACCGATACATGATTCCTACTCTAGGAATAAATGAATGATGCGTCTAATTCAAACTCCTGCTAGCATCCACATATGCCGCAATTCCGTGACCCTGGAATAGAATATCAATCCTGGCGTCCCTGTGGCTGGACACCTAAAAGGTTTTGAAAATAGTTTTATAGGAAGGGTTAGAACCCAAAACATTTTGAAAATATTTAGCAAGTGAATTAACTGCAGTAATTTAAAATGCATGAATGCGCTTCATATTTAAGTTAGTGTTGCACTCCCTTGTGGACATTCCCACCCCTCCGCTATTGTGCACACCTAACGGTTACCTTGACCCTCACCTAGTTGTACTACCCTGTCCAACTAGTCCTGGTATAACCTCCCCCTGCCATACTACTCTAACCCGATATAATGATTCTTGAATTATAATTTATCTCACAATTAACTTAATTAATTCCTTCTTAAATGGTAGCATATAACCGTGTCACAAGTTATATAAAGTAAATACATCACACGCTGTATTATTACCCGCATATAATATTGAATACCATTATATACGTACCTCTACTAAAACATCCACATATATAACATACGTATATCCATCCCTCCGAGTATACCCTCGCCGGATGATTCCTTCGAAAGTGCTATCTCACTAGGTGTGCTCACATAACCTAGTTACCCAAGTTGGAATCACTCACCAACCTGGCCCAAAACATAAACGACATGGAGGCGGTCATATTCCTTCCCTGAAAGTGAGATAATACTCTCACCCATATATCGGACGCTATGACCTTGGGATATACTCACCCTACTCCTCAAGCTAGGGGATTCACCCACATCGCGCAACCTCCCTTGATAGCACTAGAGTATATAAATTAAGTAAATATCTAATCATTGATATTTAATAACACACACAATATATACACACATCTATATATATATACTATCACTACACCATATATATATATAGTATAAACCCCGACTTTACCATGTACTCAAAAACCCGTAACACTAGCCTGTAATTTCTCGAGTCTCTGGCCCGACTCTAAATAATAATACTCTACACAATAATTTATATGAAATTTTCCCGAGTCCATGATTCGACTCTTATTTAATTAATTTACACATTAATTAATTTAACACATATCCGAGTCTGTAGTCCGACCCTCATTTAATTAATCTACACATTAATTAATTAACACAAATCCGAGTCAATGGTCCGACTCTAATATAATTAATTCACACCTCAATTCATATACTATTTTCCCCGAGTCTATGGTCCGGCTTTAATTAAATTAATTAACACACCTATTAATTTAATACCTTCCCGAGTTTATCGTCCGACTCTAATTAAATTAATTAACACACCTATTAATTTAATACCGATCCGAGTCTGTGGTCCGACTCCTAGTTAATTAATTTACACATTAATTAATTTATACCAATCCGAGTCTGTGGTCCTACTCTCATTAATTAATTTATACATTAATTAATTTATACCAATCTGAGTCTGTGATACGACTCTCATTTAATTAATTTACACATTAATTAATCCCTACCTTTCCCGAGTCTACAATCCGACTCTAAATTGATTAATTACAACATCAATTAATTTAATACCTTTCCAAGTCTACCTTCCAACTCTACTTTCATTAATTAACACATCCATTAATTTAATAACTTGGTGTCACCCAACCATTATCCCCGGACTCTCTCATTTGGCCCATAACTTAATATTTCCCGAGTCTATGTTCCGACTCCAAATTAACTTACTCTCTTGATAATTAATTTAATACTTTGGTGTCACTTAACCCTCATGCCCGGACTCGCTCACTTGGTCCATTTTCACATCTCATAATTTCATTCCCACATTTTCGCCCACAATGTGTCACACTTTCATCTCCATAAATTCCCCAATTATATTTACCTATAATTTCTAACATACCTGGACTCGCCCACTTGGTCCATAGTTAAATTAAATATGTTTCACCCAAAATTTTCACTTTATGTCCCAACTCTTAACTTAAATTGCACATTCCCAATAGTTATCTTTTGAGCCCTTAGCTATTTACTTCTCTATAATTTTTCACCAATTAAAATTATAGCCAAGATAAAAAGAAAAGAAGGCAAAGCATCAACTGCCCAACCTGCCAAGTTTTTCCCATCGTCGATCGATCGATCCTTTCGTGGTAGTTCTTCTTCCCCACTGAATTCCACCATTAACGAAAATTAAATGTTTGTAAACCTTAATTTCAACCTCTAATCAAGTCATCCCACCACATAAGAATATTGGACTTTGATCTTATACATCACATACACTTTCTAGCATATGAATTTCTCAAATTATCTCACAATTCCCGAAATGGGTTTTTCCATAAATCTCCATTAACTTTGTTCTACAATTTCAACTTCTAGATTCAAATTCCACCATTTTATATTTCGGTTTCTCATTTTAATCAGATATCTATACTCAGAGATATACAACACAACCAATTCTTACTTTGAATCTCATTCAATAGTTCCATGAACAAAAACCCCATTTTGTACCCATTTATCCCCAAAACAGATTTTGATTTACACATCACTATGATATGAATTGATTATCATCAATTTAGAAATCACAACAGTTAACCACTTGCCTGGATTGTTCATAGGGTCTGATTCCGTTGGTGTAGAGATTGGTTGATGAAGAACGCCTCAAATTAATCCCTTAATTTGGCTCCAAAAGACTCACAATTGCTCTTGGTTTGCTTTCCCCCAATTTTCCTCTCAAGCCCTAGGCTTAGAATTTTTGTTTACTGTCGTTTAACACTTCCCAAATTAGGTTAAAACACTTCATCCCGTTTTTGGCCATATGGGCCTAATTAAAATGGCCCGAATCATACCGTGTGGGTCCGACTATGCCCAAAAATACCCCGAGACCCAATTACTATCCACGGGTACTCTTTTCTGACTATCTCGACCCATTCGGACGCAATCAAGCACTCGAAATTTCCATCCGAAATACTTTTTAACATTTCCAAATTTCGACCTCAAAATGCGACACACATTAATTCGAACAATTAAACTTAAAGTCGCCAATTATAATTAATTCGGCTCATTCAAATAAATTCTCCAACTCATAAATTTAAGTTTCTCCAATTTAAATATTTTTATAACTCCCAAAAAATAATTAAATATTAAATCCTCAAAATTACGGGGTGTTATAGCTGTGTACTTATCTAAGATAGATTTGAGGTCGGGGTAACATTAGTTGCATATTCGGGAGCAGGATGTGTCCAAGACTGCCTTTCTAATGAGATATGGATCCTGTGAGCTTTTGATTATGCCATTCGGGCTAACCAATGCTCCAGCTGTGTACATGGACTTGATGAATAGGGTATTCAGGGAGTTCTCATATCAGTTTGTCATAGTCTTCATAGATGACATCCTGATTTATTCCCAGAGTGAGGAGGATCATGTCGAGTATCTAAGATGGGTTTTGCAGTCACTGTGTGAGCATCAGTTGTATGCTAAATATGAGAAATGTGGATTTTAGCGATGAGAAGTTTAATATTTGGGGCACATTGTATTTGACAGGGGGAATTCGATGGACCCAAGTAAGGTGTCAGCGGTAGATTTGGAAAGTTTTGACCCGATAACCCGTTTATGGTAATACCCCGAAATGAGCCGAACATGACCCGATTATCATGTATAGATTTAAGAGTACCCAAAACTTATACTAGAATAAAATCAACGCGACCCGAAAATGACACGACTAACCCGAATTGTCACCCCTAGCGGTGAGGGCGTGGGGATAGCCCATGACACTGACGGAGGTATGTAGTTTCTTAGGTTTGGCGGGATATTACAGGCAGTTTATTCAAGGATTTTTTAAAATTTCGGGTCCATTGAATAATTTGACTCACCAAGGTGTACCGTATGTTTGAGATGATGCTTGTCAGTTAGTTTGGATGAGATGAAGGATAAGTAGACCTCAGCACCAGTTCTCTCACTACCCATGCCAGGAGTGGAGTACTTAGTTCACACCGATGTGTCCTGACAGGGACTTTGGGGAGTGCTTTAGAAGGAGTATCAGGCTGTAGCTTTCGCTTCAAGCAAGCGTAAGCCTCACGAGAGGAATTACCCCACCCACGACTTGGAGTTAGTATGAGTCATGTTTTCCCTTCGGATTTTGAGAGACTATCTTTTGGGGGAGAAAATTTTCCTGTTCATCGACCACAAGTCATTGGAGTACTTGTTCACATATAGAGAGTTGAACACGCATTAGAGCAGGTGGCTAGAATTTGTGAAAGACTATTAATTTGATATCCAGTATCACCCGAGGAAAGATAACGTGGTGGCAGATGCATTGAGCCCTAGGCTAGTGGTCGAGGTGTGTAATGCGAAATGGAAGGAGCTAGGACATCATGATGCAGTTGCTAGATCATTTATGTCAATAATGATTGTTGCACCCCATATTGTCACGAGGGTGGTACAGGCCCAGCAACGGATCCATTTTATCAGGAGAGGATTCGATAGATTTTAACTAGAGGAGCAGAGTCTTACTCAGTGAGTTTGAGGGAGGCTTACCCTTCAATGGGAGACTGATTGTTCTTGAAGAAGAGGATTTGCGACACGTGGTAATGACAGAGTCGCATGGATCTCGGTTCGTGGTACACCCCGACGGGGATAAGATGTATCATGATATGATGCGACAATATTGGTGGAGTGGGATGAAGAGAGACATTATTGAGTTCATCTCGAAGTGTTTCACCTTTCAGCTGGTAAAGCCGGACCATAAAAAACCGATAAGGTTTCTTCAGTCGTTAGACATTCCTATATGGAAATGGGAGAGCATTTCCATTGATTTTATTATCGGGTTTCCTACTTCTTAGAGGGGTCATGATCCTATATGGGTGATTATATATCGGTTAACCAAGGTAGATCACTTTCTTCCAGTCCGGACGACGACCCAGCACGCCGAGTTATTCATTACTAAGATAGTGAGATTACATGGGCGTCCCTTGACATTATTTCAGACAAAGACAATAATTTTGTGTCTCGCTTCTGGGAGAGCTTCCAGGAGGCTAGGGGCATGGAGTTGTGATTGATTACGACCTATCACCCACAGACGGATGGGCAAATTGAGTTAACAAATCAAATGCTATAGGATATGTTCAAATGTGTGTCCTTTATTTTAGGGGAGGTTGGGAGTAGTACCTTCCACTAGTGGAGTTTGTGTAGAATAACTCCTGTAAGTTTAATATTTTCATGGATCCATTTAAGGCATTGTATGGTAGGCCTTATCGTTGTCCTACTTGTTGTCTAAAGGTGGGGACAATAAGCTACGCGGCCCAGAATTGATTCAGGACACATCGGCTAGGATTGAGATGATTTAGAGTCCCATATGGCTAGCCCAAGACAGACGGAAAAGCTACGCCAATGCTAAGTGTTATTTTGGTATTTTAGTGTGGGGGACTAGGTGCTACTACGAGTCTCCCCTATAAAGGGTATCATGAGATTTGGGAAGAAAGGAAAGTTGATGCTAAGGTACGTGGGGCCATTTCCTATCATCGAGAGGATTGGACCAGTGGCATATAGACTCGGGTTGCCAGAGCACTAGCACCGTATTCATAATGTGCTCCAAATTTCTTCACTGAGGCGGTATCTTTGGGATAAGTTGGCTCACACTCATATTGAGTTAGAGGAGATTGACTTATTGCCTGATAGTTCATATGAGGAGAGATCGGTGTCTATCTTAGACTGTAGCAAGAGGAAATTGAGGTCGGAGGTAGTTTCATTTGTGTGTGTCCAGTGGGAGCATCATAATGTCGAGGAGTTTACTTGGGAGTGCGAGGACGGGATGCGCAAAAAATATCTAGAGTTATTCATACCAGGTATTCCTTTTTCCAAATTTCGGGATGAAATTCCGTTATAAGGGGAGAAGTATATAACACCTCGTATTTTTATTGATTTTAAATATAGGATTAATTAAATTAAATAAAGGAAATTAATTGGAAGTTAATCCGGATGAAAATAAATATTAATTAGCGAGACAAGGCTTAGTATTTATTGATGCGAATTATATTGAGTATTAATTAGTGACTAAAGTAATATGAGATCATGAATATATTAAAACTGTCGCAAGTGAAAAATATGATAGTTATAGTATTTAAGACAGAACGCGGGTGTCAGTTGTGTCGGACTCAATTTAATGAAATAACAATGTAATTTATTTTTAAGTCATTAAAGTGGTCTTTTCGAGTGCGTCAATGTGTCCGGAAGGGTCTAGATAGTCAGAAAAGTCTACCCGCAACACTTTTAGGCCAAACCAGCACCTCGGAGGGGTATTTTTGGGGACATGTAACCTACAAAATTTAGAGGTTTATATCGTATAGGAATAAGAGTCTTAGAGAGTTACAATTCATATAGCTGTAGAGAGTCCATAGGAGGGATAAGAGAGGAGGTTCCAAAGGCTAGAACCACCAATTCCTACTCCAATTGCACCACCAATACCACCAGCACGTAGATCGGGGGAAGATGAACACCACCATTCCCATCATCTCCAACGGATCAGACCTATGGTAAAAGGTATGTGTTTAAACCTGCTAATTTATAAGCATATAATGTATCCATGTTAGAATAGGATGATTATTCCCATGAATTTGTTGAGAATTGAATCAATCTTTGAAGGTTAAACTATATTCTTGAGTTATAATCATGTTAAATTAAAATACTTGAGTTGTGTAGGACAAAATTGATGAATTAGGATTATCCAAATGTGAAGAAATCTAGGTTATATAATGATTCTTCAATAAAAGTGACGAGCTAGGTTTTTTGAGAATTTAATTGGAAGTAATTTGATTAATTAATGATTCTTGATGATTTCATGATTCTTGTATGTTAGAAATCATTCATATATGATGGTATAACATTAGTATAATTGTATGGGAATGATTAATGAAGGTTTTGGTTTTCAAAATTGGTGAAACCCATAGTTTCTTAACAAAGAGGACAATACCTATAGGAGAGAATTGATTCGGCTACCCAGATTTTGGCCACTTTTCTCTTTTTGTTTAGAATCTTTGGGAAATGTTAGGCATTCATTTGTTGGATTAATATTTAAATATAATGGGGACTATATTGATGTACATGTAGGACTAGGTTGGGTTTTTGGCTTGGTCATAAGAGAGGGATTCAAGGGCTAAGTTTAATTAGACTCAATTGAAAGAAAAACCTAATTTGAGGGATAATTCGAGTCACGGGAATTTGAGGAAAATGATGACTTAAACCAGTAGGATATGAGTGAGTTACCTACTGATCTATGTTAGAGAATATAGAATACACTTGGAATGGTAATAGATATTCATGAACGTACAATAAGAAGTAAAATTGTGATTTACTAATACATGGGATATTCGGGATATGAATATACTACCTATGGGACTTATGATATAAGACGTGAGTAGGCTTATAAGGATGATACAAATGTATGGGTTGTGTGTATACATATTGTATGATTTTTATGTGTATGACATACCTATGTTGCTTGCTATTACGGGAGGTTTCCTCTTCGAGATAGTCATGTCCTGGTGAGCCATTGGGGGATTTTTGACTTGTACCTCAGAGTATAGAACCTAGAAAAGTCCTATCTGTGAGAACGGTAAGTCGGCTATCAAATGGGTGCGTAGATATGTGCGTAGCCCATAGGCTTGGATCTATATTCACCTCTATTTTCCATGATTTGTATTTATTCATCCAGAGAGATACCGAGCCATTAGTCCTTTATTTAGTACGTGATGTACCAGGACTTAATAGCAGAGTATGCATGCACCGCAGTTCAGCCTAGGGGTGCTATGTTAGTGTGTGAGTATATATATATATATATATATATATATATATATAGATAGATAGAGAGAGAGAGAGAAAGGGAAAGGATCAAGTGAGGTCCCAATTTGAGGACCCTGAATGAGGTCCATTTCTTTAAAATAGTAAAAAAAAAAAATTGGGCTGATTTTTTTTTGTTTGTTAAACATTTAAGTAGGACCATAAAAAAAAGGGCCTCTGTGGATTTAGTCCTACTCTTAGAGAATTATTAAGCTTCGATCCTAAGTCATTCAATTTTAGTGGTAGGTCCTCATCCTCTATTTGTTATAAAAGACCGTGGGACATTTTGACAGTTATTTTGATCATAATGTCTTTGAGGGAGCTAACATGACTCCCACGTTCAAAAGTAAAGAAACAGTTTATTGACAAAACATTTACCAAACAACTTAATCGTAGGACTTCTAACTTAAGGAAAAAAAGGATAGGATCGGTTCCATCCTAAACATGGGGGCATAAGACTTATTCCAAAATAACTAAAAAAAGTAATCAGCTCAAAATGATTTTTTTTGTTGTTTTTAAAAAATAGGTCAAACTATGTCAGTTTTTAAGCTGTTAAAAACTGACAAGGATTGGCCGATTTTTTTAAAATAATAAAAAAAATTATTTTGAGCTAATTATTTTTTTATGGTCCTTCTGAAATGTTTAAAAACCATAGAAAAAGATCATCTCCAAAATATTTTTTTTACTATTTAAAAAAAATGGACCTCATTCAGGGTTCTTAAACTAGGGGACCTCTCTCTCTCTCTCTCTCTCTCTCTCTCTCTCTCTGTATATATATACTTGTGATGAAATTCTACTGCATGTACTTTGTAGATGAGTAAGATTGTGATATATAAATTCATTTAATAATGTGGGAACTTGACTGAAAGTGAGAAATTCATAAGTGCCAAATAGACATAAAAAAATTTAACATTTATTGTATGGGAAATACGGGTGGGCTTTATGAGTTATTAGTTTAGAAGCTTAATGTACTCGAACTCGTTAGGCGGGATAATATAATCTAGAATGGCTTAGAAGTACATTAGGCGTGCACATTAGTTAAGAGGTGAGAATCTCAAGTGAGATTTCGTAAAGCTAACATGTATATAGTATCTTCTTCTAAGCATTTTAAATACTTGCTAAACATTTTTAAACTAGTTTTACTTGGGCTCTCACCCGTTTTTCTCTAAATATATTTTCTTTGTGTAAATCATTTTTGGTGTCCAGCCACAGGGACTCCAAGCTTAGGATCTCAGATTAGTTGACTTCCTGCAGCTGTTTTAGAAGTTGCAGGTCCTCAATATTAGATGTCTCCACTCCTATCCATTTAGTTTATTGATGCAACTATATTAGTCGGGCATGTTGCCCATATTCTTTAAGCACTTGTTTTCTAGAGATAGTGTATTTCCTTTATTATTCAGTTGAGGATTTAGTTTTTATGGATTATTGTATTAGAGTTTCAGATTGGGGTGTTTATTACTGTCATATTTTATTTGATTCAGTACTTCCTTATTTGTGGTGCTGACTAATTTTGTATGGTGAATGTGATATTTAATTGTTTAAATTTTTTAAGGCATTGCATGTTAATAATAAAGATAAAATTTGACACCAGATTTTCAAATACTAAGTGGTTAGTAAATATTAAAAGAAATTTTGACAGTGATGCTGAGAATGAACCAATCTAGATATCCTATTTTTAATTTAATAAAGGCCTAATCACCCGGTATTTAATTAATCAGGGTGTCACATAATTGAGAGATTTATTGATACTCAAATGCTTTGAAACTATAATTTAAAACACATCTTTATATATAACTAATACATGTATTTCTCATGTTACTCTATGTTTCATTTCTTCTAATAAGACCTCCCATTGTTTCAATGTATCAGGTGATTCTTGAGGCGTTCATCATTGCCTATAGGTACTTATTCAATATAACTGGAAGGAAAGGGATCAAAAAAATTGTTGAGTAGATTTTAACTAGTTATATAACAAGCATATAGAGAGATAAATTTGAGTGTGCATAGATTTAACTATTTGCCGAATGAAGAAGAAACATTAATTCTCATAAAGAAGATCAAGAATTTTTAAACTGATAACCCCACACTTACCAATTCACTAAGGGTAAGAAATAATTAGTCATGATCAGTATAACCAAATAATAATGTCTACCCAAAACCTTTGTGGAATAAGTAAAAAGTTAGGCAAACTAACTAGAGTGTCACTCATACGTATGTAGCGATAAGACTAGGCTCTCAAACATCTGAGACCTTAGGCCAAGTAGAAAACTTTTGTGGGATAACACGACTCTCTACCCCCAAGTTAATACTGATGCTTATAACAAAGATAATTAGCACATAGGTGCATGGTTGAACTAATTCAATCATTGTAATAACCTCGTGAATTCAGTTGTAATACCCCGTATTTTTAATGACTTTTAAAATGGGATTAATTAGAATTAATTGTGGGATAATTAAAAATTAATTCGGATTTAAATATTACTCGACAACAAAGTAATATGTGATTTATGTTGAATATTACTTGTGATTAAAATTAATATAAATAATTTTGACTTTACATATGATTATGATTTTATTAAATTGTTGCTGGTGATGAATACGACATTTATGATAATTAAGTCGGGACGCGCGTGTAAGTCATGTCGGGACTATAATTAAATGGAATGAAAAGTAAATTATTTTCATGTCATCCTAATGGTCGTTTTGACTGCGTCAAAGTGTCATGAAGGGTTCAAATAGTCAAAAAAGTCTACCTGGGGGATTACTTTGGGTCTCGGGGCAATTTGGAACAAAACAAATACCCCGGAGGGGTATTTTAGTCATTTAAAAAAAAGGTGAATAGTACCCAAAAAAATTGAGTATTATTATATAAGTCTAGAGGTGGTAGAATTCATATTCATTCACCAAAAAAAATTAGAGGAAAAGACTTAGGGGAGAGTAAGAGACTTCTCTGGGAAAGGAAGAGGCATCTCTAGGAGACCAAAGCCAAGAGTCATCCTACACCACCACTGTCGGAAGTTGGCCAAAAAATGATGAAATACCAGTAGATTTATCTTCCATAATGGTTCAGACCTACGAATTAGAGGCAAGTGATTAACTATTGCAAATTTTAGCATGTATATTGTCTATGTTAGGCTGTTTAGAAAATTCTGAAAAGTTGTGTGAATTAAGATGATTTTTTATGAATCCTTGAAATGAGAATTATGTAGGATTGATCTCTTTATGAGTTTAGAATCAACTCCATGAAATACGTGAATTATTTGGTTAAGAAATCTTGGATTTACATGATTAATTGATGCTAAAGACAAAAATTAGAATTCTTGAGATTTAATATGGAATCTGGGTAAATTTATACATGTTGATGATGTATAATTGATTTGGATACGATATAACTTACCCGTATATGTTAGTATATGATCTGGGTTACATGAATATAAATTTGGAGATGTTTAAATATGAATTTGGTGGTTAAAAGGTATTAAACCCGTAACTGTTAAGGAAAATCTGGGCAAATATCTGATTAATCGATCTATCAACCCAAGAATGGCGATCTATCGATTGATCGATCGATCGACCAAAATTGTCGATCGATCGAATCCCCTGGAAATGTGATTTGTTTCCTTTTAAGTTTTGATTAAATCCCAACTTTTAAAAATCTTTGATGTTGATTAATGGAACATAATGGGACTTGGGGAAGGGCAGTAGGACATACTTAAGACCCCGAAAAATATTATTATGTGTGGGATTGAATGGGGGAAATTAACGTGTGTTAATTGAATGAATTACGGTGGAGAGTTACATAAATTGAGGTGTGAATCATGTAAAGGAAAACTTAAGGTTAGTACCATTAGTCAGGGGGTTATTAATTACCGAAATAACCTTAGGCTTATATGGGATTAACCCTAAGAGATGAAATAAAGGGTTAAAATTGAATTAGGGATTTTTGGAGAAATAAACCTAAGTGATGATAATTTTAATTGATAGAAATGAGGGAGTTTTGATGACATGGACCAATAGGCCGTAGGTGTTACCTACTAAATTAATATGAGGAATAAATTATTAACCTTCGAGTGATGAGAGAAGCTCGAGAATATAATTTAATAAGTAAAGTCATAATCTGTAAATACGTAGGATGTTAGAGATAAATATACTACGTATGGAAATGTTTATATGGGTTGTGCGTGTGCCCTACTGTTATTATATATAGGTGGGGTGAATGCCTGTATCATTATTTATTGTGTGTATGACATACCTACGTTACTTGCTATCGGGGTGGAGGTTTCGCATTATGGACGATCTTATCTTGATGAGGCCATTTGGGGAAATTTTAGATTCGTACCCTGAGCATAGGACCTTGGAAACGTGCTATCGATGTGAATGATAGTTTCGACGGTTGAATGGGAATGTAGGTATGTGCATGACCCATTTGGATGGGGAGTGTGCTCGCCTCCAATATGTGTATGTTATTTATGGTTCATGAGAGACGCCAAAACAATAGTCCTTTATATAGTGAGAGATGTATTAGGACATGATAGAAGAGTATGCATGCACCGCAGTTGTGTTTGGGAGGTGCCTTATTAGTATATATAATAATGTGATAAATATATGTGCTGTGATGTAATCTACTATGTGAAATTTATAGATTAATATATATACTATGAGGTACTCTGTTGTGCGAAATTGAAGATAAAAATGATAATGAGATTTGATTGGATTAAGTAAGTGAATAATAAATCTTAAAACTGTGAAAGCCTAGTTCATATTAAAGAGAAATGAATATGTTTAATTATCATACATATTATGTGGGAAATACGGGGAAATGATATGGGATGTAATCATAATTTAAAACCATAATTTGGGAGATGATAAGGCATGTTGGGCGTGCACACTAAATGAGAGGTGAGAATTCTCAAGCGAGAGCCCGTGAAGCTAACATGTACATAATAATTGCTTAATTGCACTTTTTAAGCACTTGCTATTTTAAAAAGTCTTTTACAATCGGGCTCTAACTTGTTTCCTTGCATATTCTCTTTTCTATTGTATCTTGTATATCAGGTGTCCAGTATCAGGGATGCCATCATAGAATATAGATGTCTCGACAGGTTATATCTGCTAATGGAGATGTAGACTTTGTTTAAACGCTTCCAATCTATTGTTTTATACATCTATAGTATTTACTTTCATTTCGGGCATGTCGCCCAGGATTCTAGAGGTTGTAATTATTTATGTCAATAATGTGGATATCAGATTTATTTTATGGTAATGATATATTTTAGCTGGAGAATTATTACAGTCACATTTATTCTTGTTATATTTATTTATGGGGTGATGTGATGTGCTAATTAATATTCCGTATTGTGGAATGGTTTTAATTAAATTAAAAATGGAATTTTTTTGCACTAGCTTAATTAATTATTAGGTGAATTAATAAAGAAATTATTTTTCAACGGTGATACTGAGAATGAACCAACTCGATATTATGATTTGATTTAATAAAGGACTGATCACCCGATATTTAATTAGGCAGGGTGTCACATCAACTATTTGATGAGAAGGGTTTGAATTGATGCAAATGATCCATATTCAATTATAAATGATATTTATTAACATTCGTAGCAAGGCATTATCATAACATGCACATACTAAGAATAATTTATGGCTATCACAGTGTGATATCAATAGTAGTTATATCAAGTGTACTGAAATTACTATTGAAAAGGCGAAACCTACCCGAAATTGGGGCTTAGCTCGACTGGTTCTTTATTTCTTGTCATGTTCTACTCTGATTTTTAAGATAAATGTTAGTACAGATAATTCAAAATAAACGTTTCACTCTTTATGTAGCTTAGTTTGTAACTGAATAAAATTGTCCTAGATATTCGAGAAACGGGCTCATAATTTATATAGGATTTTAGTTACAATCTCTGTTTTAACCTTTCTAGCTTATCGGAATAATTGTTTTGGGAAAAATATAATAAAAATAATAATTTTGAAGTTACAACTAAGTATTTTGGTTCATAGTAAAAAAACATCAAAGAATGTAGGAAAATTTATGGTACAAGCTTTATAGGATAAATGATAATTTTGACTAGTATTCTGGGCCTATAATTGAAACAACGACCTAATTTGGTGTCATTAAAAAAATGTCAATTATAAAATATTTATACACTAAGATTTTCCTTTTGACATTGAGAACCCAATGATACATTCTGCGTATTTTTCTGAGTAACGATTTAAAAGATAGTAAAATTGGCTTTTTAGCGTGTATTTTTATATTTAATGTTGTTTTTAAAACAACTGTATTTTCCTCTGGTCGTATATATGTATTGTAAAATTCTATCACGAACCATATTTTGGCCCTTTCGTGACTTAAACTCGATTTTTCTTCTCGTTCCTCGTAACACACGTGCATATATATATAGTGAGATGCATACATATACCTATATATATTCATTCTAGTTTCTCTTTTAACATACCCACTCTAATAGTCCTAAATATATACACACAAAAACACATGGCCATCCCTTCTTTTATTTTTTAACACAATGAATATATATGGGTTGTATATATACCCAAGACCAACCCTTATACCAATAAAATTATATATGTATATAACCTTAACCATATATATATATATATATATATATATATATACATGCGGGTATAAAAAACGATAGGGGACGAAAACTATACCATGTTTAAAGCTTTGGTTCCTTGGTGGGTTTCGTTTTCTCTTCCTTTTTGGAACTTGGGATCCCATGGTGGTTGAATGGAGGAGAAGAAGTTTGGAGGATAAGGAGCGTTGTTGGGTTGAGTTTGTTGGTCAGGTGTTTTGTTGTGTAGGAGAAGAAGTTTGGGACTTTTGCTTTCCTCCTGTTCATGGATGTTAGGTAGGAGAAGAGTTTTGTTAGCCTTTTTTCTTTGTGTTTTCTTCTGTTCATGACCTTTCCATTTGGTAAAAGAAGTTTGGGTTTCATAGTTTTAACATATACACAATAGTTATACTGGATAATATATGAGGATGCGTGTAGGTAAATTGGAGAGATAAGGTTTAATGCGTGTAAATAAATTGGAGAGATAAGGTTAAAATAAATATCTAGATATTTTTATAGGTTTTGTTATGTTAGATTTTATGCCCTAAATATTTAAAGTGTAAACTTAACTTTAGTCCCTTAAGTTTTTGTTTCTATAATAACACATAAAAAGTTTTCTCTTGGGTTACAATTAAATTTTTATTTTTGGCTTACAATAAAAGGTTATACCTACACGGTATTTATACACTTAAAAATATGTAGGAAAAATCTTACTCGGGGCCTAGTGGTTTTAACGAGGTGTGATGTAAAAAGTTTTCTCTTGTGTGTGTGTGTGTGTGTGTGTGTGTGTCCGGCTTGATGTCTTTAATATAAACTATGATAATAATAAAAATTGACTATGTGGTACTTAATGGTCAAAATTGTTTATTTATATCCGACTTGGTTTTAAATTGTCGTTTCGAATAATAACTAACTCACTTAAATTTTTAATAATAAAAAAATTAAAGGTGGATTGTCATAAAAGACCTCATTATGTCTTAATGATTTTTTATATAATTACGTTGGAGTTGAGTCATAATTATATAGTGGGATTAATTATGATTAAATAAAAAAAATTACAAAATTTATAACTTGAGATTTTTGAATATTTATTTGGAAGCCAATTTAATATTTATCTTAGGTCCCTATTATAGTCTATATACCTAAGTAAATAGGCCTAGATTCTCAAGAAACCCAGTTTGGCCCAAGATCACTTGTTAAACAAATATATATGGGTTTAAGTTAGGGTTGTATGATCATAATTCATTATTAGGGTTGAGAGAGGGGATATAAAACACTATACATATTTTTGTGAAAAGTTTAGAGAGAGAGAGGACAATATCTCACTCAAAAGAAAGAGTTTTCTTCTTCAAAGGTGCCCACACCTACCTACATTTGTATGGATCATATAGTAGAATATACAAGCATTTCAAAGCGAGATAAAGGGATTTTGGAGAACCAACTAAGGCAACCCCTCTTCACCTAGAAATATCTTCCTCCATATCGGATTGCAATCGGATCTGCAAAGATATTATATTCGTAATCCTAATTTTTCTTTCAGACCTCATTTTGTAGTTTGTTATTTCTATTTCATAATCATTCAAAGGTTCGTGGGATTTTTTTTATTCCGTGTATATAAATCCCCAACACATAGATCATCTTAATCATTATAACTATGTCACGGTCAATGACCGTGACACAAAATGCGTGATTTTTGTCACGGTCAATGACCATGACAAGGCTAGCCGCTGGAAGGGTGCCAATTTACCCATTTTGGTGTAGTGTGTGATGTGGTTAATTACTTATGTCAGCAATGTCTTCCCCCCAATGTATGGAAATTAATCACGACATCCGGTATTCTTAAAACTCTCAAGTGATAGTTTCTAGAATTAGAATGTGAGTGAGTTCGAACCCCAATGGGGAAATTCTACACGAGAGGATTCAAATTATATGAATGAATCAATGGTATACACTTAAACATAATTAATGATATCCTCCCAACAGATTCACTGCCTTTAATGATGGGGCCAAAATATGCTGTCTATTCAATTATGTTGGATAGAAGATTCTTGGACTGTCCAGATAGTATAATTGAAAGACAAAAAATCTGTCTAGTTTAAGGTGGGGTGATTTAATCTCCAAATGAGAAATCTCACTTCACATGGGAACTCGAACGCTCGATAAGATTATTTTTTAAATGGAGGTATAGGAAAACCAAATTTAATTTAATCAAAAATTCTTTCTCGCATATTTAATTGGATTTTTTTTTCAAATGGTGATTATTAGATTTCAAAATGAGCTCAAAATTCAACCCACTTGCTTCGACCTTAAAGGAAAACAAACTAACTGGAATAAATTTCATAAACTGGAAAAAAATCTAGATATTGTCCTCACTTCCGAGGATTATAAGTTTGTTTTAACAAAATAATGCCCAGCCAAGCCTGGTGAGGGGGCATATGATTCGGATGTTCATGCTTACTTGAGTTGGTAAAAATATAATCAAATGTCTTATTGCTACATATTGTCCTGTATGACCAATGTGTTGCAACACCATCATCAAACTATGTCAGGTGCTTACAACATGATTTTGAATGTCAGAGACAAGTTGGAGGAAATTGTACCACAAGACTGGGTGTTATGGCAAGGATTGTTAACACAAAGATGCTAGATAGTACTGGAGTATGTGAGAATGTTCTTATGGTTATGTCCATATGGGGAGATCATGAAGTGCTTTGTTTTAAAATTGATGGGAGATCCAAATCTATTGTGTGCTCCAATCATAATCGGAGTCCTTTAGATAGTTTGTCCTAAACTATTATATGAACAAATTTGATTACTCACCTTTTCTACTGCTTAAAGAACTCCAAGTTATGGATAATATCATAAAGCAAAAAGGTGTTGTGAAAGTTGCTAAGAGAGGCCGATCTTCTCGTGTCTTAAAAGGTCAGACGAAGAAGATGGGAAAATCTCGGGTACAACCTGAGAGTTAAAACCGTGGTTAAGCCTCAACTAGCAGAAAAGTGATCGAAAAGTAAGTGATATATTTGTAAAAGGTCGTACGTTGGAAGAAATAATTTCCAATCTTCTTGGCTAAAAATAAGGACATAAAGGGTAATTTATAATTTTTGTTATTAGGATATGTTTTTGGCTCCATTATATTGAGACCCGGTGTGTTGTTTCAGGAGCCAATAATCATGTTTGTAATTATTTGTCAGGGTTCTAAGTAACCAAGAAGATCAGCGAGGGGAAATGTTTTTGTTCATGGGGGATATCGGAAAAACATTAATATTAGTATTATGATTTTTAGTTTTAAATATCGGTGGATACGAAAGTTATTTTTAGAAGATTGTTTTTATGTTCCTATAATTAGAAGAAATTTGATTTCGGATTTTAGGTTGGTTGTGAATGGATATTAGATATATTTTAATAATGATGTTGTTTTTAATAAAAATGGCATATGTCCTATCTGTTTTGGTACATTGGGAAATATTCTTTATACTATAACTATCTGACCTTTATAGCTAAATACTAAATGGAATAACTCAAGATCTCAGTATAGAGGATGATATTAAAGATCTATATTTGTTTATAAACTCTCCTGGCGGATGGGTAATACCTGGAGTAGCTATTTATGATACTATACAATTTGTGCAAACGGATATACATACAATATGCATGGGATTAGTTTTTTAAATGGGTGCTTTTATCTTGGTTGGAGGAAAAATTACCAAATGTCTATCATTCCCTCACGTTTGGAGCCATTGAGGTTTTTATTTGAGAGAAAAAATAAGATTATGCCTCCGCCATAATGAAATATGAATATTAAGTACTAATAGCATGGCACTCTGAATTCGATATAAATTTTTTATTATTATTTTTTTCAAAACATTAGATTATGTATTGAGAGATTAGTATAAGATGTAAAGAGAAAAGAGCATTGTAAGTTGGACCAAATATTTATTTGGCACTTACGCTTAGGTCATATTAATTTAAAAAGAAATCACATAATGGTTTTAAAAGGAATATTAAGCTCATTAGAAGTGGAGGCACTTCTAATCTACTAACTCTTATTTAAAAGGTAAAATGACCAAGAGAACTTTAAGGGACTAGGGTTATAGATCCAAAGATCTGTTGGAATTAGTTCATTTTAATTTATGTGTCCATATGAAAATTCTGGCAAGAGGTGACTATGAGTACTTCATCACTTTCATTGATGATTAATCGAGGTTTGGATATAATATGCATCACAAGCCTAAAGCCTTTGATAAGTTCAAAGTGTACATGGATGAGGTGGAGCATAGCCATGATAAAATAATTCAAACTCTATGATATAATTGAGAAGGGAGTTCCTTTTGGCAGAGTTTGGGGATCACTTGTTAGAGGTAGTCATTGCATCCCAATTGTTGGCATCGAGCACTCCACAAAAAAATAGTGTCGAAGAAAGAAGGAACGAGACTCTTTTGGACATGGTTAGATCCATGATGATCTATTCGTATTTTCCATATTCCTTTGGGGGTTATGAATTATAGACGATCAAATACTTATTAACTTAGTTCCTTATAAATTAGAATCAATGACTCCCACATAATTGTGGGCTGGGCGCAAGCCTTGCCTTGAACATATTCAGATCTGGGGTTGACCAACACAAATGTCGAGGAAGGATCTAAGGAATTTTGAACCAATGAAAGGTGTATGTATCTTTGTAGGTTACCCAAAAGGAACCAAGGTGGTTAATTTTATGATCCTATATACAAGAGGGTATTTTTTAGAACAAATGCTCGGTGCTGCGAAGAAGATCATATAATAAACTAAAAACCCAAGAGTAAGTTGATTTTGTAAGATCTAAAAGTGAAAGAGCAAGTAACTACTTCTACACCACCCGTACATGATGAAATACAACCTGATATTGATATTACACCACCTAACAGTAGTTGGAGTATTATCGATGATCAAGATACACGCGTAATTTATATTGTAACATAAGTGGATCCACATCGTAGCGAGATGGTCAAGCATAATCATGATAAGTTAGTGTATTTTAAAGAACACTTTGGTTAGTTCCCAAGTGGAAAAAAATCCGATCCCAAGAACTAAGACTATTCACTTTAAGATAAGGACTTTGAGCATTGGCTTAAGGATATTAATATTGAGATGGATTCAATGTACTCAAATCAAGTTTGGGAAATTTTACAGTATCCAAATGGGATAAAACCCATCAAATACAAGTGGATATAAAAGAAGAAAAGAGGTGTAGACGGGAAGGTGGAAAGATTGAAATCAAGGCTTGTTGTGAAATGGTTTAACTAAAAAAGAGGGGATTTACGATGAGGAAACTTTCTCACCGATAACCATGCTAAAATCTATCTGTAGTCTTATCCATTGAGGGTTATATCTATTGTGATATTTGGAAAATAAACGTCAATACTACGTTCTTGAACGACAGTCTTGATGAGTGAATCTGCATGGTGGAACCCGAGGGATTCATAGAAAATAGACAAGAAAGAAAGATGTGAAAGCTTACGAGGTCCATTTATTTACTTAAGCAAGTGACAAGGTCTTGGAACATCTGATTTGATAAGGCAATCAAATCTTTTGCTTTTAGTCAATGCTTGGATGAAACTTGTGTGTATAAGAGTCATAACAGAAACATTGTTATATTTTTAGTACTTTATATGGATGATATTATCCTAATTGGTAATGATGTGGGTGTTTTATCCAGCGTAAGAGTGCGGTTATTTATATAGTTTAATATGAAGGAGTTAGTAAAATACTCTCACATCCTTGTGATAAAACTTTTACGTGATCGAAAAAATAGGGTGTTGAGCTTATCCTAAGTCACTTATATTGATGATGCTTTATCATGCAAGATTCCAAGAAAGGAATTATTTTTTTCAGGCATAAAATCTCTCTCTCTAAGGATTAGTTTCGTAAGGAACTTGATCAGATGGAGAGAATTGTGAATATACCTTGTTATTTGGTAGTAGGAAACCTCATGTATGTTATGCTATATACAAGACCTAACATATCCTTTACCTTTGGAATGATCATTAGATTCTAGTCTAACACTTGTGAGGAGAAATAAACTGCAATAAAGTATTTGGTGTTCTAACTTTCTTCAACCCGAGCATATCTAAATTGGAGTTCTATAAAAAAAATCCCGAGTGAACTTCATACTTCAGAAAATTCGCTTCTTGAAAAATATAGAGGCAAACTCTACATGCACCCCGCAAAAGTTATCTCTTCCAAATGAAGCTCCACCCAACTGAACGACCTAACCTCATAGGAGACACTTCCCTAGGAAAAATTCGGCTTACGCTACAAGGGTAAAGAGACTCTGCAGAAATATCGGGTCAATACCCCATATATTGTATAAAATGTCTATATCTATTTATATCACTTAGCCCGACCCCCATTTAGGGGATCGGGTATGCACTTTATAATGTTTTTATTTTAAATTTGGTTTTTAACCCAACACTTCTATTTGTTGAGCTGAAATGACATACTCATATGTTAAACAGACGCTAATCAACAGGTATGACTAAATATGAACATGAAAACATAATTTTCAAAACTTTTCTTAGGAAAGTTTCAGTGAAATTTGCTAAAACCAAAGTCTAAAATCAAACTTCTTTCACCACTTCTCCGAGAGAACAAATTTCATCTCTACGGCAGCACCCTATATATATGTTTTCTTGTAATATTAGTCAAAACACTTATCTTTGAGTAATGTATATTTATCATATGAATATATTAATCCAACTCATAATGGAAATGCAATATTAACGAAGTAGGCTCTATAAATACCATAATGCTGTATATTGTATACTCGGTATCTTGTCTCCTACACACGTAATATTTCTCATTTTTTAGAACTACATTAGCTTTTATCATAAGTCCCCTTGGGTATGTAGGAGCTATAACGAAATAAAATTTTGAAGCCCAAGCCATATAAATCATCTCTTAGCATATTATCTCTTAGTAATGCCTACATCTCTAGTTCAAATAAGGATAAATCAACCCGAGGCACACGACACCTTTGGGATTTTAAGCATGTCGATAAGGGATACAAAGATCTCCTTCGGCGACTTTTGGTCTACTCCAATCCTAAATACGCCAACCTCCACCCTCTATACCTACGAACTAGCCAGAAGGACAATATATTCTTGTTAGTGATCGCCGACAATCATAATATGATATATTAATATCAGTGATCTTTTGGTCCAATCTTAATATGAACCTTCATTGAAGAAACCCTATGTCTCAAAGATAACTTATTCGCCTCTCAAGCCAAGTCCTCACACTTGCATACGCATCACATTTGAACATGTGTAAAATCGAACAATGTAGGCTTTGATTCCGTGGCTACATGGGTACATAGGTGAAATAACGTCCCCTTCTTGTAAGAACAAGCCTCGATAATATATCCTTCGACATGTTGTCACAATAAAGGTGCACCCATCTCTCATATCAAATTTTGAATCCCATCTCACACCTCTAAATAGATATGAAACTCTCTCCAGATGAGCTTTCTCTCATTTACATACGTACATATTAATGACCGCCCGTTAGCCCAAATACACATTCACACAAAATCACTCTTATATACCCACACCAGTTAAGTGACATTCCTATACCTCT
The DNA here is from genome assembly GCA_949130495.1 of Sambucus nigra. Lineage (NCBI taxonomy): Eukaryota > Viridiplantae > Streptophyta > Magnoliopsida > Dipsacales > Adoxaceae > Sambucus > Sambucus nigra. The sequence continues at coordinate 646,791,290 of OX422208.1, forward strand.
CACTAATACCACTTTATTATACCTAAGCATATATTTACGTTGTAAGGTATTCTCAAACTAAGGTATCTCAACACGTTCTAAAATAAACTAAGTAATCAAATAATGTAAATGGCGATAACAAGCATATAATTAAGGAATCATAAAGAACAAGTGGGGTGCCTTATACCTTCCCCACTCATAACCTGATTCCTGAATCTCACAACCGGAATCTCTGAACCATTCATAGACCTAAACCAGAATTATGATTAGGCCTAAAGGGTTTACCCGAACTATTAGTTTGTTTTTATAAAAAATAAACTTTCAACTTTGAATAACCAACAACCCCTCTCACGTAATATTTAGGCTTACGTCTAAACCAGGGCGTGTGACTAAAACAGGATATAATGTTAAATAACTTCCAGTGGAAATCATCAATCACTAAACAAATAACTCAACCTCAGGGGAGAAATAGCGGATCGGGAGACAAGCACTCACACATCACTCCACGGATCACACAATGAACCTTACTAATAAGGGTCGCTCGTCGCCTGACGTAGCAACAGTCCTGCTCCTCTCGAATCCCATCCAGGTCCCATAACACCAAAATAAGGAATGAGCTTTATCTTTATGGGCACATAGGTTTAATACTATGTTTGATATTGTTGGGGTTTTATTCTTAAAACCATGTATTTAATTTATTTTTCCATAAAGATGTGTTAGGTTCATTTGAAATGAGAATCATGTTTATGAGAATGCCTTATATTGATGCTTTAAATATATTGTAATAATATCGAGTTATGAGTTAGGTTTAACATCCATATGGATTTGACATCCTATCGGTAAAGCTCAATTGAAGAGTTCACAACCTAATAGTTCAACTAAAGAGTTCACAACCTAGATATGGATTGACACCCTATAGATAAAGCTGCAAGTACGATCTTAGTAGTTTCTCTTGATTATAGATACCTATATGATGGTTAAGGAATCTGTTCAATATCTCAAAGAGGATCCTATCGATACACCATGAATGTATTAAACAAGATATGGGTGAGATTCAAGTATAGGTGTTGACTAGTTTAGACTTGCACAGTCTCACATCATTTGCAACGGGTGCTTAGATTCTTAATCTCGAGGACTATGAGGATTAAAATATTCATATAATTGTTGGTTTGATTGTTATGGGTACGATCCAATCTATTGAGTCAAAATCTCTTCCAATTGGGAAATCATTGTGAGTACATGTCTGAGATCATATTCTAGAGGACTCCTATATTGTTATACTCCCTAGTTAAACTTATAAGTTTTAATTCTATTAATCAATGGATTATTTACAATCGGCACAGTATCAAATAAGTTAAGTTTGAGAATCAATAAATAATTAAGCTATTGGCAAAAATCATTAGTGTAGAATTGAATTTCACCAAGCGAGTTTTGTATATTTTATGCGGGGAATCACATTATCCACTATCTAACTTTGTAGACAAATACCTCATATATTTAGTAATTTCGAGATAAATAAATTGGAGTGCAATTATAATTCTGTAATGGAATTAATTTTAATTGAAATAGAAAGAAAATATATTACGCGATGTAATTAAATGAAAATGTATTAATTACTAGCCTTGGGTGCCTAATATAGTTCATATACCAAGTAATAAGCCAAAAACTCTCTGGAAACCATTGTGTGAATATGTATGATATCATTTGGGTAAAAAAATGTTTGTAGGTTGGGCAATCATTATGTGAATATGTGTGAGATCATATTCCGAAGGAATCCGCGTCTAGAAAATATTTTGGATTGTGATACTCCGCTCATAAATTTATAATTTTTTATTCAACCAATAATCTGGTCAGTGGATTTATATCTAGTAGGGTATAAAATAAGTTAAGTTTTAGATCAATGAATAAATAAGACGTTTGTGAAAATCTATTAATGAAAATTGAATTTCACCAGTAGGTATTGAATATCAAATTGAGAAATCATATTTAGTGCTATTCAATAATGCAAACAAGGCCTTACTATTGTGTAATTTCAAGATAATAAAATTGGAGTGGAGATGTAATTATTAGTGGAATTAATCATAATTAAACAAAAAAGAAATAAATTAGGGGTAATAGTTTGGTATTTTCATGTTTTTGTTCGGAAGCCAATTTAATTATCAGCCTTGGCTCTCTAGTATAGCTCATATACCCAGCAACAAGCCAAAAACTCTTTGAAAAATATAATTGGCCCTAGCCCATTTCTTCCTCTCTCTCTCTCTCTCTCTCTCTCTCTCACACACACACACACACACACGTGCGCGCACGCGCACACACAGACACACACACACATATATATATATATATATATATATAGACCTTAGGGGAGCATTTCAACAGAAAAGGCATCTCTCATCCTCTGCTCTAGCCGACACCAAGAAATGACCTGTATAGCCCTCCTCAGCCTGATGCCTTCGGCTGAGACCACACTTGTCCCTTGCCAGCAATAAGTCATGCACTACATCAACAACCTCGTACTCAGCCATGCCGAGACCTCTCCATACAACACTTACAGTACGAGCACTATAAAGTTCCCAGATAAAATGTCCCATGTGGACAAGTCTGTTACAACTAGATTATCCCCTCACGTGACGGGATATTGCATCATCATTAGTCACATGTGCAATGGACATATGTGACCATCCTATTGGGAGATTCTTCATGCACATGCTGATTACATGTTTAGGGGTACATTACACCTCCAATGCACTATAAATACACTTTATCTTCTACATTGTAAGGGATGACATATGAGAAACCCCACTGAAACTCTATCAAACTTACTGTAAGAGAGATAAAGCTTGAGTCCATGTATTTTCAGGACATTAGAGCCTGTATTAGTTGATTTCACACACTTGCACAGTGGATTCAGGCCTTCAATAGGCTTAACCACTTAATTTTGGTGTTTTTCCTCTTTTCCTCATATCTTCCTACTATTATATTACTTATTTTCTACCATTGTTATATCTATGTGAGATCATTATCACTTTGACCTTATGGTACTAATTCTAGTATCATAAGTCTTGCAATATCTGTGTGAACGAGGATTATCATCTCTTCTCTTATCTAGCTTATACTCATCAGAGTTTCTAGTGGTGAACCAGTCATCCCCCCTTTTGTGGAGTTGTTTCACCATTGAAAGAGCTATTGTTGAGATTCTGAGCTTCTACTCTTCAATTTACAGCTCATCCATCAGATTTGAAACATGGCATCAAAATTTTCACCACCAGTTGGTGGACCTATCTCTAGTCACTCCCCTACTCAATCAAAAATAGCGGAGGTGGCGGAGTTATTGAAATCATTGGTGGCTAGCCAATAGGCAATGCAGGAGCAACTGGCTGCCTTCAGCCAAAATGTATTGGTGAGACCCACGGGGGTAGTCCAAAGATTATTACCCCGACCTCCATGGATCAGCATCCAGATGCTGGGGGACCACCCAAGGCACCATGCAAGGATTTTCCACCTTATCAATGGCGAAGATCCGTTGCTGACCCTAGGTGTTTATGCCTAGGGAGGTAAGGTCAACACTGCCAAGAGGATCGGTATGATGACTATGAGGCTGAAGATGCTCAGGATGAATGCTGGGAGCCATATAAAATATTGGGAAATGTTGTACGCCCCATTCAAGTTAGCCAAGGACATAATAGGAGGCCTTGTCCAGACGTCCAGGTCGATGTTATAGCAGCGGTCGAGAGGGCATATAATGACTCGATCCAGAGGTTGAAAGACAAGATTGGAGACATTCTCAAAAGCCCAGACCCCTTACAAAGGGGATATTTAGAATCTATCCTTTCGTAGATAGGATCATCAATTTTCCAGCCCCAACTAAGTTCAAGCCAGCAATGGTCACTCCTAAGTTTAATAGGAACACTAATCTAGTTCACCACGTATAAATGAACCAATCAACTGCAGACATTTACGCAGTTTCAAATGGGATGACACGCCGTTCCTTTTCAAGTACTTTGATAGGAGAAACCCATATATGGTTCAGCTCACTCCTTGAGAATTCAATTGAGAATTTCAAGCATCTCGCAGAGAGATTCATACATAACTTCTACTTCGGGGTGAGACCCTAAAAGAAGACAACTCGCCTCCTATACATCAAGCAGGGGAAGAATGAGAGTCTCGGGGAGTATATTACGAGGTTCAACAAAGAAAAGGTAGAGGTAGAAGATTATGAGGAAAGCATTTCAATGACAACTTTAATAGGAGGTCTGCAGAAGGGAAAATTACTCTTGAAGCTCCCTGAAGACCCACCGAAGACAATGGTCGAGCTATTGGTAAGGGATAGCAAAGTCATGAACGCTGTTGACGCACAAAAATGGTAGAGACCATCTAAAAATGCTCTCCACCATTTTTGTGCATCAAAAAACGCCGAAGAAACTATGGTAGCAACGTATGAGGATTATAAGGGTAATAAAATTGGGGGAAAGTTACAGAAGAAGAACAAAGATGGAAGGAAAATATCAGTGGAGGACAAGTTCGCTGACTACACTCCCCTCAGAGTCAGTTGCGAACACATCTTGAATGAGATCAATAATGATCGGTTCCTGAGGTGGCCCAAAAAGTCGAAAGCTCTCCCCCACAAGAGGAACAAAACCTATGGAGTGAATTACACCATGACCATGGGCACCTGACCGACAAATGTTTTGATCTAAAGGATAAAATTGAGAAGATGTTGAAGGACAAAAAGCTAAGAAAGTATGTAGACAAGATTGGCTCAAGGGAGGCCAAGACGACACCCAAAAAAGAAGAACAATGGCAAGTGTAACCCAGATGCTCCAGCTGGCCGAGATAATGACGAGTCAGACGACTGTGATGAGGACGACCCTAACCTACCTCCCAAGTTTGTTTATCCAAAGGGTCAGCTCCATATGATCTCGCTGTAACAGCCCATTATCTTATTAATTAATTTAATTAATTAATTGGAATATTTGAGAAAAATAAATTTTTTGATTTAATGGGCTTTAATAATTAAATATGATGATTTTTTTTATATATATGAGTAGTAAATTTTCAACCAGAATTAAATCGGAGTTAAAATAAAATGATTAGAATGATTTTTAATATGTTTTAACAAGCAGGTAAGTTTTTGTTCAGGTAAAGAATATTTTTAAGTGTAAAGGCGAATTTTTATATTGGGTGGTAGGGTCATTCAAACGACGTTCGAACGACGTAGCATGTCATTTGAACGACAGGTGGCAGTCGTTCCAGTGATAGGAAGCGGTGGGCGGATTAGAGTCATAATTGTATTCTATCTCTTTAAATACTAAATTGATTTGGGTATAGGACTTTTAAAACACTTTTCCCTCAAAATTTTCTCCCGTAAGGTTCTCCAAACATATTTTCTCTCATCTTCAACCCCTAGCCCCAACTTGTAACAAGTTCTAACTCAAGAATTGAAGACTCAATTGGTGTTTTATCAAGAAGAGTCCAACCATATTTTTATCCAACAAATTCCAGGCATTAATACTCTATACCTTTCCTTTATTATTATGAATTTTAAATGTCGCCTAAATCCTTAATAACATGTTTTTGATTAAAATCAATTAGCAACTTAATTAGAGAAAGTGGACACCAATTTTGGGGCTTTTTGATAAAAATTTTTAATGTGATTTAATTCTTGAAACCCTTGGGGTGCGTAAGTTAGACTACTAGGTTTTTATGGTCTTGGGGGTGTGGGTTTGCGTGTAGAAGTAACGAGATTCTTTATATGTCATGTGGGATGCGAACACACTTATAAAAATTACAAGATTTATAAAGGAGAAAGATTATATCATATTGAATATCATCGCATATTAAATAAATTAATATTATTGAATAGAATGAATTATATTGAAAACAACGACAATACTAGTAATTTAACTAAATTAAATTGGGACCTTTATCATTAATTTTTTAATACGATTTATGATATTGTGTGGATTATTATTATTCTCTTTTGCCATCGCGGGGACGAGGGGCTTTTGGGTGGTATATTGCTCACCTTGATTATAGGATGGTTACTAGGTATGGTACTAGTGGGTAGGCATTGGTTACAGTTTATGCTTGCTAGGTATGGGACTAGTTAGTGTAAATTCATGGGGATTTTATATTTCGGGGGTGGGAAGATTTTTATGTTTAATATATCATCATGTTAGCCTAAGTATGAGACTAGGACGTATTTTATATTGGAAATTCATCTTATATATAGGATAGGACGTATGTGTACCCTTAGGTATGGGACTAAGGGGTATATTGAGGATCTCATCGATTTAAAGGGTGCGGTGATTTGTTAATTGGGAAATTGAGAAAATGAGAATTATTGTCTAAGATAAAAATGGGTATTAAAATTGGTGGCGACATAATTTGCGGGGGCTGACAGTTTAAACGGGTCGGCTGGCAATTTATGTCGTGTCATGTGTGTAACCTTGTCAAATTACGGGGGATCGACAGTTTAAACGGATTCGACTGGCGTTTTGGCAAGGGGAAGTGTGAAACTTTGACGAAAATTACCACCCGGGGCGATAGGACCGCCATAATAAAAAGTGAGAATAATGATATTTGAATTAAGTTAATTAAATTAATGATTTGGGGCCGTGGGATAATTAAAATGATATTGGTGTGTTTTTTCAGAATCTTTGGGGGTGGTTAGTAATTTATCTTTCCCGTGTTTAATATTATTCATAATTATAATCATCTATTGTGGTATTTATTGCGTATAATAATACTGTCTAGATTCAAGGATCCTATTTGAGGGGAGTAGTGTGTATTCATGCTCAGGGCTCTGACCTCGTGCGTTGACTAACTTTTTCAGGATAAGTTTAGAGAAGTTGTATAGGTTATTTGGAGACTTTCATGGAGGTGCATGTGGAGTTATTTACTTTATGCGTATTAACTTAGTTTAGTTTCCTTTCCTTCGTATTTACATTGAGACTCAGTTTATTATTTTGTTGGGCCATTTGGATCTAAAGTTGTGTGGATTTTATTAAGATATTTATTTATGGATATAGCTAGATTTTATTCAGATTTTAGAGATTGGATTTAATTGGAGTTTAGCATGAGATGGTTTTAAAGTATTATTATTCATTGGGATTGATTATTATTCATCTTGTGAATTGATTTAATTATGTCTTATATCTGTCTCATGCTAAGAATGATATTTTATTTAGTTCACGCCCGACATAATTTTAGTGATAGTCGACGTCAGAATTACGCGGGGTGTGACACTTGCATGGGGTCAAGATGATTTGCAAGGGGCTTGTTGGAGGATGAAAGGAGATTGAAGATAGTAAGGCACACATAGATAAGGCAAAAGATCTCCCACTAAAGCCAAAGACTGTTAACTCAGCTATAATTCAGCTTGTCAAAGGTAAGAGAGCTAAGGTTGATATGAATACATTGGTAGTTGGATTTTCAAGGGAATTTTAGCTCCACATGATAAACCTTTGATCATCACTACTCTGGTGCATGGATGTGTGGTTCTAAGGATTTCGAAACTCAACCGACATTATGTTTTGGGATTGTTACAAAGGTTTAGATCTGAGCAAGAAGATGTTGATTCCATATCACCAACCACTCATCGGCTTTAGTGGTGAGAAAGTAAATCCCATGTACATATATGAAATAGAAGTGAGATGGGAAACAGCTAACCGAAATGTCTTATAAGGAAGATCATCTTCTTCATCATAGATAAAAATGTTTACTCGACCTATAATATAATTGTTTGAAGGGTTACCCTTAAGGAATTTGAGGCAGTGCCCTCAACAATCCACCAGATGATTAAAATCCTAACCCCATATAGAGTAGGGTAAGTTCTGGGAGACCAAGTTGAGGCACGCGAATTCTACTTCAACTCAGCTGAGGAGATGGAGGCATACAAAATGGCCACTATGACCTACAAGATTAATACTTTGGACCCAAGTGATAAAAAGAAGCTGAAGAAGGGTGAGGCCATTGAGGAGGTTGAATCCAAAAAACCATACAAATAGGTAAAGCCCTAAAGAAAGAGGTAGAAAAGGAGTTGATCAAGATATTAAAGAAGAGGAAGAGCATCTTTGCTTAGAGCCATGATGATATGCCCGATATCGATCCGGAGATTCTTTGACATAAGCTGAATGTGGCCGAGGATGCAAAGTCGATATGATAGAGGAGAAGAGTTTATTCATGGGAGAACTGTTATGTCATCTAAAAGGATTTGAAGAAGTTGGAGAAGTCCGTCTTCATCAAGGAAGTCATTTACACTGAATGTCTTGCAAATGCTGCCATCGTCCCCAAAGCTAATGACAAATGGAGGATGTGTGTTAACTTTACGGATATGAACAAAGCATTCCCCAAAGATAACTTTCCATTATCGAGGATTGATTAGATTATAGATGCTATCGCCAGCCATGAATTAATGATCTTTATGGATGCCTTCTCAGGTTATAATCAAATATTCACGAATCTAGCCGACGCAGAGAAGAAAACTTTGATAACATATAAGGGGACCTACTACTATAAGGTCATGCCCTTTGGATTGAAAAATATCGGGGCAACATATCAAAGGCTTGTTAATAAAATGTTTGAGGACCAGATTGGGGAGACAACGATGACATGTTGACGAAGAGATTCAAGTCTGAAACTCACATGGCCGACCTTGAGCGTACTTTTGACACGATGGATGAGTATAAAATAATGATCAACCCCACCAAGTGTGTCTTCAGCATCAGTGCAGGCAAGTTCTTATGATTTATTGTGAATCAAAGGGGGATCGAGGCTAACCCCCAAAAGATCAAAGCTTTGTTGGAGATGAAGTCTCCCATTATAATAAAGGACGTGCATAGACTAACTGGACGAGTAGCTGCATTGAATAAGTTTATGTCTAGAGCTACTGATAAACGCCTCCCTTTATTTAAAGTGTTAAGAAAATCTTTTGAAGGGAACGATGAGTGTGATAAGGCCTTCCAAGATTTGAAGTCCTATCTTGGCTCTCCACTCTTATTGTCTAGACTAGTCCAAGGAGAGAAGTTGCATATTTATTTAGTATTGTCAGAGTCGGCCATTAGTGCCACTATTATCAAAGAAGAGGATTGAGTTAAAAAAATAGTGTACATTTAAAGAAAGATCCTCTAGGGGATGAGAAAAGATACCCCAAAATGGAGAAGTTGGCCTATGCTCTGATCCACGACTCGAGGAAGATGAAGCCCTATTTCTAGAGACATACCATGGTGGTCCTCATCGATTCTCTTCTCAGACAGGTCATTCACAAGCCTTAGAAATTAGGAAGGCTGATGAACTAGGCAATTGAGTTGGGGGAATTCGACATCATCCACCAACCAAAAATGGCCATTAAGGGCCAGGCCTGGTAGACTTTGTAGTCGAGTTCACTTGGGACGAGGCCGATAAAGCTTCTGAACAAGAGAGAAGGATGTATCCTCTCTCGACTGAGGTCGAGATGAGTTCAGTAAGAAATAAGGCAACGAAGAATGAGGAGGAGCGATACCAGTTCAAGAATGGAACCGTAGAAGAGGGTTAATTTTCTTATAATGGTACTATGTGGAACCTCTTCGTTGATGGATCTTCATGTGAGAACAGAAGCGGAACATGATTAATTATGCCGGCCCATATGGGACTGATATAGAGTATGCACTGAGGTTTAACTTTAAAGCATCCAATAATGAATTAGAGTATGAGGCTCTCCTAGAACGCCTCGCCCTTGCAAGGGCACTGAATGTCGGCCAACTCCTTGTCCATAGTGACTCTAGGTTGATCGTTAACTAAATTTTGGGGGTATATGAGGCCAAGAATGACGAAATGGCTAAGTACCTGTTAAGAGTGAAGACAACATTGAAGTATTTTAGCGAAGTAAAGATGAAGAGAATACCTCGTGAAAAGTACAAAAGTGTGATAATTGTTTAAATTCACAAATATCCGATTAAACCTTATTTAATTCAGCCCCTAAACAAGCATATAAAGTCCGTGTGTCAACCCATAAATAAATATAAAGCATGCGACACAGTAAATATGCTGAAACACAGATTTTAGGAAAAAAAAAACCCTCTTGGGTAAAACCTTTATTTCACTATGAATTCATAAATCGCAACTTACAACTACATAGAGAATTCTGCAATGGATCAACGCGCAGCCAACCCACAAAGACATGCAGTCTTAAACTCAGTAAGAGAATATGTAATAAATTAGCGCAACCTGCTCTGATACAAATTTGACGACGTGAGAAGTCAAATTCTATCAAAAGAAATAAATCCTTAAAAAATCAGGATCATGCGATAAATTAGCGTAACCCGCTTGGATACCAATTTGTAAAACGTGTGATACCGAATAAAACAAACTCGCAAGTTTCCAATCAAACCTTATTTAATTAGAGTCTATTTTTAAACCAAATTAATCTAGTCCCTAAACATGCATCTAAAAGTGTGTGTGTTAACCCATAAATAAATATAAAGCATGCAACACAATAAATATGCTGAGATACAGATTTCAGGGAAAAAACTCTTTCAGGTAAAGCCTTTATTTCACTATGAATTCATGAAACGCAACTTACAACTACATAGAGAATTCTGCAATGGATCAACACGCAGCCAACCCACAAAGACACGCAGTCTTGAACTCAGCAAGTGAATACACGCAACACCCTCCAAGGACTCGCAGCCCAATCTTCAGCAAAGAATCTTCATGCAGCAAGATCTTCAATGACATGCAGCCATACGGTGTAGAGACGCACTCCACAAATATGAACAAAAGCAAAGTGTTCTATGGGTTCCAAAGATTCACAAAAGTATATGAGAATTTTGGTGTGAATCAAACATGAGTTTTGGGACTCAAAAATATGAAGACTAGAGAAATTAGAACTCTCAAAATCATCTTTCCAAGTCTTATGAAATAACTCCCCCGAAGTTGGCTTTTATAAGGAAACCAAAAAGAGTTTCACGATTTTAAAACACTTGCCAGCGTCAGGTAACCCGACCCTGTTCGGGTGTACTGCGAACTAGTTCGCCCCCCGAACCGGTTTGGCCTTCAGTTTGCAAATGTTCGCTGGAACTTAGGGCTTAAACACTTAGCATTTTTCCAAGGTTTTTTCTTAAAATTTTCTCCATTTTCAAAGGGCCATAACTTCTTCACCATAGCTCAGATTGAGGTATTGTTTCTTCCAGTATCTTCGATGCGATGAGCTCTTCAAATTTCTATTTAACCACACCTCTGGACGATGTTTGTAGAATTACCAAAATGCCCATGAACATTGCTATCTTGCATTCTTTCATTATTTTGACTTCTCTTGCGTACCAATTACATAAAGTCCCTAAAATTGTGGAACGTGAAGTCGTTGAGGAAGATGTGATACACGTGATGGAGATAATGAATGCTTGATTCCCGAAATTCGAATAGAGGCCATCATGAGAGATCGTGAGGAGACGTGCCAAATGTAGTGGCATACGACATACAAAAATATAACATGTTGGATATGAGAAAAATGTCCTTACACCTCGGCTAGACAATGGCTGAGCCGACGCTCTGGTAAGGTTAGCCTCATCCACTAAAATTAAAATTTGAAGAACAATCCCAATAGAGATTCTCCATCGGCCGACGATTGAAGGAGAATAAACTACTATGGAATTTTTCTTCAACTTGAGTATAGGAGTTTCCTGGATGGATCCTATTATTCGATATATCAAAGAGGAGGAATCACTAGAGTCCAGAGCTGAAATGAAGAAAGTTGAGGTATAAAGAAACCAAGTTCTCCCTCATAGGAGATATATTATATAAAATAGGGTTCTTGCTTCCTCTACTCAGATGTGTACATCCATTTGAGTTAGAGTATATTTTAAAGGACGTGCATGAAGAGTCCTGCTCCAGCGATATTGAAGGGAGGTCATTATCTAAGAGGATCATCACTCAAGGTTATTGGTGGCCAACGTTGGCCAAAAATGTAAATGCATATGTTAGGAAATGTGATAAGTGCTAGAGGTTTTCCACCATACCCCATCAGCCTCATCAGCCTCTTACCTCTATTACCTATCCTTGGCCATTTGTGGTCTTGGGGATTGATTTGGTTGGGGCATTATCAAGAGCCGTGAACAATTATCATTATTTGATTGTGGCGGTTGACTATTTTTCAAAGTGGGTAGAGGTCGAGATGATGATTACAATCACAAAGAATAAAGCTTTCTAGTTTATCTAGAAAAACATTATCTACAGATATAACCTACCTAATACCCTGATTTATGATAATGGGACGCAATTCAAGAAACTTTCCCTAGAGAAATATTATGAATGAGTCAACATTAAGAAGTTCTTATCCACTCCCTTCCTACCCTAGGAAAATGGGTAAACATAAGTTATGAAAAGAATAATTCTTTATGGAATCAAGAAGATATTAAAGGATGCTAAAGGGAGATGGACTGAAGAGGTGTATGCTATCCTATGGGCTTACAGGACGACAAAGAGGACTCAAACTTAGGAAACCCCATTCATGTTGGCTTATGTCTCAGAGGTAGTGGTTCCAATAAAAGTAGGTCTCCAAACCCTAAGAGTTCAGATGTACGACCCATAGCAGAATTTGGAAGAGGGGAGACTGGACTTGGATCTTATAGAGGAACGAAAATAAGATGCATAGGTTAGGCAAGCTGCCTATTAGCAAAGGACAACGAAGTTTTACAATAAAATGGTAAAATCTCTCCCACTGAAGTTAGGTGCCTTGGTGTTGAAGAAGACAAGGAAGAAGCCTAACAATCTTCATTTGAATTGGTATGGTCCATATAAAGTGGTTGAAGAGGTAGTTCTAGGGACGTACGGATTGGAAAATCTGGAAGGGGAGCCATTCTCCAACCCATGGAACGCCGAACGCCTCAAAAAATACTACCAGTAAGATTCCAGTTTTTATTATCTCCTTTTAATTCCGATATAATACATGTATATGAAAAATAGATGGTGAATAAAATATGAATGAAGTTCAATAAAAATTTCCAAGTGTTACCTCATATATTGTCTATTTTTGTTAATATTTGTTGCTTGTATGTATCAACTCATGTTAAGTATAAAACATCATTCATGGTGAAGTGGTCTTAAGTTGCTCTTGGTGACACGACAGTCTCGATGGGGTTAAACTCGTCCATGGAGTGTCAATAACATCTAGAGGGGTTCATATATTAAACATCATTAACTTGGTGGAAATTATCTCTCAGTCGTGACAATAATGCATGGACGAGACGACACTCATCCATACACTCTCAAAATGATGAGAGGGGACTTATGATACAACACCATAATTTGGTGGATTCAATTTCAAAATCACTTAGTTGTGGTTCATTTTTTAAAACATTATTAACCTGGTTGCAATTCTCTCCCAATCGAGACGACAGTGCATGGACGAGACGGCACTCATCCATACACTCTCAAAATGATGAGAGGGGACTTATGATATAACACCATAATTTGGTGGATTCAAATTTCAAAGTCACTTAGTTGTGGTTCATTTATTAAAACATCATTAACTTAGTGGAAATTCTCTCCCAGCGAAGATGATAAAGTATGGACGAGATTACACTCATCCATACACTCTCAAAATGATGAGAGGGGACTTATGATATAACTCCATAATTTGTTGGATTCGAATTTAAAAATCACTTAATTATGGTTCATTTGTTAAAACATCATTAACTTGGTGGAAATTATATCTCGATCGAGACGATAGTGCATGGATGACACGACACTCATCCATTCACTCTCAAAATGGCGAGAGGAAACTTATGACATAACACCATAATTTGGTGGATTCAAATCAAAAATCACTCAGTTGTGGTTCATTTGTTAAACATCGTTAAATTGGTGAAAACTCTCTCTCGGCCGAGATGATAGTGCATGGACGAGAAGACACCCATCCATACATACTCAAAATGACGAGAGATGAATTCTGAATGATTATCAATTCAAATTATGCTGCTAATGAAAAATTAGGGCATTATCCGTTAAAATTATGCTACTAATGAAAAATTAGGGTAAATATATTTGCATACCAGAGGCAGAAGACGATAACAAAAAGCTTCATTAATAACAAAGATGTTACATATCAAGTTTACTACAAAGGCTGGGATAAAAATAGAATACAAGGCCACGAAAGTCCGTCCCAACAAAAGTAAAAGATGACAAAAGCTTAAATTTCAGCATTTGTCTGAGTTGTCCCCTAAACAGGAGTGATCTCGACCTCAACATTGGTAGTCTCAGCCCCATCGTTGTTTATGCCAGTCTCAGTTGAAACATCGTTGTTCTCTGTGACCTCAATGGGGTTGGTCTTCACTAGGTTGGCATGAATTTTAACATCAGCTAGAGCAGTTTCGAGATGGGGATCGCTGAAGTCAAGACCTATGAAGTCATCAGGGGATAGGTTTCTAACTTCAGCATGTTTGAAGGCAGCCAATCGTCTAACAGTCTTGATGCCTCTCTCAAGATATTCAAAAGCATTTACTCTGAATTCATCAGATTCTTTGAACTCGATAATAAACTGGGCTTTTTCCTCATCTATAGTGGCCTTAATTGCAGAATCAATCTCGGCAGGCTTACTCTTGGCCATCTTCTTTAGGGTGTTAGCATGATTATTTTTTAGGTTGGTAACCCCGTCCTTCGACTTCTGCAGGTCCGACTTCAATTTTGTAAGATCGTCCCTCATCTCCTTTTCTGTAATCTCTGCATCTCTGCCCTTCTGAATCAAGGAAAACCTCTTGTTGATTCAATCTCCTATATGATGGAGGGAGACTGCACTCTGCAAAAGTGTATGGTGATAAGTCAGTATGAGATAAAATTAATGAATAGGGTACACTTGGTGAGTTTTTGAAAATACCTGGATGGCCTTGTGTAGGGAAAATTTAGTCAGTAAGGAGATGTCCATAGATTAGAGAAAACGCCTATCACCCTCAGATACTAGAGAGACGACACTATCTATAGATTTCTTGACATGGCCGAGGACGCTCTCATCATCAAGTTTCAATTGTAAAAGACGAGCTTGTTGGAATACGTCCGGTTAATAGTGCGAAAAAGAAATTTTTTTATTAACCATATTCATATATAGTAAATATAAAACTAACCTGTTGTAGCGTGCTTTATGATTATCAGTCAAGGGCGCACCAGGTTGGGTTCGGGTGATGAGTTAAACTTGGTGATCCAAGTTTCCCATTTATCCGTTGGTAAGATGGAATCAAACTCCCCAAGCATAGTTCCCAAATTCTACTTAAAAGAATTCAGAGCAATTCTAGTATATAAATTACCTCAGAAGTATTTTCACACTTTGTGAATTTCTCTCAACCAAAGGCTTATAGAATTTGATATTCTTGCTCTTCTTCACCTTTTACAAGACTTCCAAAGACTTGTATTTATACCCAAAGTTTTTGGAAATTGAATTTAATTCCAAATTAAATTCAATTCCAAAAAATGATTAATTAATGGTTATGGTGGAAAACCCACTCCATTACACACCCCATTAATTTCTTAATCACTTACCAAACTTTGGTAAATCCAAAATTACCATGGTAAACTAGCAAAAGTGTACCTAAATTTGGTAAATGGGAATAAGATAAAACTAAAGTTTTACTTATACTACTATTGCATCCTAGTCCTTAATGAGTATGAGAATTCTCTTTCCTACAAAACATCTCAAGTAGAATTTATATTTTGTTCAACCCGATATGTTTGTAACCTTAAAGGTTCATTCCTATTTGTTTATGGTAACTCATCTATTACTCCAGTAAAGAGTTAAACCAATAATAATTAATAACATGTATGTGCATATTATTATTAATGCTAAGATAGAGTGAATAAATTCTTCATCTATTCTGAACCTTGTCCATAAACAGTTTCCATACACTCCAATCCTTCTATCATCCCAATATTCATATTTGTTTATTTATAGAATGGTAAACGGTCAATCCAAAAATCAAATATCCTCTTTCTTTTAATTCATACTATTTTGACAATATCTGATTAAAAATAATTATTCTAATCATTGTCAATACCTCAGCTAAGGATTTAATTAATGTATTAATTAAAGTAAGAAGTGTAGAATAATTTCTCTTTTTTCTAAGAGTGATGGATTCCATATTGATCATCCAAGATCCTTTGTATAATATAAAGATAGCCCAAAATCTACACTTGCCCCCCCCCCCCCCCGGCTGCCCCTGTCGACCACACGCACACACACACACATATATACACACGCACACATACACACACACTCATATATACACACACAAACACACACACATACACACATACACCACCCCTCCCTTCCCCCCAGCCCTCCTGCCCTCCCCCCCCCCCCCATGCATATATACACCACGCACACACACACACACACATTTACACACACATATATACACACAAACATATATACATACACATACATAAATTGAGGATAAATAGAGAGAGAAAACATACTAAAGTTATAGAGAGAGAGAGAGAGGGAGCAGCCACTAAACAGAGAGAGAGAAATTGAGGGAACAAAATCGTGGGGAAAAAAAAGAAAAGGGAGGATTTTTTTACTGACAAAATTGTCACGGACGTGTCACGGTCAATGACCGTGACAACTTTATAAGATTGTCACGGTCATTGACCGTGACAAAAAACGTGTGTTTTTTTATCACGGTCAATGATCGTGACAAGTCTAAGTGCTTAAAGGGTGCCAATTTG
Organism: Sambucus nigra; assembly: GCA_949130495.1. Taxonomy (NCBI): domain Eukaryota; kingdom Viridiplantae; phylum Streptophyta; class Magnoliopsida; order Dipsacales; family Adoxaceae; genus Sambucus; species Sambucus nigra. The sequence goes on from OX422208.1 coordinate 646,807,961, forward strand.
ACCATTTTGGTGTATTTCTAGTATATAAATTATCTCAAAAGTATTTTCACACTTTATGAATTTCTCCCAACCAAAGGCTTATAGAATTTGATATTCTTGTTATTCTTCACCCTTTTACAAGACTTCCAAAGACTTGAATTTATACCCAAAGTTTTTGGAAATTTAATTTAATTCCAAATTAAATTCATTTCCAAAAAGTGATTAATTAATGGTTATGGTGGAAAAACCCCTCCATTACACACTCCATTAATGTCTTAATCACTTACCTAACTTATGTAAATCCAAAATTACCAAGGTAAACTATCAAAAGTGTACCTAAGTTTGGTAAATGGTAATAAGATAAAACTAAAGTTTTACTTATACTTTAATTGCATCCTAGTCCTTAATAAGTATGAGAATTCTCTTTCCTACAAAACATCTCAAGTAGAATTTATATTTTGTTTAACCCGATATGTTTGTAACCTTAAAGGTTCATTCTTCTTAGTTTATGGTAACTCGTCTATTACCCCAGTAAAGAGTAAAACCAATAATCATTAATAACATGTAGGTGCATATTATGAATAATGCTACGATTGAGTGAATAAATTCTTCATCTATTCTGAACCTTGTCCATTAATAGTTTCCATACACTCCAATCCTTCTATCATCCCAATATTCATATTTGTTTTATTTCCAGAATGGTAAACGGTCAATCCATAAATCAAATATCCTCTTTCTTTTAATTTATACTATTTTGACAATATCTGATTAAAAATAATTATTCTAATCATTGTCAATACCTCGGCTAAGGATTTAATTAAAATATTAATTAAAGTAAGCAGCGTAGAATAATTTCTCTTTTTTCTAAGAGTGATGGATTCCATATTGATCATCCAAGATCCTTTGTATAATATAAGGATAGCCCCAAATCTACACTTGCCATAATCATATAAAAAGATCATAGTTCGTTAAGTAGAATCAAATGAATACCTAATACATAAAAAGTATACATGATGTCTCTGGTCAATGGATTATATGTACAACTGTAACTACAAAATATATCCATTAACAGATTAGTAAAAACTCCATTGGATAATTATATGTGGTTAAGTTTAATGCCATATTATACAATATGCACCCATACATTTGATCTTTTCAGACTTCAAAAAATAGTTTGAGATTTGTGCTACTCCTTCAAGAAAGGAAATCATAACGTATACTAGTGTTAATCCAAAACACAATGTCCAGTTATGCTTCTGGCTAGGAACAACTTATTAAAATGGGAAACTAAGGTGAAAATCTCTCGATCATAATTCAACCATTATGATGCATCACACTCTATAATGTTTTAATGGACATAATCATAAATATCATATATATTATTGTTCAATTATGATTATATAAAAGTTTCCCCATATTTGTATTTTAATAACAATATATCGATGAATAATAACATGTTTATATATATTTTCAAAATACACAATACAAGATTGACTTTTGGGCATATATACAACAATCTCCCACTTGTATTAACGACAATCGCCTACACGTTTCATGCCCATCTTTGACCGATGTCGACAAAATGTTTTTTGAGGAAAAGCTTTCGTAGGAGGGTCATATCTTCTGATGCTACCTTTTGAATACAGAAATCTCTTTTTACAATGATATCCCATATCAAATGTTATCGCCGCTCACTACACCAAATCTACTGAATTCTCACGGTCATTAACCTTGACAAGTTGGACTTGTCAAGGTCAAAGACCGTGACAATTCTGGGGGGATAACTTTTTTCATCACGGACTTGTCACGGTCATTGACCGTGACAAGTTCATTAGAACTTTCACAGCCTATGACCTTGACAAGTTTTATCACGATCATAAACTGTGACATACCCATGACACTTCTTAAAACATTGTCACGATCAATGAGCTTGACAATTTTGGATAGAATTAAAAAAAATCTGTTTGGCAGTATGGCCACTGCCACTGTCCAGCAGTATATTTATACATGTTATAGTAATGTTGTACCTATTCAAACATCATATATCCAAATAAAATAGAGATAATGCAACTATACATTCAAAACAATATGCATCACGATATAATCCAAATATAATTCAAATGTATCAACTTAAAATAATTCAGTTCAAATACGGTCACTACATGTATGGGGTAAGGTTTGCTCTGAGGAGGACAGTAGTCCACACGATATACGAATTGACACACCGAGGAATATACAGCATGCCACATTATTCGCGCAACCACAAGGGGGAGTTCTCCTTCCCGAGTATCACATGCATGATGAGCACCTTGGACTCGATGTCTTGAACCAAACATTCCTAAACAGGCATACCCTGGACGGTATTCGGGTCCCTCAACCCCCGCCCTATCCGCTGGCCATCAAATATGTCCACTATAAACATGCTCGGCCAACCAAGTGTAGACATCGGTCGGTTGAAGGGATCCAAATAGGGGAGTAGATCATCAAAGTTCGCACGTGTCAGTGATGAAGCAACGAGGTCCACATCCTGCATATCGTCCTCCACTACTTTCTCCTTCGCTTTACCCTCACGATTTCTGCCCAACGAATGCTTTATGAATGAGAACTTATCTTGGATCGTTACCTCCAAACGGGACAGCTTCGCGTCATGCGAGTTTACCGTTCGAGCCAACCCGGTGTCGCACGTCTCCAATTCGATGATCCTAGAATTGGCCACCCACGAGCTCACCCCCTTGTCCTCCCTTTGTGATTAGCGCCAAGCACTTGGCTGAGTGCATATATGGACAAAGATGCCTTGTCGGCATCAGACTGCGACTCATGCACTTCCTTAAGCTTTGACTTAAATGATAAAAAGCACATGATTAGTAAAATAAGTAAATTAAAAAATTCTAATGTAATTAACAAAAAGTAAACTGTCGGATTACTTACAATCATGGACGCGATGCTCGGGGACACCTCCTTATCCTTCCCCTTCTTCGTCCGAATAGCCGCATAAGTATCAAGCTTATGTGGCCTACCCCTAGGGCCACTCCCTGTCCCCTGAAATAAAATAAAGTAAAATTAGTATCGGCCTCGCAAAGTAAAATAATGCAGAATAATATATTTTTGTAGTTATAGAAAATATAAATCTTACCATCGTCCTATGCTCCACTTGGACGTAAGATGTCCGACCGGAGTAGTGCACGTTCGTCTTTTTTGCTTGATTTTCCCTCCCCTATTGGCGAGATGCCAATTATCATTCCCCGATCTCATTGTCAATGAACTTTTGCCATTGTGCCAATGAGATCGTCTCCTTCGGTGGGACGGATTCATGCATTCGGATAACAGACTCTCGGGACTTCCCAAAGTACCGAGTCCGCATATTTTTCTTCAACTTGTTGTGTTGCTCCCTCAACTGCTCCAAGACGGAATCGCGTAGCTTTGGATCCAGGCTGAATTGTTCCTGTCCAACAAATACAATGTTAGTTACGAATAAATATAAAATGAAATTGAAATCAAAATTGAAAATGAAATATTCATTTTCATATAAATATAAATTCATTACCTATAGTGCCACCCAAATAGATAACTTGATCTCATTTGGCACCTCCCTCCAACTAGTGTACCCCGAACCGATGATCGTCTTTACCAGCTCGAGGGATCTCGCTAATAGCCCCATTTTGTTAACGATGGCCATCCCCAATTTGCCATATTTGGAGAGCCTAGGGGTCGAGGAGCCCTCCTCGCCTCCTCTACCACCGAGCCCAGACGACATCATCATAATCAACATCATCATCCTCGCCTTAATACCTGAAGGAGAAATTTGCTGTAAAAAAATATTGTTATTAATAAAAATCAAAATGAATTATTAGAAGACATTCAAATATGTACAATTGCTACAAATCCAAATGAATTGTTACTGTTTAACGCCTCAATTCTGAATTCCAAAACAATAGTATCTAGCTCATAATATGTACAATTACTAAAAATCCGAAACATCCCCACCCCCACCCCTATTGCCCACACATGCACACTACACAAGAGTGAAAATGATAAAGTGAAAATCAATTAAAAGCATTAAAAATGGATTTAAAAAGTGCAAATTGGAATGTTTATTACAAATTAAAAAATTGTTTCAAATTCGGGTTATCATAAAAAATGGATTGATATTCGGTAGGAGCAGCCAAGTCATCCACACTATTATTTAGACGCTTTGGCGTATTTAGGATAATTAACCACGACTCATTATTGATATACTCTGAGTAAAACACTTGGTTAACCTTTTGAAATGCACAAACAAACGACTCATCACTCATGTGGTCGTTGTTCTTCAACTTGGAAAAGTCAACCATTATCAAATTGGTGACAGGATCAAATTTACAAGAATTTTTATCCTCAAATCTTACCCAATCACACTAAAATACAACCTCTTTGAAGCTTGTGTAATACAAATATATTGTGAATTACACCATAGTAAGTCATTTCAGCTTCAACGAGGTTTTTATCTTTTGCGCTCGCTCGAAAGAAAGTAAGAGACTTGTATGAAATGCATGAGTTCTGTACATTTGTACTTTCTTCGTACACTTTTGCGCCAAATACGTAACCATTCAATCGATACTTTTTGTACTCTTGTGCCACGAACAAGGGTCCAGTGGCTAGACGAGCAAGCCTTGATGTCGCATCACTCGTTTTTTAATAGATGAGAATATAAATAAATTAATTAGATTAGTTGTAAAGTTTGAGTGTAATGTAACGTTATATAACGACCATTTTCATTATAATTACCTCTTGTGACAACCACAGCCTAAATTCGTTGTCTGATTGTACCATTGTTTTTCGTCTTTTATTGTTCTCACAGGCTTCATATTTTCTGCATATTACAAATTTAATCTTACTAAAATATTCTAACATAATGTTAAACATTAATATAATCTAATATATTCTAAAATAATGTTAAACATTAAAATAATTTAAACTTACTTTTTCCATTCTTCAACATCTTCATGTGTGTCAAATAGATAACGAGCTACTTGTTCATGTTGCAAACTCGTTAATTTCACTCGTTTTCCCATCACATGACCACCATCATCGACAAACTCATCAGTGTCATCAACGCTGGTCAAGTTAGGCATATATTCCCCAGTATATATTGATGACTCCACAGTGATGTATTCCTATGTAATGGATCCTGTAATGTATCGCGTATTCTTGACGTAATCTTTAAAAACTTTCATCAATATTTCAAATGAATGCAACCACCGATATCTAAGTGGACCACAAATAAGTGCCTCGTCGCATAGGTGTACTAACAAGTGAACACTTATGTCAAAGAATACTGGGGGAAAGTACTTCTCCAACACACAAATACATGGTGCACCGGGTTATTCTTCTAATAAGTCATGTCAAATAAAATTTACCTCCTAGACCATGACTTTCTTGTCCCATTTTCATTCCGAGTTGGGGTCTTCTTATGCTTGACATTCTTAAATTTGGGATTTTTACCTGGCATATTACGGCCACATTTAGAAGATTTATTTTCAATTTATGAACCTGAAAGTTGTCTCGGTGGTAGACTATGTTCAACCCCGCCCAATAAAAAATTAGAACCTCTCTCAAATCTAAAACGATGAGTTGGGGGTAAAAACCTCCTATAACAATAGTATATATTTTTTGAGCTAAAGGATAGATGAAGAGATTCACTCTCCTCTCCACAAATAGGACACCCCAAATAACCATGTACTACACAACCGGATAATGTCCCATAAGATGGAAAATAATGAATTTCCCACATCAACATAGCTTTCAGCGTAAACTCTTCTTTTCTAAAAGTCAAATGATTGCACACCCTCTTCCCATAACTCATTTAATTCTTCTACCAAAGGAGTCAGGTAGATGTTGATGTCATCACTTGGTGCTTTTGCCCCAGGTATCAACAAAGACATCATCGAAAATTCAGGTCTCATACACTGTGAAGGAGGGAAGTTGAGTGGGGCTAGGATCATTGTCCATACACTCTGATTGGTGATTAGATTTCAAAATGGATTGAAACCATCTGTTGATATAGCTAAACGAATGTTGCGCTTTTCTCAAGTAAAATCGGGATACTCATAATTCATCCACCTCCAAGGTGTAGAATCAATAGGATGACGCATGAGATTACCTCCTACTTCTTCCCTAGCATGCCAAGTAATTACCTCCACTATCTATGGTACTGTGAAAAATTGCTTTAATCTAGGCCCAACGGGAAAATATTTCAACAAAATTTTAGGCACTTTTGAGCTTGTGCCTTTTTACTAGTAGATTGGATATATCTAGGTTCATCGCAAATCGGACAACGATCGATATTTTCATACTCCTTTCGGTATAGTATGCAGTCATACCCACAAGCATGAATCGATTTGTACTTCATTACCAAACCTTTCAAACTATTCTTTATAACAGGAAAGCTATTTGGAAGCGTATTCTCCTTAGGTAGTAACCCCTTCACACATTTTAAAATTCATCTCTAGCTATTTCCAGACAAACCGTACTACGTCTTCAAACTGTGCAAACAAACTATGGCATGTAAAGCTGTTTTATCTTTCTCACAGCCAGAGTATAACGATTGGGTCGCCTTAAATTTTAAACTTTGGTAGTCTTCATCAAGGTTTATCATGATATCTTCCCGAGAACTTGAACCTTATACATCATCAGTAACCTCATTCTCCTCTACTTCATAAACTCCGTATGCATCATCAACTAAATCCTCTAACATGTTATGATCTACATCGTCCCCTTCTACATCTATCCTACTTGTTGAAGGTTGTTGTGAAGATTGTTCGGGGACAAAAGGAAATTTTAATTCATTGTGAAAACTCCAAAATCGACAACTATCTTGCATACCCGATCTTAACAAATGTAGTTCAACCGTTTTCCACTCAAACATCTTACCATTCTTACACCTAGAACACGGACACGAAAACTCTTCATCATTATGACATCTCTTTACGTATTTCACAAATTCATTAGCACCTTTGCAAAACACATCCCCCATTCTATTTGTCTCACCCATCCACTCTTTGTATTTCGGATATCCCATCACAGCTACCACAACTAATCACCTATTTAAAGTAAGAAGCGTATATTCATGGATTAGTATAAACAAAACTTAGATTTATAGTATGTTTAATTTAATTATGTCTTATTTATATTTGATTTTTAAATTTCAAATTCAAATTCAATTTGTAATAGAAATTTCTATTTCCTCCATCTCCTATAAAGGGTGAGTGGTCCTATCCCATTCAAGACCGCATTTTTCTGTAATATACTTAACAGATTAGCACATTGATACGATTTGAGAAAAATTCGGTAGCATATCCCCGTAGTTCTCCAAGTACACAATGTAGATTGGCAAGTGTGAGTGTTATTTCAATTGATCAATTGAAATAACAGTCACACTTGTCAATCTAGTATGTACCCAGAGAACATTAGGATACGACTACAAAACTTTCTCCAAAAGTAACAACTTTAAGACACTAAGAATATTATTATACAGAAATTATGCAGTCTCAAACTGTCTAAATGGGACAATTCGAGAGATCTCATTACAGAGGTAATGACTCTCGAACGGGTCAAATGGCTATTGAATGCGTATGCATAAGAACTAGAAGACTAGTATCTATGCGCACTATATGTAATTTCAAGTATGTTTCATTTAATTATTATAATACATATATATATATATATATATATATATATATATATATATATATATATATATATATATATATATATATTGTTAGTTAGATAAAGTAATTTTCAAAAGAAGTTGAAAAATCCCACCCCCGTATAGACAATAATCAAGTGGTCATGCCACTTTTAAAATTAACCAACCCAGCATCGATCCACTATAATTCAACCGCAATGGCAATAGCAAATGTGTATCCCGTACTCCTTCTAATTCATCTACTCAATTAATTCTTTTCATCGATGAAACTAACAATTAAAGTATACAATTATTAATTTACTAATTTATAATGAGGGACAATCCCACTTGCATATGAAAGGGGCACTAATTATTAATTTACAAAAACAATTAACAACCATTCAATATTAAATCACGCACATATACACTCCCCCCCCCCCCCCCGCCCTACCCCCTCCCCCCGCTACCCCTGCCCACCACACGCACACACACATATATATACACACGCACATATACATACACACGCACATATACACACACACACGCATATATACACACACAACACACACGCACATACACACCCTCCCTCCCCCATCCCTCCTGCCTCCCCCCTCCACATGCATATATACACCACACACACACACACATGCACATTTACACACACATATATAAACACACGCACATATACATACACATATACATAAATGGAGGAGAAATAGAGAGAGAAAACATACCAAAGTTGTAGAGAGAGAGAGAGAGGGAGCAGCCGCTAGAGAGAGAGAGAACTGGAGGGAACAAAATCATCGGAAAAAAAAGAGGGAGGGTTTTTTTACTGGCAGAATTGTCACGAACGTGTCACGGTCAATGACCATGACAACTTTATAAGATTGTGATGGTTATTATCCGTGACGTCCGTGACAGAACACGTGTGTTTTTTTTGTTACGATCAATGACCGTGACAAGGCTAAGCGCTTAAAGGGTGCCAATTTGACCATTTTGGTGCAGTTATAGTATATAAATTATCTCAGAAGTATTTTCACACTTTTTGAATTTCTCACAACCAAAGGCTTACAGAATTTGATATTCTTGTTCTTGTTCACCCTTTTACAAGACTTCCAAAGACTAGTATTTATATCCAAAGTTTTTGGAAATTTAATTTAATTCCAAATTAAATTCAATTCGAAAAATGATTAATTAATGGTTATGGTGGAAAACCCACTCCATTACACAACCCATAAATGTCTTAATCACTTACCTAACATTGGTAAATCCGAAATTACCAAGGTAAACTAGCAAAAGTGTACCTAAGTTTGGTAAATGGTAATAAGATAAAACTAAAGTTTTACTTATACTTGAATTCCATCATAGTCCTTAATGAGTACGATAATTCTCTTTCCTACAAAACATCTCAAGTAGAATTTATATTTTGTTTAACCCAATATGTTTGAAACCTTAAAAGTTCATTCTTCTTAGTTTATGGTAACTCGTCTATTACTCCAGTAAAGAGTAAAACCAATAATCATTAATAACATGTAGGTGAATATTATGAATAATGCTACGATAGAGTGAATAAATTCTTCATCTATTCTGAACCTTGTCCATTAATAGTTTCCATACACTCCAATCCTTCTATCATCCCAATATTCATATTTGTTTTATTTCCGGAATGGTAAACGGTCAATCCATAAATCAAATATCCTCTTTCTTTTAATTTATACTATTTTGACAATATCTGATTAAAAATAATTATTCTAATCATTGTCAATACCTCGGCTAAGGATTTAATTAAAATATTAATTAAAGTAAGCAGCGTAGAATAGTTTCTCTTTTTTCTAAGAGTGATGGATTCCATATTGATCATCCAAGATCCTTTGTATAATATAAGGATAGCCCCAAATCTACACTTGCCATAATCATATAAAAAGATCATAGTTCGTTAAGTAGAATCAAATGAATACCTAATACATAAAAAGTATACATGATGTCTCTGGTCAATGGATTATATGTACAACTGTAACTACAAAATATATCCTTTAACAGATTAGTAAAAACTCCATTGGATAATTATATGTGGTTAAGTTTAATGCCATATTATATAATATGCACCCATACATTTGATCTTTTCAGACTTCAAAAAATAGTTTGAGATTTGTGTTACTCCTTCAAGAAAGGAAATCATAACGTATACTAGTGTTAATCCAAAACACAATGTCCAGTTATGCTTCTGGCTAGGAACAACTTATTAAAATGGGAAACTAAGGTGAACATCTCTCGATCATAATTCAACCATTATGATTCATCACACTCTATAATGTTTTAATGAACATAATCATAAATATCATATATATTATTGTTCAATTATGATTATATAAAAGTTTCCCCATATTTTTATTTTAATAACAATATATCAATGAATAATAACATGTTTATATATATTTTCAAAATACACAATACAAGATTGACTTTTGGGCATATATACAAAAATCTCCCACTTGTACTAAAGCCAATCGCCTACACGTTTCATGCCCATCTTTGACAGATGTTGATAAAATGTTTTTTGAGGAAAAGATTTCGTAAGCGGGTCTTATCTTTTGATGCAACCTTCTGAATACTGACATCTCTTTTTATAATGATATCCAATATCAAATGTTATATCCTCTCAATGTGTTTGGGTTTATGATGAGACCGTGGTTCCTTTGCTGAGCTATGGCCCCATTGTTGTCACAGTATAAGGTTACTACTGACGCGATGGTAGGAACAACTCCAAGTTCAGTAATGAACTTTTTAGTCCAAACCGCTTCCTCTGCAGCCTTTGATGCAACAATTTATTCTGCTTCTGCTGTAAAATCAGTTGGTGTACTCTGCTTGGCGCTTTTCCAACTGAATGCTCCATTCCTATTGGTAAAAATATAACCAGACGTTGACCGTCTATCATCAATATCTGATTGCAAATTCGAGTCAGTGAATCCCTCAACTTTTAAGTTTTCACCGCCATAAACTAGGAACATATCTTTGTTATTTATCAAATATTTAAAAATATGTTTTATGGCCGTCCAGTTATTCGGGCTTAGATCTGCTTGATATCTGCTAACCACACTTATAGCATGACAAATATCTGGCAAGGTACATAACATGGCATACATAAGACTTCCAACTGCAGAAGTGTAGGGAATCTTACTCATATGCTCCCTTTCTTCTGGGTTCTTGGGTTCCAATGCCTTACAGAGTTTGACTCCATACCTGAAAGGTATAAAACCTTTCTTGGAATCAAGCATGTTAAACCTTGATAATATTTTGTCAATATATTTTGATTAGGTTAAACCAAGCATTATTTTTTGTCTATTTCTAAATAGTTCAATCCTAAGAATATAGGATGCTTCCCCCAGGTCCTTGATAGAGAAGTTTTATGATAACCAAAGTTTAACATATGATAACATCACTACATCATTCCCAATGAGTATAATATCATCTACATACAAAATAATTAAGGTAACGACCTTCCCCCTTCTTGCATACACATGATTCATCTTCATTCTTTGAGAAGTCAAATGATTTGACAGCCTCATCGAATCTGATGTTCCAACTGTGAAACGCTTGCTTAAGATCGTAAATCGATACGTTTAGTTTACATACTTTGTGGATATCTCCACTAGATATAAAACCTTTTGATTGCTCCATATAAATGGTTTCCCTAATGTTTCCATTCAAGAAAGCAGTTGTAACATCCATCTGCCAAATTTCATAATCATAGTGCGCAACAATTGCTAGTAAGAACCTAATGGATTTAAGCATTTCTACCAATGAAAAAGTTTCCTCGTAGTCAATTCCTTGACATTGTCGATAACCTTTTGCAACCATCCTTGCTTTATATGTTTCTATGTTTCCATTTGATCCAATATTTAGTTTGAAGATCCATTTTCAACCAATTGGAACAACATTTATTGGTGGCTCAACTAAAGTCGAAACCTGGTTCGAATACATAGAATCCATTATGTCTTTCATGTCTTCATGCCATCGTATCGCGTCGATATCTTATATCTCCTCTTTGTAATTAGTTGGATCGTCATCACCTATGAGGTGTAATTCCTCAATGGCATAGCCATATCTTTTTGGAAGTACAAGGATCCTACTACTTTTATGAAGACTTTGCATATTAGAAATTTTAGGAGGTGTAAAGTTTTCAGACTGAGATGTAATAGTTTGTGGATCTCATAATTATTCACCAAGAATAATAATACTTTTACCTCCATCAGTAATAAATTTTTCCTCAAGGAATCTGGCATTCCTACTAACAAATACTTATAGATCATCAGGATGGTAGAAGTAATAACCAATGGTTTCGTAAGGATATCCTACGAACCTACATTTTACAGTTCTCTCTGACACCCCGCTTAAAATAATAACGGGTGGCCAGCCCTATACTACATTAAATCAGGAATCTCAGATGGCTCACTCTCAGCATCTACTGACGATACTAAACTAGATAGGAATAACTACACAAAACTCTAAAAGCGGATGTCAAAATTAAATAAAAAATACAATGGATATCATCCCAACAATATAAAACTACTAACAAAGGTAAAACGTACACAAGAACTACGATAAAAGAAATGTTAAACATTAAAATAAAAAGAGTACATAAAAGGAAATATACGTGAATAAGCTTTCGAGTCACAGACAGTATAACACCCATAAATAAGAACTATAAACAACTACAAATAACCCTTGGGTGTTAACCCGATCCACAAAAAGAATCCGATCAAGATTTACATAGAAATAGGAAGCGACTACAATCTAAATCCCGCAACAGTCCGCATCTGTTGCGGCTCCCAAGACACTGGATTGGAAAGCATCCACGATATCCTTACGGTGGGACACCTGTAGTATATATATATATATATATATATATATATATATATATATAGCAAAAGAGAAATATAAATGGGTCAGAGCCCGAGGTGTAAAAATATTTGTAGCAAGTGTGTTAACTGTGCATAATAAATATAAATACAATATTTCATAATTAAAGTGGAGTCGCACTCTCGTGAAACCCCAAACTCACCCCTCATCTACAGCGCGCACCTAATCGCATCCTGGAACCTTAATTTAAGCTACCCGACACATATGAGGACAACCTACCTAACTATAAGCATGGCCTATACCCGCATGACCCACCATCCTAACTTAACCCAAAGATCCTTTCCATTCTAACCCCACATAAATATATATACACACATATATATATATATATATATATGCCTTACCAGGATTTATTGGTTCTAGTTATTTGCTTAAACAAATTATTAGTCTTAGCACGACACACATTACCATAAGTTTTAGCATAAAGAATTTATTTTCCAAATAAAATACATCCGATTCCTACGGACAAAACTTCTCTCCACTCCCATTATTGCACTACGTTTCGTGCGTGGGGCATCTCGCAAAGAGAAATCCAAACAAGGAACCCCCCGATACACTACTCCTTGAAAATGTTGATCGTAGGGATCCATTATGTCCTCCACACAAATCCTACTACCGTAACTACCTAATTATTGAATACCATATCTAAATACGCAATTTGAATCTCTATTTAAATCCTTGGGGTCAATATAACCACAATTGTCTCTAAGTACGATCCTGCGACCCTGATAAACTAGTACACCAAAATCACCCAAGATGTACCTACTAGAAAATTCATATCACCTTCACCTATAGGATATTTATATATATCTTACTCTAAATATATATAAGCAATCATTCATTCCTATAACCACATATACATAACACACATAATGTACACTTTGCAATACACATTAAATAAACGGTTATAGGATACCAAAATACTGCGCCATGCTATCATCTTCCCGGAATTACTCACATTCTCCTGGGGTCACAACATATCGGACTATTATCACACCGCTATGGCAACAAAATCAATCCTAACGTATGGGAAGCGGTCATAGTTCCTAACCGAAAAGTGAGAACGAATCATACGCAAGACTTCTCACCCCCAAAATAAAATCACACAAATAATAATGGACGACTATGACCTGGGGACTATCCGAACCCTACTCCTCAAGCCAGGGCCTCACCCACATCGCGCAACCTCCCATGATAGCATGTGTCGGGTATGCTCACACAATAAGTATATATATATCATTCACACCATATACATATACCTACATATGATCACATCATATATACAAACCATCACACACGGTATAAATATTCACACCATATATACACACATATAGACATATCTATATCTATAAATCTATATATACACATATATACATACTATCTCTCGTCCGTATGTATAAGATTTATAAATTCGACTATAAGCATACATAATCCTCATTATACTAGGCGTCGTTCCACTTAATTCGTTATATAAATATGATCCCTCACTTGAAGCATATTCATCCATTGGCCATATGATATGAATAGTCTTCCAATATATCCAACATTAAGGCTACTAACCCACCATTTAACCTATATAACAATCCCTATACATCCCATCTATACCTGAAGCACATCAATACACGATACTTATCTCGGTCATAGGTAATCACCTAACTAATAGTCGGTAAGCCTCAAGTTCAATCCAAAATTCATTTTTATGATCCCATCATATTTTGGGATACCCATCGTTAATCACGCATAGATATGTAGTAACTACCCCGACTATCATTTGACACAATCCTATTATTGTCAATAGAACAATCCAATCATTCTCAAATTAGCATACTGTTCAATTTCTCCTATGAACCCTTAATCTTATTGCGTTTACAATTTATTCCTTAAGGTTAACATCACTAAAGATACGCGACCACTCTCGCTCGTTCACCCCCAATCATAACTTAATAGAATCCACTTACTATAAGGATTCGACACAAATGTTGGCCTAACACCTTCACCCCATGCCTTTACAACTCCCTTGAAGAGCCCTCAACCTTACGTCATATTTTAATTCACTTCAATTCTCAAAATAGGACTCCCATCTATAATAAGATTGCTCCCACAACATCAATGCAATAAACTCCAATACTATGTAAATACATTTCCCAAAATGGCTCAATACTTCCCCACGATCCTATTATGAGAAAAAATCCCAATAAATCTCTAAAACTTATCCCTAGAATCATATAAGAATATTCCAAATCAAGAAACCCAATTGAAATGGAGAAAAACTCACTTTAGGAAAATTTTCTCAAAACTGCCCTGTTTTCGAATTGATTCGGTCCCAACATCGAATTGATTCGGTCCAAGTGAATCGATTCGATCCAAAGGGACCTGCCAGTCTGCTACATACCGAATCGATTCGAAGGGGTGAATCCATTCGGCCCTAAAGACCTGATGGTTCTGCAACTTGGCGAATCGATTCGTAAGGGGCGAATCGATTCGGCCTGTTTAGAAAGTTAAAAAAGGGGCTATTTTCTCCAAACCCAAATCTCCGAAATCCATATATATATATCATCCCCCAACCATCAATCTTCATCCCAAACATATTTCTAACCTTAGAATTCATCATATAACCACCCAACCATTTATATAACCTCAAATGCAAGATTTAATCTACAAAAACCTAGGTTTTGACATATAAACCAAAATCTAATTCTTTTGTCCTTAAATTATGAAAAAAAATACACAAATGAATTATTTAGCAAGATTAAACACTTGCCTCAAAATTTTAGAGGTTGAATCATCCCCGAGATCGTGTACGGGCCGAAAATCTCCAAGCTTTCCCCTCTCTCCTCTTCCTCCCTTATTCTTTCTCTCTTTCTCACAAATGAGATAGGCTGATCTGTAAGCCTTTTAAGCCTTTAAAACATAACTCCCAGTTTTAAGTGATAATAAACACTTTAAATGACTCGTTTATTCCAATTCGAGTCAAACTTACTTAAAAAAATTTCGGAATCGAAATAATACCCAAGGACAGTCATTTTGACTATCTCGACCCATCCGGAATCAACCACACACTCAGAATCGTCATCCAGAATACTTTATAACAACCTTAATTTTCGGACCTCAATTTCCAAATTCTAAAACTCTCCAATTTAAATATATTTTATTTCTCCCAAAAATTTAATTTCCCAGTCCTAAAGTGACGGGGTATTACAGACTTCACCCCTTACAAAAATTTCATCCTCGAAATTTAGGTTATGACTAGGACTCCGAACCTCATCTATTTCTTACATCTACCCTCAAGATCACTATACATATATCTTCCACTTCTCACATTGAATCATATAAACTTTAAAATCAAACTGGGCGCCCATACACCCTGTACCCGAGCTCAACTCGTAAAAACATAACCTGGCTCCACTAGCCTCAAATCATAATATAACTCTCAACAGTATAACCTACTATAACGTACTAAATATAAAATCTTTGAAATTTCCAATGGTTGAACTCTTATCAATTCCTGACATATGCTACCTTCATGCGGTGAAGGTCTCGCAAGCGAAATCCAAACAAGGAACCCTCCCAATACACTACTGTGTAGCCATGTCAGGGATTGAGATCAGTTGAGCTAGGATTAAGGTTTTATGAAAGATTTTTCAAGTCATAAATATTGCCCGAAGGCCTATATAGTAATATAATATAAAATAATTCCATGTATTTTGACACGCCAAACGAACACCTTATGTTCAAGACATAAGGCCTCAACAATTACAATACTCCTACCAATAACTAGTCCTCAAAACTTATACATCTATGAGCTCAATTCCTCGCTAAAAAATGATCTGTTAAACTCCGGACCTCCTCAGTGATACAAATCCTTTACATCACATCAAAGCATTGCTGCAAGATAAGTCCTTCCACAACTGGAATACTACAAATACATGTACCTAGCCTAACCATAAAATGATAACCTTATCGTTACTACACAACAATCCTTAACAGTCTGCACTTCCAAAAATCAAAAGCACAACTCTCCACTAGCTCATCACAAAATGATATATTATCCCAAAAGATGCCATACAAAGGCCGTACTTACTCACTCCTTCCTCCAAGGAAATTTTATACACACTATGGTTATAACGGTTAACCACTCGTTATACCTTACATGCAACGCTCCCAATACCGCACAAAGCATGACCTAAACCCAAAGAAAGTTATTCTACCTTATACTTCCATAATCCAATTGTTTCACTTCATTCCTGAGTCCCTCTACTGCTTCCAGGACAAGACTTTCTTCCTAAGGCCTAATTTTCCTTAAAGAAAAACCCTCTCAAAAATCCTTCATAACCATCCTGATGGATAAAGCGCTATTGCGACCCCCGACAACTCTTTCAGTCCTACTCAATGAACCCAAGTCTCCAAATTTCTTACTCCCTATTCCAAAAAGACGATACTCCTGACACTGGGACAATGCCACACACCTCCCAAGGGCTTCACTATTTGCTTATCCTCAGTACTTACCTTATCGATCACAAAATTCTCCTTCTCACTCGACCACCTTCAAATCACCTCGAATCACTGCTAGAAATCTCCTCCTTATCTCCACCTGAATCGTGGAAAGAAAAATACTTCCAGTCAAAGTGTACCCAAAATCTGTTATGGGTGTTGCATCTATCATCTTGCCCCTTTCTGGATGACTTATTCTTGGCGACGTCTGAGATGAGAGCAACTGCGTCAGAACGTCGTTCAAGTGAGTACACCTCACAAAAGGAAATAGACATAGTGAACACAACAATCCTAATAGTAGGGCTCTACATCAAGAACGCTTATGGAAGAATGCAAAAAATCCGCACAGATCCTAAAGACACTAAAACCTGATGCTCTGATACCATCTGTGACACCCCGCTTAAAATAATAATGGGTAGCCAGCTTTATACTACATTAAATCAGGAATCTTAGATGGCTCATTCTCAGCATCTACTGACGATACTAAACTAAATAGGACTAACTACCCAAAACTATCAAAGCGAATGTCAAAATTAAATAAAACATACAATGGATATCATCCCAACAATATACAACTACTAACAAAGGTAAAATGTACACAAGTACCATGATAAAAGAAATGCTAAACATTAAAATAAAAAGAGTACATAAAAGGAAATATACCCGAATAAGCTGTCGGGTCATAGATAGTACAACATCCATAAAGAAGAACTATAAACAGATACAAATAACCCTTGGGTGTTAACCGGATCCACAAAAAGAATCCTATCAAGATTTACACAGAAATAGGAAGCGACTAAAATTTAAATCCCGCAACAGTCTTCATCTGTTACGGCTCCCAAGACACTGGATTGGAAATCATCCATGATATCCTTACGGTGGGACACCTGTAGTACAATATATATATATATATATATATATATATATATATATATATATATATATATATATATATATATATATATATATATATAGCAAAAGAGAAATATAAACGGGTCAGAGCACGAGGTGTAAAAATATTTGCAACAAGTGTGTTAACCGTGCATAATAAATATAAATGAAATATTTCATAATTAAAGTGGAGTCGCACTCTTGCGAAACCCCAAACTCACCTCTCATCTACAGCGCGCACCTAATCACGTCCTGTAACCTTAATTTAAGCTACCCGACACATATGAGGACAACCTACCTAACTATAAGCATGACCTATACCCGCATGACCCACCATCCTAACTTAACCCAAATATCCTTTCCATTATAACCCCACATAAATATATATGCACATATATATATATATGCCTTACCAGGCTTTATTGGTTCTAGTTATATGCTTAAACAAATTATTAGTCTTAGCACGACACACATTACCATAAGTTTTAGCATAAAGAATTTATTTTCCAAATAACATACATCCGATTCCTACGGACAAAACTTCTCTCCACTCCCAACATTGCACTACATTTCGTGCGAGGGGCGTCTCGCAAAGCAAAATCCAAATAAGGAACCCCCTCGATGCCCTACTCCTTGATAATGTTGATCGTAGGGATCCATTATGTCCTCCACACATATCCTACTATTGTAACTAGATAATTATTGAATACCATCTCTAAATACGCAATTTGAATCTCAATTTAAATCCTTGGGGTCGATATAATCGCAATCGTCTCTAAGTACGATCCTTCGACCCTGATAAAGTAGTACACAAAAATCACCCAAGATGTACCTATTAGAAAATTCATATCACCTTCACCTATAGGATATTTATATATATCTTACTCTAAATATATAAAAGAAATCATTCATTCCTATAACCACGTATACATAACACACATAATGTACACTTTGCAATACACATAACATAAATGGTTATAGGATACCAAAATACTACACCATGATATCATCTTCTAGGAATTACTCACATTCTCTCGGGGTCACCACATATCGGAATATTATCACATCGCCATGGCAACAAAATCAATCCTTACGTATGGGAAGTGGTCATAGTTCCTAACCGAAAAGTGAGAACGAATCATACCAAAGAATTCTTACCCCCAAAATAAAATCACACAAATAATAATGGACGACTATGACCTGGGGACTATCCGTACCCTGCTCCTCAATCCAGGGCCTCAACCATATCGCTCAACCTCCCATGATAGCATGTGCCTACATATGATCACATCATATATACAAACCATCACACACGATATAAATATTCACGCCATATATACACACATATAGACATATATATATATATATATATATATATATATATATATATATATATATATATATATATATATATATATATATATATATATATATATATATATACACACACACACATCTATACATACTATCTCTCGTCTGTATGTATAAGATTTATAAACTTGGCTATAAGCATACATAATCCTCATTATACTAGCCGTCGTCCCAAGCTTATTAATTTAATTCGTTATATTACTACGATCTCTCACTTGAAGCATATTCTTCCATTGTCCCTACGATATTAATAGTCTTCCAATATATCCAACATTAAGGTTACTAACCCATCGTTTAACGTATGTAACAATCACTATACGTCCATCTATATCCGAAAGCACATCAATACACGATACTCATCTCGGTCATATGTACTCAGCTAACTAATAGTCGGTAAGCCTCAAGCTCAATCCTAAATTCATTTTTATGATCCCATCATATTTTGCGATACCCATCATTAATCACGCATAGATATGTAGTAACTATCCCGACTACCATTTGGCAAAATCCTATTCTTATCAATAGAACAATCCAATCATTCTGAAATTAGCCTACTATTCAATTTCTCCTATGAACCCTTAATCTTATTGCGTTTACGATTTATTCCTTAAGTTGAACATCACTAAGGATACGTGACCACTCTCTCTCGTTCACCACCAATCATAACTTAATAGAATCCACTTGCTATAAGGATTCGACACATACGTCGGCCTAACGCCTTCACCCCATGACTTTAAAACTCCCTCGAAGAGCCCTCAAACTTACGTCATATTTTAATTCACTTCAAATCTCAAAATAGGATTCCCATCTCTAATAAGATATCTCCCACAACATCAATGCAATAAACTCCAATACCTATGTAAATAAATTTCTCAAAATGGCTCAATACTTCCCCACGATCCTATTATGAGAAAAACTCCCAATAAATCTCCAAACGTATCCCTAGAATCATATATGAATATTCCAAATTGAGAAACCCAGTCGAAATGGAGAAAAACTCACTTTAGGAAAATTTTCTCAAAACTACCCTGTTTCAGAATCGATTCGGCCCCTTCGAATAGATTCAGTCCCAACAGCGAATCGATTCATTTTAAGAGAATAGATTCGGTCCGAATGGACCTGCAAGTCTGCTCAATACCGAATCAATTCGCAAGGGGTGAATCGATTCGGCCCTAAAGACCAGATGGTTTTGTAACATGGCGAATCGATTCGTAAGGGGCGAATCGATTCGGCCTGTTTAGAAAGTTACAGAAGGGGCTATTTTCTTCAAACCCAATCCATGTATATATCATCCCCCAACCATCAATCTTCATCCCAAACATATTTCTAACCTTAGAATTCATCATATAACTACCCAACCATTTATATAACCCCAAATGCAAGATTTAATCTACAAAAACATAGGTTTTGACATATAACCCAAAATCCAATTCTTTTGTCCACAAATTATGAAAAAAATACACAAATGAATTATTTAGCAAGATTAAACACTTGCCTCGAAGTTGTAGAGGTTGAATTATCCCCGAGATCGCGTACGGGCCGGAATTCTCCAAGCTTTCCCTTCCCTCCTCTTCCTTCCTTCTTCTTTCTCTCTTTCTCAGTAATGAGATAGGCTGATCCGTAAGCCTCTTAAGCCTTTAAAACATAAATCCCAGTTCTAAATGATAATACACACTTTAAATGGGTCGTTTACTCCAATTCGAGTCAAACTTACTTAAAAATATTTTGAAACCGAAATAAAACCCAACGACAGTCATTCTGACTATCTCGACCCATCCAGAATCCACCACACACTCAGAATCGTCATCCAGAATACTTTATAACATCTTCAATTTTCAGACCTCAATTTCCAAATTCTAAAATTCTCCAATTTAAATAAATTTTATTTCTCCCAAAAATTTAATTTCTCAGTCCCAAAGTCATGGGGTATTTCATCCTCATTTCCAACTTGTTGTCCACTATATTTTTCTTCGCATGTGTTGGACAACCCCATTTCTTAAAGTGACTCAGATTTGTCTTCTTCCCATTCCATAATTCATATGTCGTCTTAGGGACAAATTTAAAAGGAACTCTATTTGAAATGTATGTTGCAGTTTTCAGGGCATAACCCTATAGGTATACAAATAAATAAGTGAAACTCATCATCAATCTAACCATGTCCAACAAGGTATGATTTCCCCTTTTCGAAACACCACTACGTTGTGGTATTCTAGGAGGAGTCCACTGTGAAATAATGCCACTCTCTTTGAGATAGTCCAAAAATTCATTGCTTAAGTATTCACCACCTTTATCAGATTGAAGTGTCTTAATTCTTTTACCATTTTTTTTTTCTACTTGATTTTTAAAATCTCAAAACTTTTGAAAAGCTTCATATTTATGACTCATTAGGTAGGTATAACCAAACCTTGAATGATCATCGGTAAAAGTGATGAAATAAGAAAAACCACCCTTAGCACGGACATTCAATGGTCCACACACATCGGTGTGTATCAATCCTAATAAATATCCGCCCCTTCCCCTTGTCCAACAAAGGGTAATTTGGTCATCTTACCATATGAACATGATTCACAAGTTGGTATGGGTTCAGGTGAGAGAAAACCTAGAGTCCCCTCTTTCTTCATCTCACTAATTATTTTTACACTAATATGTTCAAGTTTAAGATGCCATTTGCACGTTGGATTGATCTCATATCTAATTCTACTGAATTTACTTGCATTATCTGTTACTTCTATATTATTGATTTCACCAGTTAAATCCAAATAATAGAGTCCATTAGAAACACATCCAATACACACCAACAAATCATTTTGTTTAACAAAACAAATCTAATCATTTATTTCAAATATATATCCACTTTGAGAAAGATAGATAGTTATATCATGTTCTTAGGTGACACTGGTACATAATAACATTTCTCTAAGATAATACATTTAGTGGAAGGAAAATTCAAATAAATGGTCCCCACAACTGATGAACTAACTTGTGCTCCATTTTCCACTGTGAAGAAGACCTCCCCTCTACTCAGTTTTCTGCTTATCTTTAGATCCTGTAAGTTTCTACACATTCATGATATTTCACTAGAATCTAAGCACCAAAATATAGTTGGGATAATCATAAGATTAGTCTCAATATAGAAAACGTCAGACACACCTTAAGAGGATTTGTCTTTCTTGGATTAGAGGAACCTTTTACAGTCCACCCTTGTTCTTATTTACACCTCCCTTGGGTTTGAGGTTCACATTTGATTTATTTCCCTTTCCTTTACCCCTCCCCTTGCGTTGCGCTTGGTTTCAGAGGTAGAAGGTTTATCAAATGCCAAAGCTGATGGCTTAGCCTTCTGAATCGATTGTTCAGCTGTCTTCAACATATTAAAAATTTCTCAAAGAGAAGCTCCCAGTTTATCAATGTTGAAATTCATGACAAATTGTGAAAATGATTCTGGAAGGGACTGCAGTACCAGGTTGACACTTAACTGTACGCCATTTTAGCATCCAGTTGAGCAAGATGTTTGATGTAATTGATCATATTAAGAACATTGTCGTTCACAGATAATCCCTCGTCCATCCTGGTCCTAGAGATATCTTTCTCAACATTATACCGAGAAATTATGCTCTGTTCACCATAAAGCTGACGTAGGTGCAACATAGTGGCTTGAGCACTTTCCATTTGGTCATGTTGATACTGGAGATCATTTATTATAAATGCTAACATGTAGAATCTAGCCCTCATATCCTCGTCTTGTGATTTTGAAAAATGGCAATCATCTCTTCAGATGAACCCTCAGTTATCAATGGAGGTATTCATATAAGAACATGATTGATCTGTGACACCCCGACTAATTAAATACCGTGTAGCTACTCCTTTATTAAATTAATTCAAAATGCCAAGTTGGTTCAGTTCATAGCATCACTGTCGAAAACATTTTAATAATTACTAACCACCTAGTATTTAAAAAGGTAAGTGCCAAATTTTAAGTTAAGTCTGATTAACATGCAGTAAAAGAATAATGAAAGAATAACAACCATTCACTATAATGAAGTAATGAATAACCGACAACATATAAATAAATCCGGAGGAAAACTCCTCACAACAATCCCACAACTGAAAAAATAATACTACAAGTCTGAATCCTGAATAATTACATGCCAGAAGTCTCAATAACTGAAATAAATGAAATGTCTCTAAAAGAAATGGGCGACATGCCCTACAACTGATAACTGAAGAATATCGAGTCAAGATAGATGAAGCGTCTACAAGAAAAGTCCTGTAACTTCCACAAACAAGTACAGCTCGTCACCTGAATGAGAATCCTAAGCATGGTGTCCTTGTGGCTAGGCACCTAAAATGGTTTTACAAAAATAGATTTGAAAGCAAATGGGTCAGAGCCCGAAAGTGGAAATCATTTTAAAAACAGCAAGTGTTTTAATAACATTAAAACATTAAATGCAAAATACATGTTAGGACGTGCACTCACATGGAATTCTCACCTCTCGACTACATGTGCACTCCTAACGTACCGTACCCATCTATAAGACATCCATATCTAACCAAACGGTAATAAGTTCTACCCCTTACTACTCGATTCCCATATTACATTCTAACGTTATCAATTAAATAGAGTACTTTACTTACTCTCAGATTCTCAATTAGAAATACCATTCACTATTAGTTAACCCGTTTTGTTTTCTCAAATCATTACCATAATATTATTCACAATACTAATCATGAAAGTTCCCATTTATTTAGTGTATATTATTCACGTCATAAATATAAAATACAAGCACCTCGAGACTAAGCTGTGGTGCACACATACTCTGCTATCCATCCCGGTACATCACTTACATAAGGATCACGTATTTCGAATCTCTCAGGAATCGTTCTCAGATAACAACATCACAAATAATGGAGGCGAACACAGTCACATCACATGGGTCATGCACATACCTGTGCTCCCACGATCAGCAGACTTATTAACATCCCAATAAGTCCTTCTCTGACCTATGTTCATCGAGGTAACCAATCTAAATCCGGGCAACACAAGGATTAGAATGCCCTAAGCGAACGTAAACCTCCCGTGATAGCCAGTATGGTAGGTATGTCATACACATAAAATCAATACATATACTAAGTATTCACACCTCTTAGTAATCACCACTATATATTAGTGATACACTTCTCATTTTCATACCGACATATAATACTACAGAATTTATATGTTCCCGGTTAATATAATAAATTAGGCCGTCAATAGTTCTCGCAACGTAATAGACACTCACGTCCTACTTCATATTTGTCGCTTAGGTTCCAACTACACTTCTAGGTTTGACTCCTCATTATATCCCAAACATCCCAAATGTAACAATAAATCATCAAGGGAAGGTTATCTCTACGTATACACAAGGTTAGGGGACACTCGGGATTAAAACAGGCTAAAAAGCCTAAACTGTCAACTCGTTCGAAGTCTCGTTCGAACGAGAGTTCGTTCGAACGAACTGGGCCTTCTAACGAGATCTCGTTCGAACGAAAGTCTTCGAACGAACATCCCTCTCGTTAGAACCCAAACTGTCAACTCGTTAGAAGCTCGTTCGAACAAGCTCGTTCGAACGACCTAGGTAGGTCTTCTAACGAGTGGCCAGATTCAAGCCCATAAATTTCTTTACTCGTTTTTCAAATTTCTCTACACCTCTAATCTCCTCTAAACATCGTTCCAACATCAATTTAAGGTTCCTAATTCATACTAAACATACATAGGTCACGAACTAACGTTTTTGTGGGAATTAAATCACTATAAACATCATCTAAATATCAAATCCATACATTTATCCCCAATTTCAAGAACATGAACCCTAAAATTTATAAATCATCAAAGAGTCTAAATAATTCCGTTTTTGTTTCATCCAAAACGTATTAACATCAGATTATTCACTTACATATAGTTCTACATGCAAATCCTCATCACAATACAAGTTTCTAATTCCAAATTAATGGGTTTTTATCAAACTCCCAAGAACAATAAGATTTTTATAAATTCCTACACATGGAAGAAGCATTCTCTGAAATTAATTGGAATTAAACCACTTGCCTTATTTGAATCTCTGATTTGATGACGAATTTCTGAAGGTTGAATTGCCTTCTCTCTCTCTCTGCAGAATCCTTCTCTTTCTCTCCCTCTCTACAAGTTCTTCTCAAGGTGTTAATGGAGGTGGGGTTGGTTTTGCCAAGTTATAACTTCTCCCGTAGCCCACTTCCTAAATTGGGGTTGGAAATGGCTTAGTGGGTTAATACTAAGTCAAATTTTTAACTCTAATTTTCGTGGGTTTTAATTACCCAATTTCCAAAATTACCAAAATGCCCTTATAAGTTTCCGGTATGGCCCAATAATGCCCCGGGACCCAAACTTAATCCCCGGCTACTGTTTTCTGACTATTTCGACCCTTCCGGACGCGTTGGGGCACTCAAAATGACCATACGGTTAATAGAACTAAAATTCACTTTTTAATTAAAATAAATATTTCCCTGACGCAACTGTCACACGCGTCTCAATAAAATTTTCCAACTTGCCGTATTTCAATCTCACGACAAATTTCATACTTCAATATTCATGTATAATCATATATGCACATTATATTCAAATACCAACTCGCATCTCGCTAGTATTTTAATCCGGATTAATTTCCAATTAATACGCATTTAATTTAATTAATCCCATAAATAAATATCACAAAAATACGAGATATTACATACTTCCCCCCTAATAACTGAATTTCGTCCCAAAATTCGGAGCTACAAAGTACCTGGTAAGAATAACTCTGGATAACGTCCGCGCATCTCATCCTCGCGCTCCCATGTGGACTCCTCAACATTATGATGTCACCACTGAACACGCACTAACGGGACTATCTTTGACCGCAGTTTCCGCTCACTTCGGTCCAAAATAGCAATCGGCCCCTCCTCGTAGGAGCTATCAGGCTGGAGATCGATGTCCTCCAAAGCAATGTGAGAATGAGCCAAATCGTCTCTAAGATATTTCCTTAGCGAGGAAATATGAAACACATCGTGAATCCGATGCAAATGCTCCGGTAACCCAAGCCTATACGCAACCGGTCCAATCCGCTCAATAATAGGAAATGGTCCCACATATCTCGGTGCCAATTTCCCTTTCTTCCCGAAACGCATAATCCCCTTCATAGGAGATACTCTGAGCAAAACCTGGTCCCCCACTTGGAACTCCCTGAAGAACCTCTTCGCATCAGCATAGCTCTTCTGCCGATCCTGAGCTACTCGAATGCGACTCCGAATCAATTCTATCCTTGCCGAAGTATCCTGAATCACTTCTCGCCCTAGTAGTTTGTTGTCCCCCACTTCCAACCAACATGCTGGGGAACGACAAGGTCTACCGTACAACGCCTCAAATGGAGCCATGCCAATGGTGAACTGGTAGGAGTTGTTGTAAGCAAACTCTACCAGTGGAAGATACTGCTCCCATCCACCCCCGAAATCAATGATGCACATACGTATCATGTCCTCCAACATCTGGTTCTTACGCTCGGTTTGCCCGTCGGTCTGCGGGTGGTACGCTGTGCTCAACCACAATTCCGTGCCCATGGCCTCCTGAAAACTCTCCCAAAACCGTGAAACAAATATCTTGTCTCGGTCAGACACGATATTTAGGGGCACACCGTGAAGTCTCACTATCTCTGCAATAAAGAGCTGGGCATACTATCCCGCAGTGTAGTCTGTCCTTACGGGTAGAAAATGAGTGACTTTGGTCAACCTAACCACAATTACCCAAATGGAGTCGTGACCTCTCTGTGACGTAGGCAACCCCGTGATAAAGTCCATGGATATGCTCTCCCACATCCACATCGGGACCTCCAACGGCTGTAGCAGTCCTGCCGGTCTCTGATGATCCACTTTTACTAACTGACAAGTGGTGCATTTAAAAACAAACTCGGCAATATCTCTCTTCATCCCGCTCCACCAATACTGTCGTCTCATGTCTTGGTACATTTTGTCCCCACCGGGATGTACCGCGAACCGTGAGCCGTGCGACTCAGCCATCACCTCATGCCGTAATTCCTCCCCTTCCGGAACTACTAATCTCCCATTGAAGCGTAATCCCCCGTCTGAGCTAACGGTATAGGATTCAGCTCCCTCTGCTAGTAATCGAACTATTAGTTCCTGACAGAACGAGTCATCTGCTTGTGCCTTTACCACTCTCGTGACAATCTGTGGTGTAACAGTCATTACCGAGATGAATGATCGGGCCACTGCATCTTGGTGTCCCAATTCTTTCCATTTGGCCTTCCACACCCCTGCCACTTTATCTGCTGGCCTACGGCTCAACGCGTCTGCTACCACGTTAGCCTTCCCCGGTTGATACTGGATATCGAACTGATAATCCTTCACGAACTCAAGCCACCTTCGCTGTCGCATATTCAACTCCTTTTGCGTGAATAGGTACTGTAGGGACTTGTGGTCCGTGAACAATCGAAACTTTTCCCCCAAAAGGTAATGTCTCCAAATACGAAGGGCAAATACAACTGCCGCCAACTCCAAGTCATGAGTGGGGTAGTTCTTCTCGTGAGGCTTTAGCTTACGGGATGCATAAGCAATGGCCTGACTCTCCTGCTGTAATACACCTCCAAGTCCTTGCAAGGACGCATCGGTGTAAACTAAATACTCAACTCCCGATCTTTGCAATGCTAACACAGGTGCTGAGGTCAACTTATCCTTCAATTCATCGAATGCCAACTGACAGGCATCACTCCAGATGAATGGCACACCTTTACGAGTCAGATGTGTCAAAGGACCTGCTATCTTCGAGAATCCCCGAATGAACCTCCTGTAGTATCCTGATAGGCCCAAGAAAATACGAATCTCTGTCGGTGTCGTGGGCTGTCCCCACTCCCTCACCGCGGATACCTTCCCCGGATCAACAGATATTCCCCAGTCGGAAATAATATGTCCCAAAAACTGGACCTCCTTCAGCCAAAACCCGCATTTCTCATATTTTGCATACAACTCGTTCTGACGTAGTGTCTGCAAAACTTGCCTCAAATGCTCGGCGTGCTCCTCCTCTGTCTGGGAGTAAACCAGAATGTCATCGATGAAGACAATGACAAACTAATCTAGGAAATCCCTGAACACTCTATTCATCAAGTCCATAAACACTGCTGGAGCGTTGGTCAAACCAAAAGGCATAACCTGAAACTCGTAAGATCCATATCTCGATAAGAACACAGTCTTCGAGACATCCTCTTCCCTGATATGCAACTGATGGTATCCCGATCTCAAATAAATCTTTGAGAAGAAAGAAGCTCCTCTCAACTGGTCGAATAAGTCATCGATTCGAGGCAACGAATATTTATTCCGTATCGTGACCTTATTCAACTCTCGGTAGTCCACCCACAATCTCAGTGAACCATCTCTCTTCTTCACGAACAACACAGGGGCACCCCACGGCGAAGTACTCCTCCGTATAAACCCCTGACCCAACAACTGCTCAATCTGATCCCGTAACTCTCGCATCTCTGTCGGAGCCATACAGTACGGTGCGCGTGCTATAGGTCTCGTATCTGGGAATAAGTCTATGACAAAGTCTATCTCTCGACTGGGGGTAATCCAGGTATATCCTGAAATACATCGGCAAACTCTCTAACAACCGGAATCGAATCAAGTGGTATCACCACCTCCTTAGAGGTCTCCTCCTCTATATAGTACAAATGAGTGGACGATCCTCCCTCGGAATGAGGCATCGCCACCAAAAACATCTCCTGCCCGGGAATGGCAAAGATAATACTCCTACTGAAACAGTCAATCATGGCTCGGTACGCAACAAGCCAATCCATACCAATAATGGCATCATACTCGGTCATCTCTAATACTAACATATCTGCAGGTAATACCAAACTACCAATCTCTACCCCTACTCCCCGGCATATAAAGAAAATAAGTGACCCACTCCTCAATGGTGAGTCTACACACGTCACTGTGCTCTCTGCTGTGTCTAACAACCCTAAGGCTTTCGCAAAATGTGTAGTTATAAAACAATGTGTTGCCCCCGTATCAAACAAAACCCGACCCATAGTACCATGGATAGGAAACATACCCTCAATCGCGGGTGGTGTCTGCGGAGTTGCTGCCTGGTGGACGTTATAGACACGTCCATACTGTAATTGTCCCTGCTGCACAGGAACTACTGGAATGGCTGGAAAAGCTGGCACCTGGGCTGGAGCTGGGAGGGCTGGTGGAAAAAGTGGCCTCTGTGGCTCATGTCGAGCACCCTGCTGCTGCTGCGGGGCCCTACCCCTATCAGGACAGTCCTGGCGTTTATGGCCAGTCTTGCCACAAACAAAACACTTTCCCGGAAAGTTCCCCCCTCTCTGTCCCTGCTGCCCCTGGCCCTCGTGGCCGTTACCGTTCCTCCACTGGCCCTGCTGAAAGTGTTGTTGAACATTCTGACCCTGCTGGTGCTAATGGTCGTTCGGACCCTGATGGCCCTGCCGAAAACCTCCTTGTCCGTGCCTGAAATTTCCTGACCTGAACCTCTTGTGATCCCCCTACTGGGTACCCTGATCACCCTGCCTCTACCCCTGAACAGATTGTGCCCCACTGGCACCATTTCCTCTAGTCATGCCCTGATGGCTAGACTCTCCCGATCGCTTGCCCTCAGCCATGTGAAAGCTGTGATCCTGGCAATGGAGCAATGCAGTGTTAACCACATCAGAATAAGTGGCTAACGAGAGGTTCCCTAACAAGTGCTGACGAATCCTCCATGTCAACCCGTCTGTAAATTTCTGTATCTTCTTCTCCTCCGTCGGTATCTCATCCGGAACAATGTTCAGAAGATCCGTGAATTCGGCCTCATACTCGACCACAGTCTTACCCTCCTGCTTGAGGCTCATCAACTTCCTCCTCATCTCTGTGTAAACAGCCGACGGAATGTACTTGCGGTCAAACCGCACCCAAAACTCCTGAATAGTGAGAGTATCTCTCTCCTCCACTGTGGTAATAGACTCCCACCACTGCAGTGCAGACCCTACTAGCTTGAAGGTAGCTAGTATCTGCTTCTGGACATCTGTGCACTCATACATCCTCAGGTTTCGCTGTATGTCCTTCCTCCACTGACTCGAAACTACTACATCGGAGCTACCTGCGAACTCCGGAGGGTGTGCTTTCTGAAAAGCATCACGCACACGTTCCCAAGCAGACGGGAATGCATGAGCCTGAACTGGCGCGGCCATCGGTGCCTGAGGTGGTGCCTGCTGAACTACAGCTAGTGTGGCATTTACTGCCTGGGCCACAATGGCTGCAACCTCGGCGGCATTCATCGTGCCCTGAACTGGTGCGGGCTGTGGTTCTGGCGTTGCATCCCTGGGAATCCTTTGTGCACGTCGTGGAGGCATCTGAAATAAGAATGAAG
The DNA here is from genome assembly GCA_949130495.1 of Sambucus nigra. Lineage (NCBI taxonomy): Eukaryota > Viridiplantae > Streptophyta > Magnoliopsida > Dipsacales > Adoxaceae > Sambucus > Sambucus nigra. Next base: position 646,838,701 of record OX422208.1, read on the forward strand.
TTTATAAGTTCGCAGTTATAAACTTAAAATAGCTGAAGAACGTAGCATATACAAAAGAATACAACAGTCCTAAAATATAGGGCTCTACATCAAAGAAAGCTCAGCGGAAACATAATAAGTCGTTCAGATCCTAAAGGACACTAGAACCTGATGCTCTGATACCACCTGTGACACCCCAACTAATTAAATACCGGGTAGCTACTCCTTTATTAAATTAATTCAAAATGCTAAGTTGGTTCAGTTAATAGCATCGCTGTCGAAAACATTTTAATAATTACTAACCACCTAGTATTTAAAAAGGTAAGTGCCAAATTTTAAGTTAAGTCTGATTAACATGCAGTAAAAGAATAATGAAAGAATAACAACCATTCACTATAATGAAGTAATGAATAACCGACAACATATAAATAAATCCGGAGGAAAACTCCTCACAACAATCCCACAACTGAAAAAATAATACTACAAGTCTGAATCCTGAATAATTACATGCCAGAAGTCTCAATAACTGAAATAAATGAAATGTCTCTAAAAGAAATGGGCGACATGCCCTACAACTGATAACTGAAGAATATCAAGTCAAGATAGATGAAGCGTCTACAAGCAAAGTCCTGTAACTTCCACAAACATCTACAGCTCGTCACCTGAATGAGAATCCTAAGCATGGTGTCCTTGTGGCTGGGCACCTAAAATGGTTTTACAAAAATAGATTTGAAAGCAAATGGGTCAGAGCCCGAAAGTGGAAATCATTTTAAAAACAGCAAGTGTTTTAATAACATTAAAACATTAAATGCAAAATACATGTTAGGACGTGCACTCACATGGAATTCTCACCTCTCGACTACATGTGCACTCCTAACGTACCGTACCCATCTATAAGACATCCATATCTAACTAAACGGTAATAAGTTCTACCCCTTACTACTCGATTCCCATATTACATTGTAACGTTATCAATTAAATAGAGGACTTTACTTACTCTCAGATTCTCAATTAGAAATACCATTCACTATTAGTTAACCCGTTTTGTTTCCTCAAATCATTACCATAATATTATTCACAATACTAATCATGAAAGTTCACATTTATTTAGTGTATATTATTCACGTCATAAATATACAATACAAGCACCCCGAGACTAAGCTGCGGTGCACACATACTCTGCTATCCGTCCCGGTACATCACGTATATAAGGATCACGTATTCTGAATCTCTCAGGAATCGTTCTCAGATAACAACATCACAAATAATGGAGGCGAACACAGTCACATCACATGGGTCACGCACATACCTACGCTCCCACGATCAGCAGACTTATTAACATCCCAATAAGTCCTTCTCTGACCTAGGTTCATCGAGGTAACCAATCTAAATCCGGGCAACACAAGGATTAGAAGGCCCTAAGCGAACGTAAACCTCTCGTGATATCCAGTATGGTAGGTATGTCATACACATAAAATCAATACATATACTAAGTATTCACACCTCTTAGTAATCACCACTATATATTAGTGATACACTTCTCATTTTCATACCGACATATAATACTACAGAATTTATATGTTCCCGGTTAATATAATAAATTAGGCCGTCAATAGTTCTCGCAACGTAATAGACACTCACGTCCTACTTCATATTTGTCGCTTAGGTTCCAACTACACTTCTAGGTTTGACTCCTCATTATATCCCAAACATCCCAAATGTAACAATAAATCATCAAGGGAAGGTTATCTCTACGTATACACAAGGTTACGGGACACTCGGGATTAAAACAGGCTAAAAAGCCTAAACTGTCAACTCGTTCGAAGTCTCGTTCGAACGAGAGTTCGTTCGAACGAACTGGGCCTTCTAACGAGATCTCGTTCGAACAAAAGTCTTCGAATGAACATCCCTCTCGTTAGAACCCAAACTGTCAACTCGTTAGAAGCTCGTTCGAACGAGCTCGTTCAAACGAGCTCGTTCGGACGACCTGGGTAGGTCTTCTAACGAGTGGCCAGATTCAAGCCCAGAAATTTCTTTACTCGTTTTTCTAATTTTTCTACACCTCTAATCTCCTCTAAACATCGTTCCAACATCAATTTAAGGTTCCTAATTCATACTAAACATACATAGGTCACGTACTAATGTTTTTGTGGGAATTAAATCACTATAAACATCATCTAAATATCAAATCCATACATTTATCCCCAATTTCAAGAACATGAACCCTAAAATTTATAAATCATCAAAGAGTCTAAATAATTCCGTTTTTGTTTCATCCAAAACGTATTAACATCAGATTATTCACCTACATATAGTTCTACATGCAAATCCTCATCACAATACAAGTTTCTAATTCCAAATTAATGGGTTTTTATCAAACTCCCAAGAACAATAAGATTTTTATAAATTCCTACACATGGAAGAAGCATTCTCTGAAATTAATTGGAATTAAACCACTTGCCTTATTTGAATCTCTGATTTGATGACGAATTTCTGAAGGTTGAATTGCCTTCGCTCTCTCTCTGCAGAATCCTTCTCTTTCTCTCCCTCTCTACAAGTTCTTCTCATGGTGTTAATGGAGGTGGGGTTGGTTTTGCCAAGTTATAACTTCTCCCGTAGCCCACTTCCTAAATTGGGGTTGGAAATGTCTTAGTGGGTTAATACTAAGTCACATTTTTAACTCTAATTTTCGTGGGTTTTAATTACCCAATTTCTGAAATTACCAAAATGCCCTTATAAGTTTCCGGTATGGCTCAATAATGCCCCGGGACCCAAACTTAATCCCCGGCTTGTGTTTTCTGACTATTTCAACCCTTCCGGACGCGTTGGCGCACTCAAAACGACCATACAGTTAATAGAACTAAAATTCGCTTTTTAATTAAAATAAATATTTCCCTGACGCGACTGTCACACGCGTCTCAATAAAATTTTCCAACTTGTCGTATTTCAATCTCACGACAAATTTCATACTTCAATATTCATGTATAATCATATATGCACATTATATTCAAATACCAACTTGCATCTCGCTAGTATTTTAATCCGGATTAATTTCCAATTAATACGCATTTAATTTAATTAATCCCATAAATAAATATCACAAAAATACGGGGTATTACATGATCTTCTCTGAAAGAAGTACAATTCTCACATTTCTTTCCTAATCTAGGAAATTGGGACCGGTCAATATGTTGGTATCGAAAATCTTTGCCAAAGGGTTCGTCATGTTTTTTTACAAATTCAGATATATACAAAATTATAAACCATTCAAGATTAGGGACTTAAATCTTAACGGGGCTCCCACTAATTATTCTAAATCCACGATACATTCATAGATTAGGAAAAAACTTTTAATGTTTTTTAGTGGGTATTAGGATCCAATTACTTATTGAATAATCCTCAAATAATATAAAACTTGTATTAGTCAAACTTAAATTGGTAGGTAGTAGCTACCCTTTACAAACTCTAAGTGTGATTAAGTTTTTCAAGGTTAAAGCTTAGGAAAAATCATGGCTAAAATTTCTCCAATGCAAACAACCAATCCAACCCATAGACATGTACTTTGGCCAGAAGAGATACTAAATCCCATCAGTCTAAAAATGGACCTTCTTTAAGAAATCGAAAGTGAGTGGTCCACTTTTATCATTGATTTTGAATAAGCTTATCATACTAACAAATAGACACTATTTTTAGTTCCCTAAAATAATTCGGCCTCCTAGTAACTGGACACGTACATGCATGTAAGTCCACTATTTACCAAGTTAAGTTAATACCACCATGCTGTGATAACAACTAATTGCACTCTCTAGGCAACATGTGACCATGACCTACCCAACTAGTTTGTTGTATCACGGTAAACTAAAAGCTTGGAACTAGCCCTGGAAATAATATAACAATTTAGAATCAACACGTGACCATGACCTATATCTTAAAAAGTCATATACCTAAGGTCGATCCACAGTGGAAGGCCATGGCAATTACCTCAGAGATATGACAATAACTAACTTAGATGTTAAACGGGGAATCTAAATATTACTAATTTGATCACAATAAGTAATATTATCTTAGCAATTTGATCTCATCACAGTACAATCACATATACAATATATCTTTAAAAGATACTAGGATAATTATGGACCTTAGTTAGATAAATTCGAGCCATAAAATTTATGATGAAAATGTTTTATATGGTGATAACTTTAAATAAAAAAAAATTAATCACCCATAGTCTAAAAACATTACCATTCGTTCCAAATGAATAACCCAATTTTAAATCCCATATAAATTGATTTGTAGTCTAAAGTTTCCTTTTAATTTAATAATAACATTAAATGATATCATTAAAAGTTGTATTAAGTCATTACAATTTTAAATTATAGCCAACTGAAAGATATCATATTATTATACCCAATAATAATAATCCAACTCATAATTGAATTACGAGAATAACTTTGCAGAAAATGGTGACACGCGCATATAAGTTAATTGCCCAAGTCTTTAAAAAAAACTAGTCAATAATTAAAATAGGTATCTCCGATAATCAAAATCCAAATTTTATTCAACCATAAAATTAATTTGATTAAAATTGCAATCTAGTAATTTTTTAAAATTTCCAAAAATTAAATAATATAAAAATATATTTCTTAATGTGACATAATGCAGGAATAAATAATTATAAATTCCAAATTATGCTTGTTCTACATTATTACATGTATAAACATAAATAATAGTTATGGTAATTTTTCTAGAATTTTTCTAATATTAATAATATTTTTAAATAATGAAAAACATTATTCCATAAGTGAAATTGCAAAGAAACATATTTTAGATTGTCAAAATTACATTTTGATTGCATTATAAAATTGAGAATATTGAAAAATAATTTTAAGAATTTTTTTGTAATTTTATTCGGAGTCTAATAGCAGTAAATTAATTTTTAATGATGAATATAACATTTACTGCATCATGCTGATGTCATTAGAGCTCTGATTCAATGAATGCGCAGCTATAGTGAATTCGCTACAACTTTACATCACAGCCACAAATTTATGTCAACTTCAGAGCTTTGTAGAACGCTCATCCAAAGTCCAAATGGGGTGATCCAAATGTGGATTCGATCGTCACGACGAGATCTATTCATTTAACGGTTTAGGTTTTCGATTTGATCAATAAAAAAATTGGACCAGTAGGATTTTATTAAATAACAAATGTTACGTGATCCATATACACGAGTATAAACATTATAATTTTGCGATTTGTTTAAGTATGATCGAATCACTCCATGAAGAATTAAATTATAAATGTTTCGGGATGTTCAAACACGAATCCAAATATTTCGATTAATTAATTAAAGAAAGTTAATTACCATTTCAGTATCTTGGCAATATTTTAAATTATAACTCATGACTATATAATTCGTGAGCATGGATTTGATACCACTGCTGGAATACGTCTGGTTAATAGTGCAGAAAACAATTTTTTTATTAACCATATTTATATATAGCTAGGTTAAATCTCATGTATGCATATAGCACACAAAACAGTAAATACAAAACTAACCCTTTGTAGCGTGCTTTTCGATTATCAATAAAGGATGCACCAGGTTGGGTTCGGGTGACGAGTTGAACTTGGTGATCCAAATTGCCTACGTATCCGTTGATAAGACGGAATCAAACTCCCCAAGCGTAGTTCCCAAATTCTACTTAAAAGAATTCGGAGTAATTCTAGTATATAAATTATCTCAGAAGTATTCTCACACTTTGTGAATTTCTCTCAACGAAAGGTTTATAGAATTTGATATTCTTTTTCTTCTTCACCCTTTTACAAGAATTCCAAAGCCTTGTATTTATACCCAAAGTTTTCGGAAATTTAATTTAATTCCAAATTAAATTCAATTCCAAAAAAATGATTAATTAATGGTTATGGTGGAAAACCCACTCCATTAAACAAATGGAAAGTGGTGAAATCCTACACAGTAAAGCCAAAATTAACAAGGTAAACTAGTAAAAGTGTACCTAACTTTGGTAAATGGTAATAAGATAAAACTAAAGTTGTACTTATCCTTGAATTTCATCCTAATATTCAATGAGTATGAGAATTCCATTTCCTATAAAACATCTCAAGTAGAATTTATATTTTGTTTAACCCTATATGTTTGTAAAATTAAAGGTTAATTCTTCTTAGTTTATGGTAACTCGTCTATTACTCCAATAAAGGGATAAACCAATAATCATTAATAACATGTATATTCATATTATGATTAATGATAAGATTAAGTGAGTAAATTCTTCATCTATTCTGAACCTTGTCCATTAACAGTTTCCATACACTCCAATCCTTCTATCATCTCAATATTCATATTTTTTTTATTTTCGGAAAGGTAAACTATCAATCCAGAAATCAAATATACGCTTTCTTTTAATTTATACTCTTTACAATATCCGATGAAAAATAATTATTCTAATAATTATCAATACCTCGGCCAAGGATTTAATTAAAGTATTAGTTAAAGTAAGCAGCGTAGAATAATTTCTCTTTTTGCTAAGAGTGATAGATTCTATATTAATCATCCAAGATCCTTTGTATAATATGAGGATAGTCCCAAATCTACACTTCCTATAATCATATAAAAACATCATAGTTCGTTAAGTAGAATCAAATGAATACCTAATACATACAAAGTATACATGATGTCTCTGGTCTATGGATTATATGTACAACTGTAACTATAAAATATATCCATTAACAAATTAGCAAAAACTCCATTGGATAATTCTATGTGGTTAAGTTTAATGCCATATTATACAGTATGCACCCATACATTTGATCTTGTCAGACTTCAAAAAATAGTTTGAGATTTGTGCTACTCCTTCAAGAAAGGAAATCATAACGTATTCTAGTGTTAATCCAAACCACAATGTCCAGTTATGTTTCTGGGTAGGAACAAATTATTAAAATGGGAAACTAACGTGAACATCTCCCGATCATAATTCAACCATTATGATTCATCACACTCTATAATGTTGTAATGGACATAAGCATAAATATCATATATATTATTTTTCAATTATGATTATATAAAAGTTGCCCTGTATTTGTATTTTAATAACAATTGATCGATGAATAATAACATGTTTGTATATATTTACAAAATACACAATACAAGATTTACTTTTGGGCATATATACAATAGAGCTGCCAAAGCTTGGTCTGTGGAGATTGGAATCGCCTGATCAGAATAACCCTTCTTTGAAGGATGATTAGTAGTAGTATTCTTGGCTCGGCCCTTTCGTTTATTCCCAGCACCAACGGCTCTTCTGGGGCCACCTACAATAGATTTTTTGTTAGGGTAGCTAGGGGATAAGCATTTTTGCCATATTTGTTGATAAGTTTGCGCAAGTTAGGGGTCACCCTTTTCTAAAGGTCGTTTGATATTCTTTATGGGCGTTCTGCAAAATATAAACAGAGTTAATTATGAATAACTATGAGATATGAGACAACAGTTAGTGAGAATACGTACTTATATAGCTCGTCTATGGGGTCAACCCCCAGACCTGTCTGAGGTAAATAATATGGGGTCATTAAATGATCAAACTTAATGAGACCACCATTGTAACCTTGATTATGAAGCTTATTAATCTTCTTAAAGGCCTTAGGTCTCTCGGGTCAAGTTTGGCCGATACAGAGACTTTAACCCATCTCAGAGGAGTCCTAGGCCCAGAGGTTCCACATGCTTGGTTGGCACCAAATTCTAAAGCCCGAGAAATGAAAAAGTATTGGGGCTTCCAGTTATGATTTGAGGTCTGAGTAACCAATGGAACTTTCTTCCCAGACTCCTTAGCTACGAGATGATAGTATCTAGGCTGAGTCGTGGAAGACGAAGGAGTATAACAAGCTAGGAAAATGTTAACTAGAAAGTCAATTTGCTGGACAATCTTCCAGGGGGAAATAAAGATGAGAATAATCCTCTAAGCATTCAGAGAAAACTGAGAGGGGGAAAGCCCTAAACAACATAAGATAGCGTGGATAGTTGGGTAAATGGGTAGTCAAAAGCCGACTTTGAACATTTTCTTATAGACGTAGACCTCATTATGTCGTCCATGAAAGACTCTTTCATCTTTAGAATGTTTCCTCATAAGAATGGAGGATCCTATACCATAGAGGTGTCACCAAACTAGAAGGTCGACCTTAGAGACAATACTCTCCTAAGATTAAGCTACATGGGTGTCAACTTCACTCTCCTCGCCACTATATTTTGGTTCCTCGGCCTGAGGATTATTTGGATCCCCACTTGGGAATCTTTGGAGAAACTCAACGCCAGTTGCAGCGAAAAGAAGAATAGCATCTATCGTAGGTGGAATGTCAATATTAGGCATAAGTATTTAGACAGATTCAGATTGATCTTATAACTCATCCCTCTGAGAGGATGTGACACAAGAAGAAGCCTCATCCGCCTCAGATCCTTTATCTTAGGATGCAGATCAGGCCATGGCCCCCTCAATGAATCCACACTCCTGGTCGGCTGAGAGGTAGACATAAGGTCGTTGAATGCAGAGGATGACTTATACATTAGATCAATGGGATTAACATCTTGGGGGTAAATGATAGCTAGTGGAGGTGGATAAATGGGACGAGTTTGGAAGGCCTCGACTTTTTGACTCTCGACTTCCTCAACCTCTACCCTCCTAATCTGCTCAAAACACTTCTCTCTAATACTAGAAAACTCCTCGTCTATCTTATACAAGGGTTGAAACATTAAAGGAAGATATTCAACTTGGGTAAAACTGAAAAAGAAGCAAAAAAAATGCAACTTTGACTCTAGTTGACTAAATATCAAACCCAGGAAGTTGAAGTGATTTCTCCAAGAACACAACCCAGAGGTCCAGCCGAAGAAGATGATCGGAGACAAGCCTGAAAAGGCAACCAATGACTGTTTAACCCCCAATGGTCCCAAACCAAACCTCTACTACTACTTGTAACCTAAAAAAGTTCACACAATTGGAGGATTTAAGCCCTAACTCTCCAAACACACCCATTGAAAAATGATAAGCTCAACTGAAAAATCAAGAAGTAAAAAATACATAAAACTAAAGGTAGAAAGTTAGTAAGATTGGATCAAGGGGGTTACCTGGAAAAGGAAAAACCTTTTGGGAAAGAAGATTGACTAGAAAAAGCCCTTGAATAGATATAGATTAAGAGGTTTCAGAAAGGCTCTAATGGCATGTGCAAAATGCTATGAGCGGAAAATTTAGGTAGAAAGGAGAGAGAGAACATATGTTGGGTTTAAATACCAAGAAATAATTACGCACATTTCCCAATACACACCATCATTTAAAGGGAAAACCCCCAAGCATTCAGCCTCCATTTCAACTTCGGACAGATGCTACCTAAACGAAATAATGACATGTGTCACTCTCTTATCGATGAAGTTGTATACAACCAACACGTCAAAGACGTCTTATCAAAGTCCCTATCAACTCCTACCCCTCAGCCTCCTACTCACACAGAAGGCTAAGGGCTAGGGGTGACGGATATGATCAAGTGTGATCTCGTCTTAGGACGAAGGACGCTAGCTCTCACCGCCGAGTTCTCAAAGGACCTCACCTAGGTCATTTCCCACACTCGTCCAGACTAGGGCCGGCTTCATCATCCATAACCTCGGCCAACCAGTAAGTCAAGACCTCAGGGGAGCATTTCAACAGCAAAGTCATCTCTCATCCTCTGCTCTAGCCGACACCAAGAAATGACCTGTATATCCCTCCTCAGCCTGATGCCTTCGGCCAAGACCACACTTGCCCCTTGCCAGCATAAATGCATGAACTACTTCAATAACCTCGTACTCGACCATGTCGAGAACTCTCCTGATGACACTTATAGTACGAGCACTACAAAGTTCCAAGATAAAATGTCCCATGTGGACAAGTCTGTTACAACTAGATTACCCCCTCACGCGCGGGGATATTGCATCATCATTAGTTACATGTGCTATGGACATATGTCACCATCCTATTGGGAGCCTCTTCATGCACATGTTTATTACATGCTTGGGGGTACAATATACCTCCAATGCACTATAAATACACTTTATCTTCTACATTGTAAGGGGTGACATATGAGAAACCCTGCTGAAACTCTGTCAAACTTACTGTAAGAGAGATAAAGCTTCAGTGCATGTATCTTCAGTCCATTAGAGACTGCATTAGTGGATTTCACACACTTGCACAGTGGACATAGGCATCAATAGTCTGAACCACTTAATTCTAGTGTTTTTTCTCTTTGCCTCATCTCTTCCTACTATTATATTGCTTATTTTCTGCCATTGTTGTATCTGTGCGAGCTCATTATCACTTTGACCCCGTATAACTAATTCGGGTATCATCAATATGGGTCTTGGAAAGGAGTATAATTTTCATTAATAAATCTAAGGATTAGAGAGAGAGAGAGAGAGAGAGAGAGAGAGAGAGTTGAAGAAAACACTATTCACACTTTGTGAGGGGTGAGGAAAGAGAAAATCAATTTTCTCTAATTTCACTAAGTTTTTACCTCTAAAAGATTAGATCCCACAAACATAACTTGTAACACCCCTACCAGATTTAAGGGCCACCCGTGGGTCAATCCGAGCCAGTCTAGTTGCGTCAAGTGTGGAGTGATGTGAAAAAACCTAGATAATGTTTTTAGTCTATTTTATTTCATTAATTTAATCGAATCAGCATGAAATTAAATTTTCAAGGCGTATGAATAAATAAGAAAAAGTATGGAACCCATTAGGCAATGCCCTAAGGTTCGTGTAATCTGAGTTTCTAACAAATTTAGTAAGAATCATTTACCTACGAAACACTCTCAAAAGATGAAATATCTTTTAACCTAGCATACACAAGGGAAGGAGGTGAGACAATGCCCAAAAGATTCTCAACAAGAATGCAGTATAGAAAACAAAGATAGAAGGAAATGACACAATATCGAACATACAATAACTAAAAATGATATTCATCAATTATGTTTTATTCAAAAATATTTTCTTTAACCTTGGTTAATGGCCCTTGACCTTTGCGTTCAATACTTTACCATTCTATTACAAAAAATTGTTACGTTAATCCTTTACCATCACATTACTGTATTAACCTAATTTACTCTTTAATCCATTATGCCATGGATTCTTCAATTATCTCAGCGTCATAATTTGCCATAATTCTATTATATACCATATGAAGTAGGATGATCATATTCGTACACCATTATTTATTTTTGTTCTTCCTCAGAATTTTACCAATTCCAAATCATTAATCATTTTTTACCCTTTTTAGCCTTTAAATAATTCTATGCTCTAAATTATCCTTTTACTTTCTTAGTCGGAGTTCACTAAATCCCATTTTTATATACGGAGTTCACCGATTGCCACAAATGCCACAATATTCACCAAAGTTACACACTTTATTTTTCCGTTTTAACTTTTAAGTCCTTATTTCCTGAATATTTCCAACTCAATATCATTTCACCTTTCAACACTTTATCTTTATTCTTTTATGCAAAATATACTAAGTTTTAAGGACCTTAATGAAATTTGCACTAATTAAGGGTAGTTTATGAAAAAATGTGACTTGTGATGCAAATTTGTAAATGATACTCCATAAGGATCCCATAGTGCCCCCATAAAGACCCCAAAGTGCCCCCATTAAATGCTCCATCAAGATACTCCAAGAGTGCTACAAAAATATTCCCCCGCAACACCACTAATATATATTGACAAATTTATACCCAATACGAAGGTGTTTAAGGTTGAAAAATACATACGGAATAATGCTGGAGTGGTATGAAAGTATAGTGGTTTATAAGATAATGGGTTCTTTTATTGTAAATTTCCTTTCTTTTTAGGATACAAAACTAAAGAGTGAAATATTATTACTGGATAGACCCTCTTTCTCATCCCAAACCCTAATTTAAAGAGGTTCATGGACAAGGGAGGAGTATGTATCATCATATGATTTTAAAGACATCTTCAAAGCTAATAATATTGAACGAAAAAATGAGGTAATTAATTCCATATCTTCTAGACTCACTCCTAGCCAATCAAATGATTTAAATGAGGATCCTTCTGAAGAAGAAAACTACAATGCCCTCTTTGATTTGAATGCCAATAGTAGTGCTGGCCCTGATGAATTTCATAATCTTTTCTATAATTTTTTTTCGGAATCATTAAAAATGATCTTCTTAATGCAGTGCTATACTTCTTCTCTGGTAGGAAGGCACATGGTTCAAATGTGGTCATTATATTGGATATGTCCAAAGCCTATGATAGAGTTTCTGGGCTCCTTCTTACTAAAATTCTTAGAAATTTTGGATTTTTAGAGGTTTGGATTGATAGAATTTAGAGGATTGTTTCTAAAAATTGGTTTTCTATTATATCTCAAATAAGGAGATCCTCTTTCTCGTGGTCTCTTTACTATTGCAGCTAAAACTTTGAACCAAGGTTTGTACAAACTCACTTTGGAAGGGAAGATAAGGCCTTTTTCACATCCTAGAGCATGCCCTCTATTATCAAATTTGAGTTTTACGGATGATACAATATGCCACACCCCGAAAAATCTGACAAATGGGGTGGCCAACCACCGTCGTCGAACTATGCCGAGTGTGAACTAAATAAATGCCATTCTTAGCATGAGACAGATATGAGACATAAATAATTAGTCCATAAGATAAATAATTCAATCAATCTCAAATGATCATAAACAACTAAGAGATAAAAGATCCATCACATGCTAACTCTGAATAAATCCAATCTTCAAAAATTATTAAATAAAATCTGAATAATAAAGATAAGAATAATCCAACAGAAATCTTCAAAACAATTTTGGAACCGAATGGCCCAATAAAACTCCAATGATGTCTCATAATGAAATACGGCTAGAAAAGAAAGTCTAAGCTAAACTATGCCATAAAATGAATAACTCCAGCTGCACCTCCAAATGATAACTCTGATAAACTTATGCATCTTCTCCAAATCTAATCCTGAAAAAGATTAGTCAACGCATGGGTCAGAGCCAAAGCCTCGAGCAATAATACACACTAATCCCCTCAAATAGGATCCTTGAATCCAGACAATAGCATTATACACAATAAATATCACAATAGAGTATTTTAAATTAGACGAGATAATTAAAGGCGATAAATATAAAACCAGCTACCCGCAGGAATCCCCATTTAAAAAGAACACACCAATATGATTTAAATTCTTAAGTCCCACGGAGTTAATCTTTTATTAATTAACCCAAATTATCAAATTTCTCAATTATTTATGTTCTTACTTCAATAATTATTAGGTATGGTGGTCCTCCCGCCTCGGGTGATAATTCACCAAAATTCATTATAGCGGTCATCCCGCCACGGGTGATTTCTCCACCAAAATACACATCCCCTCGTCAAAATGTCGGCTGGTTTGTTTAAACTATCGACCCTCACTGATTGATAAGGTTCCATACACGACACAACATAAAATGTCGGCTGGCCCGTTTAAACTGTCGACCCTCGCTGATTATGTCGTCAATATATTTAATACCCGTCTTATTATCTTAGGTATTAATTCTCAATTTTCTCAATTCACAATATCAAATTATCCCACCCTTTTATTGATGTGATATCCTCAAAATACCCCTTAGTCCCATACCTAAGGGTCCTCAAGTTATCAATACGTCCTACCCTATGTATAGGAGGATTTTCTAACATAAATCTCAACCTAGTCTCATAACTAGACTAGCGTAACGACGATAAAATAATAAAAATCAGCCCACCCCCAACATGATAAAACCGTGATAATTTTACCCTCACTAGCCCCATTCCTAAAAGGCATTTTAAAATATAGGGAGAGCAATAATAACTAACAGTCTGTCATCATAATGACATTTAATAATACTAACAAGTCATACTAAATATGCATAATAAATCAATGTTCCAAACTACGCATGATAGTCCAATCCATTTAATCTCAATTTAATAATCATAAAGGCAAAATACTAGATTAATCCCATTTAATTATTTAACTTAAATATACCGCTATTTCATCGTTAATACAACAAAATTTCAATTTCATTATCTCTACATAAATTACGCGAGTTATACGCACCCAAAAATCATTTATTTTAAAACTAGGGTTTTTCTACATGCAACCTACACCAATAAAACTCAAAATCACTCATGAATCCTACGTACCCAAAGGGTTATGCATATTATTTAGATTAAAAGATTTTACAAAAATAGCCCCTTAGTTAGTGACCACTTTTTCTAATTAAGTTACTAATTATTTTTAAGAAAACATGTAATTAAGTGTTTAGGCGATACTTAAAACGCATAATACTAAAAGAAAAGAATAGAGTATTCATGACTTTGAAGATCGTGTTGAAAATCTAATTAGAAATATGGATTCCTCTCGAAAATTAGCAAAGAAGTATTCTTGAATCAATCTTGATTAAGCCCCAATTAAGCCTCCCAAAACTTGTGACAAAAACTTGATTGTGTTGGAGAGAGGAAAATTATTTGGAAGTGTTCTCTGGAGAAAAACTTGAGAAAAAGTGATTATGAGAATTCCCCTACGGATTAACAAGGTTATATAGGGATTAGGAGTCCTAATTCTAAACAAACTCTAATTAAAAACAGCTTGCGGCGCACGATTTCTGTTGGGGTCGATCGATTGACTCCCTAGGTCGATCGATCGATCGATCGAACAGGTACGCCGCCACTTCCCTTCTCCTTAGTTTAATACCATTTAACTAAAAATCAATTTTATTATTAGTCACGGACTAAATCCATGACAAATGTTTTTCCCTTTTTTTTCTTTTTTTTAAGGCTAAACTTAAAACTCCCATAAAAACTTCATTTTAAATCCGATTTCGATTCCGTTTGAAGTTTTATTCTTATATAACCGTAACCAACATATTTAACCAATAAAAATTATTAAATACAAAAATTTATTTTTCTCGAATATTCCAATTAATTAATTAAATTAAATAATAAAAACACACGGTGTTACACAATAATATTCTACAATTGAGGCAATTAGATCCTAAAATACTTGATGAAGTTCTTGAAGAGATTTGAAAATGCTTCAGGACAAGTTATAAACTACTCTAAAAGTAGTTCCACGGTGCATCATTCAATAAAAAGAAGAAGAATTAAAACCATGGAAGAAATTACCAAATTCACAAGGAAGATCATTCCTCTCAAGTACTTGGACTGTCCTCTCTTTTACGGGAAAAACAAACATTGCTATTATGCAGATTTGATTCTTAGAGTTTAATCTAAATTGGAAGGATGAGAATATAAATTTCTTTCTTTTAATGGTAGTAAAGTCCTTATCACCTAAGTTCTAGGGTCTATACCTATCCACTATTTAAAAACTGTAAAACCTCCCGCCATTACCCTTAATCATATCCAATCTCTATTCAACAACTTATTATGGGAATAATCTAAAGAGTTTGGTAAGAGGCATCATTGGATAAAATGGGATCAGTTCTAGTATCCAGTACAAGAAGGAGGATTTGGAATCAAATCAATGGCGGATCACACTAAAGCTTTTAGCCTTAAGCATTAGTGTAATTTTATTAACACTAATAGTTTATGTCATGTGTTTTTAAAGTGCAGGTCCAAATCTATTTTAAGGATGAACCAAGTAAAGGATGAGGGAGAAAAACACTCTAAAGAGATCAGTGGTAGTTTATATTTGACTCTTACCTCAAGTAGGGAATTACCAACAAATTCATCTTGGCACTCAATCAAGAAGAACAAATGTTCCTCTCTTATTTGAAAATTTATATGTCATAAAGAGATTCCCCCTAAAATCTCTATGTTCCTGTGGAAATGCTTTCATCATGTTCTACCTATAGATGAATATCTTCAGGTGAAAGGGATTTTGACAACTTTTATTTATAGATGTTACAACAGCCAAACATAAAGCTTCACACACCTGCTTATAAATGGCCATATTTCTAGAGATGTATGGTATGTATTTACAAACATTCTGGCCTTAAGATATTCTCATATTATATTAATCAAATGCTTATTTCTTAGTGGATTAGATGCTCAAAAATTGATTTCATTCAATTCCTTCTTCTTATGTTTCCATGAGTTATTCTTTGGGAAATTTGGATTTCTCGAAATCATTATGTTTATGATAGGGATAAAATGGAAAACATGAAGATTATTAACAATGTTTTCAATTTCATCTATGTATGCTCCTCAAATAGATCTTTCAAATCCAACTTTAAGTCTTTTCATGATGTTAAGAAGCTTTTCTATATTAATATAGTGCATTCTCCCTATTCCTTCATCATTGTTAAATGGTTTAAGCCTTTAGACTTTACTTTTAAGCTTAATACATATGGTGCATCGAAAGGGAATCTAGGTGTAGCAGGATCAGGAGGTATCATAAAAGATCAGTCTGGAAGACTAATCAAAGATTTTTCTTCATTTGAAGGCTTTATGACTAACACTAGAGCAGAGTGTGTTGCCGTTCTCAATGGACTCAAAATTTGTAAGATCTTCACATTTAAAACTTGTTGGTTCAGTCAGATTCTCAAATCACCATTCATATTCTTAAAGGTATCAGTCTAAATCACCCTGGGAGTCTATTGGACATTTTGAAAGAAAATAATGACATGGACATTCACATATCATACTCTCATTATTAGAGAGAGACCAATAGAGTTGCAGATAGTTTAGCTAATCATGGCATTGAAAGTAAGAATTTCAAGATCTTCTCCATAGTAAAGGATCTTCCAAAATTATCTAGAGGCTTCTACATAATTGATGTGAAATGTCTTCCATCACTTAGGCAGTTGAAATAACCTCCATCTGTAGCTTTTTTTTTATAGATTTTTAATCATTTTTTTTGTATTGCCTCTAGGTAGGGCTTTTCTACCTAATATTAATATTATTAGGGGTTTTATCCCTCTTATAAAAGGATGTTTAATATTTTTTGGAGCATTGATGAGATTCCTAGGTCATGACCGTCTTTTTTATTTCTTTGTTGCCTAAATCACGAAACCAACACACTAATATCCATAAGTCACAACCTATTCGATTATAAAAAAGTATTTTAGACACCCAAGTTTCATAAGATTCCCCAATTACATAGGATGCCACCTACAGATGGCATAAAATTCCACCACTTTTTATTGGTGTTACACTTTTAACACTCCTGGTATTACACGACCCAACCTAAAATCCATTCCCTACGTTTACCATTTTGACCAAAGTCTACACATGTGTCCAGCCCCTTTTTTCTTTACATTTGTTTCCCCACACTAGTTACCTTAATATATATATAATTAACATCAATCAATTTAGACCCAACTATCCCCTTTACCTAAATAATAAAATCCTTTCCACAAGCTAACTATCCTTCAAGCTTTAAACTTATTTTTCTTACATTATGTAATTTAGTCTACACCAATTTTACATGCATACAAAAAATCTATAAAAGAAACTAGTTATTAAATAAGCATTTGTATCCATTCACAACAATAATCTTTATTCAAAATAGTCCCTGTGCTAAATATTATTTTTTCTCAACATTCTATATTTTTTGTCCAAAAAAATATTACTTTTCTATAATAAGGCTTGTACCCCATATATAAAAATAATCTTAAAAATATGTCCTTGATATTTATTATATGTTATTTAACACAATAGGAGTGATTCACGCCCTTTTATTTTGTTATTTATGACCAATCACCATTTTTGTGCCATTAACTATCCTTTTTATGCACATGTGTCATGAATGCTCCAAGCCAGGCTCGAACATGACCTGTTAATTCGTATTTGTAATATTCAACCTCCATATACTACATATAAATCTTTGCATGATAATGTTTACGTGTAATGTTCGCTTAAAACATAAATTATTCTTTTCAACACTAGTGTGACCCATGCAGTGTAACACATGTAACTATTTTACACAAAACTTTCGAGAGTCTTAAATATTTAGCAACTACTTATTTATAAAATCAAGGGTACTACACTCTTCATTCCTTAGGAAATTTCATCCTCAAAATTTCTTTCTTTGTCCATAACCATTGATGACCCCACATCGCCACTATCTTGTGAATTTCCCGTACTCTAGACCATACGCAACCACCAAACAAACAACACTCGTGTAAATACTACCAATTTTATCGTTTCCCATCCCTCGAGTACTACTCATAGAATTTATAACTACCACTAGAAAAATCTCAAGGACTATCATTAGCCCTAAGATTGAACTGCAATCCAACACATATACCGACATCTGAATCCTTCCTGTGGGGTCACCGAATCCATATATCAATATACAACTTACTTCTAACCTCGTATATGGATCTTATTTTTTGTTCGATAAAATCATTCAAATTTCATAAAATTTTGTTCATTTACATTGTAATTGTCTCAAATACGCATCCCATTAATAAGCACTCAAAACTGTACAATTTATACCCCGAATAGATGTATTTTAGTTGCTAATTCTCGGCAATATGGGTCTTATGTGCTTAAATGTTAATTATGCAGGCTTAATTGTGCGTTGCAGAGTTCAAGCGTTTAAATCAAAGTAATTGCGTCAATGGAGCTAAATTATCAATCTTGTAACCTCACCCGAGCCTTAACCTAGCCAAAACCTACCCCAGCCCGTGTGTGTTTGTTTATACCCTTTTATTATTTTTTAGATTTTTAGTTTTGAATCATTTTTATTTTTAGAATTTATTTTAGATTTATTTAGTATTTTCTAGGTTTTATTTTCTATTTTATTTTTATTAGTATAATTTTATTTTATTTTGATTTTATTAAGTTTTTAGTCTTAGTTTATTTTATTTTATCTTATTTTATTAGGATTATAATTTTTAGGATTATATTTATTTATTAGTTTTATTAGATTTTACATTTTCTTTTTAAGAGTTTATTTTTTTAGATCTTTTGTTTTTAATTTTTATTAGGTTTTTAGTTTTATTTCTTTTATTTTAGTTTTACTTTATAGATTAAAAGTTTTATTTTTAGTTTTTACTCATTTTTATTTCTTAGGTTTTTAGTTATTTTTATTAGTTTAATAGGGTTCAAATTGACTCACACACACACCCTAATCCCATACACTTTCCTATACACCCAAACTCTTCCTCACCCACACATACCACCCTACACCCACTCACACCCAAACCACACTACTTCATCTTCTTCCCTCACGATCTCACTCTCTCTCTATCTCCATTATCAAAAACTCCCAACCATACCAACCCCTTATACCTTTCCGGTCGGACTTCAAACCGAGACCTGCTACTCTATCCCTCCTCGATGCAGATTCAACCCTTCGCCGACTTACCCCCCGTCGTTTGACCTTTCTTCTACCGCCGGCAGAATCCCAAACCCAACGTCGGCGTCGTGTCCAGACTCCCTCTCTCCCTCTCTTTGCAGCCCTACCGCCGGCCTCAATTCAAGCTGCCACTTGTGGCCGCAACCCGTGACGGCACCCCTTCTACCGACGACTTACCTGACCCCCGTCGTCGGCGTCCTCCTCAACCTCGTGCCACGACGACAAACCCGATTGCTAGCTCCGACCTCCCCGTCGCCCCAACAACTTGCCGCCCAGCCTCCCACTACTTCGTACCTCCGACCCATTCCAACTCGGATGCCGACAACCCATTACCCATGAACCCATGTCAAAACCTTTACCCATTTCTCCTTTTCAAGCCACGAATTTCAGTCACCTCCCAAAAGCCAATGCCTAGACTAAACCAAAGACCAAAAATTAACAGCTCACATGTTTTGAATAACCCTTGCCATATTTTCCAAATTACCCCACATGTATTTTATCCCACATGTTTAAAAAAAAAACATTTAATTCCTTTTACCCAAATACCCCCCAACTACCTACTTTAACCCCAATTCCAAAAATACCCCCAACCTTTTTTTCCATAATCTGATATTTATTTCCCCATTTCCCACTTGTCCCCATCACCTCACACAATCCATGCACAATTGTGCATTTTCTCCATATTATCCTCACCCATATATCCTCACACCTCACACCCCTCATGTGCACATCCTTATTTTCCTAATTTAACCCCTTAGCTCCAATTGCATATAAAAGAAGACCTTAAGGCCATTTGAAGATCATCTAGGCTTTTAGATAGGAAAATTTCAGAGAGATAATTGTAGAGAAAAATACCATTTGTAAATAGTTTTGTTTTATTTTATTTTTAGATATTTGTGAGGTTAAATATTAATTGAGATTTAATTGAGTGTTCATTTATTTTCAAATTAATTGGATTCTCAATTGGAGGGTTGTATGCTTCTCATTCAAGGAGTGAAGTTTATTGAATTCAAGAGATTGGTTTGATTATTCTTCTCTCTACTCTTTTATATTAAATGCCTATTGAATATTTGTTTATTATGTTTGATACCATGTTAGGCTAAAACCCCTTTCAGGGGGTGGGGTGAAACTCTTATTTGATGTTATTTTAGTTTAATTAGTTTGATTACTTGAAATTTCCCTTTGAATGCTAATTTTGATCCCTCGCCCTTAATTTTACGCCTCGAGAGAGGGTAAATGCTTTTCGAGAGAAAATCAAAATTCTAGTGATAATACCCATTTTAGATTCGAACTAGAGATAGGGGTTTCTTATGTGGGGTATTATAACTTTAATTTCAACTCTAAATTTATTTTCTAAGATTGACATAAATTTTAATTAATCGATCCTAGCGGGTGATTAATTAAAAGGAGTGTAGATTTATTTTTCTAGAGTTGTGAGGTGTTAAACTTAATATTCTAAAATGTTACTATTAAAATTACATTTGCAACGAGAGTTGATTTGTAGTTTTGATATTAATTTGGTAGAATTCAAATAATTAAATCAATTAATTAGAATAACTAAAATTAGTGGTGTAATCCCACTCCTTGATTGTTCTCACAATTATTTACCTCACTTATCTCTTATTTTTAGTTTAGACTTTAATTTTCATTTTAGTCATTTTCTAGTTAGTTCTTTTCGTATCACATTTAGTTTAGTTTAGTTTAAGCCCTCACCTCACCCTATTGTTTTAATATTGAAAAAGCTAAAAAAAAGTAGAAAAGTGAAAAACCACAAAAAGAAAATAAAAAAATGAAGTACAATTGAATTTGTCTCTAGCTTACTCCCTAGAAAGTGGATTGATACCCTTACTTACCGCTACACTTGAGTTATTAATTTTGTAGGTATTTGAGGTTTTGATTAGAAGGACTTTTCAAGCAACGACAAAAGAAAAAATACACCGAAAAGTTTTTTCTATCACCCATACACATATAACTATGTCTCAGACTTCACACCTATAAAGCATGCATTCGTGCGCTATAACAAACTGCTCAATTGACGGTAGCGCACACCGATTCCAAACACGTCATTCCATTTGGATGGGTAACCACACAAAGTCGAACATCTAATTAGATGACTCCACTTATATTCCTTAGTGTCAAAATCTTATAATACCTCCAAATTAACCTTTGAATTACAAAATCGGGTACCCACGATCTTGGTCGTTTCCTATGCTCTATCGGCCATATACAATGGACCACTAGGACCAAACAAATCAAACAAATATGCATACTTTATCAATTCTTCAATCATTAGTGCCCCACAATATCAAATTCTTATAAAAAAATTTTAATTACTTGTGAAACCATGAACACATAGGATGCTCATGCAACCTAAAAGAATAATCAGATATAACACGCCCTCTGTTACCGTGGTGCCAGCCATGCCCGAACTAACTCCCACCAACACTAAGTCAAAACCACGTAGTACCTAGGTAGCCACCAAGTAAGAATATTTCAACCTTTAAAATAAAATGAAATGCCTTCGAAATATGTTAGATCACCCAACATTCCTTTTCAAAACTCAAGAGATTTCTGCACGTTAACAACGAGCCCTATCTTGATCATCGTGGATTCTACACCACACGTAACTAGAAATACTAACAAGTTTTCTGGCTATAAATCGAGGCACTCCTTACACGACCATGTACCCTTGGCCCAAGGTGTCAACCCACAATGAGTTGACCAACGAAATAGTCAACCTTACGATATGAATACATTACTATTAGTTGGATTATAACGATAGACTTCCCTCCTTTGGAGTGGTGCTTAACCCTTTTTGTTTAATCCTAATGAACCTAATAACCAACAAAATGTTGATGACCTCTCTTAGTTTCCACGCGTAAAACCTTTCATTAATTATTGTGAACACAATAGACCTTGACTTGAACCTCAAGAATAAACCCATTAAACTTGCCTAGATTACCGTACGCCTTAGTTTCCCCGCGTAAAAACTTTATTTAACATTTGTGAACACAATACACTTTGACTTGGACTTAAAAAATAAATCCAATAAACTCGTCTATATCACCATATGCCTTAGGACATAATCGACCGGTGTCCATGAACGTTATTGTGTACACTCCCATCTCGTGGAATACCCACCTCACTATGAATGTCATTAGCACAATTCCAACTATCATTACTTTGCAGTAGTTGAAGGCAATTTGACTTCACTTGAGTTGTATTCTAATTATGCCAATTGCAGCTGACATATTTGGAAAGATCATAAAGTGCAAACCACATTGAACCCTTTATATTTTATTCCTTAGTTGCCATTTTCTACATGGAACATGTGTAGGGCCAACTTATTCCTACAACCAAAATTTGACAGAAGTGTGTCGACATGGACACGATGCGATGCCACTTATGCTTACTACCCATGATTGGATATCACTCCTAAATTGAAAAAATGAGTTACAACCACACTTTCTTTCCGATTATTCATGAGGTCAGAATGCTTTCCTATGAGATCCCTTTGTCAAATCACTATTTGACACAAAATCTCTTTTGCATTTCGACGTTCAATGTCCAAGAAATTCCCAACACTAGGCTACCTAATACCGATGTACCTGATGAAGTTGCCTAAACTACAAAAAAATTATCTTTTAGGATAAGTCCTTGTTCATAAATATCCAAATATGGCAAAATAATAATTTCCTAATTCTATAACAATTCATGATCACTAAACTGTCTTAACTTTAAAGACATTGCTTGTAACACCTTTAAAAAAGTCTATATAATCAATATCATTTACTAAAGACGAGAATATTTTCTTAAATGATGCAGCCCCTACCATGCGAGTCATCCCAAAGCCCTCTCAAGACTCTGCCTAATATATTTCTCCTTAAAATGACAATAGAGTCAGTTATGAGATTTTGGGTAATGAAAAGGAGGCTAGAGAAATTCCACCTTTGACACCGTTCATGTGATCTTTTTTCTAGAGGAACCATTTAGGACTTATATATTCTATGTCTACTTGACCTCTAAATACTATATACGTGTCGCATCAACAAATGAAAGTATTTTTAACATCTGATGCGGTGCAAGATGCCTCACTATGATTCCATACTTTCTTTGAGAAGAGGATATCTTCTACACTAGGTATTGTATACATTTGAAACATTTATTCAACAATAATTGAAATACATCAATAATAATTCATGGTGCGCATCTTCGTGTTATTATCGATACTTTTCCATGTCCCGAGTCATAATCCAATGATGTCTATTACAAGGCACAACCTCTATGTGGAGACTCATTTGATCATCATCATAATTACTTTTATACAATGGTGTGTGTCGAACTAAGGCCCCTGAATGATGGGTTATGGTCCAACTATTCTTTTGTTGCGCCACTCTAATAATTCAATTCCATAAATAGTCACACTTCATCTATAGGAGCCATACCGTAAAACACTCCAATAATTTGCTCGATTCTCAATAAGGATTAAACACCCTTTACTATGCGATATGGAAGCCATCATTTTTTCAACATTATTACCTTACAACACATTTATGAGGTGAACACTCATCAAACCATTTGACACTCTAACGAACGATACCGATGAGATAGTGAGACTACTAAACTCCACCTATAAAGGTTAATGAGGAAACTTCCAATGGTGACATAATCCTTATCTCCAATGATGTGGATGAAAGCGTAGACAAATCGAAGTTCTTGATCGCCTCACAAGGCCGATCCCTAAGACGAATTTTCGATGATTAAAGATCAAAACCCGATCTCATGAATACACATCACCGCTATAAAAAATTTAAACCTATATCTATGATATACAGTTGTAACGCCTCGACCTAGATTTAAGGTCCATCTGTGGGTCAAGCCGAATCGGTCTGATTGAGTTAAGTGTGGAGTGATATGAAAAAATATAGATTATGTTTCTAATCCATTTTATTCAATTAATTTAACAGAGTGGGCATGCCATTTCATTTTTCAGGCATATGAATAAATAAGAACAAGTACGGAACTTATTAGAAAATACCCTAAGGTTCATGTAATAAGAGGTGCCAATGTAAATAGTAAGAATCACATACCTACGAAATTCTCTCAAAAGATGAAATATCTCTTACCCCTTCGTAACAAAGGGAATGGGGTGAGACAATGACTAGTGGGGTTCCTAACAACAATGCAGTACCTAAACGAATGATAGAAGGAAGGATGAAACATCAAACATACAATAACTAAATAGTATATGAATCAATTATGTTTTATTAAAAACTATTTCCTTTAACCTTGGTTAAAAGTCATTAACCTTTATGTTCAATACTTTACCGTTTCATTACAAAAAAACAATTTCGTTAATCGTTTACCAACACATTACCGTATTAACTTAATTTACTCTTTAATCCGTTATGCCATGGATTCATCAATTATCCCAACTTCACAATTTCCCACAATTCGATTATGTACCATATAAACCCTGATGATCATATTTGTATACCATTATTTACTTTTTCCATTCTCATAATTTTATAATTTCCATGTCCTTAATCATCTTTTACCCATTTTAGCCTTTAAACAACATTATGCTCTAAATTATCTTTTCATTTTTTAATCGTAGTTCACCAAATTCCATTTGGGTTTACGGACTTGTACCGACTGCCACAAATGCCGTAATATGTTTCCTTGGCCAGTGATTTTGGGTCTAAGCCGAAGTCGCATCCCCGGGCTCCGATCCCTCCTTAAACTTTTTTGGTTGCTTTAAGTATCTTTTGACTTATTACATCATTGTAACCAATATTCTTAAGTGCACTTGCTAGTCCCTTATGCTACTTTAACCGTTTTGTCCGATTCGAAGGCCAAAACCCAAGGTAATACCTCCTTGTTATTTCCATAATCAAAATATTATGTACTTTGAACACACCTATTCTCCTAAATCATTTTCTTCACCAAAGTTACACACTTTCTTTCCCCTTTTTAACTTTTAGGTCCTTACTTTCTAAATGTTACCAACTCAATACCATTTCACCTTTCAATACTTTACCGTTATTATTTTATACTAAATGCACTAAGTTTCAAGGACCTTAATTAAATTCTCACAAATTTAGGGCAGTTTATGAAAAACTGTGACCCGTGGTACTAATTTGTAAATTATATAATTTTTGGGGAATTAATATAATATCCATACTTTTAGTATAAATATATCACATGTATACCAAAATGTCATCTTGGGATTTTACCTAAACTTTCTCTAAAAATACTCATCAATATTTTTAGTGAAATATCACACTTTTGACTCATAAATATTTTGTCCTAAAATTATTTTAGACTTGTTAAATTATTTTCTCACATGAAATAATAATTTGTCACATAAATAACATGTATAGAAACTTATATATATAAATAGGTATCATGTGAAATAGGTATATATATACTAATTTATCCTAAACATGCATTACATACATAAATAGGTAGCTTGTGAAATATGTATAGATATATATTAATTTTCCTAAACATGCATTATTTTTACTCATAAAATTTTCTTGAATATAAAACCCAACCTCTAGTGAAAAAATCCTCCGAAACTTTGTATAGGAAATGTTCTCTAAGATCCCCAAAAAATAGTCCCATTAAATTCTCCAGAAAGATACTTTAAGAGTGCTAAAACAAAAGGTCCTCACAACACCATTAATATATATTGACAAATATATACCCAATAAGAAGGTGTTCAAGGCTGAAAACTCATAAAGAATAGTGTTTGAGTGGTATGGAAATATAATGGTTTATAAGAGAAATAGTTCTTCTTTTATTGTAAATTTCCACTCTTTTATGATCCAAAAAGAGAGAGTGAAATGTTTCAAATGTTGTGGTTGGATAAACCCTATTTCTCACCCCAAACTCTAATTTAAAGAGGTTTATGGAAAATGGTAGGGGAATTTGTCATCCTAAGATTTTATCATCAAGACACATTTTGATTTTATGGAGATTTAATGAGATTCCCAGCTCATGATCGTTCCTTCCATTCCTTTTATACCTAAAATCAGGAAACTGTAACACCCCGCTCAATTAAATACCGGGTGATCATTCCTATACCCAATTAAAATAATATTTACAGTTGGTTCATTCTTTACATCACTGTCGAAAAATATTTTTTTAATCACCTAATATCCAATTAAGCAAGTGTTAAAGTTTTGAAATTTTAATATAATTAAAAAATTCCACTTTTAAAACATAAACCATTTAACACAATCCATTCACACAATGAATAACAACTGAGTACAATCAAAATTGAATTAAATGCAATAGGAATAAAACTTTCCAGTTTAAATATCTCAATACAATAATCCCATAA
Organism: Sambucus nigra; assembly: GCA_949130495.1. NCBI lineage: Eukaryota > Viridiplantae > Streptophyta > Magnoliopsida > Dipsacales > Adoxaceae > Sambucus > Sambucus nigra. Next base: position 646,865,352 of record OX422208.1, read on the forward strand.
AAATTAAATGTACCAAAACGACATAAGAACTTAATCTGTCTCAGATAGAAAAGAAATAACTAGAATCCTCTTGGGCGACATGCCCTAAATAAAGACAACTACTACAGATGTATGAATCAAAGGTATGAAATCGTTTAGGCAAAGTCTGTAACTCCATAGTATCCCTAGCACATCAATTACCCCAATCCTCTATGCCTGGCGTCCGTGTTGATGAACACCTAATATAGAAGATACAAGAGAGAGAAAAGAATATGCAATAAAACGGATCAAAGCCAGATAGTAAAATATTTTAAAAATAGCAAGTGAATAAATGCTACAATTAGCAATTGTTATATGCATGTTATATTCTTGTACTCTCACTTGAAATTCTCACCTCTCATCTAGAGTGCACACCTAATGTACCTCTAAATCATATTAGTTGTTATTTACATGCTAACTAGTTCCTACCAGTGTCACCCAATCATCACCCATACCGTTCCCACGCATTCTACTCTTAATACGTATGATATATATATACATACATTTATGTTCAACATGGATAAGCCTTGTTTCCAATATCATATAATTAAGTGTTCTCATACGTAATTCATTTCAGTTTCACTATTCAACATGTCTACTCAATTCACACAGTATATATTATCACAAATGTATATATACATTCACTCTATTATATATATACAATACTGCACCCCGAGACACAACAGCGGTGCATACATACTCTGCTAACATATCCCAGTACATCTCGTCACTGTATAAAGAACCATAGGATCGGTATATCCCACGAACCATAATTAACATATGGCAAACAATGGAGGAGAACATAGTCCTAAGCCTTTGGGCTAGGCACATACCTACGCACCCAAAAAAACGTTCAATGCCATTGTTCTCACTAATGGCAATCCAAACTAAATCCTATGTTCTGAGGCAACAAGTCAAAGATCCCCCTTAAGTCTCATCAGGATATGAGTGCCCCTTACGCGCAAACCTCCTGTCGGTAGCAAGTAGCATAGGTATGTCATACACAAATTATCAATTAGTAGGTATATACTCATCCTATACAGTTATAGGCACACACTCGACCTGTATATATCATAATATGAATTTATCCTATCCTAAATACCCGTTGTATTTATCAATATTATCGTACTTATTAATTACGATTATTCTCTTTATCGTACTTTATTATGTATTTATCACTTACATAATGTCTTTCTCACTTCAATACAATTTTCCAACATTAACCCAAGTCTCTCACTCCTTGTTAATGTACCAAAATTATTTAAACATAATTCATCGTATTTTATTATATAGTTATGACCCATATAATTTTCTATCCTTAATTAAATATTTAATTTCCCAACATTAACCCAAGTCTCTCACTCTTTGTTAATGTACCAAAATTATTCAGAACCTACTGTGGGCTAAAATACAATTGTCGAAACTTTTCTGGGCTAAAACAAAATTTCTAAAATCTCGTTAGAAACCCAAAATTATCGTTAAAATGATATGGAATCTCGTTGGAACAATAGTATGTCTCCTTCGAACGAGATCAACGTCATTCCACATTGTCTTCAACCTCAGTTTTCTGCATTTTTTTCATGATCTTACACCCAAACCCTCATGGATTATATTCTACCCAAAACCCAGATATTCTAACATTGTTCTAACATGTTCAAGGGTGATTTTCACATAAGAGCAACATCAAATCCATATGTTTATAAGGGTACCATCATCAAACCCATTAAATGCTTAAAATTTAAATTTATCTAAATTCTCCATTTTTATACCTCTTAAAAACCCAGAATTTAGAACTATCATTTCATATCTAAATCATAAAAATTCCATATTCAACATGAGTAGGATTCATATACATGCAATACCTATCATCATTTTTATATCTTCAATAAACATATATATATATATATCCTCTGCATGTAAAACCTATCCATTTTCATGTTCATAGCCTCTACATGTATAAATATACAACTACATGGATTTGCCTATCCATTAAACTTGATTTATCAATCCTTTTAATCCCAAATTCATAAGTTCATCAATCCAAAAGAAAATCCTATTCTAACATGGATAATATAAGCACCAAAATAGAGCAAGAAATACACTTCCCTTATGTGTAGGTATAAACCTTTGGAGAAGACAAGTGTTTAGAACCTCCTCTTTCTTCTTTTGTCGACTATCCGATGGTGGTGCAAGCTGTAGATATGGTGGTTGTCCCCTTAATTTTCCCTAATTGACTCTTCATTTTCAAGCAACTCTTCTTCTCCTGTAGATAACCTTTCACTTTATCTCTAAGTCTTTTCGCTCTCTCTCAAAAGACCTCACTTTGTGTTTTGATGAAATGAACCTTACGTACAATCTATATTCACATATATAACAAGTCTCCAAGGTTAACTAAAAGACAAAAAATGTAGGTACTATTCATCTCCCAAGCAAAATGACTAAAATGCCCCTTCAAGAAGTCATTTTATCTTCCAATTAACCCGAGACCCAAATCAAATCTCCGGGTAGACTTTTTTGCTTATTTGACCCTTTCGGACTCAACGGCGCACTCGAAATGATCATCCGAATGACTTAGAAATAAATGTCATTTTATTCCTTTTATTTTAGTCCCGACACGACTCATAAGCGCGTCCTGACTTAATTTCCATTTTTGTCGTATTATTTACTCACAACAATATTAAAAATCATCATATCCACATATTACTTTATATCACTAAGTAATATTCGAAATCATATGCATAATACTTAAATCTCTAGTAATATTCAATCTGGATTAATCCTAATTAATTTCATAATTCATTCCAATAAATCCCCATTGATTTGGCCCATTAAATTTTTATTTATCTCATATTAAAAGTCATTAAAATTATGGGGTATTACAGAAACCCACATCCCAAAATCCATAAGTCACATCTTAGCTGATTATAATAAGTATTTTCGGTACCCATGTTTCATTGGAACCTGCGATTATATATATATAGATAGACTTCCCCCCAAATTACATGTGACTAGCGTTTTGACTCAAGTGGCTCTTATCTGATTGCTCCCACCTGGCACTTAAAACTTCAAAATTTTCATATATAGGATGGAACCTATAGGTGGCATAAAATTTCACCACTTTTTATTTGTGATACTCTTTTAACACAACCCAACCTAAAATCCATTCCATATGCTTACCATTTTGACCAAAGGCTACACTTCTGTCCAACTCCCATTTTCTTTAAATGAATCGAGGGGCAAAGCCATGATCCAAACTGAGGGGGATCGAAGTTAAACAAAGGCCAAACTAGTGGCGAGGGTTCGGGGGAAGGTGCACTGAGACGTTTTTTAGGGTTAGTTATAATTATTTAGCTCTAAAAAATATATTAATTGAAAGACAAATACTTATTCAAATTATAGTATAAAAATTACACATTTAAGTAATATTTTAGCGATAAGATATCGTAAATCAGGTTTATTAGGTGATAAATCAGTTTAATGTAATATAATCGTCAACAAATCAATTTAATATAACAATATCATTAGGTGAAAATATGCATTTCAGACTTAAAAAGTTAGGGGTGGAACAGAGAAAATAAAGGAAATGGACACATTAGGCCATACCAATATTTGTTATATTGTCCATAGAATTGATTTAAGAGTAAATAAAATAAATATAACATTCACAAACATATTTTAACAGATAATAAGTAGTGAAATAATGGATAGATATAGGGTGCACAAATAAAAAATCAATCACAAATAAAAATTGAGAGAGACCAACCTTTAAGGATTTATTGGTTTAACATTATCTCAATGGATATGTGGGTCGAACACCACTTGAAAGGATTCAACAGAGCAAAGGCTCTAGGGTTTTTTCTATTAAAAATAAGTCTAGATGTTTTTGAAAACTTGAAAAATTGGTTTTTTTTCATTTTAGGAATAATATTATATATCTTGTTGGCATAAAGAAACAACAAACATATGAGGAAATAACATGTTTGTTGAAAAAATAATATGTTTGAAAGGGTTTAACAGAACAAAGGTTCTGGAGGGATGGAGAAGAAAGATTTTGGTTTTCTTGACCAACCAATTTTGTAAGTTTTATATTGTGTAGTCCACTCACTTTTGTAAATTTAATTATACAAAAAACTTGCGTGGACCAAAATTCTCCAACAAGTACAGGTGGGGCATGTATAAATCTATTAAATAAATAAAAAAACATATTCAAAGTTTGCAAGATGAGTTTGAGTATCATTTGGTTTTGGGTAATAAGGCTTTTTTTTTGTGTGTGTGTGGGGGGGGGGGGGGGGGGGGGACCACATTGAAAATGTGATGGTGAATTTTTTTATGGCATTACAATTTGTCGGCATTCTCCAAAAAAAATCAAACCTTCGGGGAGGCCACGACCCCCCTTTGTCATGTTGTATTTGATCGATAGCGATAATTGTTGAATGTGAAGGCAGGTGGGTTCCAACCAATTTGATCTATAGAACATGTTTTTTCATTAGTTTGATAAAATGGTTATTTAGATTTGTTTTTCTTTGGAATACCCAGTTGGGTTTCTTTGGAGTATTTGATCTTAGCTATGCCAAGGTCTTATGCATGTAAAAAACTGATTATCTCGTGGTGCATTAACATACACCTAAATTCAATTCAAGCAATATACGGAAAGTCTTCAAAACCTTTAAAAAAATTAATTGTTTCCCCACACTAGTAACCTTAATATATGTATAATTAACACCATTCAATTTAGACCCAACTATTCCCTTTACCCATATAATTAAATCCTTTCCACAAGCCAACTCAAATAATTAATTCTAAATAATTCGCATAAAATTTAAACTATCCTTTAAGCTTAAACTTATTTTTTTACATTACATAGTTTAGTCTAAACCAATTTTAAAATAAACACCTATAATATGTCTTTAGTATGGAATCATACATTAACAATTAAGAAATATTCACAAACAAATTAACACCAGATTTTAACGTGGTAAAATCCCAAATTAGGGGAAACATCTACCATGACCTCTACGCCATAAATGAAAAATTATACTAAAAACAATCACAATACAAGTTACAACACTAAGCATGCAATATCAAGATCTAAAATCTAAGTCAAGAAAATATACCTACACGAGTTACTCCACTCTCAAAGGCTTCTGACTTGATTTTGATCTCCCTCCAGCAGCTTCCTTAATTTATCCTTGTCCACTAATTATAGCAGCTCTATCAACACCAGATCTCTTAAAAGAACCACTAAAACTAAGTGTCATGTGAGTGTGTAGGTGTACATAATGTGAACTTGTAGAGTAGGAGGCCCCCAAATTTTAACAAAAATTCTTTTATACTTCAAAAAGAGTAATTTCCTTTTTAGATATGCGGAAGCGAGATGATGGTTCAAATTAAAAAACAACATAACAAATTTAAATTTTTCTTTTTCAAATTAAAATTAAACCAAGTGAAATAAGATTAAACACACATTTATGTAATTTTACTTAAACCAAATTAATTTAACCTAAGTCCTAGAAATTTTGCCTAAGTCATATTTCTCAATATTACCATATTAGGCCAAACCAATTTTAACAAATTAAATTAAATGACTTGAATTAAATTAACTAAACATTAACCGATATTTAATTTCGCACCAAAATTAAACATGTAGTGATTAAAACCAAATTTTAACTTGAATTACCTAAGCATGCATTCTAGGTGAGTATAGCAGGATAAAATAAACAATGAAACCACTATGCCGCGATGTATGAGGAAAAACCCACAACGGGAAAAAACCTCGGACGGCCCTAGCCTCAAATCCACTAAGTAAGGAATTTACAAATACAAGAAGGATGACTTACAACACTAGACTCGAACCCTCTCAAGCCCCGATGCATCTTCTTGTATCAACCTCTGCCTACCGAATAACCACGGAGCTCCACCGCGGTCTTGGAATCCACCGATCGGACGTTATTTGGTCACCGTCATCCGAACAAGGAGCCTTTCTCCAAGTGGGTAAATCAACGCAAACATCTTCTTCTTTGTGGGATTTAGAAGCAAACCCAAACGTCTCTTCAAAACCATAGAGATGAAAAAACCGGTGCCAAACTCCAAGCAATGTATATATATATAAAGAATTCTTGGAATTAACAATATGGGTGAAAACTAAAGTGTAAATGAATTTTTCTTTGAAAAATAGACACTTTAAAACATGAAATTTTCTTTTTTCTCTCAAACTCTCTCTTGGAGATCGATGTGTATCAAAAAATTCACTTTCCAAAATTGATTTCCGCACTTAGATAATCAGTCAAAAGTTAGTGGGGAAAGATAATGGGAAAGTGTGTGAAAACTGTCAAAAACTGCCATTTAACTGTTCCCGCCAAATCTCGTTCGAATGAGATTTGTCGTTCGAACGAAGTCTCGTTTGAACGGCCTTCTAACGAAGTTCCAGTGTTTTTAAAAATGAACTCGTTAGAAATCTCATTGGAAATATCGTTTGAACATCCATCTCGTTCGAACGAAATTTCGAATGAAGTTATAGAGGCCAAACTGGGAACTCGTTGGCAAACTCGTTCGAACGACATTTGGTTCGAACAAAAAACTCATTCGAAGGACATATCGAACGAACTTTCAGAAAGTTGGAAATTTTCATTTTTAGCCCACAAACTTTATAAACTTTATTTAAAGTTTTAATTAAATCTTTCTGAAAATAAACAACAGTTTTAGATAAATGTTCACCCAATATAAAATGTTCCAAGCTCCAATATATATATTAAAAGCATTCATACCTTAGGAGCAATGGAATCATGTTGATGACGTAGAAACGAGGCACATTAAACTCGGCAATTTGATGAAGCTCTATACTCTTGGCCGCCACGTCTTTAACTAACACATCATATGCTTGAAGAATGATCAATAGACTCTATCCTATGACTCAAACGTTTTTATCCGGAATTGAGCCAAAACTTACAACGGACTCAATTGGAAATTTGTGTCCTTACTAATCTCCCCCTTTGGCTATTCCGGAACAAAAACAAAACAAAAATCCTAAAGGGCCGTCAAGCTCACTAGACTTATAAAAAGTCCCACCCAAAATAAAAATACAATGCTTGACTCAAACAACCCAAAGATCACAATCTTTGACGGTGAAAGTTTCCACTTATAATATAATTCCTGCACACTTAAGAAAACAAATAACACACATAGGGAATATCAAAAGATTTAATGCAAGTAAAGTAAGTACTCCCCCTAAATTAATTATCTCCTTTATCAAACAAATGACCTACTTAGAAAGACGTCTCCCCCTAAGATAAATCTCCCCCAAACTAAGATACGATTATAATAGGATTAGATGCCATTTCTCCCCCTATCATTCTCACCCTTTTTGTTCAGGAATAGACAAAGGATAAAGAATACAAAATTAACTTATCTCCCCAAATTTAAAGCATATACACCCAAATAACTTATCTAAAATAAGCAAGGAATAAATAGAATGGGATAAAAAGCTAAAATATGTAATTTTGCATAACGTGATGAGAATATTAAAGCACATGGGCAGCAAAAGCATAACTAATCCAACAAATAATATTGGATACCAACTAAGATGCAAGAAACAGATAGCAATATGATACATAAGTATTAAGCATGTGATATCAACAAAGAATGCAATAAGATGGATACCAATTATGAATTAAAACATATATGGACTAGAAAGCAAGGCAAAAACTAAACAAAAATATCAAATATATGTATACATAATATATACCTAATAGACTCAAGTACACATATATAGATATAAACCCACAAATGACACAAATTAAGATAAGCTTTTCACACTCTTATGGCAAAAATGTGTCATATGGAAACAGAAGTGTTGGGGTGTGAACTAGCAACAATTAAATTTAGACCAAATCACTTGAAACATGTTCACGGAGTTCTCAATTGATTGCAAACTTTGTCACATTTGAATATAACCTCATGTGACAGTATAAATTGAACTCAATGAACAAACATACACAATGCATACAAACCTAGCATGTTGATGATTCTACAAACCAATAGAGTCATGACATTGAAAGTACAACTAGGATAAATGGACATTGTGCAAACCGTTGATATACCGTCCAATCTCCCTCAATATGCATATATATTTATTTTGAATGAATATATCAATAAAAAAATATAAGGCCTTGTCAAATTATTTTTCTTTTAATGCATTATTTTCTTTTACGCCTGTGGACCACGTATTTCTTTTAGGTCCAAACAACGGTGGCTTACTATTCGCAAAGGACAATACATGCTTTCGGAGCCCTTCCCCGTGCACATTTATATTTATCATTTTTTTTATTTCTCACAAATCTCACGTGCAACGGATTTTGACATGCACTAGTCCTCCTAGGTCACAAATATGTAGATGACAAGATTGGTAGGAAAACACCTCACAAACCTCAAATTTACATATGAAGTTAAAATTTCAAAAGAGCTCGTGCATGTGTGAGTAGAGACATATAAAAATAGAATCCATTTAATCAACACAAAATCCAACTACTCCATGTAAGCATGATAAAGAACATAATAAGGATTGACAATCTAAACCAAAAGTTCTAGCCACATGAGAGCGTAAAAGATGGGATTCAAACACAAGAATATGCCACATAAAGTGTGTCAAACTAAAATACACACAAAATAAAAAAAAATCTTTTTGATTTTGTGAAATTTTTAACCAAAAATAAAGATATATACTCAAAAGACAAACAAAAATCATTTGTATTTTTCATTTAATGCAAATAAAATGAAGGAAATATAATACAAAAGATAAACAAAAATCATAATTCTAGCATGTAATTAAGCATGGAGCATAGACTAGAAAATGATTAAACAAGCGTACATTTATCATGTATAGTATGAAGTACAAACGCTAAAATATGCAAATAAAACTAACACATTCAACCTTTAGATTTTGCAAGGGAGGAAGCATGCAAAAGTAAATGAGAATCAAAAACCCTATCTTGTAAAGCTACCAAGTCGGATCTCCTAACCCAAACTAATGACGATCTCGGGGTGTAGAAATCTTGTCTACCTCAGTTGCCTTACTTTTGGATTTTCTAGGAACTCGTTTAAGATCAAAACAAAATTTTCTAAGATGACCTTTTCGACCACAATGTGAACACTTGAACGCATGGCGAAAAGATTTACCTAAGGAGTGATCTCTAAAGGCTTTCCTAGGCGATTCTTCTAAAACATTGGTTTTGTCTTTATGAGTTGATTCACTACAAGTATCGACGCCTAAACCACAAGTGTCATTTTTAATTTGGACCGTTCCTTATATTTTATCAAATTTTTCCGAACGACACTCCAAATCAAATTTGACGTTACTAGAGTCTTTTAATTTATTTTCTAATTCTAGGATGTTAGCCTCTAATAAAACATTTCTCTCTTCAAACTCAAGAAGCTCCTTTTTTAAGGATTCCATTAAACCTCTAAGGCTATCTCTCTCGCCTTCTACATATTCAAGCTTCTCTCGAAGATATCTCTCTCGTGTCATAAGGTCTTCAACCAACACACTATTATCAACGACCTTGACACGTTCTCTCAAACTAGCTTCTAACTTTAAATTAGCTCTTTTTAATTTAATTGATTCTTCATATAATTCTTGAAAAGCATTTTGAAGTTCACTCACATTAACCTCTTCTTCATTTTCACTCTCTCTTTCTTCTCCACTCTCACTATCATCAAAAACAAGGGAATCATAAACAATAACCTTGGAAGTGTCATGTGATAAATTTTCATCTATAGATGAGTTCTCACTATCACTCACATGACTAGCCATAAAAGCCACAAAATTTGGTTTAGTGGGGGAATCAGGTGCTTCTTCCTTATCACTATCACTAAGGGTCGCTTACCCTCTCTCCTTAGTTTAGTGGGGCACTTAGAAGCCCTATGGCCATAACCCTCACAACCAAAACACCTATTTGAATCATCCCTATTTAAATTTTCATTAATAGTTTTAGGGATTCTCTCGGCTTTGTCATGCTTAGAAGTTTCAAATTTCTTAAAGTCATTTTTAAATTTATCTTTGTTAATTTTAAGAAACTTTCTAAATTTCCTAGCAAACAAGGACATATCTTCCGAGTCACTATCACTCTCGCTATCTACTACTTGTTGTTCCTCTTTTCGGGCTTTTAAAGCAACACCCTTTTCTATTTTCTTTTCAGTTTTAGAGGGAAACATGCCCAGTTCATAGGTTTGCAAATCACCTACGAGCTCTTCTAATTTCGTAGAGGCTAAAGTTGGTAAAGAATTTAAAACGGTCACTTTTGGAATAAATCTATCAGGTAGGGACCTTAAAATTTTCTTTACCACTCGGTTTTTGGGTATTTTCTCTCCCAAATTAAAAGATGAATTAAAAATATCGGAAAGTCTAGCATAAAATTCATCAAAAGTTTCTTTTTCCTTCATTTTGATGGTTTCAAATTGAGTGGTGTGATTTTGGAGTTTCGAAGCTTTAACGACACTAGTACCTTCATGAGTGAGTTGTAAAATATCGCACGCTTTTTTAGCAGTCTGACATGTCATAATGCATCGGAATTCATCCGGTGTGACAGCGCTAAACAAGGCATTTAAACCACGGGAATTTAAATTTGAAAGTTTAAACACATTATCACTCTATCTATCGGCCGGTTTGGGAAAACGCTCATTATCTACTAAATGAGTTGGTGGAGACCACCCATTAACTACCGATAACCAAACCCTCTCGTCGATAGATTTAAGTGCGGATTTCATTCGCGCTTTCCCGTACGCGTAATTATAACCATCAAAAATAGGAAATTTTAAAAATGGGAAAAATTCCATTTTAGCCAAAAATAGTTAAAGATCTTAACAAAAATAATTTGTCGCTTTAGCTCTGATACCAATATGTGGAGTAGGAGGCCCCAAAATTTTAACAAAAATTCTTTTATACTTCAAAAAGAGTAATTTCCTTTTTAGATATGCGGAAGCAAGATGATGGTTCAAATTAAAAAACTACTTAACAAATTTTAATTTTTCTTTTTCAAATTAAAATTAAACCAAGTGAAATAAGATTAATCACACACTTATGTAATTTCACTTAAACCAAATTAATTTAACCCAAGTCCTAGAAATTTTGACTAAGTCATATTTCTCAATATTACCAAATTATGCCAAACCAATTTTAACAAATTAAATTAAATGACTTAAATTAAATTAACTAAACAATACCCAATATTTAATTTCGCACCAAATTAAACATGTAGTGATTAAAACCAAATTTTAACTTGAATTACCTAAGCATGCGTTCTAGGTGAGTATAGCAGGTTAAAATAAATAATGAAACCACTACGCCACGATGTACGAGGAAAAATCCACAACGGGAAAAAACCTCGGACGGCCCTAGCCTCAAATCCACTAAGTACGGAATTTAAAAATACAAGAAAGATGACTTACAACACTCGACTCGATCCCTCTCAAGCCCCGAGGCGTCCTCTTGTATTAACCTCTGCCTAGCGAATAACCACGGAGCTCCACCATAGTCTTGAAATCCACCGATCGGACTTTATATGGCCATCGTCACCCGAACAAGGAGCCTTTCTCCAAGTGGGTAAATCAACGCAGACATCTTCTTCTTTGTGGGATTTAGAAGCAAACCCAAACGTCTCTTCAAAACCATAGAGATGAAAAACCGGTGCCAAACTCCAAGCAATGTATATATATATATAAAGAATACTTGGAATAAATAATATGGGTGAAAACTAAAGTGTAAATGAATTTTTCTTTGAAAAATAGACACTTTAAAACATGAACTTTTCTTTTTTCTCTTTTTCTCTCAAACTCTCTCTTGGAGATAGATGTGTATCGAAAAAATCACTTTCCAAAATTGATTCCCACACTTAGATAATCAGTCAAAAGTTAGTGGGGAAAGATAATGGGAAAGTGGGTGAAAACTATCAAAAACTGTCATTTAACCGTTCCCGCCAAATCTCGTTCGAACGGCCTTCTAATGACATTCTAACGAAGTTCCAATGTCTTTAAAAATGAACTCGTTAGAAATCTCATTGGAAATCTCGTTCGAACATCCATCTCGTTCGAATGACATTTCGAACGAAGTTACAGAGGCCAAACTGGGAACTCGTTGGCAAACTCGTTCGAATGACATTTGGTTCGAACGAAAAACTCGTTCGAATGACATATCGAGCGAACTTCCAGAAAGTTAGAAATTTTCATTTTTAGCCCAGAATCTTTATAAATTTTATTTAAAGTTTTAATTAAATCTTTCTGAAAATAAACAACAGTTTCAAATAAATGTTCACCCAATATAAAATGTTCCAAGCTCTAATATGTATATTAAAAAGCATTCATATCTTAGGAGCAATGGAACCATGTTGATGACGTAGAAACGAGGCACATTAAACTTGGCAATTTGATGAAGCTCTATACTCTTGGTCGCTATATCTTTAACTAACACATCATAGGCTTGAAGAATGATTAATAGACTCTATCCTATGACTCAAACTTTTTTTTCCATAATTGATGAAAAACTTACAACGGACTTAATTGGAAATTTGTGTCCTTACAGAACTAAATGAAAAAATGCAACTCACAACTCTCACAATAGTTGTACAGACAAAATCCTATGAATCTTAAACGTCTATATGACATGCAAATTATTGATTCAACTTATTTGAAAATCAGACTTCAGTTTTCTCAGATCTTAATCAGATTTGTATAAAAAGTGAGATTTCCTATTTCAAATCTTAAACTTAAAACGTTTAGATCTGAAATTTAGACAAAACTCAGAAGTCTCATTTTCAAATAAATTTAAAATAGAGAAGGATCTTTTAAAAATTAACGACAAATAAAAAGATACAAGATAACTAAGAACCTTAAAATAATCATGAATGTTATCATTGGAAAACCTTAAGATTTCTACTGAGAAGCTTGAGTTTTTCTTAGAGTAAGGTTCTAAAAGAGATAACTAGTTTGAAGAGGCCTTCAAATAACAAAAAACCAAAAACCTTAACCCTCACAGAAACCGTAGATCTAACACTCAAGGTTTTGGGTTTACTGATATATGGACAATGAAGGTTTGGTGTATGGTATTTGGGAGAAAAAACCTAGGGTCTGATCTTAGACGATTTAGGTTTTCTCTCCTCTCTCTCTCTTCTATCTATGGTTTTTATTCTCTCAAATGAGACAAATTCTAAAACTAAAACTCTCTTACTCAAGTTCTTAGGCTTCCTTATATAGTGGTTAAGGAAGGATCGGGAAGCCTGAATTAAATCAAGGGTTGGTATACATTTGAATGCTGGACTTCTCATTTAACGGCTACAACTAGGAGGCGATTAAACTATTATTGATTGGTTGGATGGAATAGAATGGGGATTGTGAAGAACACATGCAGACTATCGATGATAAATATCTAAGGGCTACAATGAAGTCTCATCTCTGAGTCTTGAAAGAAACACAAATCAAACTGTTGTCAAAACAACACATATAAGGCTTTGATCAGAAGTAAAACGCGTGTTTTGTGTGTTTAAATAATGTGAATTGTACACCTAGAATTTTTTAGCGCATTTGGATTCTACCCTAAACCAATTTTAGGAAAAATAGTATTTATGTTTTAAACCCTAAACATTTAAAATCACATTTTTAATTAATTTTGAAAAATCATTTTAAATGATTTAAAAAGGTTTTAAATGATTTAAAAAATTTAGAAAAATTCTTAAAAAAATAATATAACGCTTGTGCACACATAATAATACTAATATTAGTGATTGCATCCTAAATGTATAGGTTCTTGTGAGTAATACTTACCTTTGAAGTTCATCTGAGGTTCTTGGACTGGTTCTTTTTCTTTGAAGCTTGAATACTTAGAGAGAGAGCAACTCTAAAAATCTAATCCTATTTTTTCTTAATATCTAAACTAGTTGGAACTCCTATATGGCACAAACTCAAGTAAGTTAACCATATAGTGTGTTCTCAATCTCCCCGTTTGGATATTAGAGACAAAATTCCCTTGAGTAACCTGTACTCGTGGGTAAAAGTTAAAATATTAGATTTCTTATACAAAGAGTCTAACTACCCATTCCAATCCTAGAACAAAAATAAGAGGAAATAAAATACATTACTCAACTAAAACATATACCAATACCCTAAAGAAAAATAATGCGCTATACTGTTGGGTCTAAAATAATGCCTGAAAAAATAAACACTTCAAAATGGCATATTAGTTGAGTTAGTCTACAGATAAAACATGAGATTTGAAAACCAGGTACACAAGTCCCTCTCCCCCAATTTTTCTCAAATATACAATGGGGTCAAATGATATAAAGAAGGAGATTATGAAATATTAATCCAACACAAATTCAAATCTTTTATGGATGTCTGAATTATGTAAGAACGATCATACCTATGGCTTTTCGAAGTGATTCAAATATGGTATTATCAAGAGGTTTTGTTAACAGATCAGCTAACCGTTTTTTGATATTAAGATACTCAATGTCAAGTTCTTTAGATTCGACAAGATCAAAAATGAAATGATGTCTAATTTTATGTCCTTAGTTCGCGAGTGTTGTACATGATATTTAGATATATTTATGGAACTCTGGTTATCGCAATACATAGTCAATTTTTCTTCAATGATAGCATAATCACTAAAAATTTGTTTGATCCATAACAGTTGGAAACAACAACTAATGGCTGCAATGTATTCTAACTCGGATGTATATAGAGAGATGCAATTTTTTTTCTTACTACTCGAACCTATTAAGTTATTTCCTGCGTAATAGCATGTGCCTGAAGTACTTTTACTATCGTCCGAACACCCTGCCCAATCGGCATCAGTGTATCCTACAATAGCATGAGTGGTGTCCTTGGTATACCAAATACCATAATTCTGTGTACCCCTGACATATTTAATTATAAGTTTGACACTTAACATGTGTGATTCTTTGGGTGCACATTGGTATCTAGAATAGACACATACGACGAAAGAAATGTCTGGTCGGGACACACTAAGATATAAAAGACTCCCTATCATACTCTTATAAAGGTTCTGGTCAACGTCTTTTCTGTTTTCTTATTTGGATAATTTGGTTAATGTGATCATAGGTGTATGTATAGGTTTAAAGTGTTCTAACCCAAATTTATTAATGAGATCAGCGGCATATTTTGATTGATTAATGAATAGACCATCATTAAATTATTTATCTTTTAAACCTAAGAAATATTGTAATTCTCCTATTAGAGACATCTGAAATTCAAAATGCATCATTTAAAAAAAATCTTTTACTTGATTAGGACGGGTTGATCCAAAGATGATATCATCTAAGTAAACTTGTGCAATCATAACATGTTTGTCTGATTTCCTAACAAATAAAGTTTGATCGTTCCCACCTCGAGTAAACCCGTGAGAGACTAAAAATGTAAACAGTTATTCATACCAAACTCTAGGAGCTTGTTTCAAATAATATAAGGTTTTATTAAGTATAAAAATGTGATCAGGATATGTAGGATCAATAAAACCTTTTTGTTGTTCTACGTATACCTCTTGAGTTAGAATTTCATTTAAAAATACGGACTTAACATCCATTTGAAAGAGTTTGAATTGTAAATGACATGATATGGATAAAAGTAGACAAACTGACTTAAGACGAATAATAAGGGAAACTTTTTCATCATAGTCAATTACCTCTATTTGAGAGTAGCCTTATGCTACCAACCTAGCTTTATTTCGAATGACTTCCCCAATTTCATCAGTTTTATTTTTGAAAATCCATCGAGTGTCGATAACCTTTTTATTTTTATCCTAGGAACAAGATACCAAACATCATGACTCTGAAACTGGACAAGATCTTCTTTTATAGCGTTGATCTAGAATGAGTCATAGAGGGCATCATTTACATTTTTCAATTCTACAAGAGAAACAAAACATGCAAATTGGGCTTACTTCCTAATTTGGGATCTAGTTCTAACTGGCTCGAAAGGATTACCAACAATCTTTTCAGTAGGATGGTCTTTAGAAACCCAAGTTGTTAGAGAAGGACTCTCAGGTGACAGTGAATCAGTTACCTCTGGATAATCAGGAGTAAAAGTTATTTCTTCATCATCTAAGGCGACTAGTTGATTGACGCTACTCTCAGAACTGGTTTTATTTACAATTACATTAAAATATTCCATAATGACGTTGGTTCGATAATTGAAAACACGAAAAGCCCTACTTATTTGAGAATAACCAAAAAATCTTCCCTTCTCTCCTCGGGTGTCAAACTTTGAAAGATGATATCTATCCTTACAGACATAGCAAACACTACCGATGGTTTTGAAATATTTTAGGTTTGGCTTTTTGTGGAACCAAAGTTCATATGAAGTTTGTTTGGAATTCTTCCTATGGTACACATGGTTGATAATATGACTAGCGATTTGAACGGCTTCAGGCCAAAAATACTTAGGTAGATTATTTTCATGTAGCATTACCCTAGCCATCTATTATATGGTCCTATTTTTCCATTTAGCAATACCATTCTACTAAGGTGACTTAGGCGCACTAAACTCATGTTTATAACTGTTGCCTATACAATATTCTGCAGCACCAAAATCTTTGAATTCTCCACCTATGTCACTTTTGATGCGACATACTTGGGTTTTCTTCTCGTTCTCTATTTTAAAAGAATTTTTAAGAACTCACTGAAGGTATAGAATTTATTTTTCATAAAAGTAACCCGTGTATATCATGTGTAGTCATCCACAATAACAAGTATATAACTGTTACCACAGAAGCTCACAGTTCTAGAAGGAACCATAAGACCCATGTGGATTAATTCCAATGGTTTTGTAGCTAAGACATTTTTAATTTTCTTGTGAGGAGATTTACTTATCTTCCCTTCTTGATAAGGACCACAGACAGGACTAAAAGAATTCTTAATTTTTGGCAATCCTCTAACTATTTCTTGGGAACTTAACCTTCGAAGATTATCAAAATTTGTACGCCCCAATCGATTATGCCATAGATCAACATCATCTAATCTGGTAACTTGACAAGATTTAGACTTAGGAAATACTATGTAACAGTTATTCTTATTTATATTTCTTGCTAAAATACAGCTCCCCTTTTCATCCAGAATTTTGCAATCATTTTTTGAAAAGGTAACTATGTGATTGGAATTACAAAATTGAGATATACTTAGCAGGTTAGCCTTGAGACGTTTAACAAGATGTACATCATTTAGTTTGGGGAGACCTTCCTCACACAATGTTCCCTTACTTATGATCTTAGATGAAACTCCATCTCCAAACACAACACTACCTCCAGAGAAGTCTATTTTGTTTGTCAATTTGGTTTCATCTCCGATCATATGTTTAGTACATCCAAAATCAAGGTACCAACTGAATGAAGTGCGTTGTGCCTTAAAAGTAGATATGACAATATTGCACTTGAGATTGGGTAACAAGTCATCTTTTTTAATCCAAATAGGCCTGATTTTTAAATTTTTATTGGCTTTTGATTTAAAAAAGTTTCATTGGGTCTTTCTAAATGGTTTCTTCTTAGTTTTAGATACTCCCTTATTTTTATAGTTAGAGTTACGAGAGGTATGTCTTCGGAGAACATAACTATTCCTACTATTTTTAAAATAGTTAAAATTTTGAAAAGTAGGTGTATACAACCTCTTTTGAAAACATTCAGCAATGGTGTGGCCATAGACATCATAGTACGAACAGTACTGGTGTGTGGAGGACTTGACTTTATTACTAAAGTCTTTAAAGATTGGTTTTTCCTCATTAGGTATGGTTGTCCAAGTTTCATTGGTCATAAGTTTTTTATGCTAGACCCTAACAAGAGGACAAACATACTTAGATGAACCATTAGATGCAGGCCATTAGATACAATCGCTTTATTTTGCCTTAGAGACATTTTTATAATAATTTTCTTTTTGAGTATTTTGAAAATTTTGGCCTTGTTTGAAAAAAGTAACATTTTCAGGAGAAACAGTCTCACTGGTAACAAATTTTTCTCTAAAATCTAGGCCAGATTTGTCTTCAGAATCAAATTTACTTCCTACAGCAATTTCTTCGTAAGTTTTCAATTGAGTTTCAAAATGTAAACATTTTTTTACAAACATTTGAATTTTTTTGTTTTGATTCTTCAAGATCACTTAGAGTGGAATTATATATTTGCTGCAAAACATAGTTTTTCTCAAATAAGGCTTTGATTTTTAAACAAAACTCTTTTGATTCGGTTTCATGGGCAACACATTGTGCTGTAAATTCCTTAGCGCTCTTCCTAATAATCAAGTTAAGCAAGTCAATACGTTCATTTGATATCTTTACTGTTTTATCAAGACGGGTACTTTTCTTAAGTGTTTTTGCATATAGCTCTTGAAGATCTTGAAGATAATCATCGGACTCACTAAGTACATCGTGTGTAGTGTCTACTATAGAGTTCATTTCTTTTATGGAACTCATACACGAATTTGGTTCGTTGACAATGTTCTCATGACACACCCGTATGCTATCATTTTTAGATTTATTTTCATTATCCATAGACACAATGTTATCAATAGTAGATACAACACCAATAACATTAGGCATAATGGAATCATGAGTATGCAAGCATTCAATATCATCATTGTATACAATTTTAGTAAAGAATGAAATACAAGACTCATCATTCTGGGTTGACTCAGTTTCATCTAAATCAGAATCACTATAGTTGTCCCATGTCTTACAAATGTTAGCCCTATTATTGTTGTTATTCAAATTATATTTGCATCTATTAGCATAATGTCCCATTCTACCACATCTATGACACTTCACATCTTTTAAGTCAATCATAGATTTATTTTTTCCATAGGATTTTTTGTCATTATGTCTTTCACGAGGTCTGCGATTTTGATTACCTTGATAATTTTATCTTCCTTGTTTAGAGGCTACTGCATTTTTGAATTTGATAATCCTTTTTGAAATGCTTGCTCATAAGAGCTATTTGATTGTCAAGGTGATCTAGATCATAATCATCATTAAAGTCAAGGTCAAACTCTAAGGGGCTTATTTTGGGTGCAAACATTTGTGATGAAAACACGACACTAGAACCAGTGGGCCTCTTATTTTGGGCAGTTAATTCCTTCTTAACCTCTAACTCCATCTCTACAGTTCTGAATTTGCTACTTAGCAATTCAGGAGTCAGGTTTTGGTCGTCAATTTCTTTTATAGCATATCGTTTGTTGTCAAATTTAGAAAGTAATGACCCAATGATTGTTTGAACAATTTCTTTTCTAATATAGGTTATGCCATTAGCATGCAGTTTTGTGAAGATATCTGTAAGGCCCTAAAACATGATTAGGAAGGTTAATTACATGATTAATTATAACATAGGAGTTATAAGTTATAGATTGGTTATGTGTGTTAAACATGTTAATTATCATGTTTAGGGGATGCATGCTCATGTGATATATGTGTTGTTTACATTAGGTGTTAATTGAGCTTATGATCGGGGATACCATGTTTAGAACATATGATTAGTTATTAGATTAATGCATCATAAATTATGTTTTTAATGCATGATTATATTTATAAAAGTAAATAAGGGTGTTGATACGAAATTGGCAATGTTTGGTTGCCAAATGTGAAAGTTTTGAGATTTTCGGTAAATTGCTACTTTCCTGTTCGAAGCCCAAATTAGGCGTATTAGTTTGTGATTTTGGGAAAACATAAATTATGAAAGTTTTATATATATGAATTAATATTATAAAACAACAAACGGTGGGTTAAACGGAGGCTCGTACAAGAAGTTATAGCGAAAGTACGAAACAAGGGCAAATACGTCCATTCCTTAAATGACAATTGTCTTATTAGCACACCATGTGCTATTTTTTGATTGGTTAAAGGGTGGGTGATGGTTTGGCCGACTTAAACTTCATAAAACATCCCCTGTGTTCAGCAAATGCAGCCATGAACAAGAGTTTTGCCTAAAGAGAGAGAAAGAGAAGAAAGTTAAGGAAGAAATCTTTGAAAAAATTTCTATAAATCAAGGAATCCTCGTAAGGTAATTACATCTTTATCAAATTTGGTCACATGGATGAGTTCTATACTTATCATGTTTTTATTTTTGATTTAGATATATATTTTAATGATATCCATATTGCTGAATTGTCTTGGAACAAGGATGGGTTAAGAACATAAGTTAGAACTGGAGCTAGGATCGTAAATGCATACTTTAAAGTCCTAAATTTACATCATCTTTTCGTAAAGAATTTTGATTTAGAAAATTCATGATTATAATTTATATTTCTGATAAAACATATTTATTATATGTTTCCATGAATTATACTCAAGGTCAAGGTTATGTATGCTTAAAAATGTTAAGTTATGCCTTAATGTTGTATTTTGACCTAGTTATGCTAAAAATGGTATAAATCATGGAATACTTATTTTAATTTAGTGATTCAAGTTGGAGAGTAAAATATACTCATACATGTATAAAATATCCAAAAATTATATAAAACTACCGAGCAATGAACCCTTGGTGATAGTTTGAAGTTTTGGTTTAAAATCTACCCTAAAGGAGCAAGAATGCATACCAGGTGTTTGACGTTTTGCTCGACATAGAAAATGAGCCCTAAAAATTATGAAACATTAAATTTGTATTATTAAATGTGACTACTGATATTGGGTGGAATATCATGGAAATTTATGCTGTAAAAAAATTATGAGAATTCCATGAAGTTGAAGTTGTGTTGTTGTTTTTCTTGAGAAATGATTTGGAAAAGGCTGTAATAAAATGGGCATAACTTTGTCTAGCAAATTCGTAATTAAATTTTGTAAATTGTGTTAGAACCCTAATTAATTGGGTGTTATAGAAATTTGAAGTGTCATATTTAATTCCTACTTATTTATTTCTGATTGACCAAATGATGTGATGTATTACTGGGTTTGATGTTAATCGGTGTATTCAAATACTAACGACATTGACTTGTTAGGTGGGGAAGCAGCTAATACTACCATACCAAGGAAGTAGTTGGTAATAATCTTAGAACTAAATCCAAGGTGATTGATATTCCTTATGAAATATAAATTCTTATAATTTCATATGGAAATGTGTAGTTAAACACATGTGTTAAAATGTTTATGGGAGTGATGTTATATTTATGAAACATATGCATATGATTAAAAATGTTAAGCGATGTTATATAATGATATGGACTAGTGAGTCATTTATCTAATGTTAAGAACTATGGTGGGTCCTACGGGATGTGGTGGTCCTATTAATCCAACTTAAAGGTTTGTGTACTCAGGCCTAATAAAGGGATGTGGTGGTCCCTAATAACTGTGGTGGGTTAATTTGGACTGTGGCGGGTCCAGGCTTGCGAGAGTTTCACAATTCCTGTTGGGTTATAGCATTAGAACAAAATAAAAATGGTTATTCAAATTGGTTATATGTGTGGTATGTGGTCATTCATTAAGCCTTTATAACTTACACTCCTGTTATGTTTTGTTTCAGGTATGCTTATAATTTGGAGTTCACTGCCAAGTTAGGACCTTAAAATGGGGGAGTGACGGATATCTAGTATGGTTTGAATATCAAGATTCCTTCTGTGTAATTATTAAACTAAGGATCTTGATTATGTAAATTTATGTAGTACTTATAAGTTATAAGTAAAGGTAGTTATGTTTTCATCTACACAAACCTTTGGGGAAAAAAAATCTTATGCTATTTTTCGTAGAGATTTAAATTAAATCATTGTTTAAGGCAATTTTTCTCCAATTAACAGGATGAGTTTAACTTAATTAAGTCGGGGCGTGACAACTTGGTATCAGAGCATGGTTATTAGGTTCTGGATAGGGTGTGAGGGTCTAGATTGGCAGTGGACACTAGAAAGTGAGTTTGCTATGCGTCTGGATTTTGACTAACAATGTTAATATTAAACTGCTGCTATTATATTTTGTTTAAGTTAATTATATTGCAGTGAGTGATGGATCCACACAAGCCGCATGATAGAGCAGAGGTTGAGGCATCCTATGTACCTAATAGTCAGCAAGGACATAGACCTATTGAAGTGGATGAACCAGAGGTGCAACAACAACTTGTTGATGACGTGGGAAGAATATTGCGCGTTGTGGCACAACTTGTGGAACAAGCAAGAGGTGGAGAACATGTTGGAGATAGGGACAAATTACATGAGAGGTTCATGAAGTTAAATCCGCTAGCATTTACTGGGACTACGGATCCGTTAATGGCAGAGGGGTGGATTCGAAAAATGGAAACAATATTCAAGGTGATATATATGGGTAAAATACATGTTGTGAATTGTATTGATGTTTTATAACTTGTGAGAATGTTATATGGTTCAAATGGGATAACTAAATGTGATTAACAACTTATACATCATGAAAATAAAAACTTACTCAGGTTAGAGCAATGGGAGAAGTATAATCTATATGACAAAACTAGTTACGGGGTAGATAGCTAGATGGGTTATATAGAAAGACATTTGGTGTGCACATTAGTTGAGGAGTAAGTCAGTCCTAAAGAGAGTGTGAAACCAACTTAAATATGAAGATCATTCATGCATTTTAATTTTTTGCAAAATTCAATTACTAAATATTTTCAAATGTGTCGGGTTCTAACCCTTGCTATAAAAATATTTTCAAAACCTTTTAGTTGTCCTACCACAAGGGGCGCCAAGCTTGTTTCCTTTCCAGGGTACATAGCTACGGTACATGTGGGTGCTACAAGACTTGAACTAGATGCTTACATCATTCTCTTTTAGATAGGGATAGTCTCAGTTGTACTTCGGGCATGTTGCCCATGACAGTTGTACGCTTTATTTTAATTCAGCTTGTATTGGCTACTTTTCAGATGTTGGATTTATGTTGGGTTTCTTGTATCTAGTTGAAGTACACTAGTTTTAGACATTTGTGATATGGGCAGACTCTTTTATTGTTTTATTGGTTATACTTGGACTCTTGTTGTACTTGTTAGTTTAGTTTAATACATAAAATAATTATGGCACCGGCTTAATTAAAGATTAGGTGGTTAGTAATTAATAGTGTTGCGACAATGATGCTAAGCATGAACCATATGGGAGTGCCGATTTAACTTTACAAAAGCCTCATCAATCGAAATTTAATTAATTAGGTGGAATAGATGGTATCAGGGCATTAGGTTCTTTTTTTCTTAGGATCTGTACGGCTTGCTTTAGTTTCAGCATTGTGTTCTTTGGTATAGAGACCTATTAGGACTATTGACTCATCTTTATGATTATTAGTTAACGCATTTCTGCTATTTTAATATTTGTATTAACCGTGAACTAATACAACTCATTCTACATTTCAGATTCCACCCAAGAGAGGGAGAGGTAGACCCGCGAGGGAAGTCGCCGGGTAAGAGAGGGAGAGGCTCCTCAGGAGCCCGATATTCCACAGCCACCATCCCCACAGTGATTTGTGTCCACAAAGCAGGTAGTTGGTATTATGGCCCAGGAAGTCAATGTCACCATGATAGAGATGGAAACCCATTTCCCTCAGCCTCAACCACCGCAGCCTATGTCTCCAGTAGTGTAAGCCCACCCAGGACAGTCTGAGTGGCAGCGTGTTAGGGACGCCTTTCAGAAGGGCCATCCCCCGGAGTTTCAGGGAGGTGCATATGTGATACAAGCCTACTAGTAGAGGAGGGATATGCAGCAACATTTTCATATGGCCAATTGCAGTGAGGTTCAGAGGTAGATGTTGGTGACTTTCAGGCTGACTAGGGAAGCCTTATAGTGGTGGGAGTCGACGATCACTATTAGAGAGAGTGATTTGATGACTCTCACTGAGTTCTGGGCGCGGTTTGACGACAAGTACTTTCCTCCAGTTATTGAGATTGAGATGAGGAGGAGGTTTGAGGAGGTGATTCAGGGTGACCGTTCCATAGAGGAGTATGAGAGGAGTTCACCCATTTGGTAAATCTAGTGTCAGATGAAGTGAGCAACGAGGAGAGGAAGAAAACTAAGTTCGTGGATGGTTTAGCCTGAAGGATCAGGCAACACTTGATTGGGAACCCTGATTTAGTGACCTACACAGATGTGGTCAATGCTTCTTTGCTTTATTATCAGTATCATTAGTTCCATCTGAAGGGAAGAAAAAAGAGTGGTGAGACGAGCCAGCAGGACAAGGCGAATGGGGGTTCTACTAACAGAGCATAGCAGAGGCAGGATAGCCGTTAGGGGAATCCTGCTAAGAGATTTCATCATGGAGGACAGGGCTTCAGGAAGGGCCAGTAGGGATCGAATCGGAAGCAGGTTCGTTAGGGCCGCCTGGGCTATGGGAACAGTGGG
Source organism: Sambucus nigra (assembly GCA_949130495.1). NCBI lineage: Eukaryota > Viridiplantae > Streptophyta > Magnoliopsida > Dipsacales > Adoxaceae > Sambucus > Sambucus nigra. Next base: position 646,889,675 of record OX422208.1, read on the forward strand.
GAGGCCATCAGGGCCAACACCAAGGACAGCCTCGTCAAGGCCATCATCGGGTTTTTTTAAGCGTTATTTTGATTATGGACAGCCCAGCCATTTGAAGAGGGACTGCCCACTGAGAGGTGGGGGACAGCAGGTATAGAGGCCTCTAATAACACCAACTCCATAGCAGCAGGGGTAGTTGCACTACGGGTGGGTGTATAATGTCCAGGATGTTCCGATTTCACCAGCACCTCAGACACCGCCAACAGTTCTGGGTACATTTCCTATTCATGGTCATGAGGGTAGGATTATTTTTTATACTGGGGTATCACATTATTTCATTACAACCAGATTTGCTAGAGTTGCTGGATTGTTAGAGTCAGCCGATAGTCTCCTTATGTGTGTAAAGTCATTGATGGGGGGTGGGTCTCTTATTGTTATTGGGAGACTAAGCCTAGAAGTGGACCTCTTAGTGTTATATATGGAAAGATATGACGTTATCCTAGGCATGGACTGGTTAGCAGGGTATAGGGTAATGGTAGATTGTTTTTAGAGGACCATAGTATTCTCCATTTCGGGGCATGAGTTGCTTTTAGTGGCAATGCCTCTTCCCGAGGGAGGATCGCACACTCATTTATATTATATTGAGGAGGAGACCCCACAGGAGGTGGTGATTTAAATAAACTTTATTCTAGTCCTGAGGGACTTTAAGGATGTATTCCAGGTCATACCGGGGTTACTACCCAACTGAGAGATTGAGTTCGTCATTGATTTAGCACCAAGTACTAGACTGATTGCCCGAGCACCTTATCGCATGGCCCCTTCAGAGATGCATGAGTTGAGAGAACAAATTTAGTAGCTTTTGGGCCAGGGTTCGATGGAGTAAATTGTACGTGTTATTTGTAAAGAAGAGGGATGGCTCGTTTTGCTTGTGGGTCAACTATAGGGAGCTAAATAAGGTCACGATGCAAAATAAGTATAAGTTGCCTAGGATCTATGACCTATTTGACCAGTTGAGAGGGGTGGCGTACTTCTTTCAAATTGATTTGAGATCAGGATATCATTGGTTATGGATTCGGGAGGAGGATGTACCTAAAACCTTTTTCTGTCGTAGAATGGCTCCTACGCTTTCGGGTGATGTCATTCGGCTCACTAATGCACCGATAGTGTTCATAGACCTCATAAACCGAGTTTTCAGAGAGTTTCTTGACCAGTTTGTCATAATGTACATAGACGATATTTTGGTCTACTCGCACATGGACGAGAAGCATGCCGAGCATCTGCATGCGGTTCTGCAGACATTACGGGATCATCACTTATACTCCAAGTTTAAGAAGTGTGGGATTTATCTTTGGGAGGTGCAGTTCCTTGGCCATATTATTTCAGATCGGGGTGTGGTCGTGGACCCGAGTAAGGTATTGGTGGTGAGGGAGTGCGGACAGCCCACCAAACCGATCGAGATCTGTAGATTTTTAGGGTTGGCCGGATATTATTGTCGCTACATTAATGGGTTTTTTAAGATTGTAGGATCATTAGTGAATTTGACTCGCAAAGGGGTGTCATTTGTGTGGAGTGACCGGTGTCAGTTACTTATGATGATCTAATGGACAAGTTGACATCAACACCCATACTCGCTTTTCCTAGGATAGGATTGGAGTACCGGGTCTATACAGATGCATCCTTGCAGGGACTGAGGGATGAACTGCAGCAGTAGGAGAGGATTATAGCTTCTGCATCTCGAAAGCTTAAGCCCCACGAGAGGAATTACCCCACCCACGACCTTGAGTTGGAAGCAGTCATTTTTACTTTAAGGATATGGAGGCACCACCTTTTGGGACATATGTTCACATTATTCATGGATCACAAGCCACTTCAGTATCTCTTTACACAGAAGGATCTGAACATGAGGCAGAGGCGATGGCTAGAACTCATGAAGGATTACCAGTTTAACATCCAGTATCATCCTGGTAAGGCTAACGTGGTGGCAGACGCGCTGAGCCGGTTACCCAAGAAGGACTTAGCAGAGGTATAGAAATAGAAGTGGAATAAACTTTGGTACGACGATGAGGTCACCAGGGCATGTATGATAGTTCTAACGATCACATACGATATTTTCATGCAGGTGGTGAGAGATCGAGAAGAGGATCCATTTTGCCAAGATAGGGTGAGGCACTTACTAGCAAAGGGTGCAGAGTCCTACTCCATCAGCTCAGAGGGAGGTCTACGCTTTAATGGAAGGTTGGTCGTGCCTGAGGATGAGGATTTGAGACATGTAGTTTTGACTGAGTCCCATGGCTCCAGGTTCGTTGTACATCCCAGTAGGGATAAGATGTATTAAGATATGAGGAGACAATACTGGTGGACAGGGATGAGGCGAGACATCGCAGAGTTTGTCTAAAAGTGTGCCATCTATCAACTTGTGAAGGTGGACCACCAGAGGCCTTCATGGATGTTTCAGCCGCTTGAGATTTCAGTATGGAAGTGGGAGAGAATCTCTATGGATTTTATTATGGGGCGATTCCATATGGTTAATAGTAGATCGGTTGACCAAGGTAGCCCATTTCTTACTGGTTCGTACAGACTTTGAGACGATACAATATGCATGGATATTCATAGCGGATATACTCAAGTTGCATGGGGTTTTGGTCAACATAGTATCTGATAGAGACAAGGTATTTGTATCTCACTTATGGCAGAGTTTTTAGGAGGCTATGGGCACGAAGTTCAGGTTGAGCACCACCTATCACCCACAGACGGACGGGCAGACGAAAAGGGTAAATCATATGCTCAAGGATATGCTGAGGATGTGTATTCTAGACTTTGAGGGAGGTTGGGAACAATACCTTTCAATGGTAGAGTTTGCATATAACAACTCATTCTAATTCATTATTGGCATTTCCCTATTTGAGGCACTTTATGGGAGACCTTGTCGTTCACCCGCTTGCTGGTCATAGGGGGGGGATAACAAGCTATTAGGACCGAAGATGATTCAGGATACATCCTCCAAGACTGAGTTGATTCGGAGACGTATTCGTATAGCGCAGGATAAATAAAAGAGCTATGTGGATGCAAATAGGAGGTATGTAGAGTTAGAGGTCGAAGATCAGGTATTAGTGTGGGTGTCCCCCATGAAGGGGGTGATGAGGTTTAGTAAAAAGGGGATATTATCACCAAGGTACGTGGGTCCCTTACCTATCACTGAGAGAGTAGGGCCGATATCTTATCGATTGTATTTTCTAGATCACCTTCAGCGAATACACGACGTGTTTCATGTGTTATTACTGAAGAAATATCGGAGGAATCCGAGGGATGGATTGACTTGCAACCCGATATCTCATAGAGGAGAGACCAGTAGCTATCTAAGATCGTAGTAAGCATAAGTTACGGTCTAAGGTGGTACCACTGGTTAGAATTCAGTGGGGACATCATAGTGCGAACGAGTCTACGTGGGAGCAAGAGGATGACATGCGAGAGTAGTATCCTGAGTTATTCACCGCAGGTACGACCTAATTTCGGGGACGAAATTCCCTTAGGGGGGGAGTATGTGACACCTCGCATTTTTTGGACTTTTACAAAAATAATTAATTCGTTAAATTTTAAATTACTTGTGCATTGTAATTTAATTGGATTAATTATTTTCATATTATTTAAATATTAATCTGGTGAGTAGACGATTAATATTTATGGGATTTTATGTTACTCATAAATAGTAATAAGTTAATAAGTTGATAGGTGAATATTAACTTATAGTCTGAGTGTACGATTGAGTCCAGATGGGTTGAAATTGTTGGAAAAGAGTGCCCGGGGGTAGTAAAGGGTTATTGGGACATTTTTAGGCATATTTGAGCCCACGTGAGGGTGTTTGGGCCCTTTTATTAAAACCCATAAGCCTAAAAACGGGATTGACTTACTAAACCCTAAAAGTGAGAGGGTGTGAGAGACATAACTCATCTTAGAGACCCTAATAAAATAGAGACAAAAGTGGGAGCAATCAAAGAAGAGATTAGGAGCCTAAAATCAAGTACTAGTGTGGACAATCTTCATCAAACTCATCATCTTCAATAAGAGATTCAAACCCTACAAACCCTAGAAGGCAAGTGGTTTAACTTTCTTCTAAATTAATTGCATTTTCCTATTTATATCATAGTGGGTGTGGATTGAATGAAATGTTAGGTTTAGTTCTCTAATTAAATTTGAGGTTCTATGATTTCTGATTAAAAATTTGTAAATAATTTAAAAATGTGAATTATAAACCCAATATGTGTGGATGTTGTATTTAGATTTAGGATCTTGAGTTGGATATATTAATGTAAATCTGGAGGGTCATAGAAATTAGAGTTCTAAATTCAGTAATAGCATTTGGCTTTTGGGGAAGACGACGGAGGAGAGAGAGAACCAGGGTTGTTCGAACGACCCGACGTCTAGTTTGACCGATAGCTAAAGTCATTCAAATGACAGGGCCAATCGCTCGAATGACGTCGCCTTTGCTAACATCCTTTCCCCCTCCTTTGTTTCTGCCCTGGGTGTTAAACTTTTAGTGAGGTATTTACGATTTGGACGAATTTTGTTTTTGGACGATAATTGTGGGTTTGAAGTGGGGAATTATTCATGGATTATTAGGGTGAGAATCCAAAAGGAATTTAGGGTTTAATTTGAGTGAGTTAAGAACCTCATATTATAAATGTGCAAACCTATTTCAAAGAAGTTGAATAATAAATGTGGGGATGTTTAATAGCGGGCCAATCGAGCGAGTCCGGGTATATTTGGTTGAGAGACACCGGGGTAATAAAAAAAATTAATTAACGCGTGATTAATTTAATTTCGGGTAGATATATGGACTTGGACATGTTAAGCTAGTGTTACGGTAAATGTACACGGGTAGCCTGGATATATATATATATATATATATATATATATATATATATATATATATATATATATATATATATATATATATATATATATATATATATATTCGGTGATGTGTAATATATATATATTTGTGTAAATAATATATATAGGAAAGCATACCCCTCTAGTTCTATCATTGAAGGTTGTGCAGTGTGGGTGAATCCCCTGGCTTGAGGAACAGGGTGATTATAGTCCTCAGGCCATAGCGTCCATATTTTTATGGGTGATACGTCTTGGGTATGAGTCGGTCTCATTTCCAAGGGGGACTATGGCCGCCTCCACTGCGTTTATTTTATTTTCTAATTCGGGGAGCTAACCGTGTTAGGGGTCCAAGTGGATGAGTATACCTGGAAATGATAGCATTTTGGAGAACACCTAAAAAGTGCCTACTCAATGGATGGCTATATATATTTACTACATGTGTGTGGATGTTGTAAATAGTTGATACGTATATATACGGGTAAAATACATGTTGTGAATTGTATTGATGTTTTATAACTTGTGAGAATGTTATACGATTCAAATGGGATAAGTAAATGTGATTAATAACTTATACATAATGAAAATAAAAGCTTACTCGGGTTAGAGCAATGGGAGAAGTAGAATCTATATGACAAAACTAGTTATGGGGTAGATAGCTAGATGGGTTATATAAAAAGACTTTAGGTGTGGACATTAGTTGAGGGGTGAGTCAGTCCTCAAGAGAGTGAGAAACAAACTTAAATATAAAGAGCATTCATGAATTTTAATTTTCTGCAATTAAATTCACTTGCTAAATATTTTCAAATGTGTTGGGTTCTAACCCTTGCTACAAAAATATTTTCAAAACCTTTTAGGTGTCGTACCACAGGGGCGCCAAGCTTGATTCCTTTTCAGGGTACGTAGTTGCGGTACTTGTGGGTATTGCAGGACTTGCACTAGATGCTTATGTCATTCTCTTCTTTATATAGATAGTCTCAGTTTTACTTCGAGCAGGTTGCCCATGACAGTTGTACTCTTTATTTTGATTCATCTTGTATTGGTTACTTTTCAAATGTTGGATTTATGTTGGGTTGCTTGTATCTTGTCAAAGTTATTCGGCTAACACTTGTTTTAGACATTTGTGATATGTTCAGACTCTTTTGTTTATTTTTATTGGTTATACTTGGACTCTTGTTGGTTTAGTCTAATACATAAGATAAATTATGGCACCGACTTAATTAAAGATTAAGTGGTTAGTAATTAATAATGTTGCGACAATGATGTTAAGAATGAACCATATGGGAATCCTGATTTGATTTGATAAAGGCCTGATCAACCGAAATTTAATTAAGTGGGGTCTCACACATCCATTATCAATATATTGTACTACTAGACTAGAATTTGGGTTTTTCCAGCCTTAAAACGTTCATCACCCTCTTGGGCAGTGACTAGAGTGTCTCGGGCCTCTTTAGGAGTAGAGAAGATAGATATTCTTTTAAACTCATGCTCATTAATGGACATAAAGATAGCTTTCTTTCCCCTACTGTTATCCAAAGAGAATTTTTTCTCATTTTTAGTGAATTCGCTAAGACTTTTCGTAACTCTTATAAGATTGGTTTCAAACAAAGGCTTAACAGGATGTGTGTAACCATTTTCAATCATTTCTCAAACATCATCACCAAGTGTTCCTTGAATGAAAGAAACCATCCATACTTTTTAGTAGGAGAAATTGTTTCCATGAAAGAGAGGTGGACGTGAGAGGTTACCTAAATTCTAAAATCTTTCATCCATATCAGAAAAAACTTGGAAAATAATTCCTGGAGTTTCAGGATCGAAATAAATTTTGATAAACCTGCTCTGATCCCATTTGAAAATAGTAGTATAAAAATATTTTTACTATGTTTTTAACAAAATGTTAAAGATTAAGCAAACTCCGAGTAAAATCTTTGATTGAAACTCTTTTCAAAAAAAGTCACACAATATGTGTGTAAACAGGTTAAGTATGGATGTTAAATATGGTAGTTGGTTACCTTAGGTTTTAAAATAAAAACATATACTATATCTTTAGTATGAAACCACACATAAACAGTTAAGAAATTTTCATGCAAATTAACCCCAGATTTTAACGTGGTAAAATCCCAAATTAAAGGAAACAACCACGATGACTTCTATGCCACAAACGAAATATTTGACTAAAAACAATCACAATACAAGTTATAGCACTAAGCATGCAATATCAAGATCCTAAATCTAAGTCAAGAAAATATGCCTACACGAGTTACTCCACTCTCAAAGGCTTCTGACTTGATTTTTATCTCCCTCCAGCAGCTTATTTGCTTTATCCTTGTCCACTAATTGTAGTACCTCTATCAACACTAGATCTCTAAAAAAAACCACTAAAACTAAGTGTTCGTGTGAGAGTGTAGGTGTATGTGATGTGAACTAAATGCAGAAATGCAACTCATAACTCTCAGAATAGTTATATAGACAAAATATTACGAATCATAAAGGTCTATATGACATGCAAATTGTTGATATAACTTATTTTGAAAATCAGATTTTGGCTTTCTCAGATCTAAATAAGGCGGTATAAAAAGTGATATTTCATGTTTTAAATCTTTATTTTCTTTAGAGCCTTATTTCATAAATCGTGAAATATATGATTTGAAACTTAAAACATTTAGATTTGAAATTTAAACAAAAATCAGAAGTCCCATTTTGAAATAAATTGAAAATAAGTGAAGTATCTTTTAAAAATTAATGACAAGGAAAAAGATACAAGAGAACTAAGAACCTAAAAATAGTCATGTAATGTTATCGTTGGAAAACGTCAAGATTTCTAATGAGAAACTTGAGTTTTTGTTAGAGAAAGGTTTTAAGAGAGAGAACTTGTTTGAAGAGGTCTTCAAACAACAAAAACCCTAACACCTTAACCCTCACAGAAACTATAGATCTAACACCCAAGTTTTTGGGTTTATTGATATATGGAGAATGGAGGTTTAGTGTATGGTATTTGGGAGAAAAAACTTGGGGATTTATCTTGGACGATTAAGGTTTTCTATATTTTCTCTCTGGTTTTTCTTCTCTCAAATGAGACGAATTCTAAAACTAAACTCTCTAACTCAAGATCCCAGGCTTCCTTATATAGTGGTCGAAGAAGGATCGAGAAGCCTAAACCAAATCAAGGGTTGGGATTCATTTGACTGTTGTACTTCTCATCTAACGGATACAACCAGGAAGTGATTAAACTATTGTTAATTGGTTGGTTTGGATAGCAAGGGGATTGTGAAGAACACATGCAGACCTTCGATGAGAAATATCTAAGGGCTACAATGAAGTCTCACCTCTGAGTCTTGAAAGAAACACAAATCGAACCATTTTTTATATGCCCAAAGTACACCTGAGAGATCAGAGACCTCAACCTCGGCCTGGATAGGAGCCGAGGTAATAGAAGCCCAAGGATACCTATCAGTAGTGTCTTCCTACATGGGTTGACCACAGTCGACGTTCCAACATCGTCTCGGCTTGGAAGTAGCCGATGGCAGCTTGAAGTTGGAAATCAGCATTCGAGGGGTCAGCCACAGCCAACGTTGCCGATACCTTGTACATCTACCTCGGCCCTTCATCAGACGAGGTCAAAAAAAGCCTCGTAGGCTCAATTAACAAATGTCATGTCATCATTGACCCTGAAAAACATTGCACCTTATATCCAACCTCGGTCGGCCATCCTGGACGAGGTCTTCAGGAAACATTGATCTCAGACAAGGCAAAGGTCGTACTCCACCAGCCTCGTACTCATCTAGGCCGAGGTTGGCACCAATTGAAGATAGCCGAGCACTCACACTCATATGGAAGCCCTGGAACACGTGGATAAGTCTGTTATAACTGAATTATTCCCTCTACGTGAGGGAATATTGAGGTCATCATTGCTTAGCTGAGAACAGTCAGATGTCACTCTCATACTGGTTCGATGCTCATGCACATGCTCATTGTATGCTTAGGGGGTACATTAAACCCTCCAAGCACTATATATAGAGGTCATCCTCTACCTTGTAAAGGTATTGATAATTACAACCCTAGCTAAAACTCTGTCATTTTTACACAGTAGAGAGAAAAAACTTAAGAGATTGTATACATGGCCATTAGTGCCTTCATTTAGTGATATTATTCACACTCACTCACAGTGGATGTATGCCAAATTGGCTGAACCACTTACATTCAAGTGTTCATCTTCTTCTCCTTACCTCAATCTCTTATATTTAGTATACTCTTATGTTGTCATTTTTATCACTAGTTTGAGCTTACAAACACCTTGAGGGGTGGTGTTGTTTCCAGCATCATCATTTTGGCATCGTCTGTGGGAATGAGAAGCTATCTCTTCCTCATTTTTGGCTTAACCTCACCGGAGACTCTGGTAGTGAACTGGGCCTCACCCCTTTTGTGGAATTGCTTCACTATTGAAAGAGGTCCGTCAAGGTACAAAGCTTATTTACTCTACAAGCTCTTTAGTGTTAACATATGACGCTGGAATTATCGCCACCTCATCCACCTCCTGGTGATGGAGGGCCTAGTTCCAGTCAGGCACCGCCTCAGTCCGAAATGGCGGAAGTGGCAGCAGCCTTGAGGTCATTGGCTGCAACGCAACAAGCGATGAAGGAGAAATTTGCACAACTCAGTCAGAATATGATGAGACCACCTGGGGTCTCACCGTAGGTGATCACTCCGGCGGCTATTCAGCCTCATCCTGACGTCATAGGACCACCCCAGGCACCCCGAAAAGACCAACATACACCTCAGCGAAGGAGGGACGTTGCTGACCCTAGACGTTTGCATCTGGGGAGGCAAGGACACCCTTGCCCTGAGGATAGGTATGATGATTTAGAGGCAGAAGATGCTCCAGAAGATTGTTAGGATCCATATGAAGTTTCAAATAACACAATACGTCCAATCCAGCAGAGCCGAGGTTGTGGAGGCAGAAGAGGTGAAGAATACCAACAAAGAGGGTCAGCTTTTGATTGATTAAGCAGAGGGTCAGCCTTTAAAAGGCTCGACCCAGTAAATGACCTACGATAGAGATTATCCAGGTCGAGAAGTGTAGACGGCTCACAAAGGAACGATGGCCAACGTCGGCCTCATCAAGGCCGACCTAACACGGGACGGAGTATGGACCAGGAAGAGGTCAACAACCAACATTGTGGTGCGGCTGGGGAACCCTCAGTCCACCCCTTGGAGGTGGCTGGTGATAACCTCGGCCAGGTCAGCGTTGCAAGACCATGGAATGACTCCATCCAACGTCTTGCGGATAAGATAGGAGACCTCATCAAAAGCTGAGACCCACTACAAAGAGGTTTCTCAGAAGGCTCTCCGTTCTTGGCCAAGATAGTGAGCTTCCCTACCCCTGCTAAGTTCAAGCCACCTACGGTAACTCCCAAGTATGATGATAGCACCAACCCTATACATCATATTGAGATGTACCAGTCTGCGGCAGACATTTACTCAATACCAGATGAGATGAAATATTGGGCCTTCTCTGGGACTTTGACGGGAGCTGAACACATCTGGTTCACCCCTCTTCCGAAGAAATCAAGAGAGAACTTTAAGGTTTTGGCTGAACGGTTCATTCACAACTTCTGTTTTGGGGTAAGACCTCAAAAGAAGACTAACCATATGTTGTATGTCAAGCAAGGCAAGAATGAGAACCTAAGGGACTACATTGCTTGTGTAAAAAGGTTTTGATGCAACCCCGGGATTTTTAATTTTCTCAATTAAAATCAAAGTTATAATTGTCTCAATTAAAATATTATTTCCTTAGAATTTCCTTTTATAAAACACGAGATGCGGAAGCGTAAAATGTGATGGTTCAACTAAAACAAATAAATACCAAATATTAATTTTCTTAAACAAATTAAAATTAAACCGAGGTGAAAATTAATTAAAACACACACAAAATAATATCTTTTTGAGTTTTTTGAAATTTTTAACCAATTAATTCATTAATTCAAGCCCTAGAAATTTGCCTAAGTCATAATTTTCAATATTCCAAAGTTAGGCCAAACCAATTTTTGCACATGACTTGAATTAAACAACATTACCCAAAAAAAATTTATTTTTATTTTTTATTTTACAATCGGGATATTTATTGAGTCTATAGAGAGAAAAGCCCTCTCACATGGCTTACAAGAAAATCAAACAAAGACCTTTTCGGAAACTACTAAAATAGATGCTCTAATCTCTCTGGGGAGATCACTGTAATTTTGAAAGCTTAAAGAGCTTTGATGATAGGATCCATGATTGGCAAGCAACACTGCAGTTTTATTGGCTTCTGATGAACATAACTTGATGAGGCAATGATTAGTTTGGAGAAATTCATTGATTTCAGAAATTTCGGTCCTTATACGCCACTGAGCTGTAGAAGAAGATATAAAACATTGAAGAATATTTTCTGAATCTACTTCGATGTCTATGTTAGAAATACCCTTCTCCTTGCAAAACTTGATCCCAACCAAAATATCTTGAACTTGAGCTTCAATCGATGAATTTGTAGATAAAGCATTTGAGAAAGCCCAAATGAATTGACCCGTATCATTTCGAATAATAGATCCAATACCCATATTGTTCCCTGTCTTGGCAGCACAGTTGAGTTTGAGTCTACCTTTTGGAGGACATTTCCAAGGCATAACTATAAAAGAAGAATTGGATATCTTGAAATTAAGAGAAAAGACATTGATAACCTCCTTACATACATCATTTCTCCCACCTTTGATTTTGGAATTTTGGAATACCTCTGCAATTTTAGATATCACTCTAGATGAAATCATGTTAGCTCTCATAGTTATACCTTCAAAAAGAGCTTTGTTTCTAGCAAGACAAATTTCCCAGATAATAGTGACTGGGATGATCTTATGCAGCCAATGAGATATATGAGAATTTCCTGAATGTAACCACCATTGAATTATCGAGCTATGAATAGTGGATGGTCTTTGAGTAACTCCCAGTAAGCAGCAAAAATGATTCCAAACTTCAGCAGCTATATGACCTGATATAAAGAGATGGTTCAGAGATTCCCCATTCTTATGGCAGCATTGACATCTTGATACTAATTTCACTCCCACCTTTTGAATAAGATCTTCAACAGGAACACATTTATATAATTTTTTCCACACAAAAGTAGATATGTTAGGAGGAATATTAGGATCCCATATATAGTTAAATGCTAAAGATGATAATTTATGCTTTCTAATAATCTCATAAGCCGATGAAAATGAAAACTTTCCACTACAAGAAGGCTGCCAAATCAGACCATTATCTAACCATAAAGAATTAGCCTCCATTATATTCCAAGCAGACCTGATTCTTTTAAAAGTCATTGATCCACTTCCAGTAGGAACATTAGAGTATTTAGCATTCATAAACTTAGCCCATAAGCTAGTATTCTTCTTCATATTCTAGGCCAATTTGATGTTAGAAGCTTCTTTGATATACTCCAAATTTTTTATGCCTAATCCACCTTCTTTTATAGGAAAACAAATAGACTCCCACTTGATCCAATGAAATTTTTTCCCATAATCTTTATTTAGACCCCAAAATAATGAACTAATCAATTGAATAATTGATTTAATCACCAATTTAGGAGGCTGTAAAGCAAATAAAGTAAAGATAGGGATAGAATTTAAAACAGATTGGATCAGTGTAACTCTACCAGCTAAAGAAAGAAATTTAGACTTCCAACACTGAATTTTGGATGCAATAGAATGAATTAGAGATTCAAAGTACATAGCTTTCATTCTTCCTTTGAACAGTGGGCAACCAAGATAGCTCATATAGCCATTAGAAAATTTGAAACCTGTGCAGGCTGCAATACTGGATCTGACAGTAACAGAAGCTTTAGAGCTTAAAGAGAAGAAACATTTCTCTTTGCTAAAGAGTTGACCTGATTCCTTCTCATAACATTCAATAAATTTCATAAGGTTTTTAAGACTGTGCTTTGTACCTCTAGAAAAAATAATTAAATCATCAGCATAACCAAGATGGCTAATTAATGGACATCCTCTAGGGTGAGAGAAAGGAGCAATAGAACCTGCCAACATCTGCTTATTCAATCCTCTGCTAAAAGCTTCTGCCATGATAATGAAAAGGCTTGGGGAAATAGGATCCCCTTGCCTAATTCCTTTGGAAGGTTGAAAGAATCCCATAGGCTGCCCATTGATAATTATAGAAAACCAGGTGGATGAAATGCATCTCCAAATTAAATCAATAAAAGTCTCTGAGAATCCAAAAGCTCTTAGAGATTTAATTAAGAAATGCCATGAGGTTCTATCATAAGCTTTAGCCAAGTCAAGTTTCAAAACCACATTACCTCCAGTAGCTTTTCTATCAATAAATTGCATCATCTCTTGAGCTAATAGAATGTTATCAAGAATGTTTCTCCCTTGCACAAATCCTGATTGATTGCAAGAAATAATAGATGGAAGCATAGGGCTAAGCCTGGAGTTAATAATCTTGGTGATTATCTTATAACTAAAGTTACAAAGACTGATAGGTCTGTAGTCCTTGCAGAACATAGGTCTTTGAACTTTAGGAATAAGACAAATCATAGTAGAACTCCATGATTTGGGAATGTTAGCTCCTAAGAAAAATGCTTGGATAGCATTCACAAGATCCTGCTTGATTATATCCCAACACTGCACATAGAAATAACCATTATAGCCATCACATCCAGCTAAGCTATTCTGATTCATAACTTTTATGGCATTCAAAATTTTTGCTTCTTCTGGGATAGAAATAAGAATACTATCCATCTCCTCTATCAATATCTTTGGGATAACTTCAAGAAGTCCATTATCTTCAAGAGGACCTGCAGAAAACAAATTTGAAAAATAAGATATAAACTGGTTAGCAATGTCTTCTTTAGTCTCTTTGATTCTCCCCTCATCATCTTTAATAACATGTATGCCTTGTCTTCTTCTATTATTTTGCACCTGAGCATGATAGAATTTAGTGTTTCTATCTCCATTACTTATCCAATCACCCCTTGATTTCTGAAACCAGAACATTTCCTCTTTGGCCATAGCAGCATTGAGGTATGCCTTGGCTTTAGAATATATCTGCCTTTGAGCTCCACTATTATCAGATTCTAACTTTAGTTCTTCTTGAATTAAATTGTCCTCCATAATGTAAATTTCTTCAAAAACATTTTTAAAAACCTCTTTATTCCAGATTTTCAAAGCTGCTTTAAGTCTTTTAAGCTTGAAGTAAAATACCTCCATATGTTTACCTATAGCAGCTACTACCCAAGAGCTTTGAACTAAATTGATAAAACCATCATGAGTACTCCACATATTTAGGAATCTAAATGGTTTAGAGGAGGAATCAAACTGACTTTGAATAGATAGTAATAAGGGACTATGATCAGAACAGTTTCTATGCAAATGAGTAATGGAGGAATTAGGGAAATAGTCCAACCAGGAAGGATTAACCAAGCCTCTATAAAGTCTCTCAAACATCATATGCCCATTGACACTTTTAGCCCAAGTGAATTTAGATCCACTATAACCCAAATCCTGCAATGAACAGCTAATCAAGCAAGAGTTAAAATCAGAAGCACCCCCAAGATCAATTTCAGCACCCCCAGCCCTTTCTGTACTTGTGCTAACTATATTGAAGTCCCCCATGACAATGAGAGGATAATCATTACACAGAGAAGAACTATATGCTAAATATTCCCAAAGATCCCTTCTTTCTAGTCTAGTACATTTAGCATAAACTAAATTAACTCCTATCTGATATTTTAAGTTTGGATGATCTAGTTTAAGAAGAAAATTTTGATCCCCATCAACCAAAACCTCACATTGAATACCATGTCTCCAGAAGCACCAAATTGTATTTAATCTATTAAAGCAACAACCCTCAAAACTTATAAGTCTCCTAATATCTTCTATTTTAGAACTAACAACCAAGGGGTCAAGAATGGCTAAAAAGGAAAGGTTATTATTCTTACAAAGTTTTTTAATCCTTCTTTTTGTAGGCTTATTCCCTACTCCTCGAGCATTCCATACTATTCCTTGAATCATTGAGATTGAATATGGCAAACTTGCTTGGAACCTCTACTAGCAGATCTGGTAACCCTTCTTTTGGCTGTGATCACCTTCTTATTACCTTTGGTTTTTGTCTTCTTTCGAAAGATCACCATAGGTTTCACTGTACTATTCTCCTTTCTCTCCTTACTATCCATTTTTTCTGTCAACAAAGCTGAGAACATATTCAAATCCTCCCAGTCAGTTTTTTCCTGGATATCAGACTTTTTATTATCTGAATGGTACCCCCTCTTGGAATTTGGACCTTTATATTTCACCTTATCCATTTTAGTTCCTACACTGTTATACTTTTCATCACCTAAATTGATCCCATTCTTTGAGAGTAATTTTTCAATGTTCAATTCCTCCATAATTTCTTCATTCCATTCACCTTCCTCTTCTTCATTATCCTCTTTGCAATCTTCATCTACTTCTGCAATTGTCACAATACCATTCTGAATAGGAGACCTTACTTGTTTATCTGTATCTTCAACTTGCATTCTTATTACTGGATCTTCAGTATCAATGGGAAGATTCTTGGTTAAACTGGTAGAGGCTTCTGATTGGAACTTCAAGACAGGATGCTTCTCTGACTCCTTTTCTATAGGTCTATATTTCCAACTTGATTCTTGAACTTTGGCTGAATTCTTTAAAGGTTGCGTATCTTGTTCAACAACTTCCTTGCCATTCTTTTCAGGATTATTATTGATCTCCTTCTTAAACATAAAATTTCCTTCTTGATGCCCAAGTTTGAAACAATGAGAGCAATAAGAAGGCATGTTTTCATATTCGATGGATTGCCAATAACCAACATCACCACTCCCTATCCAAATTCTATAGGGTCTTGGCTTTAGAAGATCCAATTCTACACACACTCTAGCCACACTAGGTCTGTGAATATTTTCTGTGGATTGATCAATCTTAAGGGGATTCCCAACTGTTTGAGCCAAAGAAAACAATGGTTCTTTAGCAAAAAGATGAATAGGTAAACCTGGAAATTATATCCATATGGGAACAAGGGGACTTTCTTGATCAGATCTAAATAATGGGGACCATTTAAAAGTCCTCATAGGGATCTTACCAATATACCATTGATATTTCATCCATAGCCTCATGAAATCTTCTTGGCAGTTGACTCTGATAAGGATGTGTTTATGATCAATAAGACCAATATGATATGCAGCCTTTAAACCAAAGGATTCAAAGTTTTTTCGAATAAACTCCATTGATGGCTTTCCATGTGAGAACTTTCCAACTAGGGCATGCTTGAAAGGAGAAGATAGAATGTTAACTTCATCTTGGGAGAAAATAATTGCTGGTTCACCCTTATATTTTGAAAGAGGTTTGATATTGACTGCATGGGAAGGAGATTGTTCTTTCAAAATGCTAGCAAAGGATTTTTGCCAAGGATTTGAAGGGTCAGGAGGTTTAGGGGTTATGGACGAAGAAGGAAAGGGAAGGTTGGATGCCATGCAACCCTAATTAGGGTTATGGAGGCTAGAGAGAGAAAAGGGCTAGAGAGAGAAAAGGTACATAATATTGCCTTATGTTGTCTTTCTAGTATGCCTTACCCAATATTTAATTTAAGTCCAAATTAAATTGAGTGTGATAATTTAAATCGAAATTTATCTCGAATTATCCTAAGCATGCGTTCTAAATTATTTATGCAAGATAAAATAAATCAATCACACTACGCCGCGATGTACGAGGAAAAACCCAAGACGGGAAAAAAACCTCGGACGGCCCTAGCCACAAATTCACTAGATATGGAATTACAAGTACAAGACAGATAGACTTACAACTCATGACTCGATCCCTCTCAAGCCTCAACGCTTCTTCTTGTAGACACCTCTTCCAAGCGAATAACCATGGAACACCACCGCGGTCTCGAAATCCACCGATAGGACTTTATATGGTCACCGTCACCCAAACATGGAGCCTTTCTCCGTGTGGGTAAATCATCATAAAAACAATTCTTCTTTCTTTGTGGGTGGTAGAAGCAAAACCCGAAACTTCTCTTCTTCAAATCGGTAGAGAAAATCGGTGCCAAACTCCAAGCAATTGATATGTATATAATAACTTGGAATAAACTAACTTGGGTGTAAACTAGAGTGTTAAGTGAATTTTTCTTTGAAAATTAGCACTCAAAAAATGAACATTTTCCTTAAAACAATTTGCTCTCAAACTCTCTCTAAGAGATGAAAAAGATGTGGAAAAGTTAGGAAAAGTTAAGGTGGAAAATGTTCTTCCCGCACATATTAAAGTCTGAAAAAGTTGGTTAAAAACTAAGTGGGGAAGTGGGTGAAAAACTGCCAAAAAACTGCCAAAAACTGTTCCCGCCTGGCATCTCGTTCGAACGAAATTCTCGTTCGAACGAGACTTCTAACGACGTTCCAGATTGAACTCGTTAGAATCTCGTTGGATATCTCGTTCGAACATAAGGTTCGTTCGAACGACATATCGAACGACATTTCATAGGCCTATACTGGAACCTCGTTGGCAAACTCGTTCGAACGACATCAGGTTCGAACGAAAAACTCGTTCAAACGACATATCGAACGAACTTACAGAACTTTGGAAAATTCGATTTTGGCCCAGAAAACTTTATAAACTTATATTAAAGTTTTATTTAATTCTTTCTGAAAATAAAACATAGTTTTAATTAAACCTAACACCCAATAAACAAGTTCCGAGCTCCTATATATATATAATTGCATTCATACCTTTGGAGCATGGAACCATAGTTGATGACGTAGAAACGAGGCACGCAAACCGGCATATTTGATGAAGCTTTATATTCTTTGCTGATATGTCTTCAACAAACACATCATAGGCTTGAGAGTGTTACAATTACATTTTATCCTATGAATAAATATTTTTGTCCGGAATTGAGCCAACACTGTACATGGACTCAATTGGAACTTTGTGTCCTTACAAATCTCCCCCTTTGGCTATTCCGGGACAAAAACCAAACAAAAATCCTAAAGGGCCATCAAGCTCTACTAGACTCAAAACATAACCCACCCAAACCTGACTCAACCCAAGGATCAAACGCTTTACCATTAAACAATGCCGCTTTAGAAGAAATAATGCCGCTTTAGAATAAATCCTGCACACTTAAGTAAACTCATCAAATGCATAGGGAATATCAAAGTATTAAATGCAATTTTAATTAATTACTCCCCCTAAGATAAATCTCCCCCAAACTAAGATACCATTTCTCCCCCTATCATTTTTCTCCCCCTTTTTGTTCAGGAATAGGCAAAGGATAAAAAACTGATAAACACGTTGAAGCTTAAAGTGTTAAGACATTAAAGCACATGAGCAACAAAAGCATAACTAATCCAAGATAGATACCAATAATGAAGTATAAGCATGGATGGACTAGAAAGTAAGGCAAAGACAAACAAATATCATATATATATATACTAGAAATATACCAATAGAGTACTTGCATATATATATATAGATATAAACACACACATGACACAAAATACAATAAGTTTGCACACTCGTATGGCAAAAATGTGTCATATGGAAACGGAAGTGTTGGGGTGTGAACTAGTAACGATCAAATTTAGACCCAAGCACTTAAAACATGTTCACGGAGTTCTCAATTGATTGCAAACTTCATCACATTTAAATATAACCTCATGTGACAAGATAGATTGAACTCAATGAACAAACATATACAATGCATACAAGCCTAGCATATTGATGATTCTACAAACCAATAGAGTCATGACATGAAATACGCAACTAGGATAAACAGAAATTGTGCAAACCGTTGATATACCAATTAATCTCCTTCAATATGCATTTATATTAAATTTGAATGAATATATCAATCAAACATAGGCCTTGGCAAATTATTTTATTTTTGATGCCATATATTTTCTGTTTTTGGGCCTTTGGACCACGTATTTCTTTTAGGTCCATTCCAAACGGTGGCTTACAATCGCAAAGGATCACTTAGTCCTTTCGGAGCCCTTCCCCGTGCACATTTTTATTTATCATGTTTTCATTTTTCACACAAATCTCACACGCAACGGATTTTGACATGCACTAGTCCTCCTAAGTCACAAATATGTAGATGACAAGATTGGTAGGAGAACACCTCACATAGCTCAAATATACATATGAAGTCAAAATTTCAAAAGAGCTCGTGCATGTGTGAATAGAGGCATATAAAAATAGAATCCATTTAAACAACACAAAATCCAATTACTCCATAAAATATGGTAAAGAACATAATAAGAATTGATAATCTAAACCAAAAGTTCTAGCCACGTGGGAGCGTAAAATATGGAATCCAAACACAAGTATATGCCACTTAAAGTGTGTCAAACTAAAATACACACATAAAAAATCTTTTTGAGTTTTTTAACATTTTTCACCAAAAATAAATATATATACTCAAAAGGATAAACAAAATCATTTGAATTTTTCATTAAACTTAAATTACTAAAGGGATAAAATCCAAATGATAAACAAAAATCTTTTTGTATTTTTCATTTAATGCAAACAAAATGAAGAAAATATAATACAAAAGATAAACAAAAATCATAATTCTAGCATGTGATAAGCATGGAGCATAGACTAGAAAATGATTAAACAAGAATACATTTATCATGTGAATATAGCATGAAGTACAAACGCTAAAGTATGCAAAAGACTAACATATTCATCCTTTAGATTTAGCAAGAGAGGAAGCATGTGATAGTGAATAAGAATCAAAAACCCTATTTTGCAAGGCAACCAAGTTGGATTTCCTAACCCAAATTAATGAAGAATGACTATCTTGGGGTGTTGGAACTTGAACTACCTTGGTTACTTTACTATGGGATTTTTTAGGAATTTCGTTTAAGATCAAAACAAAATTTCCTAAGATGACCTTTTCGACCACAATGGGTACAAGTATAAACATGTCGAAAAGATTTACCTAAGGAGTGATCTTTAAATGTATTCCTAGTAGATTCTCCTAAAACATTGGTTTTGGCTTTAGGGATAAATTCATTACAAGTATTGAAGCCTAAACCAAAAGTGTCATTTTTAATTTGGACCGTTCCTAAGATTTTATCTAATTTTTCTGAACGACACTCCAAATCAAATTTGACATTACTAGACTCTTTTAATTTATCTTGCAATTCTAAAATGTTAGACTCTAATAAAACATTTCGCTCTTCAAAAGCAAGAAGCTCCTTTTTTAAGGATTCCATTAAACCCCTAAGGCTATCTCTTTCGCCTTCTACATATTCTAGCTTCTCTCGAAGAGTCCTCTCACGTGTCCTAAGGTCTTCTATTAAAGTATTTTCATCAACGACCTTGACACTCTCTCTTAAACTAGCTTCTAACTTCAAATTAGCTCTTTTCAATTTAATAGATTCTTTATAAAGTTCTTGAAAATCATTTTGAAGTTCACTCACATTAACCTCTTCTTCATTTTCACTCTCTCTTTCTTCTCCACTCTCACTATCATCAAAAACAAGAGAATCATAAACTATGACCTTGGAAGTGTTATGTGTTAGGGTTTCATCAATCGATGAGTTCTCACTATCACTCACATTACTAGCCATAAAAGCCACAAAAATTTTCTTAGTGGGGGATTTGGGCTTCTCTTCCTTATCACTATCACTAAGGGTCGCATTATATGAAATGGGTCGCTTACCCTATTTCCTTAGTTTAGTGGGGCACTCAAAAGCCCTATAGCCATAACCTTCACAACCAAAACACTTATTAGACTCGTCCCTATCTAAATTTTCATTACTAGGTTTAGGGATCTTCTCGGCTTTAGGAATCTTCTCGGCTTTAGAAATCTTTTCGCCTTTGTCATGCTTAGAAGATTCAAATTTCTTAAAATCATTTTTAAATTTATCTTTGTTAATTTTAAGAAATTTTCTAAATGTACGAGCAAACAAAGCCATGTCTTCCGAGTCACTATCACTCGCTCTCTACTACTTGTTTGACCTCTTTTCGGGCTTTTAAAGCAACGCCCTTTTCGATTTTCTTTTCAGTTTTAGAGGGAAACATATCTAGTTCATAGGTTTGTAAATCACCTACAAGCTCTTCTAATTTCGTAGAGGCTAAAGTGGGTAAAGAATTTAAAACAGTCACTTTTGGAATAAATCTATCGGGTAGGGACCTTAAAATTTTCTTTACAACACGGTTGTCAGGTATTTTCTCTCCCAAGTTAAAAGATGAATTAACAATATCAGAAAGTCTATCATAAAATTCATCAAAAGTTTCTTTTTCATTCATTTTGATAGTTTCAAATTGAGTGGTGAGGTTTTGGAGTTTTGAAGCTTTAACGACACTAGTTCCTTCATGAGTTAATTGTAAAATATCCCAAGCTTCTTTAGCGGTCTCACACGTCATAATACGTCGGAATTCATCCAGTGTGACAGTGCTAAACAAGGCATTTAAACCATGGGAATTAAAGTTAGAAAGTTTAAATTCACCCTCACTCCATCTATCGGTGGGTTTGGGAACACGCTCATTATCTACTAAATGAGTAGGTGGGGACCACCCATTGACAACAGACATCCAAACTCTCTCATCGATAGATTTTAGTGCCGATTTCATTCGCGCTTTCCAATACGCGTAGTTTGAACCATCGAAAATAGTAAATTTTGAAAATGGGGAAAATTCCATTTTAGCAAAAAATTATTTAAAAGATCCTTAACGAAATAATTTATCGCTTTGGCTCTGATACCAGTTTGTAAAAAGGTTTTGATGGAACCCCGGGATTTTTAATTTTCTCAATTAAAATCAAAGTTATAATTGTCTCAATTAAAATATTATTTTCTTAGAATTTCCTTTTATAAAACGCGAGATGCGGAAGCGTAAAATGTGATGGTTCAACTAAAACAAATAAATACCAAATATTAATTTTCTTAAACAAATTAAAATTAAACCGAGGTGAAAATTAATTAAAACACACACAAAATAATATCTTTTTGAGTTTTTTGAAATTTTTAACCAATTAATTCATTAATCCAAGCCCTAGAAATTTGCCTAAGTCATAATTTTAAATATTCCGAAGTTAGGCCAAACCAATTTTTGCACATGACTTGAATTAAACAACATTACCCAATATTTAATTTAAGTCCAAATTAAATTGAGTGTGATAATTTAAACCGAATTTTATCTTGAATTATCCTAAGCATGCATTCTAAATTATTTATGCAAGATAAAATAAATCAATCACACTACGCCGCGATGTACGAGGAAAAACCCAAGACGGGAAAAAAACCTCGGACGGCCCTAGCCACAAATTCACTAGATACGGAATTACAAGTACAAGACAAATAGACTTACAACGCACGACTCGATCCCTCTCAAGCCTCGACGCTTCTTCTTGTAGACACCTCTTCCTAGCGAATAACCTTGGAACACCACCGCGGTCTCGGAATCCACCGATAGGACTTTATATGGTCACCATCACCCAAACATGGAGCCTTTCTCTGTGTGGGTAAATCATCATAAAAACACTTCTTCTTTCTTTGTGGGTGGTAGAAGCAAAACCCGAAACTTCTCTTCTTCAAATCGGTAGAGAAAACCGGTGCCAAACTCCAAGCAATTGATATGTATATAAGAACTTGGAATAAACTAACTTGGGCTTAAACTAGAGTGTTAAGTGAATTTTTCTTTGAAAATTAGCACTCAAAACATGAACATTTTCCTTAAAACAATTTGCTCTCAAACTCTCTCTAAGAGATGAAAAAGATGTGGAAAAGTTAGGAAAAGTTAAGGTGGAAAATGTTCTTCCCGCACATATTAAAGTCTGAAAACGTTGGTTAAAAACTAAGTGGGGAAGTGGGTGAAAAACTGCCAAAAAACTGCCAAAAACTGTTCCCGCCTGGCATCTCGTTCAAACGACATTTCGTTCGAATGAAATTCTCGTTCGAACGAGACTTCTGACGACGTTCCAGATTGAACTCGTTAGAATCTCGTTGGATATCTCGTTCGAACATAAGGTTCGTTCAAACGACATATCGAACGACGTTTCATAGGCCTATACTGGAACCTCGTTGGCAAACTCGTTCGAACGACATCTGGTTCGAACGAAAAACTCATTCAAATGACATGTCGAACGAACTTACAGAACTTTGGAAAATTCGATTTTGGCCGAGAAAACTTTATAAACTTATATTAAAGTTTTATTTAATTCTTTCTGAAAATAAAACACAGTTTTAATTAAACCTAACACCCAATAAATAAGTTCCAAGCTCCTATATATATATAATTGCATTCATACCTTTGGAGCATGGAACCATAGTTGATGACGTAGAAACGAGGCACGCAAACCGGCATATTTGATGAAGCTTTATATTCTTTGCCGCTACGTCTTCAACAAACACTTCCTAGGCTCTAGAGTATTACAATTACATTCTATCCTATGAATAAATATTTTTGTCCGGAATTGAGCCAACACTATACATGGACTCAATTGGAAATTTGTGTCCTTACATCTTGATTCAATAAAGAAAAACTCGAGGTTGAAGACTACAAAGAGAATATATCCATGACCGCCCTCATATGAGGTCTTCAGAAAGGGAAGTTGTTGTGGAAACTTAAGAAATACCCTCCCAAGTCCATAGAAGAACTATTGGCAACTGCGGGCAGCGTCATGAACGCTGAAGAGGCCATGGTTGAAAAATACGAGGATGAGAATGGCAGTAGCAGAAGAAAGTTCCATAGAAAGAAGGATGGGAAGAAGAGGTCAGTTGACGATAAGTTTGAAAACTATACCCCTCTAACTGTGAGCTGCGAACACATCCTCAATGAGATCAAGAATGACTAGTCTCGGAGATGGCCAGAGAAGCTGAAGGCTCCTCCACATAAGAGGAACAAGAACTTATGGTGTGAGTTCCACCAAGACCATGGCCATGTTACAGACAAGTGCTTCGCCTTAAAAGATGAGATCGAGAAGATGTTGAAATCAGGAAAGTTGAGGAAGTATGTTGATGGCAAGGCTCCTAAAAGGGGAAGAGATGACCATAAAAAGAAGAGAAATGACAGATGTCATGATGATACTCCGGTAAGAAGAGACGATGACTCGGAGGGCAATGATGAAGACGATCCAGACCTCCCACCAAAAGATGACAACGCCCTAGTTAAGAGGGTTGTATGATCTCCTTCGATGTTAACACCATATGCGAAAGACTAGTTGGGGGTGGATCGAAAGTGGCTGATCGAAAGCTCATGTGGCGGAAGCTAAGTCAGTGGCCAAGCCAGAAGTGGTGAATCTGACGTCTTCCGAAAACCAAGCAGAGGAGAAAGAAGGTGGATATGGACAATCTTATAGTTGGGTTCTCCCGACTCGACTTCAAAGGCATCCTAGCTCCTCATGATGACCCTTTAGTAATCACAACAAGGGTGCATGGGTGCGAGGTACAAAGAATCCTCGTAGATGGAGGAAGTTTAGCATATGTGATGTTTTGGCCCTGCTTCAAAATCCTTGGCCTTAGTAGAGCTAGGTTGGTACCTTATCATCATCCATTAATGGGCTTCAGCGGTGAAACGGTTAACCCATTGGGCATGTATGAGATGGACGTGTGAATGGTAAATGAGTGGCCTAAGAGGTCAACTCGAAAGATCAATTTTTTTGTTATGCACGAAAACATCTTCTTGGCCCATAACCTCATCATAGAAAGAGTGTCCCTTAAGGAGTTTGAGGTCGTGTCATCGACGGTCCACCAGATGCTAAAATTCTCGACCCCCTATGGGGTAGGGGAAGTGCAGGGTGACCAGACCATAGCACAAGAATGATACTTCAACTCAGTCGGAGAGAGAGGCCCATAAGAGAGCAACTACTACATATAACATTGATACACTTGACCCGAGAGATGAAACGAAGTTGAAGAAATGAGAGGCATCGAAAGAGGTAGAATCCATCGTCCTCAATGAGGACGAACCGGAAAATACCGTCCAGATTGGTAAAGCCTTAAAAGCGGAGATCAAGGAAGAGATGATAAGTTTCCTGAAGAAGACGTAGAGTGTCTTCCCTTGGAGCCACGCGGATATGCCTGGCATCGACCCTGAGGTTATGTGCCATAAACTCAATGTGACTAAGGATGCTAAGCCAATCAAACAGAGATGAAGAGTTTACTCTAGGGAGAAGTACGATGTCATCCGGGAAGAAGTCAGAAAGTTGGAAGAGGCCAAGTTTATAAGCGAAGTCATATATTCGGAGTGGTTGTCAAATGCAGTCATAGTGCCCAAAGAAAATGGGAAATGTATGATGTGTGTAGACTTCACCGACCTGAACAAGTCTTTCCCAAAAGGCAGTTATCCCCTACGTCGGATAGATCAGATGGTGGATGCCACTACAGGGCATGAGCTCATGAGCTTCATGGACATGTATTCAGGCTACAACCAGATCTTCATGGATGTCGAAGACTCAGAGAAGACAGCCTTTATCACAGACAAAGGGACATATTGCTACAAGGTTATGCCCTTCGGATTGAAAAATATGGGGGCAACATATCAATGTCTTGTGAATAAGATATTTGAGGTCCAAATAGGCAAGACTATGGAGGTGTGTGTATACGATATGTTGATAAAGAGATTAAAGCCCTGCACCCACGTAGCAGACCTAGAAAAGTCCTTTAATATCATGGACTTATACAGAATGAAACTCAACCCCACGAAGTGTGTCTTCCGGGTAGGTGCTGGGAAGTTTCTTGGATTCATTGTCAATCAGAGAGGAATAGAGGCGAACCCTGAGAAAATTAAAGCTTTGCTCGACATGAAGACACCAAGAAGCATCAAGGACGTTCAGAGGCTCACTGGAAGAGTAGCTGCACTCAACAAATTTGTTTCCAGAGCGACGGACAAATGTCTTCCATTATTTAAGGTGCTTAGAAAGGCCTTCGAGTGGGACAAATAGTGTGATGAGTCTTTTAATCCACTAAAATCCTACCTCGAATCTCCCTTGCTCTTATCTCGACCCATAGCGGGAGAGAAGTTGTATGTTTATCTAGCAGTCTCTGAATCAGCTATAAGTGCAACCATAATACGGGAAGACTTTGGGGTCCAAAGTCATGTATACTTCAACAGTAAGGCCCTTCAAGGGTCTGAACAGAATTATCCTTGGATGGAAAAGTTAGCCTATGCCTTGATACATGCTTCTAGGAAGATGAAGCCCTACTTTCAAGCCCATTCTATGGTCATCCTCACCGACTCCCCACTAAGACAGGTCCTCTATAAACCTGAGAAGTCGGGTAGATTGATGACATGGGCCATTGAGCTGGGAGAGTATGACCATACTTATCAGTCTAGGGTGTCCATCAAAGGGCAGGCACTTACAGATTTTGTTGGTAAGTTCACATGGGAAGAGGCTGAGGTTGAGAATAACCTAGAGACTGCGGAAGGGTCAAACAGCAACATCTTTCGAGACCCAGAAGAGGTTGTATCCAAGGGAGCCAGAGATGGAATAGCCGAGAATGAGGAAGACCGATAAGTCTTCAAGCACGGATTCATGTCAGAAGGGAGCTTCTCACCAGCTAAAGATACCTGGAAACTCTTTGTTGATGGGTCTTCTTGCCAAAGTGGAAGCGGTGCGGGGCTGATACTCTCAGCCCCGGATGGTACTAACATTGAATATGCCTTAAGGTTTAACTTCAAGGCATCAAACAACGAGTCAGAATATGAGGCCATGATAGCAGGCCTCTCCTTGGCAAAGACCCTTGGGATAAGATGACTCCTTCTTCACAGTGACTCAAGGTTGGTTGTTAACCAAGTGTTGGGGGTTTATGAGGCCAAGGACGAAAGGATGGCCAAATACCTAAAGAGGGTAAGAGTGATATTAAATGGTTTTGAAGTGGTAAAGATGAAGAGAATACCTCGTCAAAACAACAGTCACGCAAACGCACTAGCAAGGTTGGCTTCAGCAACCAGGACAGACATCAGAAGGATAGTTCCAATTGAGATCCTGTCCAAGGCGACCATTGAAGAAGAAGAAGAGGTTAGTAACCCTTGCCTCAATTTGAACTTAGGGGACTCATGGATGGATCCCCTTATCAGATATATCAGAGAGGGAGAACTGCCGGAATCAAAGCTAGAGAGGGGGAAACTGAGGTACAAAGCTGCAAAGTTCTCAATAATCAATAGTAGGAGACGTCCTATATAAGAAAGGATTTCTATTACCTCTCCTCAGATGTGTCCATCCCACAGAAGTTTCCCACGTCTTAAAGGAGGTGCACGAGGGTTCTTGCTCGAGTCACATAGGAGGAAGACCTTTAACCAAGCGGATTATCACGCAGGGATACTGGTGGCCGACCTTGGCTAAGGATACTGCAACCTATGTGAAGAGGTGTGACAAATGCCAAAGATTCTCCACTATGCCCCATTAACCTCATCAGCCTATGACGTCAATAAGTTCTCCTTGGTCGTTCGCAGTATGGGAAATCGACTTGGTGGGGCCTTACCAAGAGCGGAGGGAAAATACAGGTTTTTGATAGTTGCCATTCACTACTTCTCCAAATGGGTAGAGGCTTAGCCGATGATCATTATTACAATGCAGAATACCTTCCAATTTATCTGTAAGAACATCATATGAAGATATGGTCTCCCAAACACCCTCATCTCGGACAATGGCACCCAGTTTAAGAATTCTTCCTTAGAAAAATACTGTGAAAGAGTTGGGATAAAGCAATTTTTGTCTTCTCCTGGCCGACCTTAGGCAAACGGTCAGACCGAAGTCACCAACAGAACTATCCTTAACGGGATTAAGAAGAGGTTAAAAGAAGCTAAGGGAAGATGGACTGAAGAGGTTTATGTTGTGTTATGGGCCTACAGAACAACGACTAGGACACCGTCGGGGGAAACCCCATTTATGTTAGCACATGGCTTAGAGGCCGTTATACCAACCGAAGTAGGACTCCCTACTTATAGGGTTCAGACTTATGAACCTGAGAGGAATGGGGAGGAGAGAAGACTTAACCTGGATTTGATTGAAGAGAGAAGGGAAGACGCAGAGGTCAGACAGGTAGCTTATCAACAGAGAATAACAAAGTTCTACAATCAAAGGATAAAATCAAGACCCATAGCCGTGGGAGACCTTGTGCTGAAGAAGAAGTTACAGAAAGAAAATAAGCTCCACCTAAATTGTCATGGCCCTTACAAAGTAACCGAGGAGGTTGTATCTAGGACCTATAGGCTAGAAAACCTTGAGGGGGAACCTTTCTCTAATCCTTGGAATGTTGATCATCTAAACAAGTATTACATATGATGTAGCAAGATTTTTTGTGAAAATGTATCATCTAATGAAGAGATTATTAATGAAAAGATCAGTTTTCGTGTCAACTCTTGGTTTATTACGCTCTAATGGTAGAATTTATTAGGATAACATCTTAGTTGATGACCTCAGACCTTAAACATCATTAATTTGGTGACAGGGTCTGAGGTGAACACCACACTTGGATGACCTCAGACCTTGAACATCATTAATTTGGTGAATATTTTATGGGGGTAACATCTTAGCTGATGACCCCAGACCTTAGACATCATTAATTTGGTGAATATTTTATGGGGGTAACATCTTAGCTCATGACACCAGACCTTACAACATCGTTAATTTGGTGACAGGGTCTGCGGTGAACATCACAATTGGATGACCTCAGACCTTGAACATAATTAATTTGGTCAATATTTTATGGGGGTAACATCTTAGCTGATGACCTCATACCTTAGACATCATTAATTTGGTGAATATATTATGGGGGTAACAACTTAGTGTGACACCCCGACTAATTAAATACCGGGTAGCTACTCCTTTATTAGATTAATACAAAATGCCAAGTTGGTCCAGTTAATAGCATCACTGTCGAAAACATTTTTATAGTTACTAACCACCTAGTATTTAAAAAGTAAGTTGCCAAATTTTAATTTAATTCTGGTTAACATGCAATAAAAGAATAATGGAAGAACAACATAATCCATTCACCATAACGAAGTAATGAAATAACCAACAAATAGTAATAAGTCCGGAGGAAAACTCCTCACAACAATCCCACAACTAAAAATAATATGACAAGTCTGAATCCTGAATTAATTACATGCCAGAAGTCTGAATAACTGAAATAAATGAAATGTCTAAAAGAAATGGGCGACATGCCCTACAACTGATAAATGCTGAATATAGAGTCAAGATAGATGAAGCGTCTACAAGCAAAGTCCTGTAACTTCCACAAACATCTACACCTCGTCACCTGAATGAGGATCCTAAGCATGGTGTCCATGTGGTCGGGCACCTAAAATGGCTTTTACAAAAATAGATTTGAAAGCAAATGGGTCAGAGCCCGAAAGTGGAAATCATTTTAAAAACAGCAAGTGTTTTAATAACATTAAAACATTAAATGCAAAATACATCTTAGGACGGGCTCTCACATGAAATTCTCACCTCTCGACTACATGTGCACTCCTAACGTACCATACCCATCTAAATGACATATATATTTAACCAAACCATAATAAGTTCTACCCCTTACTACTCGATTCCCATTTTACATTCTAGCATTACCAATTAAATAGAGGGCTTTACTTAAACTCAGATTCTCAATTAGTAATACAATTCATTTCAGGTTATCCCCTTATGTTTTCTCAAAACGTTTCCATATTTATACACACAATATCACATGAAAGTTCTCATTAATTAATTATATATTATTCACATCATAAATATACAATACAAGCACCCCAAGACTAGCTGCGGTGCACACATACTCTGCTATCCATCCCGGTACATCACGTACATAAGGATCACGCATTCCGAATCTCTCAGGAATCGTTCTCAGATAACAACAATCACAAACAATGGAGGCGAACACAGTCACATCACATGGGTCACGCACATACCTACGCTCCCACGATCAGCAGACTTATTAACATCCCAATAAGTCCTTCTCTGACCTATGTTCTCGAGGTACCAGTCTAAATCCGGGCAACACAAGGATTAGAGGGCCCTAAGCGAACGTAAACCTCCCGTGATAGCAAGTATGGTAGGTATGTCATACACATAAAATCATATACATATACTAAGTATGCACACATCTTAGTAATCACCATAATATATTTGTGGTACACTTCTCATTCTCGTACCGACATATAATGCTACACAATTTATATGTTCCTGGTTAATATAATTATTTAGGCCGTCAATAGTTCTCGCATCGTAATAGACACTCACGTCCTAATTCATAATTTCCCTTAGGTTCAAACTACACTTCTAGGTTTTACTCCTCATTATATCCCAAATATACCAAATATATCAATTAATCATCAAGGAAGTGTTATCTCTACATATACACAAGGTTATGGGACACTCGGGATTAAAACAGGCTAAAAAGCCTAAACTGTCAGCTCGTTAGAAGTCTCGTTCGAACGAGGCTGTTCGAACGAGAGTTCGTTCGAACGAACTGGGTATCTAACGAGATCTCGTTCGAACGAAAGTCATCTAATGAACATTCAACTCGTTAGAAGGCAGCCTGTCCACTCGTTAGAAGCTCGTTCGAACGAGCTCGTTCGAACGACCTGGGTAGGTCTTCTAACGAGAGGCCAGTTTCGAGCCCAGAAATTCCTTAACTCGTTTTTCCAACTTTTATTCACCTCTAATCTCCTCTAAACATCAAACCAACAATTTTACATGGGTTCTAATCAATCCTAAATATACTTAGGTCATATATTAACGTTTATATAGGGCCAATTCTTCCTAAACATCATTGAATCATTCAAATCCCTTCATTTATCCCCAAATCATATGAACATGAACTCTAAAATTTTAAAGTCACCAATGGGAATAATTAAATCCGTTTGTGTTATGAACAAGGTGTATTTCCATCAGAATAATCCTCCTAACACAATTCTACATGCAATCCTTTCATCAAAATATAAAGTTCTAACTCTAATTAATGGGTTTTTATCAAACTCCCAAGAACAATACAAATTCTGTCAATTTCCTACTCATGGAAGAAACATTCTTTGTAATTAACGAAATTAAACCACTTGCCTTATGGGTATCTCTGATTTTGATGATGAATTGATGAATGATTCTCTCTCTCTCTGCAGAATTCTCCTCTCTTCTCTCTCTACAAGTTCTTCTTCTCCAAGGTAACAATGGTGGCTAGGGTTTGCCTTAGGAACTCTTTTTGAACTAATTCTAATAACCTCCGTAGCCCTTTAGGTTATTAGTGGGTTTAGTGGGTAATTGCCAAATCAGATATTAATTCCTAATTTTCGTGGGTTTTAATTTCCAAAAATCCAAAATTACCAAACTACCCTTATACGTTGCCGGTATGGCCTAAAAATGCCCCGGGAACCAAACTAAACCCCCGGCTAGTGTTTTCTGACTATTTTGACCCTTCCGGACGCGTTGGCGCACTCAAAACGACCATATGGTTAATAGAAATAAAATTCACTTTTATAATTAAAATAATTATATTCCTGACGCGACTGTCACACGCGTCTCAACAAAATTTCCAAATTATCGTATTTCAATCTCACGACAAATTTCATAGTTCAATATTCATATATAGCCATATATACACATTATAATTAAATACCAACTCGCATCGCGCTAGTATTTTAATCCGGATTAATTTCCAATTAATACACATTTAATTCAATTAATCCCATAAATAAATATCACAAAAATACGGGGTATTACACTTAGTTGATGATCGCAGACCTTAATCATCAATAATTTGGTGATAGGGTATGAGGTGAACATCACACTTGGATGACCTCAGACCTTAGACATCATTAATTTGATGAATATTTTATGGGGGTAACATCTTAGCTAATGACCTCAGACCTTAAACATCGTAATTTGGTCACAAGGTCTGAGGTGAGACATCATGATTGGATGACCTCAAACCTTAAACATCATTAATTTGGTGAAAAATTACTTATGAGGATAACATCTTAGTTGATGACCTCAGACCTTAAAACATCACAATTTGGTGACAAGGTCAGAGGTGAAACATCATGATTGGATGACCTCAGACCTTAAACATCATTAATTTGATGAAAACTTATTTATGAGGATAACATCATGCTTGGATGACCTCAGACCTTGAACATCATTAATTTGGTGAATATTTTATGGGGGTAACATCTTAGCTGATGACCCCAGACCTTAGACATCATTAATTTGGTGAATATTTTATGGGGGTAACATCTTAGTTGATGACCCCAGACCTTAGACATCATTAATTTGGTGAATATATTATGGGGGTAACATCTTAGTTGATGACCTCAGACCTTAAACATCATTAATTTGGTGATAGGGTCTGAAGTGAACATCACACTTGGACTTAAATATCACTAATTTGGTGACAGGGTCTGAGGTGAACATCACACTTGGATGACCTCAGACCTTGAACATCATGAATTTGGTGAATATTTTATGGGAGTAACATCTTAGCTGATGAGGTCAATCAGTACGTATGAACAAGCCATTTGATATACCTGAATGTAAGTGAATTGTCTCACTATATACCTCATGGGGACGGTACGTGTGAGAGCGAATTCTATATACTCGGCGTACGTGAACGAGTTCCCTGCGATATACCTCTCGTCATGACTTCGGTCAAGTGGTACGATGCGGGGTAATTGTTCGATATAAGTCGAAGGTACTTGGCCAATGTAAGGTGAGAGTCATATCGCTTAGGCTAACTGCGCCCTGAGGGACGCCCATCACGAAGTGACCCACCAGTTACCGGACAAAATTTGGTCAATACCAATGCTTTTCGGTGATGTCCTTAGACATCATTAATTTGGTGAATATTTTATGGGGGTAACATCATAGCTGATGACCCCAGACCTTAAAACATCATTAATTTGGTGACAGGGTCTGAGGTGAACATCACACTTGGATGACCTCAGACCTTGAACATCATTAATTTAGTGAATATTTTATGGGGGTAACATCTTAGGTGATGACCCCAGACCTTAAACATCATTAATTTAGTGAATATATTCGGGGGTAACATCTTAGCTGATGACCCCATACCTTAGACATCATTAATTTGGTGAATATATTATGGGGGTAACATCTTAGTTAATGACCTCAGACCTTAAACATCATTAATTTGGTGACAGGGTCTGAGGTGAACATCACACTTGGATGACCTCAGACCTTAAACATCATTAATTTGGTGAAAAATTATTTGCAGGGATAACATCTTAAATGATGACCTTAGACCTTAGACATTATTATAAGGCTTATTAAGACACCATTATGTCGAGACTTCAGACCTTAACACGAACACTGTGTGTGACATAGAAACCCATTCAAATAACATTCAGCAACTAAAAAATTAAAGCCCTCCTCAGAAGGTGATACAGACTAAAGTTTCAGAGTTTGCAATCAGAGGTTACATTTTGAAATCAAAATTAAAAATTACAAAGAGCTTCACAAAATGGTCAAGTGTCTACAGCCTCAGGGTTAGTTGCCACGCCCCCATCTCCCTGACCGAGGTTGGTCACTTCTACCCCATCATCCTAAGGACCAATGTCTTCAGTCCTGGTGTCATCTTGGGGAGCAGTCTCAGTACGTGTGGCACCTCCACCCTCCTCTACCTCTTATAAGGCCTGAGCAAATCAAGGATCGACGTAGCCCAGACCAATGAAGTCAGAGGCTCCCAGTCTCCCTGATTAATTTTCCTTCATCTCATCCCACCTGCCAGTGGCCTCAACACCCCTCTTGAAGTACTTAAAGCCGAAGCTGATGAACTCATCAGAGACCTTGTAGTCCTCTAAGATCTTCTCTGAGGCAGCCTTCACAGCAAATTCAACTTTTTGTTAGAGAGAGTCAGCATGCGTCTTCAGAGCAGAGGTATGGTCCTTTTTGAGCTTGCCCATATGCTTCTCCAGTTTCTTAACCTTAGCTTCAGACTTCTCAAAAGAAGCCTTCAGACGCTCCACTTCAGCGTTCAAGATAGCATCGATCTTCTGGGCCTCTTTGCCCTTCTCGATCAGAGGAAGTTTCCTCAGAGTCCAGTCCACAAAGTGGTGCAAAGTGAGGAGACCCTACAGAATATATGGAGAGATGTCAATTCAAGGCTTTAAAAGTCAAAGACGAGGTTACACTTACTCAGAAAAAGCAAAAGCAAAGAGTCTTACTTGGATGGATCGGTGGAGACCAAACTCGGCCAGCATAGGGGTGTCCATTGAACGAAAGAAGCATTTATCGGAGTCGATCATGACAGAGTCGATAGCATCCAGAGCCTTCAGAATTTGGCTGATAAGGCTATCACCAATCTTTAGTTGCTCTAGACGAGCAACTAATACATCCTCAGAGGAGATAGGGATGGCACGATACCCCTTTGAAGTCTTCTTCTTCTGCCTCTGATCTTCAGGGGCAGGGTCAGCAGATCTCCTCTTCTTAGAGGCCTCAGCCTTTGAAGTTGTAGGAGGAGGAGGAGGTTCAATTATACCTTCTTTCTTCACGATCTTGGTAAGGCTGGGGGCTGCCATCTCCTAGAGGTCATCAGAAATTCCTTTGGGGTGCTCTGCAAACAGAAAGGTTTGAGTTAGAAAATTAGAGACATGACATAATTAGCAGTATAACTTTTTGAAAAATAAGAACTTATGGAGCTCAGTCAGAGGACTCCCCCCAAGGCCAGTCTTAGAGAGATAGTATGGGGTCATCATATGTTCGTATTTGACCAGCAGACTATGTTCCCCCTGATCTTGAAGGTCTTTTACTTTCTGAAGATTATTCTGGCTTAACCCAGGGTCGGCCCTGGTAGCCATTGACACCTTTTCCCATCTCAAGGGCATCCTCGGTGCTAAGGATGAAGAGGGAGCACAGGGTCCAAATTCCCAGGACCCTGAGGCGAAGAATTATTGCGATTTCTAATTGTGATTTAAAGTTTAGGTAACCTGCAACATCTTCTTATTTGACTTTCGAGCTAAGAAGTGGTAATAACTAGGGTGATTCCTTACAGAGGAGGGGACATAGCACCCTGAGAAGACCTGGACAGGAAGGTCTTAATGGTGGATTGCCCTCCATAAAACTATTGCTCCAATTATCTCCCTCGAGGCATTGGGGGATAACTGGGAAGGGGCTAAGTTAATATAGGATAATATGGCCCTAATAATGGGATGAATGGGAAGACAAAATCCTAACTTGAACATCTGTTCATACAAGAAGATCTAACCATCTCGACCATCGAAATCCCTCTCTTCCCTCAGAGGTCTCCTAAGCTTTATGGAAGGACCTATGGAATACAGATGCCTGAAGGCTAAGAGGTTAAGTTGGTTGATAGTACTTTCTATCTTAGTTGCCTCCGAGGTGTCAACATCGCTCTCGCTATCATCATCCTCGTCTTTTTCAACGTCGATTGGAGTGGACGAGGGATTACCATCAGGGAACCTCTGAGCAAACTCAGCCCCTGTGGCGGTTGATAAGGAAATAGCGTCTAAGATTGGTGGAACATCCACGCTAGGACCTATAATTTCAACATCAGAAGAAGAATGTGAGGTGCTGGAACTCTTGTTAGAAGATACCCGGCTGCAAACCTCGGCCTAGTCAGGGGCTTGATCCATCCTGATGGAATAATCCATGGCTTCCTGAAAATAATCCACAGACATAGGGTCTGAGGTTGACGACTCAGACTCAGACATAGGGATGGGTTCTATGGGAACATCTGCAGGCATAGAGGGCTCAGGGTATATCACTTTCAAAGGGGGTGGAAATATAGGTCTGAGAGGGAAGGCCTCAGCCCTACGAGCTTCCTCTTGGGCTCGCTCTATTTGCCTAATATTTTCTAAAGTCCTCTCTCTAAGAGAAAGGAATTCTTCTAAAAGGTAATAAAGAGGTCTGAGCATGGGAGGACGACCTCACACTTGGGACATCAAACCAGGAACAAACAACTTGGCTCAACTTGGCTAAGGATCAAACTACTCACTTTGAGCAAAAATAACCAAGAACAACAAGAACCATTGCCACCGAAAAACGCAAGCAGTCACTGGAAAACTCAAAACACTCCCCAGAAAGTGAAAAAAGGTAGAATTAAAGGCTGAAAGTGAGTGGAGAAAAGAGGAAGAGGGTACCTGAAAGAAACCTTAGCGAATGAGAAGACCTTTAAGAAGCCCAACCTAGCTCTCGTAGAGAGAGAGAGAGAGTTTCAAAGAAAACAAAAAGCGGGAAAATGAAAAAATGAAGAAGAAAGAAAGAAAATGAGGCCTTAACCCTCAAACAACACCACACGTGTCCCAAGGCCCATCATTTCCTTGGGATCCCAAGGGATAACTGACATCCTTACACTTGCCATGCATGCGGCCCACTCCAGTCATTGACACTTATAAAAGGAGTATTGGCACAAGTAAGAAAGACCTCGGAGTTGTACACCCCATAGTCACCTGCTCCCACATGTAACTAAGGGCTAGGGGGTGACTGATATGCCCAAAGTACACCTGAGAGATCAAAAACCTCAACCTCGGGCTGGATAGGAGCCGAGGTAATAGAATCCCAAGGATACCTATCAGCAGTGTCTTCCTACATGGGTTGGCCACAGCCGACGTTCCAATATCGTCTCGGCTTGGAAGTAGCCGATGGCATCTTGAAGCTGGGAAATCAGCATTCTAGGGGTCAACCACAATCGACATTTCCGATTCCTTGTACATCTACCTCGGCCCTTCATTAGCTGAGGTCAGCAAAAGCCTCGTAGGCTCAATCAATAAGCATCATGTCATCATCGGCCCTAGCCGACATTACACCTCATATCCAACCTCGACCGGCCATCCTGGTCGAGGTCTTCAGGGAAAATTAATCATAGACAAGGCAAAGGTAGTACTCCACCAGCCT
This sequence comes from Sambucus nigra, assembly GCA_949130495.1. NCBI lineage: Eukaryota > Viridiplantae > Streptophyta > Magnoliopsida > Dipsacales > Adoxaceae > Sambucus > Sambucus nigra. The sequence continues at coordinate 646,926,410 of OX422208.1, forward strand.
CGTACTAATCCAGGCTGAGGTTGGCACCAATTGAACACAGCCGAGAACTCACACTCATATGGAGGCCCTGGAACACGTGGATAAGTCTGTTATAACCGAATTATTCCCTCCACGTGAGGGAATATTGAGGTCATTATTTCTTAGTTGAGATCATCCAGGTTTCACTCTCACACTGGTTCGATGCTCATGCACATGCTCATTGTATGCTTAGGGGGTACATTACACCCTCCAAGCACTATATATAGAGGTCATCCTCTACCCTGTAAAGGGATCGATAATTACAACCCTAGCTAAAACTCTGTCATTTTTACACAATAGAGAGAGAAAGCTTGAGAGATTGTATACATGGCTATTAGTGCCTTCATTCAGTGATATTATTCACACTCACTCACACTGTATGTAGGCCAGATTGGCTGAACCACTTACATTCAAGTGTTCATCCTCTTCTCCTCACCTCAATCTCTTATATTTAGTATACTCTTATGCTGCCATTGCTATCACTAGTTTGATCTTACAAACACCTTGAGGGGTGGTGCAGTTTCCAGCATCATCAGTTGTCAAGAGAACACGTGTAAGGCTTTAATCGGAAGTAAAACGCGTGTTTACATATGAATTGTACCCAAAATTCTTCAGCGCATTTGGATTCTATCCTTAACCAATTTTAGGAAAAACAGTATTTATGTTTTAAACCCCAAACATTTAAAATTACATTTTTAATTAATTTTGATAAATCATTTTAAATGACTTAAAAATATTTTAAGTGATTTAAAAATGTTAGAAAAATTGCTGAAAAATAATATAACCCTTGTGCACACATAAGAACACTAATATCAATGAATGTGTTCTAAATGTGTGGGTTCTTGTGAGTCATACTTCCCTTTGAAGCTCATCTAAGGTTCTTGGACTAGTTCTTCTTCTTTGAAGCTTGAATACTTTGAGAAAGATCAACTCTAAAAATCTAATCCTATTTTGTCTTAATATCCAAACTAGTTGGAACTTCTATATGAAACAGAAGTAAGTCAACTATATAGTGTGTTCTTAGATTGTGACACCCCACCTATTCTAATCCTGAGTGATGAGTCAATTATTAAATTAAACAGGAATCATTAATTGTTTCATTCTTAAAATCACGATTGAAATCCAATTAATTACTAATACCCTAATGGTCCGGCGTCAAAATTTAAAATTTTATTATTAACATGCAGTCTCATATAAACTGAATAAATAACATTCACCATTCCAAGAACAAAATAGTGGATGATAAGATAACAATATCAATAAATAAATGAGTCGGAATAACACTCTTGATAAAATCCCAATACAGTCATCCATAAGTAAAGTCTACATCAAATACTGAAAATAATTAGAAATACAATGTATCTGTAAATAATGTCCAACTGGGAATGGGACACATGCCTGACTGAGATAGGTAGAGATAAATAAGAACTGAATAAGTGTGGAGGCGTCTACTAGCAAAGATCTACAACTTCCACAACAACTGCATCACTTCAAATGAACTCCTATGCCTAACGTCCCTATGGTGGCCCCTAAAATATTTTTACAAAAATGGATTTGAAATAGGTCAGAGCCCAAGTAAAACAATTTGAAAACATTTTTGCAAGTATTTAAATTGCGACAAGATAAGATATTATATACATGTGAGCTCCGCGTGCTATCGCTTGAGATTGTCACCTCTCAGCTATTGTGCACGTTTAACATACTAGTCTAACCCACCTAGTTATGCTACTCGCCTAACTAGTTTGACATACATCTCTTCTCCCATCAAATAAGTTATGGTGCACATCCGTATTGCCCATAGAATATGATACTAAAATTTTCAATTCTTTATATTCATTAAGGGATTAACAGTTAATGATTAAGTTCTCATACGCTTTGAGTAATTTCAATATCACTATCTATCTTATCTACTAATACACTCGTAATATAATCAGTCAATCATTCATATATATATATATATATATATTCATCACTCTTATTATATATACATACACAACACCCCTAGGTGGAGACCTGCGGTGCGAGCATACTCTACTATTAAGTCCTGGTACATCACGTATTAAATAAGGACATCGGTTTGGATAATCTCCCTCAAACCATAAATTAAATCACACATATTGGGAGGAAACATAGTTCTAAGCCTTTGGGCTACGCACATACCTAACGCACCCAAATGACTGATCACACCCTTATTCACACAAATGATGCTCAATCCCTAAGTTATATATCCTCAGGTACAAGTCAATATCCCCCCAATGGGCTCATCAGAATAAGACTATCCCCGATGTGGAACCTCACCTGATAGCAAGTAGCCTAGGTATGTTTACACATAATATATCAAACAGTAGGTATTCACACCACCCATATATACACATATATTTAGTATAGGTATACACATAACCTATCTCAGATATCCCATACGTAGTATAGTACTCTCAAATATTCTACGAATCATTACTTTACCATCATACTTCTCACTGTATAATGCCGATTGTTTCTCGATACCCGAAAGGTTACCAATTATCCCATAAGTAATTTTAATAGGTAACTCACTCATGCCCTACTGGTCTGATCATACGTTCCTTTAAATTTTTCGTGGCACGATGTAATTCTTCGAATTAGGTTTAATTACCACATTACCTAATTGATTATAGCCTTAAGTTCACTTCGTGTTAAAATTTTCAATCACAACATTAGCCTACGAAAAATTAGAATATCTCTCATTAGGATTTAGAACTACTTCAAAGGTCAACCCAATTATTTCCCATGAGTTCTAAGTAAAAACGGGAAAAACTATGCAAATCTATAAAACTGAATCGATTCGGCCTTTTTCCGAATCGATTCGCTTTTCGAATCGATTCGGCCAAGGAGACGAATCGATTCGCTGTAATATGTATCATCTTCTGCCTTTAACTGCTACGGGATTTCATCATTTTTAATCATCGAAACCTCCATTACACTATCCCAAACGCCAAACCAAAGGTCTCAAACATCACAACAACAAGTATAAATTATTTTTAACGTGATAGAATCATAAAATCCTTACAGAACAACTTTAAATTGTGTTAATTCAAGATTAAACTTTAAAAACCCTAGTTTATTCTTTTTATTCAAGAACCATAATAAATCTCAAATTTTCTTTATAAATTTATCATAGTAATTCATCAATTTCCTACTAGATGTACGAGGGATCAAGTTTATCAAAATTCTTACCCAAGAACATGAGTTATATCTTCCAATTTAAGGCTAAAATCCATCAAATTCATAAGGAAATCATCCTACTCTAACAAGGACAATATATCAAATCATAAATCAACAAGATAAACACTTTCCTCCATATGTAGGTCTGAATCTCTACAGATTGGTAGTTGGGTGGCATTCATCTCCTTTCGATCTACCCAACAGTAGTGGTGCTGGTGAAAGAATAGTGGAAAATCCTTAGAGTCTCCCTGAAAACCCTTTTCCTTACTCTTCCTATAGCCTCTCTTTGTTTTGGTAACTGATAACCCTAACTTTCCCAACACATAATCTGATATTCACTTATAAAATTCGTATGTCTATATTCCCCAAAATTTCAAAAGATAAAAATACCCCTCTGGGGTGCCAGTTTGGCCTAAATATATTCGGGGACCCAAACTAAACCCCCGAGTATACTTTTCTAACTATTTCGACCCTTATGGACACACTGGCGCACTCAAAATGACCATTTGAATTATCTAAAATGAAGTTACTTTTTATTTTTTTAAATTGAGTCCCTAGACGACTGATACGCACGTCCTGACTAAATTTACCGTGACTGTCGTATTTCTCACTCATGACAATCATAATACTTTCGTATCAATTTATTACTTTTTCATAAATTAATATTAAATAAAAAAAATATTAACCCTTGTCTCGCTAATTAATATTTATATTAATCCGGATTAATTGCTCAATTTAATTTAATAAATCCCAATTAATTCAAATATAAAAATCATTAAAATTACGGGTTGTTACAAAATTACAGGGTGTTACAAAGATCAATGATTTTTTGCACATCCAGTTAAGGATTTAGAGGTGGAAGGACAACAATCTCATTCTCTTCATGAAATATGTATCATATATCGGATCACCTATAAGATCCACAAATATATTGTTATCCAAACCCTAGATGTATTTTTATAGTCTTACATTCTAAAACATGTTCAATCAAAATATTTTAATACTTGGTCATCCATACAATATTTTCCCGGCTATAGTAAATCTGAATGGAATCGTTAGGGTTAAGATTTCCTTTTTCATAAAAAAATCATAAATTCCATCTAAAAAATAACCAGCTTCTTAAATTAATATATGGTGCATTGGATTGGATCCAACTATTATTATAAAGGACTTATTTAAATGTAGCTTTTCTGTTTTAATAGCATGGTTATTAAGGGCACCATACCTAAATGAGCTATGTGAATTGCAGAGAGGGATCCAATTTAAAATAATGAAGAAGAAAACACACATTAGTAGGCAAAGTAAATTGTGTCAAGTGGATTAATCATGGAGATATATTTAAAGGTCTAAATATCTTATTATATTTAGTTAACTGTATCCATGAATATAAATTATTTTCATTTAGAGTTTTTTGTTTAAAAAATTATTAGAAAACCCTTGAATTGTTATGATTATACACCTATATAAGAATGCAGTGATTTAAATGGGTATGTAATATATCTTATGGTTATAAAAATGTTTATAATAAATATATTAAGTGTATATTTATTCTCTCATATTGGTGTGAAATAAAATTAAATTATTTCTTTGCAAGAAATATATTGTAATACCCCATATTTTTGCGCATATTTATTTTACTACGAAATTATGGAAATTGGGATTAATTAACTTAAAGAAGAAAATTTAATTTATAATTAATCCGATCTTAATGGTAATAATTACTAACGTGATGAGAGTTACTGGTTATAAAAAATAATTAGGTTGAAATCATGTTGAGTAATAACTATGTTGAACATTATGTAGTGAGTAACGTAATAGATGGTTTCGGAAATAAAAATATGGCCGGGGACGAGATACATGACATTTAAGATATAATTATTTGGCATGCGTGTATGAGTCACGTCACTATTATACATTTGGGGTTAAAAAGGTAAATTAATTTTATATAACTCGAATGACTATTTTGAGTGCGCCAATGTGACCAAAAGGGTTGAAATAGTCAGAAAACACTACTCGGGTGTTTTATTTGGAGCCCAGGAATTTTAGACCAAAACGACAGCCCGGAGGGGTATTTTGGTCTTTGGGCTTGGGGAATTAAATGGACAAAAATTAGGATTTTAAATATAAGCTACGTGGGTTAGAGGTTACTATCAGTTTTCAACCTACGAGAGAGAGAGAGAGAGAGAGAGAGAGAGAGAGAGAGAGAGAGAGAGAGAGAGAGAGGGAGAGAACCAAGGAGGAAGAAGAACTCCATAGGAGCCCTAAGCCAAAAACTCAAGTTCTCACACCAAGAATTACACCAGAGTGTAGATCGCGACGAGAGGATAAACCACATACCAAATTCAACCCAAGAATCAGAAGTCCATTCTAAGGCAAGTGTTTATCTTTTTTCTCTTTTAGCATATATTGTTCCTATTGATTTAGATTTGATGATATAAACTTGGTGAAATGAAAACTTAGATTTATATAGACTAAATTGTAAAGAAACCTTAGGAATTGGAGATGGGTATGCATGTGGAGGTTTTGCCCTTTGTTATACCATTAAAATTTGGGAATTTTATATCTTAATTACGAATTATAATAAGAGTTTTGAGAAATTATATTATTGAGTTCATTTTATGTGAAGTTTTAGAGATTAGAGTTCTTGTTTGGTTTCCTCTTGAAAATATATAGATTCGAACCCTAAATTGTGTTAGAAATTGCCCCATAATGATTAGGAATAGTTTAGAACTATCTAATTGGATGTTGGATTAAATTTGGGTTGAGTTTGAGGTTTGATGTGTTGAAAAAAATCAATTTTGGGGAAGAACAGGGTCAATTCGGATTTCTTATTCGAAGTCTGCCCAGGTCGTTCGAGCGACCTCGTTCGAACGAGACTTCCAACGAGAATTCCAACAACCCTTCTAACGAGATTTTGAAGTTCGTTCGAAGTGAGAACTTTGTTCTAAGTGAGAACTTCATTCCAATGAACTCGTTCAAACGACCTCGTTCGAACGAGAATCCCTTGACTTCTAACGAGATTTCAGAATACATCTTTTGAGTACGGTTAGGTTAAAAAGCATCCTAAGGTTATCCATGTGAGAGAAATTACCTACGTGAATGATGAGTGACCTAAAGTCGGAGTTAATATTAAATTGGGAGTGTGATTATTCTCGAGATGTATAAAGTTCATAGAACCGAGGAGAGTTAGGTTCAAGAGAATACATACATATATATATGATCTACTGATAGGGTAGAAATAATAATACAACTTATGTATCGTGGTAATTGGGTTGCGTGGATGCCTATTAAGTTGTATAAGTTGTGTTCATTCTTATTACATGAAATATTATATGTATGACATACCTAGCTACTGGCTATCGAATGGAGGTTAGCGCATTGTGGACGACCATATCTTATGTTCCTTCGGGGGATTTTGAGTCATATCACTAGAGCATGGAACCTAGGTACGGGCTATCTGTGATAACGATAGTGGTGACAGTTGAATGGGTGCGTAGGTATGTGCGTAGCCCATCAGCTTGGAACTATGTTCGCCTCCAATATATATATATATATATATATATATATGTTTTATTGGTTCTTGAGAGATTAAACCTATTGTCCTTTATGTGTGAGAGTTGCAATGGGACTAGATAGCCGAGTATTCCTAGCACCAGGGGTTTCTCAAACGAGGGTGCAGTATTGATATGTATATATATATATATATATATATATATACGTATGTATACATAGTGAGATGTTATATATGTATACTCAGTTCCTATTTTGTGTTTCATGTTGGCTAATTTATTAAAGTATATACTTATTGGGTCACTAGTTGAGAATTAAGAATGCTATGCGAATGAGTTAAAGCATCTTTAAACCTATTCCTAAATAATAGAAATATATTGGCTTCGGGTTATTTAGATATTTTATTCGGCATAGTGGTTATGCTACATATAGTCAGGCATAGCATCGAGACCAGTATGAGTAGTTAGGCTCGCTAGGTGTGCACATTAGATGAGAGGTGATCATCCTAAGTGAGTACGCTAAGTTTACATGAATAATATTTGTGCTAATTAATAGATTTAAGAACTTGCTACACTTAACCTGTTTTCTACTCAGGGACTCGTTTTCTCTCCAAATCACTTTTCATGTTCCTTTATTTTAGGTGCTTAGCCACAGGGACAACAGGCTTAGGAGATTCCATTCATTTACCGAGTTGTAGCTATGGTGGAAGCTACAGGATATTTCTAGTAGACACTTCTGAGTCTATTTCTCCTTATCTATCAGTCATTTATTTCAGTTGGACATGTCGTCCCTCCTATTTTACATTCAGAGATTTAGAGTTATTTTATTCTATTGTTAAACTTTGATTTCATGTTATTGGATTATTGTATGGGATTTTGACTGGAAGTGTTTACTCCAGTTCTTTATTTAAATTCAGTTAGTTCTTTCCTTATGCTATTGTGATGTATGGTGATGATTAAATATTTTCCTTTAATGATGATGGTTCATAACAAGATAAAATTTTGACACCTACCTTTTTAAATATTTGGTGGTTTGCTTTTATTAAATTAAAGTTTCAATTATTCGACAGTGATGCATTTATCTGAACCAACTTGAAATTATGAAAGTAATTAATTAGGGACTGATCACCCAATAATTAATTAGGCAGGGAGTTACAGGTGGTATTAGAGCATCAGTAACTAGTGTCCTTAGGATCTATACTATTTATTACGTTTACGCATAGCGTCCGTTGCTATAGAGCCCTATATTTTAGGATTGTTGTACTATTTTTTCATTTTACTTTCTTCAGTTATATTGAGATAATAACTATAGACTTACGAAACTTTTCTCTCCTTTCAGATCCCTCTTCGACGTGCACAGAGAGTTACCAGGGATGCTCAACCCGAGCCTCAGCCTGCACCAACTCAGGGTGTGATGAATGCCACTGAAGTTTCCTCCCTTGTAGCTTAGGCGGTAAATGCGACATTAGCAGTTGTGCAGCAGGCACCTATAGTGGCTCCAGTTCTGGCCCAGGCTTTCCCGTATGCTTGGGAACGTGTTAGGGATGCCTTCCAAAAGGCGCATCTTTAGGTGTTTATAGGGAGCTCCGATGTGGTGGTAGCGATCCAATGGAAGAAGGATATCTAGAGGCATTTGAGGATGCATGAGTGCTCAGAGGTGCAGAGTCAGATACTGGCCACGTTTAAGTTAGTGGGAGAAGCACTGCAGTGGTAGGAGCTTATTACCAACGATGAGGAGAGAGACACACTCACTATTCGAGACTTTTGGGTGCATTTCGATCGCAAATATTTCCCCTTGCCCATCCAGACAGAGATGAGATGAAATTTGGTGAACTTGAAGCAGGAGGGAAAGACCGTGGTGGAATATGAGGCAGAGTTTATCAACCTTCTGAACATTGTACCAGATGAGATCCTGACTTAGAAAAAGAAGATTCAGCATTTTATGGATGGGTTGATAATGAGGATCTGCCAGCATTTGATAGGCAATCTCTCTTTGGCCACCTATTCAAACATGGTTAATGCAGCATTACTCCACTACCAGGATAGAGGTTAAGCGAGTAAAAGAGTCCAGCCAGTAGGGCAAGACGGGAGGAAATGGTGCCAGTGGGGCACAGGCAGTTCAGGGTCATCATAGACTTAGTGATCAGGGTTCCCAACAAGGGGATCCTAAGAGGTTCAGGTTAGGAGGTTTTAGACATGGGCAGGGAGGCTTTAGACATGGCCAGTAGGGTCAGCACGGCCATCAAGGCCAACAGTAGGTTCAGCAGGGACAGCATGGCCAAGGGAGGGGCGATAACGACCATCAGGGATGGGGACAGTAGGGACAGAGGGGAGGACCCTTCCCAGGGAGATGTTTCACTTGTGGCAACACTGGCCACAAGCATCAGGATTGTCCTCAGAAGGGTAGAGGGTAGCAGCAGCAGCATGGGGCTCACTAGGAGCCCCATCGATCATTATTTCTCGCAGCTCTTCCAGCACCCCCACAGATACCACTGCCACCCATTCTAGCCATCCTAGTTCATCAGGGACAGCTTCAGTATGGATGAGTCTATAATCTTCACCAGGCTGCAGTCTCGTAGGACCCACTCACGACCACAAGCATCAGGATTGCCCTCAGAAGGGTAGAGGCCAGCAGCAGCAGCAGGGGGCTCGCTAGGATCTCCATCGATCATTATTTCTCGCAGCTCTTCCAGCACCCCCACAGATACCACTGCCACCCATTCTAGCCATCCCAATTCATCAGGGACAGCTTCAGTACGGATGAGTCTATAGTCTTCACCAGGCTGTAGTCCCGCAGGACCCACTCGCGATTGAGGGTATGTTTTATATTCAACAGACTTTGGGGAACATTTTATTTAACACGTGGGTCGCACGCTATTTTATTGCCTTGGGGTTTACATGTACTACGGGATTATTTGATACCACAGAGAGTATGGTTACTTATGTGGATTCTCCATTGAATAAAGGTTCCATAATTTCTTTTATTTATCGGGGAGTTGCTACAGAGATTGGGAGGTTTATCTTACCCACTGACATGCTCGTATTAGATATGTCTGAGTATGACGCGATTGTAGGTATGGATTGGCTTGTCAGGTATAGGGCCATGATTGATTATTTCAGTAGGAGTATAGTTTTGTCCATACCCGGTCAGGAGATGTTCCTGGTGGCAATACCTCGCTCTGAGGGAGGATCATCCACACACTTATACTATATAGAGGAGGAGACCTCTAGGGAGGTGGTGGTACCACTTGACTCGATTTAGGTTGTTCGGGAGTTCATCGATGTGTTTCAGGAGATTTTGGGGTTACCACTGAGTAAAGAGATAGACTTCATCATTGATTTAGCGTCAGGCACTCGACCGATAGCCCGCGCACCTTACCGTATGACTTCAGTAGAGATGAGGGAGTTACGTGACCAGATTAAGAAGCTATTGGGGTAGGGGTTTATTCATAGGAGTATGTCACCAGGGGGTTCTCCCGTGCTATTCATTAAGAAGAAGGACGATTCGTTAATATTATGTGTCGATTACCAGGAGTTGAATAAAGTCACAATACAGAACAAATATCTGTTTCCTTGAATCGATGACTTATTCGACCAGCTGAGAGGAGCTTCCTTCTTCTCAAAGATTTACTTGAGATCGGGATACCATCAGTTGCGTATCATGGAGAAGGATGTGTTGAAGACGGTCTCCTTGACAAGATATAGTTCCTACGAGTTCAGGGTTATGCCTTTCGGGCTAACCAACGCCCCAGTCATGTTTATGGACTTGATGAATAGGGTATTCAGAGAGTTCCTGGATCAGTTCGTCATCGTTTTCTTAGATGACATTCTAATTTACTCGTAGACTGAGGAGGAGCATACCGATCACTTGAGGCAGGTTTTACAGGCACTATGATAGCATGAGTTGTACACAAAATACGACAAGTATGGGTTTTAGCTAAAGTAGGTTCAGTTTTTGGAGCATATCATCTCTAATAGAGCGATATCCGTGGATCCATGGAAGGCGTCAGCCATGAGGGTGTGGGGAGCCCACGACACTGACCGAGATACACAATTTCTTGGGCCTAGCTAAATACTACAGGAAGTTCATTCGAGGGTTTTCGAAGATATCGGGTCCATTAACATATTTGACTTGCAAAGGGGTGCCATTCAACTGGAGTGACGCCTACCAGTTGGCCTTTGATTAGTTAAAAGATAAGTTAACCTTCGCACTAGTGTTAGAATTGCCCAGGCCGGTAGTGAAGTATTTAGTCTACACTGATGCTTCTTTATTAGGACTTGGAGGTATACTTCAATAGGATAATCAGGCTATAGCTTATGCCTTCCGTAAGCTTAAACCTCACGAGAGGAATTACCCCACCCATGACTTGGAGTTAGCAGCGATCATGTTTGCACTCCGGATTTGGATACATTACCTCATGGGGGAGAAATTTCTCTTGTTCACGGACCACAAGTCGCTACAGTACCTCTTCACGCAAAAGGAGTTAAATATGCGCCAGCGTCGGTGGCTTGAGTTTGTGAAGGATTGTCAATTTGATATCCAATACCACCCGAGGAAGGCTAACGTGGTAGCAGACGCGTTGATCCATAAGCCAGTAGGTGAGGTGGCCGGGGTGTGGAAAGAGAAATGGAAGGAGTTAGTACACCAAGATGCAGTGGCTCAAGCTTTCATGTCTTGATGACAGTTACGCCTCAGATTATTACGAGAGTAGTACAGGCTCAGGCAACTGATCCATTTTGCCAGAGTCAGATAGTGAAGCTTCTAACAGAGGGGTCGAGTCTTATACCATGGGTTAAGATGGAGGTCTGCATTTCAATGGAAGGCTAGTTGTTCCTGAGGGGGAAGACTTGCGACATGAGGTGATGATAGAGTCACACGGTTCAAGATTTGTGATACATCCTAGTGGGGATAAGATGTACTAGGATATGCGGAGACAGTACTAGTTGATTGGGATGAAGAAGGATATTATCGAGTTCATCTAAAAATGTGCCACTTGTCATCTAGTAAAGGTGGACCATCAGAGACTGCCGGGACTTCTACAGCCATTAGAGGTTTCTATGTGGAAATGGGAGAGCATTTTCATGGACTTTGTCATGGGATTACTTACATCGCAGAGGGGACATGATTCGATATGGGTGATAGTGGATCGGCAGACCAAGGTAGCCCACTTTCTGCCAGCCCGAACGGATTACACCAAGGGACAGTATGCTCAGATATTCATAGTAAAGATAGTGAGACTTCACGGAGTGCCTCTTAACATTATTTCTGACAGATATAAGGTGTTTGTGTCTCGGTTTTGGGAGAGTTTTCAAGAGGAGATGGGTATGGAGTTATGACTGAGCACAACCTATCACCCACAGACATATGGGCAGACCGAGAGGACAAATTAGATGTTAGAGGACATGTTGCGTATGTACATCATTTATTTTGGCGGAGGCTGGGAGTAGTATCTTCTGCTAGTGGAGTTTGCCTATAACAACTCCTACCATTTTACTATTGGTATGGCTCCATTCAAGACACTATATGGCAGACCTTGTCGTTCCCCAGCATGTTAGTTGAAGGTGGGGGATAATAAGTTACTTGGTTCGGAGGTGATTCAGGATACTTCAGGGCGGATAGAGTTTCTATGGAGCCGTATTCGGGTTGCTTAGGATTAACAGAAGAGCTACGCCGATGCCAAGTGGTATTTTCGAGAGTTCAATATTGGGGACTAGGTATTACTTTGGGTGTCTCCTATAAAGGGAGTTATGCGTTTCGGGAAGAAGGGAAAGTTGGCGCCTAGGTATGTGGGGCCATTCCCTATTATTTAGAGGATTGGGCCAGTTGCTTATAGACTTGGGTTACCGGAGCACTTGCATAGGGTCCATGATGTGTTCCATATCTCTATGCTGAGGAGATATCTTTGAAATGATTTGGCCCATAATCACATCGTGTTGGAGGAGATCGACCTACAGCCTGATAGCTCCTATGAGGAGGGGTCGGTAGCTATCCTAGATCGTAGAGAGAGGAAGTTGAGGTCGAAGATAGTACCACTAGTCCATGTTCAGTGGCGGCACCCTAATGTTAAGGAATCTACCTCGGAGCGCGAGGATGATATACATGAATGTTATCCAGAGTTATTCTTTCCAGGTATATTTTCATTTTCGAATTTCGAGACGGAATTCTATTATTAACGGGGGAGTATGTAATACCCCATATTTTTACGCATATTTATTTTATTATAAAATTATGAAAATTGGAATTAATTAATTTAAAGAAGGAAATTTAATTTATAATTAATCCGATCTTAATGGTAATAATTACTAGCATGACGAGAGTTAGAGGTTATCGAAAATAATTACGTTGAAATCATGTTGAGTAATAACTATGTTGAACATTACGTAGTGAGTAACGTAATAGATGATTTTGGAAATAATAATATGGCCGGGGACGAGATACACGACAATTAAGATATAATTATTTGGGACGCGTGTATGAGTCACGTCACTATTACACATTTGGGGGTTAAAAAGGTAAATTATTTTTATATAATTCGAATGACTATTTTGAGTGCGCCAGTGTGTCCGAAAGGATCAAAATATTCATAAAACACTACTCGAGTGTTTTATTTGGAGCCCAGGGAATTTTAGCCCAAAACGACACCGCGGAGGGGTATTTTGGTCTTTTGGGATTTTGGGGGAATTAAATGAACGAAAATTAGGATTTAAAATAAATTTTGCGTGGGTTAGAGATTATTGTCAGTTTTCAACCTAGGTCAAAGAGAGAGAGAGAGAGAGAAAGAACCAAGGAGGAAGAAGAACTCCATAGGATCCCTAAGCTAAGAACTCAAGTTCTCACACCAAGAATTACACCAGAGTGTAGATCGCGACGAGAGGATCAACCACATACAAAATTCAACCCAAGAAACAGAAGTCCAATCCAAGGCCAGTGTTTATCTTGCTCCTCTTTTATCATATATTGTTCCTGTTGATTTAGATTTGATGATATAAACTTGGTGAAATGAAAACTTATGTTTATTTAGAGTGAATTGTAATGAAACCTTAGGAATTGGAGATGGGTATGCATGTAGAGGTTTTGCCCATTACTAGACCATTAAAATTTGGGAATTTTATATATTAATTACGAATTATAATAAGAGTTTTGAGAAATTATATTGTTGGGTTCATTTTATGTGAATTTTTAGAGATTTAAGTTCTAATTGGGTTTCCCCTTGAAAATATATAGATTCGAACCATAAATTGTGTTAGAAAGTGCCCCATGATGATTAGGAATAGTTTATAACTATCTAACTGGATTTTGGGTTGAGTTTGAGGTTCGATATGTTGAAAAATATCGATTTTGGGGAAAAAGAGGGCCAGTTCGGATTTCTCATTCGAAGTCTGCTCATGTCGTTCGAACGAGACTTCCAATTACCCTTCTAACGAGATTTTGAAGTTCGTTCAAATTGAGAACTTCATTCGAACGAACTCGTTCGAACGACCTCGATCGAACGAGAATCCCTTGACTTCTAACTAGATTTCAGAATACACCTTTTGAGTCCGGTCAGGTTAAAAAGCATCCCAAGGTTATCCAAGTGAGAGAAATAACCTACGTGAATGATGAGTGATCTAAAGTTCGAGTTAATATTTAATTGGGAGTGTGATTATTCTCGAGATATAGAAAGTTCATAGATTCGAGGAGAGTTAGGTTCAAGAGAGTACATACATATATATATGATCTACTTAGAGGGTAGAAATAATAATGCTACTTACATATCGTGGTAATTGGGTTGCGTGAATGCCTATTAAATTGTATAAGTTGTGTGCATACTTATTACTTGGAATATTATGTGTATGACATACCTAGCTACTGGCTATCGAACGAAGATTAGCGCATTGTGGACGACCATATCTTGTGTGCCTTCGAGGGATTTTGAGTCACATCACTAGAGCATGGAACCTAGGTACGGGCTATCTGTGATAAAGATAGTGGTGACGATTGTATGGGTGCGTAGGTATCTGTGTATCCCATCATCTTGGAACTATGTTCGCCTCCAATATGTATATATGTGTTATTGCTTCTTAAGAGATTGAACATGTTGTCCTTAATGAATGAGCGTTGCAATGGGACTAGATAGCCAAGTATGCCTAGCACCAGGTATTTCTCAACTAAGGGTGCCGTATTGATATATATATTTGTATGCATACATAATGAGATTTTATATATGTATAGTGAGTTCCTATTCTGTGTTTTATATTGGCTAATTTATTAAAGTATATGCTTATTAGGTCACCAGTTGAGGATTAAAAATGTTATGAGAATGAGTTAAAGCATCTTTAAACCTATTCCTAAATAATATAAATATATTGTCTTCGGGTTATTTAGATATTTTATCCGGCATTGTGGTTATACTACATATATTCAGGCAGAGTATCGCGACCAGTATGGGTAGTTAGGCTCACTAGGTGTGCACATTATATGAGAGGTCAGAATCCCAAGTGAGTACGCTAAGTTAACATGAATAATATTTGTGCTAAGTAACCAATTTAAGCACTTGCTACATTTAAACTGTTTTCTACTCGGGCTCTGACCCATTTTCTCTGCAAATCCCTTTTCTTTCTCCTTTATTTTAGGTGCTCAGTCACATGGACACTAAGCTTAGGAGATTCCATTCATTTGTCGACTTGTAGCTGCGGTGGAAGCTACAGGATATTGCTAGTAGATGCTTCTGAGTCTATTTCTCCTTATCTATCAATCATTTATTTTAGTTGGACATGTCATCCCTCTTATTTTACATTCAGAGATTTAGAGTTGTTTTATTCTATTATTAGACTTTGATTTCATGTTATTGGATTATTGTATGGAATTTTTACTGGAAGTGTTTACTCCAGTTCTTTATTTAAATCTAGTTAGTTCTTTCCTTATGTTATTGTGATGTATGGTGATGATTAAATATTTTCCTTTAATGATGATGGTTAATAACAAGATAAAATTTTGACACCAACCTTTTTAAATATTAGGTGGTTACTTTTTATTAAATTAAAGTTTCAGTTATTCGACAGTGATGCATTTATCTAAACCAACTTGATATTCTGAAAGTAATTAATTAAGTATTGATCACCCAGTAATTAATTTGGCGGGGTGTTACATACATAAATGGTGTAATTATATGAAAATGTATTTTTGTATTTAATATTAGTTGTCTTACTCTCGTGTGAAAACAATTGAGTTATTGAGTCATTTAAATCATACAGACTTGATTTGATATGTGTTCGGTACAGTCATTTGTCTTAGATAGACTTAGATAAACCTTTGGATATTGAAGATTTTGCAAGCCTCTTGTTGAAGACTTTCGTTTACATGCATTCACATTGAAGTGAAGACTATATCCTTTGAGTAGATTCTGAACTAATTATTGCTAAATACACACGCATGTAGAAAATATTTTTGAAAATGTGTGAGGATATTAAAAATGGATGAACACAGATTTTAAATGTTTTAAAACTGTCTAAGAGGATATTTGAAAAAGATTTAGGAGTTGGCTCAAGTGTTTGAACCTATTAAGGATTTTTTTAAAAAGTGTTTTTTGCTTTAACGGTTCGCACGGACCCATATTGAGGCGTTCATACGGTATCAAAACATGCCCTTGAGAACGACCAAGGTTAAGATTCCACATTGTCTGAGATTATGTGCATGGTTAGTTCTAACCGTTCAGACTACGGTGTCAGGCTCTAAAAAATCTCTATAAATACATTTTCCCTCCTATTTATGAAGATCTAAAAACATCATAACTCAAATACATTTTAAATAGAATTTTTGAGGTTGAGAGCATTTTCCCTTTACTTATTTTTTCAATTTCACTCGTTCCCTCTTATTTTGATAAAACTTAGATCGATACTTGATTTATGTTTTTGAGATATAATTGAGAGTGTTTTGGTTCAGATTCATACAGTCTTAATTATTCATTCTACATCTATTGAATTTATGTGATATGCTACTCCTAGATAAAAAATTGGAGGCATTCCAAATTATTGGATAATTTTGAGTGTGTTTTAATTCTAAGGAAGAGAATGGACTTCTTTGTTCACGATGTGGAGCTCATTGTGAATTCTGATTGACTATGTGAGAAAGTTCAAAGGTTCGTTTGTAACTAAACAATATAGATTGTGTGATAGGTACCTTCTTGTCTTATATAAAATTCTTTCAAGTATAAATGAGAATTGGATTTATACTCGTGTGCACAAATTTGATAATACACTTCACTTAGGTCTAATTTAAATCTAGTGAATTGAATTAAAATTGACTTAGGTGTGTTAGATCTAGTTTTATTCATCTAGATTTGCGTAATTACATTTTTGTGTGGGTTACCCAAATCAATTTCGTGAATTTTATGTTAAGTAATTTTCATATGCAAGCAAAATCGTTTGAAATCAGAAATATGCATACTATGCCTACAAACCTATTCACCCCGCTCTAGATTTGTTTTAGGTGTTTTCCTCACATATAATACACTCTTCATAATAATAATCCTCTTAATAAATAAAAAAAATGTGAATGTAGTAACAAAATAATCTTACTTTCTACATAATATTACAATGACAAAAAATGATAATTTATAGCAAGTTTGGTGGACATGTGAACAAGAAGTTATCCTAAAATATTAATCCAACACATGTAAAGCTTATTATTTACAAAGCATAAGCTAAAGATTTATTTACTAACACCTCGAAAAATAAATTGATGATATTTTTATATTTTTTATTATATGGCATCAATGAGAGTAATAAAAAAATATTCTCTTAATAAAGTAATTATTACTTATCATGTTATTTGCATTCTAAATAAGGTGATACAATAAAACAATAATTACACATTTAAGAAAGAGTCTTATCTCGTTTTTAAAAGATTCTAGTTGTCATGGTTTAAGATCTTCACAAACAACAAAGGATCGCTCTACATCCTTGCATGCACCCTCATGACACTAAGAAAAATGTTTATGTTTTGCATGTTGTGGATTCTAATTGTTTAGATAAAATTAAACCTATTTAGGGATATGTAGTCAGCAAGGTAAAAACTTGATTACATCTAGAGATTCATCTTTTTATAATATCCTTGAAGATGTTTGATTGATCTAAAACATTCAGGTCGTTGTTTTCTTAAACACACTGGAAAAAAAATCCCCAAAATATATGTCATCACCATTTACAACCTACAATATAATCTTAAGGCTTTGTTGGTGATGTTACCAAGTATGATTGTGAAACCTCATTATTCATCATATGACAGTGATCGTCGGACATAATTTGTAAGTGTATATGTACAATTATGTGTCCCGTACATAATTGGTTTGTCTTATTCTGTTTTCAAAATATACTTTTTGTCTTTTACTCTTTATTCTATCATAACACAACTAGCTACATTTGCTCCATATAAGCTTCGTCTTCTCAAACCGACGTCGGCATGATCACATATCAATGTTACCAGATGGTTGAGGTATATGGAATTTTTAAAAATAATTTATAACTTTTTCATATTTAAATTAACCTTTTATTATAATGAAAAATTGGTTTATGTGTGCGTGTTTTTGTTTTGGTTTTTAGTTCTAGGTGTTATACATGTGCAAGTATACTATTCATATTGAAAATATTCTTTTAAATTCCTTGGCATAAATATATCATATGAAGATTTGAGTAAGGTTCAAACTTTTGTACCTGTTTATTTCCCTAACCTAAAGTCTTGGGACTTTTTCCAATCACTCTCCTTAGCGAAATAGGGCTTCACTTTAGTGAAGGACAGAATGTGTTGGTCACGTGATCGACTAGAGTTTTTACTCCAGATGCGTTATCTTTCCTCGCGACTTCCTTCAATGACACCTCACTTTAGCGAGATCCTGCTACGTTGGTCACAACTATTGTTAGATAAAATAAATATTTCATAAATATCTTTTTGGAATCTGTGAAGACTTGTTTTGTAGGAAAATCTTCTCTGAACTCAAGTGCTATAATCTCTCTTGTGATTTCATTATCCCCACTTGTCTTAATCTTGTCTTACATTCTTAAAAAAGCTTGATATATATGGAGATATTGATATCATAACAAATTTTTTTTGTCAAAACTCTAATGAAAAAAATATTAAGAGATTTATATAGAGCTTTATCAAAGATTTTGAGAGATTTATTTTTGAGTTCAAATACTCTAAAGGGTTAAACCTTAGTTTTTCTTCTTCATATTTCTCTTATTTTCTTGAGGTGTTTG
The DNA here is from genome assembly GCA_949130495.1 of Sambucus nigra. Classification (NCBI taxonomy): domain Eukaryota; kingdom Viridiplantae; phylum Streptophyta; class Magnoliopsida; order Dipsacales; family Adoxaceae; genus Sambucus; species Sambucus nigra. Next base: position 646,945,372 of record OX422208.1, read on the forward strand.
ACTTCAAACTTTGATCACAAGCCTTTATTTTTAAACATGAATACTTGTATTCTTTCTCTTGAGAGACTTATGTGAATATTACAAAAAATCATTGCGAGGTTTAAGTAAGACAAATCCATTTAAAAACTTTCAAAACCTTTTGGAAAACTCACATCCTAGAATTTAGTAATTCAATATTTGGTGTCTTCTCGACAAAGTTCATATTCTACTTCAAAGAGGATTTTGATTTCGTGAAGTAGATTCAAAAGACATTGGACGAGTACCAAACTGGCCGTAGTTGTGTTATCTAATTGGTAAACTTCCTATCACATAGACATAGGTTGTCTATTTTGTACCTAAAATGAACTAATGGAAAATATCAGTTATATTATGATGATAATTTTAATTGATTTCCCTCACTCCGTTTTGGTTTCGGGCACATTGCACTCTCAACTGGTATTGGAGCGGGTCCTCACTTTTGTAGGTTTAAATACCTCGAGGTCGATCTTGTGTGCTTTTAATGGAATTACGTATGTGTGACAATATTAGTAATTTAATTAGTGCACATAATACTCATGTATTCGTTGGACTTTTAACCCATCCTATTTTTTGAATCACTCTATTGATATTAAAAAGGTTTATGTAAATAATAAAAGCCCGTGAGAAAGACTTGTCACGATCAATGACCGTGACAAGGCTATGACAACTGTACTTGTCATGGTCATTGATCATGAGAATTCGTATAATATTGTCACGGTCAAGGACCGTGACACGTCCGTGACAAAATTTTCCAGCAAAAAACCCTTTCCCCTCCTTTTTGTCTCCCACCGATTTCTTCCCTCCTTTTTATCTCTCTCTCTCTACGCTGCTCTCCCTCTACCTCTCTCTTCCACACACACACACACACATATATATATATATATATATGTATATGTGTGTGTGTGTGTGTGTATATATATGTGTGTGTGTATATATATATGTGTGTGTGTGTGTGTGTATATATATATATGTGTGTGCATGTGTGTGTGGGGGGGGGAGGGGGGTTGTGTGTGGGGGGGGAAGGGGGTGGGGCAGGGTATGTGGGCGTGTGTGTGGTGGGGGTGGGGAGGGGGGGTTGTTTGTGTGTGTGTGTGGTGGGGGAAGGGGGGCAGGGTGGGGGGGAGAGGGCAGGGATGCGTGGGGGGGGGGGGGTAGGAGTGGGGGGCTGTGTGTGTATGTGCGCGTGTGTGTAGTGTGCGTGTATGTTCATGTTTACGCGTAGTGTCCCTTGTAAACTAAGTGATTGATTATTAATTTTTTTAGTAAATTAATATATGATTGCCCCTCATTGTAAATTAGTAAATTAATATATGATTAATTATGAAAGTAGGATTACCCCTCATTGTAAATTAGTAAATTAATAATTGTATACTTTAATTGTTAGTTTAATTGATGAAAATAATTCATTGAGTAGATGAATTAGAAGGAGTATGGGATACACATTTGTGTTGACGTTGATGTTGGATTATAGTGGATCGATGTTGGGTTGGTTAATTTTAAAAGTGGCATGACCACTGGATTATTGTTCATATGGGGGTGGGATTTTTCAACTTTTTTTTAAAATTACTTTGTATATCGAACAATATATATATATATAGTATGATAATTAAATGAAAATACTTGAAATTACATATAGTGCGCATATATACTTGCCTTTTAGTTCTTATGCATACGCATTCAATAGCCCTTAGACCCGTTCGAGAGTCATTACCCCTATAATGAGATCTCTCGAATTGTCCCATTTGGACAGCTTGGGACTGCATAATTTTTGTATAATATTCTTAGTGGCTTAAAGTTGTTACTTTTGGAGGAAGTTCTGCAGTCGTATCCTAATGTTCCTTGGGTAGAAACTAGATTGACAAGTGTGATTGTTATTTCAATTGAGCAATTGAAATAACAATGATGCGTACGGAGTTTATGAAGCAGAGGAGAATGAGGTTATTGATGATGTAGAAGGTTCAAGTGCTCATGAAGATATCACGATAAAACTTGATAATGACTACCAAAGTTTAAAATTTAAGGCGACCCAACCATTATACTCTGTATATGAGAAAGATCAAACAACTTTACATGCCACGGTTGGTTTACACAGTTTGAAGACGCAGTACGATTTGTCTGGCAATAGCGTGATAGGAATTCTGAAATGGGTGAAGGGCTCGTTACCCAAGGAGAATACACTTACAAATAGGTATCCTGTTATAAAGAAAAGTTTGAAAGGTTTGGGAATGAAGTATAAATCGATTCATGCTTGTGTGTATCGCATACTATACCGAAAGGAGTATGAAAATCTCGATCGTTGTCCGGTATGCGATGAACCTAAATATGTCCAATCTACTACTAAGGAAGGCATAAGCTCAAAAGTGCCTCAAAAAGTATTGAAATATTTTCCCATTAGGCCTAGATTAAAGTGATTTTTCACAGTACCATGTATAGCAGAGGCAATGACTTGGCATGCTAGGACAGAAGTAGGGGTAAATATCATGCATCATCCTATTGATTCTACAACCTGGCGGAGGATGAATTATGAGTATCCCAATTTTTCTCGAGAACAACGCAACATTAGTTTGGCAATATCAATAGATGGTTTCAATCCATTTGAAAATCTAAGCACCAATCAGAGTGTATGGCCAGTGATCCTAGCCCCACTCAACCTCCCTCCTTCACAATATATGAGACCTGAATTTTCGATGATGGCTGTGTTGATACCTAGTCCAAAGGCACCAAGTGATGACATCGACGTCTACCTGGCTCCTTTGGTAGAAGAATTAAATGAGTTGTGGGAATAGGGTGTGCAATCACTTGACTCTTTCAGAAAAGAAGAGTTTACGCTGAAAGTTATGTTGATGTGGGCAATTCATGATTTTCTATCTTATGGGACATTATGTGATTGTGTAGTACGTGGTTATTTGGGGTGTCCTATTTGTGGAGAGGAGACTGAATCTCTTTGTCTATCATTTAGCTCAAAAACTGTATACCATTTCCACAGGAGGTTTTTACCCCCGGCTCATAGTTTCAGATTTGAGAAAGGTTCCAATTTTTTATTAGGCAGGGTTGAACATAGGCTACCGCGGAGATAACTTTCAGGTTCAAAAATTGAAAGTAAATCTTCTGAATGTGACCCCGATATGCTAGGTAATAATCCCAAATTTTAGAATGTCAAGCATAAGAAGACCCCATCTGAGAATGAAACTGAGACAAGAAAGGCACGGTCTAGGAGGTCAATTTTATTTGACTTACCTTATTGGAAGAATAACCCGGTGCGCCATGTATTGGATGTGATGCATGCAGAGAAGAACTTCACTAAACATATTGTGGGCACTTGCCTTGGGGGGAGTCATTCGAAGGATGGAGAAAATGCACGAAAAGACCTTAAATAGTAGTGTTAATGACTTGGCTGCTCCACCGAATATCAATCCATTTTTTATGATAACCCGAATTTTAAACAATTTTTCAATTTTTAATAAATATTCCAATTTGTACAGAAACATCCATTTTTAATGATTTTAATTGATTTTCACTTTATCATTTTCACTTTTATGCAGTGTGCGTGTCTGTGGGCATTACGGGTGGGGGTGGGGATGTTTCAAATTTTTAGTAATTGCACATATTATGAGCTAGATGATGTTGTTTTGGAATTCAGAATTGAGGTGTTTAACAGTAAAAATTCATTTCTATTTGTAGTAATTGTACATATTTGCATGTCTTCTTCTAATTCATTTTGATTTGTACTAATAACATTTTTTTACAGCAAATGTCTCCTTCAGGTATTAAGGTGAGGATGATGATGCTGGTTATGATGATGTCGTCTGGGCTCGATGGTAGCGGAGGCGACGAGGGCTCCTCGGCCCCTAGGCTCCCCAAATATGGCAAATTGGGGATGGCCATCAAGAACAAGTCGGGGCTATTAGCGAGATCCCTCGAGCTGGTAAAGACGATCATCGGCCCGGGGTACATTTTTTGGAAGGAGGTGCCATACGAGCTCAAGTTAGCTGTTTGGGTGGCACTACTGGTAATGTATTTATATTTATATTTGTATCTATATCTATATTTATATTTATATTTATATTTATATTTATATTTATATTTCAATTTCAATTTCAATTTCAATTTCATTTTATATTGATGTTTATATTTATTCGCAACTAACATTGTATTTGTTGGACAGGAACAATTCATCCTGGATCCAAAGCTACGCGATTCCATCTTGGAGCAGTTGAGGGAGCAACACAAGACGTGAAAGAAAAATATGCGGACCCGATACTTTAGGAAGACACGAGAGTCCGTTATCCGAATGCGTGAATCCGCCCCGCCAAAGGAGCCGATCTCATTGGCAAAATGGCAACAGTCCGTTGACAATGAGATCGGGGAGCGATAATTGGCATCTCGCCAATCGAGGAGGGAAAACCAGGCAAAAAATACGGACGTGCACTACTCCGGCCCGACGTCTTACGCCGAGGTGGATCATAGGATGATGGTAAGATTTAATTTTTCTATAACTATAGAAATATATTAATCTGCATTATTTTACTTTGCGGGGCCGATACTAATTTTACTTTATTTTATTTCAGGGGACAGGGAGTGGCCCTAGGGTTAGGCCACATAGGCTCGATACTTATGTGGCTCTTCGAACGAAGAAGGGGAAGGACAAGTAGGTGTCCCCGAGCGTCGCGGACACGATTGTAAGTAATCCGATAGTTTACTTTTTGTTAATTACGTTATAATTTTTTAATTTACTTATTTTACTAATCATGTGCTTTTTGTCGTTTCAGGCAAAGCTTAAGGAAGTGCATGAGTCACGATTTGATGCCAACAAAGCATCTTTGTCCACATACACACTCAGCCAATTGCTTGGCTCTAATCGGATTGGAGATGAGTGACACCAGGTTGGCTCGAACGGTGGACTTGCATGACGCGAAGCTGTCCTGTTTAGAGGCGACGGTCCAAGATATGTTCTCATTCATGAAACGTTCGTTGGGCGAAAAATGCAAGGGGAAAGGGAAGGAGAAGGTGGTGGAAGAGGAGGTGCGGGAGGACGAGGTACAGGATGACGATGATGTGGACCTCGTTGCTTCATCGCCGACACGTGCAGACTTTGATGATCCACTTCACTATTTCGACCGAACGATGTCGACACTTGATTGGCCGAGCGTGTTTATACTGGACATATTTGATGGCCAGTGGATAGGGTGGGGGTTGAGGGACTCGAATATCATCCAGGGTGGATTAGTTCATGGACGTGAGCTTTAAGACATCGAGTCCAAGGTGCTCGTCAAGCATGTGATACCCGGGAAGGAGAACTCCCCATTGTGGTTGCGCGAACAATATGGCACAATGTATATCAGTGGGTGTGTCAATTTGTATATCGTTTGGCCTACTCACCTCCTCAGATTTAACCTTACCCAAGACATGTAGTGATATTATTTGAATTGAATTATTTTTAAGTTGCTACATTTGAATTATATTTGGATTATATCGTGATGCATATTGTCTCTATTTTGAATGTATATTTGCATTATCGCTATTTTCTTTGGATATATGATGATTGAACAGGTACAACGTTGCTATAACAGGTACAAGTATACTGTTGGGCAGTGGCAGTGGCTAAACTGTCCAGCAGATTATTTTTCAATTCTACCCAGAATTATCACGGTCATTGACCGTGATAAAGGATTGTTGTCACGGACTTGTCACGGTCAATGACCATGATAATTTTTTAACATTGTCACGGGCTTGTCACGGTCCTTAACCGTGATAAACTTGCCAAGGTCAAGGACCGTGACATTACCATGATCATGATAAGTTCGTGACAAAAAAAGTTGTCACCCTCAGAATTATCACGGTCATTGACCTTGACAAGTTCAACTTGTCAAGGTCAATGACCGTGACAATTCGACAGATTTGGTGTAGTGGCATTCTCAAAACACAGATTAAAATTTTGGGGTTTATGTTATAAACCATCACCCAGTTAATATTTAAAACTTGAGGGTAATTTTAAAAATATTTATCCAATTCTAAACACCCTAATTATATCACCAGTAATTTCCAAATTACTTGTACAAATTAAATTGTTTCGTCTGACTATTTTTATTTTCAAAAAATCTTTTTTAATTAAAATAGAATCCAAATACCATAATTTCATTGATACCTTTAATTAGTTGCCTGGTTAAATTCAATTTTAGAAAAGAATAAATGAATTTTTATTTTCCACAGAAAATATGATCTAGGTCTGGCACAATAATAATCCATATTGTCCATAATAACGTGGGATCCTAATTAATCAATTAATTAGCACAAAATAATTATCAACACATGTAAGATGGTATAATCATAACAAAATAAAATAATCAAGCAGTCATAATTCAAATAGGAATGAAATTACCTTTCCATCATAGTTTAGAGTTACCATTAAAGTATAACTCTTCAAGATCAAGAATCTCACTTGAAGTAGACTTCATTTTGAATAAGAGTCCTCCTTGGATTAAAATTCAATGTAAGATGGAATTCTTCACTTAAACCTCCAGAAAAAAATCCTCTTTCCTCTAGGAAAAAATGGGACAAAGATTCATTGCATTACCTGTAAAAAAAATAGCAAAAATCACAACACTGCTCAGGGCCGAATTGATCCATCCTAGGTTCGAATCGATCGAAATTTGATTCAGATTGATCCAAGCCTATAGCTCTACAACTTCATCTCAAGTTTTCCATATGCAGGAAAAAACCTCCATAACCGGATCATAACTTCACCAAACTCCCTGAAACTGTGTCCAACGCCAAAACCAATGCAAACACATAATTCTAACTAGTAAAAAGTATAATATCCCCTCATAATATCCTTTGTATACATAAATTAAATCAATAATTAAAAATAACCTAATTATTACAACCAAATTAAATTTATGAAGAAAACAAATACGGATAAACCACCTTAGGATCCACTTACAACAGCACCCTTTTATATCAAGACCTCAAAATAGAATAGTGAGAGAGTGTACATGTAATGTTACACGTGCTCATTTTTATTTCGGCAATGTTCCGACTTGGAATATACCTTTCATGGAGTGGATCTAAGGTTACTTTAGAGTAAAGTACCATAACAAGAAAAAGAAAAGAAAAGAAAAGACAAAAGAGGTCTTTTGGCTTCTTTTTGGGTTTGTATGAGAGAGGTTAAGGTTAAGGCTTTGGGTTATAACTCTAGATCTAAATTTGGAAGGGGTTTTGAAGGCAAATGGAGAGAGTTTGGGGGTTTTTCAAAGAGGAACAATTTTGGACAGAAAGGTAGCATTTAAGAGAGAAGTTAATGCTTACTGAAATGGTATGTGAGGCCCCCTTTTCATAAACAAACTGCCTGGGCACCGGACTGATTGGTCCTCTAACGGAATCGATCGATCAAGTGCACTATGCACAAGGACCAATTGCCAAGACCATTTTTCCCTTGATTCTGGGCTTATTCTTGACCGGTTCGAAGTTGTTTGGATGATTCATAATGACAGATGACTTTTAAATAGTAATGACAACAATGGATATCTGAAAAATATTTTATCTTAAGAAAACGTGATATCTATAGCTTAACAAAACAATGTGAAAACCTTAAAATCAATCTCTACTTTGTTTAGTGAAGAAGATGAGCTAAATAGGAATTTAAAACATGTGGTCACAATCTCTCAAAACCTCCAAGATATTCTTATCCACAAAAAATAGGTTACTTCCCAACACACCAAAAAATATAGCGGCAAAAGAGAATTTACACGATTTTCAAAGCAATCTTTTAGAAAGATTTATTTTTTGTGCCAGATTTGGTACATATGTTGGAGTTTTGCTATAACAAAGAAATTCATCACTAGAGAGAACTTATGGGAAAGATAGGTTGCAAAAAGTTTCCAGGAAAAAACTACATAAAGGATATATACTAGTGAAAAGGTGTTCGTCGCAGTGAAGCAAGTCGTGCTATTGTCCAGGTAATTTATCCAGACTTTGTCTGCCAAAGTTTAAAAATCATTCTGGCAAAAACTCTAAGTACGTGTTCCCAACCTAGAACATCCATAATTAAACATAAAGATTTAATTTCTAAGATAGTAGGTTACCTATTTGAAAAGTATATTGCATAGTGTATTTCATAATATCTCTAAAAACTCACACACGAGTTTAACACATTTTCTAATTTAAGAAATTACAATTTTAGTTATGTTAAACCATTGGGTGAAACCATGGGCGGAGCCACATACAACCGAGAGGGAGCGGGCGCATGCACTGGATTTCTATTATATATATATATATATATATATATATATATATATATAACTTAAATGTTAAGGTTAAAATTGATAATTTTTGAAACTTAAGTCAATATATATACAACAGCAGTTGGCTCTAGTTTTTCAACCCAACCAAAGTTTTGTCTTCTCTCTACATTCAAGAACAAAACAAAAGGTAAGTCCCCTTTCTCTCCTCCATTTACATATTTGTTAGTCTACAGCACATTAACGGGTTCAAGATAAAAAATTCCTGAATGTGAACGGCCCTAGTTTACTGAAATTATTTCTGAAAATTATTATGGACCCTAGTTCAAGGTAAAAATTATTATTGAAAATTTTCTCCTCCATTACATTGATTTTATTACTGAAATTATTACTGAATTTATTACTGAAATTTACAAAGTGATTAATCATACAAAGTGATTAAAATTTTACTGAATAAATTTATTAAATAAATTCAATAATAAATTTCAACATCAATGGGTTAATCTTTTTTCAACAAATTTTATGTTGGATTAATTCTAATTTTTATGTTAGATTAATCCTTTTCCATTAATTCTATTAATTTTAAATAACTTATTTAAGTTAGATTAATTATGTTTGATTAAAATATCGAAAGAGACGTGTTGAATGATATTGACACTGAATATATCATTCAATTTTTTCAGAAAATGAAGTATAGGAGAGTTGCATTGTAATAACTATCCTATTTTATTTTGATAATGGTTTTAAGTGTTGAAATTGAATATTAATGCATGTTCTTTTGTTGTTGAAATTTTCTTTAGTACTAGATTTAAGCTCAAAATAGCACAAATAACCCAAAAAAATTCGTCTCGGGGCTCCCGCGCCCGAACTCCCGGATTACATCAGACAGTTTCGCACCCACTAACTCCAAATCCTGGCTCCGCCACCGGGTGAAACTAAATCTTCTAAGTCCCTTTACCTTTATCCTTAAGCATTATTCCTATTGATCATGGCATGAGGTAGCTCATGAATGAAGATGAAAAGGTTCGGTCTCATAATCTTGAACATGAAGCTTTATTGATCAACTTAGACAATAACTCAAAAGTGTTTTGGTTATCGGGATGATTCGTCATAATTCTATGGAGACTGAGTAAAATATTGCTCTTGCGATGTATGGTTCGGACTCGGAGAATATTAATAGCCAAGGTGAATGCCTAATAAATGCCTCGGCCATACAGGGTTGGCTTCGTCTTATCATAGTCGGCCTCATGCTTCTAGGGTCAGCTTAATATTAGATACAACTTAAAACATATTGAATCATCTGTAAAGAAAATTTTATACCTTCTTCACCTCAACTAATAGATATTTGGGACCACAAGACCCATGTAAAGAATAACCTGCGCACATATATCAATATTCTCAAGTGACATGTGTCAGCCTCAAGGCACAAGTCATCTGCCTTAGGGTGGGGGTGCACACATATCACCCCAAGCCAAGTATAAAGGTAGTCATGATCTTCACTTGTAATCCAAGTAATTTATTATGCAATTATTACTCTACAAAATAGTGAAAGAATAGAAAAATCTTGAGATAACACTGTAATCAGGGTGGTTTAAGCACTATTTATAGTGATAATCAAGCACTCTTAAATTGGATGTAGGAAATTATGTTAAACCGCTTAAATTGATGTGCAGAATTATCTTTTCTCTCATTTATATTTACCTTTATTGTTCATACTTGCCTAGATTGATCACTTAATATTGATATACTGAGTTCATATATATATTTGAATCATATCCAACAATAGTAACATTAGATTGGAGTTGTTAATGGGAACCAACTAAACTCAGTTAAGCCTATTGAGTAGACTCATTTAGAACATGGTTGTGGATCCAAATATGGTTCAAACTAGATTTAGAACCACAATTTGAAGGGTTGAATTGAGGGTTAGTTCAATATTCACCTCCATATCACTTTTGATATATTAAACAAATAGTTAATATTTATTTGGGTATTTTTTAGGTAATCTGATTACTGTTCACCTTTTGGTCACCTTTTGTCCAATCATTGTTCACCCTTTCTCACAACTGATCTGATCATTGTTTATTCTCAGATCTCTGTTGATCTTTCCATGCCAATGATCTTCAATTTGGGGGGGAATTTTTTTGTTTGTAACACCCATATCTTTATTTTTTACATTGGGACTTCAAAATTTTGGGTTGATCTCTAGATTCAAGCAACATATTAACTGTTCACCATGGTAACAAATCCACCTGCATCTTAACCTTATATAGAAACCCTACTCCATTAAACATGGTTGGACTTATTAAAGCCTTAAGAGTGATGATAGACAATCAAAAGAAATTTAAATTGCTTATAGTGTCTTTTACCTAGACTTTGGTGGGAAAATCCCCTATAGATTTCATTGGAAACCTTAACACCCCCTCCATGAAGGGCAATCACAACCCACCTAGGGAGGTACTTTATGCCCCTAAAAAAGATGTTCCTTACTAGATGAGGCGGGAACACCAACGTATCACATTAATCAGACATGGGATATGTGGTGAAAGAAACCAGTAAGGAGATACCTGCAAGGTATCAAGAGGATGAGTTTGAGGCACAATCACCCATTAGAGACGTTATCTTCCTAATAAGACTTTTAAAAATGCATTGTAACCCATTTTATAAGGATGTTCATTTGTTAGTTGGATAATACCATAACAAAACGCTAAGTCTTTCATAAACTTGGACATCGATTATTTTCATATAGATGTCGTAGGTGAGAGACTTAATACACCATTGGTTAGCCTTGCATATTCTTTAGCAGATCCAATAAATCTACTTTGCCTCCGACCAATGAGAATTTTGATATCATTTTTAAGGTTGTGATATTTTGGCATCTAAGTTTAGCATACACGCGTGTTTTTTGGAAACATATTTTTTTAACTTGTGAAATTGAAAATTTTTTAAGTGATGTAAAAATTTTTAAAGTAAAAGGGCCTTTTAATCATTAAAACATTGACACACTTTAAAATAGTGTTTTCTGCAGTATCACACTCCCTCTTGAAGAATAATTTATGGGCATACTCCAATTGTTTTTGGCATGCATGATGGAAACCTCCCAACGTTTGTTCTTAGCCTTAGAATGAGCCTTCAAGGACACCTTGAGGTTCTTGACCGATGGTTCCAGCTCAATCTTTATCTTATTATATTCTTCGTCCAGAGTAACAATGATCGTGTTATATGTTCCCTCTTATTGTTATTTAAAATATGTACTTTTGTGTATATCAAATTTAAAATATGAAATAAATCATATTTATACAATAAAAATTAATACCACTAAAAAAATTATAAATGAAGAAGAAGACCGAGTCAAGTATTTGACACACTCTCCTTAAGACAAAATGCGTTCCCGCTACGGTGCTTACGACAATAAACAATGAGCGTTTGCCTCTCAGGATAAAACGGTCTCGACATGCGCAAGAAGCACTTCAGTGTGCATGTCCCACGAACCAATTATTTTTGATACTCTATCCGACTCGATCGAGAATGAAAAGTATTGAAAATATATTTTCTCTTATTTTTTTCTCTCTAAAAAATGAAGACAAGTCTGGTATTTATAGAAAACAAGGTATTTTTTCATGAACAGACATGTCTTTAGGAAACAACCACTTTAGGGACCTTTTCCATGAACTGTCACAACTTATGGTGAACAGTCACGATCTTTAGGGACGGTTCTGAAAAACAGTCACTATATAGCGAACAGTCACAACCTTTAGCGACAGTTACGAAAATCCGTCCCAGAAAAAAAATAAAATTTCCCAATAAACTTCATACATAAATGGGGCACTTTGATAGCAAATTTCTATTCATCATTTATCCGTTTTAAACAAATAAATATATCACGTGACTCGTCATGCTACAAGAAACGCGCACGTACTTGGTCCTACTTTGACCAATATATTAATTTGGTCATAAAATAATTTGTGTAAAAACACAATATTTTCCAACAATCCCCCACATGAATGAAATTTGGGTGAAGAATCAAATGAACATGAAGACAAATTAGATAGCGTATCGGTGGAAAAGAGTTTCATCGGTAAAGATAGTTTTTGGCCTTGAATCTTTCCTAGTGAGAGACTATTGGGTTTACTGGTCAATCAATGAACGCGATGTCTTGAATTGATCAACCTTTTTGTGTAAAGCGAGACAATAGAATTCACACATTACTTTTCCGAACATTATTGGTTCTCACTTTTGTGTCCGTTTTGGCCTTGGACACCTCCTGGTTTCATGAGCGTGTTAGAGAATTTAATAATGTAGCCGTTGGTTATTCTCATAGAAGTGGCCCCTTCTCACTCACATAGGTGATTATTATAAAGAGTATCCTGCTAATACCTCACTTGACCCATATGTTCAAGCTATAGAAATCATTAAAATAAAATTTATCATGTTACACACGGCAGATACTGCACTGACTCATCCTAGAAATGGGAGGAAGAATTTATTTTCTTCTCAGTGCTAACTGAATCGCACATAATTAGATTGTCCCGTTGAACCTAATTCTTGGGATCTCCAGTCATTTAGGTTGGGTTTCCATTATGGCAATTCTTTTAGGTTTTAACCGGCTTTAACCCATTCCCCTTGATGTACGTATCTTATTCTCTTGTTAGCGGATCCGCAATGATTTTATTAGGCCTAATGTTATCACTAACAAAGAAAGATTTCTTTATGGTCTTATGCCAAGACTAATAAGTCGTGACTTGCCAAATTACTTTATGCCTTTTCAAGCAATGATTTCCAATTACAAGAACATGCATTAGAATTGTTATCTAAAATCATCCTCTTTAAAATTGTCAAGGTACCTTGCTTTCTAGGAAATAATATTCATATTCCATCATAAGAGGATTTCCAAACATTAACACCTCTAATCGTGCTAATATATCAATCAGAATACGAGTCTCGAAAGTCGTATAGTGTTTAAAAATATATTTATAATTTCCTAATGTTTATGTCATTTGTCACTTATATCTTATTATCGATACTGAACGACTCATTTGTACTTGAGACTCTTTGATCCATTATCTTTATTCTAAAGATTTGTGTACACGCTTAATCATTTCCAACCTTGGAATATAATCAAATTACTTAAGTATTAATTATTGTTCAATCAATGAAGTATACACTTCTCTAGACAAATTCACATTGGAAATACTATAGTATATTAAATTCACTTATGCAATCAAATACTACACTTTCAGTAGTGTTTATCCTATTTTCAATAGAAATCATCTTTGTTTCTATTTTTGGATAGAAATTACCGCCTTAGATAAATACCCCCACATTTATCATAATTCATACAAAGGTTCTCAATCTTTCCCATAAATTTTTTATCGTGGGTTAATGTGTTGAGAATATTACTCATAGAAAACACAATACTTCCCCCACAATTTCAAACATAAATTTGAAATTATACAAAATTGATACATTTATTCTCAACCTCCAAACGCTTTCTTTTTGTTTAAAATGAAATGATATTAATATTTATTTGGACCAACACATATGTCCATTTAGAAGGTATACATTCATTTCATTCTAAATAAATTTTAGTTGAGATAAGTTTCTTTAGTATTAAACTAAAGTTATGTCACACATAATTTATATGCTTCAAAACCATTTGAACATATTCTATGATTATGGACTTTAAAAATATCATAATATAAAATATGCAATTTGCTTACTTGCCCTTCTTTGAGTTTACTAGTTGTGGAGTCTTGAGATTACGCCTAAGTCTCCAATAAGACCATAATTTGATTCTACCTTCTTTAAATCAATTGTGAAATCGCTCGGTTCTGAATCCCTTGATCATTTATATTAATTTATGATTTAATTCTATACCATCTTTAAAGCAGTCGTTAAACTGCTCGGTTCTGAATTTTGAATCATAAATCTAACAAATAGGTCTATAATCATGCCACACTAAATTTTCTCCATTGAAGAACAAGTTTGACAGTCACATATATAAATACATTAATTGAAAGTATAAAATTCTTCCAAAATGAATTTATACATTATGAAAAGGAATGTATCACTTTATATCAACTAAAGACTCTCATATCTTTTGCAATATTCACTGAACTTTGCATTATTCAATATATTGTCCAACTAATTGAGAATGTAGGACCTACCCATTCACGGTGTTTCTTATTTGTAGCATATTTTCCATATAGACATGAAGTTGAGTAATTTATTGAAATTAATCATATCCACTCTTTCAAGTCTTTCGTCATGGAAAAATGAGCATCACGATATCAATACAAATTGTATTTACTTTTCATCAATGTTAACATCAATTGAATGTCACATAAAAATGTAATTCTTCATGAAACATCATGTTTAACATAGCATGTTCTAATGATATTTTGATGACTAATGATATTTTGATGAAAGTGTCTCACAAAATTGAGAGTGAAAGGGTCACCCCTAAACTTAAAAATCGCATTATAAATATGTTATTTAAATATATGGTTAATGATATACAATCATGCCATAAATATCCAATAGACTTCAACACGTGAGAATAGTATGTCATTACACACCTCAATTTTCATTACAGGACATTAGGTCATCAAATGCCACAATATGGTATCAACGATATAAAATTATACAAACATATTAAATTCCTCACCTCCAGGAATTTTTAATTCATTATGCGTGAATTTAATATTCTCAAATTTTCAACATGTTGGTTCTCATAGTTTTAAACAATAGTGCATATTCATATCTCTAAGAGTCGATATAATGCATGCATTGCAATGTTTAACATACATACCAATAATAATGGACAATGCATTATATTTTCTTTTTCTCTTTTTCGTGCACGGGAGATTAAAACCAATTTAAATGTAATATCAAGATTACATGAATTATCACAATAATTAAATATTGTAATTCTACATGGAATGCAACTCAAATCATGTTTCTAAATATATCACATTTTCATGTACTCTCATTTAATTAGGTGACACTAAATTAGTACTATCACAAATATACATTTAATCATACAAGAGACCATAATAGCATCGCATATATTATTTTCACATTACTTCACATAAAGTGCACTGAAAACATATTAATAAATACATCATCAAAGATGTGACTAAATCTCAACACATAATCAGACACTTTATTATCATATGATAACATACATACATGTCATTACACATGTGGCATCACATCATTGTTTACTTATTTATTTTCAATGTAAGAGCGTACCAAAATTGGTATTTAATTTTAACTCTTTCCAAATGAAATAATCACTATTAACTCGAATGAGATAATAAAAAAAATTATGGCTTTGATATTGTATCAAACTTCATAAACTATGCATATGAACTAATATGTGAAAATACGAAAAACTATGCTTCACTATCAATATATAGTGTATTTAAGTATACTTTTAATCAAAGTCACTTGTGTTGTCCCTCTTCAATTCCATGCAGAAATGTATTCAAAATCACTTTATTTAGGGACACACCTTTTTACTTTTAGACATTCAAAAGAATGCCAATAAATAATAATCAATATTATTTAAACAAATTTCTAATATTTCAAATGTCAATCCGATACATAAAATATTAATCTGATACATAAAATATTATCTCATGAATATATTTGAAAATGCATTATTTACTTTTTACCCAAGCTCAAGTTTTCACTTCAAAACACATGCTTTCGGGTTTTGTCCATTGTTGGACTTAAATTTTCAAATATCTGATCCTCAATTGGATCACCGGATAATAATTCATTCACTACCTTATTTTTATTTTATTTTTATTTTATTTTTTATTTTTTTTCTTCACATACATGTTCCTTTTCACATAAACCGTACACATAGATTATTGTAACTTCTAGTTGTCCAATTGTTTAATAAAAAAACAAAACTAAACGGATCTAACCGGTTGCACAATCATCATCATCATTCATTTATGATGAAAAAATTTTCCGATTGAACTATGCGGGTCACAAAGTAATTAACAAAACCAAATATGGAACAAGATAAAATGTCCCTGGACGAACTTGAACTATTCATCTTAAAAGATCAGTGGCTTGTCATTATAAAATTGTTAATGAAAGAATCAGACTTTAGAGTACTTTCACTATTTGTACCATGCAACAATTTTATTAAATAAACTAATCAAAATTAGGCAATGATCACTTATAATAATTATTGTAATATATACTCATGTTTGGCCACAGAAACATTAAGGACACAACTATGTCCATAATTTTACATAATTAAAACTATCTAGTTGGCAAAAATAAATGAATTATTAAAAAAAATTCACAAATTCAACAGTGAACGAATTCACAACCACTTGTGAAAATGCACTCTATTAAATTATCACTGTCAAATTTTACCAAATGAGATTTAATAACATAAAAACACAATGAACAAAAGTGTAAGCAAATTTTGTCTTAAGATTGTTATTTAAAATATATACTTTTGTGTTATATCAAATTTAAAATACGAAATAAATCATATTTATGCAATAAAAATTAATACCCCTAAAAAACTTACAAACGAAGAAGATGACCGAGTCAAGTGTTTGACACTCTCTCCTTAAGACAAAATGCTCTCCCGCTACGGTGCTTACGGCAATGAACAATGAGCGTTTGCCTCCCAGGATAAAACGGTCTCAACACGCGCAAGAAGCACTTCAGTGTGCGTGTCCCACGAACCAATTATGTTTGATACTCTATCCGACTCGATCGGGAATGGAAAGTATTGAAAATATATTTTCTCTCCTTTTTTTCTCTCTAAAAAATGAAGACAAGTCTTGTATTTATAGAAAACAAGGTGTTTTTATATGAATAGACATGTCTTTAGGAAACAGCTACTTTATGAACGTTTTTCATGAACTGTCACAACTTATGGTGAACAGTCACGATCTTTAGGGACGGTTCGGAAAAACAGTCACTATATAGCGAACAGTCACAACCTTTAGCGACAGTTACGAAAATGCGTCCCAGAAAATAAATAAAATTTCCCAATAAACTTCATACATAAATGGGGCACTTTGATACCAAATTTCTTGTTCATCATTTATCCGTGTTAAACAAATAAATATATCGCGTGACTCGTCATGCTACAAGGAATGCGCACGTACTTGGTCCTACTTTGACCAATATATTAATTTAGTCATAAAATAATTTGTGTGAAAACACAATATTTTCCAACAATTCAATCAGGTGAAACTTCATCGAGTTGAGGGACTTTTGAAGGGGCCCCATGTCCTTATAAAAAATGAAGGCCTTATTTCTATGATCAAATCATGTGTCCACCAATGCAATGAAGTCCAAGATGAACTGCACAATCATAAGTAAACACAAGTTTGCAATGCCTAGAAATTTGTAAAAGAAACGTCATCAGTTGGATGATATTTTTTTTACCACATGCTTGATGGGAAATTCTTGGTAATCAAAACTGTTGGTTTTGGCTCTCGTATTTTTTCAGTTTTGGTTTATTTACAATTTTTCCATTTTGGCTCAAATCTATAAATACAAGTGTTATGTCTAGGTTTTGAGAGATGATAAGAGTGGGCATATTTGAGAGCTAATCAAAGGCAAAGAGAGATAGAGAGCTAATTTGAGGGGTGAGTTCTTGTGAGGTTGTGAGTGACTTTCTAAGAGAGATAAATTATGTGTGTGTATAACCTTTGGGTTCCACCATTTATCTATAGAAAGAAGAAATCCTCCTTGGTGGATGTAGCCCAAATTTGGTTGAACCACGGTATATCGTTATTGTTTTGCTTTGATGATTGCTTGAATATTCTTAGTGTCTCTTCATTGATGTTTGATTGAATTAATTGAGAGTTTGCACACTAGTTCATTTTGGGAACAAGGTCTTGGGTGTTTTTCTCACACTAAGTGTATGATAAAATTCCCGAGTGAGTTTTATCGTCTTGGTCACTATAGATAGTCTTGCTTTAGCTCAACAAGTGGTATCAGAGCTTTGATTGCATTATTTGCCCAGTATTTTGGTTCGAGGTTGAATCAATTTTAGGAATTTTGGAATAGCTTTTATTTTTGTTCCAAATGATGTAAAATGTGAAGAATACTCGAGAATCAACCTCTACGAGCGGAGGCTCTAAGAGATGGGATCCGAGTTATGGATCGAGTGGCTCAATAAAGACGGATGTGACACCCCGCCTAATTAAATACCGGGCGATCACTCCTTTATTAAATTAAATCAAGGTGAACAGTTGGTTCATTCTCAGCATCACTGTCGATAAAAATAAATTTTCCAATTTAACACCCTAATTAATTAAGCTAAGTGTCAAAAATATTTTCATACATAACTTTCCAAATTTTATTTAAAGAAAAATCATTTATTTTATTTATTAACAACATCACAATAAAATAAAAATCACACCACAATAAACCTGGAACATAATCCAATTAATCTAAAACATTCGTAAAATGAATGTCCACATGCGAAACATAAAGTAACACAATTCAAACTGAATAAATCCCATAGTGACAATACTAGAAAAATAACTGGAATACAAATGTCCTAATAATAATGAAATAATGAAAAGGGCGACACATGCCCAATAAATGAGAATGCTAGAAGTGGAGTCAATAAAGGAAGCCGTCTACGCAAGTGACCTCCAACTCCCACCTAAGCTGCAGCGCATTCCTGCCAAGAGATCCTAAGCAAGACACCCCTGTGGTTGGGCACCTGTAATACATACATATATATACAAGAGAAAAAAAGAGAAAAAGAAACGGGTCAGAGCCCGAATGTGTGTTTGATTTAAAATACATTTAGCAAGTATTTAAATTGATACAGGCCAATGCAACAACATATTAGTGCGACACTCTCTTGAGAAAATCTCACCTCTCTTCTATTGTGCACACCTATCGCATTAACCTTCCCAACGGTTTATCTTATCATTTATCATACTAGTCTTCCTAAATGATTTAACTTATCTTAGGTTACTCGTAAGATTTACAAATCAACGATTTCATTTAAAAAGATGTTCCAATTAGTAACCAAAGTTCTCCATTTTAACTTTTAAAAAAATCAATAAGTTTTCCAGTGACATATTATACTTTCTCTAAACAAGTATTCATAATTTAGTCCAGAATTATTCCTCACTTACTACGTTACAGCAACAGTTTAAATTCCTCAATCCAGGTATATATATTAAGCACTCGTCTAATTTATATATATATCCTAACAGCACCAACATACAAACTATGGTGTAGGCATACTCTGCTTTCTCAAAACAAGTATTTACAAAATTAGTCATCAACCATGTCCTACAAATCAAATCACGATAGGTAGTTCCAGATTTCAGAATTTCATATATATATTAACTACATGCATAATATATATTATAACAGCACCCCAACTAAATTATGGTGCGGGCATACTCTACTATCCAAAGCCCCATATCACTCATATTAAGGGGAATACATTCGGAATCACTCTCGAAATGTATTAACATACATACACAAACACTATTGAGGCGAAGAATAGATTCCAAGTCTCTAAGAGGATGGCACATGCCTGCGTCTCTTAGGACCGTCTGAACTATCACGTCGATAGCCTGTACCAAGGATATCTATCTTCTAGGGTACAAGTCAATATCCCCCATAAAGGTCCCATCGAGATAAGACTTATCCCAGCGCGGTAACCTCAGGGATAGCAAGTAGCATGGGCATGATTTTCACACATAGATAGTATATGCAGACACAATCATATAACTATACTAACATTACCATAACAATATTGGGTAAATTCTCAATTCCCATAATTTTGACATTTCCATATTATCATATTATTAGTATCGCATATAAGGGTTCGTCTCTAACCTTAACTCGAAGGGTTTTCTCACTTATTACATGACACTCGTGGACTCTATCCTTCCAAGTAGAAAATTCAGTAGGTATACCTTTATTCACTATCGTAGTTATTCGCCGAAATCTCTCACTTGAATTACGTAGCTTCATCGTTTATTTTATAATTATCCCAAAAGCAAAGTTCTCGACTCACAATAAAGTTCCCAACACTCATTCATATGTCCTACTGGTCTTTCCTATCTCCTAAAACATTTCATTAAGAATACCCAAGAATTATTTCACGATAAATTTAATTTAACTAATTAAACAAGGGAAATAGGAGTCTGCCAGGAGGGGTCGATCGATTGAACCTTCGATCGATCGAAGCTCTAGGTTCGATCGATCGATCAAGCGGGTCTGTGAAAATTCTGCAGAATGCAGTTACGGGTTTCATTACCAAAATTATACCAAATCCATATTTTCAAGTTCCAATCGTCCCAGAATTCTACTACTAACATTATAACAATATACTAGATGATTCTAACGTAAGGCATGTACATATTCATCATTTAAACATGGATTTTCAACCTAAAATTTTATCCAATTATCAAGAACCCTAGAATTTTCTTCAACAGATTTCTAACAAATCTTTCTCCAGAATTTCTTTCTTATGATCATCAAAATTCCGTGGTTTATTTCCTCTACATGGCAAGGGTTTCCAGAATCAACATATAAATCAATACTACATGGATTCTCCTATCATAAATTGGGTTGTCTTCCATAGTTTTCATCACAAATCATTCCTAAACTAATATGAAGATTGCACCAATGACAATAGCAAGTTAAACACTTGCCTGGGATTTTTGGTAATCTGATTCACGGCTGATTTTGGTATGGTTGCGTTCCTCGTCTCGCGATCTACGCGGTGGTGGTGGCGGCGGTGCAAATCGGTGACTTTTTGGCCTTGAATTGCCTTGGAGCTCTATCCTCTCTTCTCCAATGGTTGTCACTTGATTTTTGGATATTCTAACCCTAAAAGGCTAACCTAAATGGCTGATATAGGTTGCTGAATTTCGTGGGTTTAATTACCCAATTATGTAACATGACTAAAATGCCCTCCCGGGGTACTAATTAGGCCTAAATATGCCCCGAGACCCAAACTAAACCCCCGGGTACACTTTTCTGACTATCTCGACCCTACCGGACGCGTTGGCGCACTCAAAACGATCATACGAACAACTTATAAAATATTCACTTTTTATTTAACAAAAATAGTCCCGACGTGACACAGGCACGTCCCGTCTTAAATTTCCGAAATAGTCATTTAATTCACTCATGACATTCAATATAACCAATATAATATATTACTTTGCTCATTAGTAATATTCAACAAGTTTCCCATAATTACTAACTCTCGTCACGTTAAAAATTATAACATAATTAATTTCCGTATTTTTATTAAATAAATCAATCACATTAAATTTAATAAATCCCCAAATTAATATAGCATAAAAATACGGGGTATTACAACAGACATGAAGGCTTTTGATGAGAAGATCAATTTTGGGTTATGGCAAAGACGAATACGAGACGTTCTTGTCCAACATAGGTTGCAATTAGCTTTGATGGGGGTAGAGAGACGATCGGTAGGCATGACCGATGCCAAGTGGATTGGCATTTATCAAAGAGATGCTTCATGTATTGAGATTCTTACCACAGATGATGTGTTGAATAACGTGATAGCGGAGATCACGGATAAAGGCATGTGGGATAAGCTTGAAGAGATTTATTTGAGAAAGTCGTTGTCAAATAAATTATTCCTTATGAAGAAACTATTCAAGCTTGAGATGAAGGAGGGTGAGGATATGATGAGCCATATCAATGTTTTTAATGCCTTGATAAATGACTTGAATCGGATAGATGTTTAATTCATTGATGAGGATCGAGCATTGTTGTTGCTTGCATCATTACCCGATTCATACGAGCATTTTGTGACCACTCTCATGTTTGGAAAGTCTACGCTACGGTGCAATGAGGTTGTGCAAGATATTCAATCTCATGTCACGATGAGAAAGAAGGAAGGTGTAGGTGACGGGTATTTCCATAATGAAGGCCTTAAAGCGAGAGACTGAGGTGGGAAAAATGGCGGGAGGAACTCTAACAGGGGATTTAATGACGGTAGTAGGTCTAGATCGAGAGGTGTTGGTGGTAAAGGGATGAAATGATATAAGTGCCGAGAATGGGGTCATATGATCCAAGAATTTCCTTTGTGGAACGACAAGGTTAAGGGCAAAGTTGATTCCGAGAGGGCAATGGTGGCGAGTGCGAATTATGAAGATGAACTTGGAGAACTTCTCACAATCTCCAAGGTTAACTCTCTTTCCCAAGATGATTGGATATTAGATTCAGGATTGTCGGATCACGTTTCCTCTAAGAGGGAATATTTTGAGACTTTCATGCAAAATGGAAAAGGTTCCTTGTCTTTGGCTAATGGGGAGAAGGTTGCCGTTGAGGGTGTCGAGATGGTGAAACTCAAGATGTTCGATGGGGTGGAACGTACTTTGGGTGGTGTGGCCTATGTCCCAAAGTTGGGAAAGGATTTGATATCCATTAGCCATTTGGATTCCAAGGGTTGTCGGGTGTCGGTGGCGTGTGGAGTCTTGAAAGTCACACACGATTGTATGGTCCGAGCGAGGGGATAGGGGAGAGGGGTTGTATCGTCTAAATCAGACTTCGAGAAAGATGGGGAAGCGGTGTGCACAAGTGACCAAACGTTCGAGGCATGTCTCGTTTATGAACAAAGCGGAGACATTGAGTGCTAGCTTTCTGAGACTAGACGGTAGTGATTAGATAATACCTACTAGTGGAGGGGATGGATCGAAGTCCCCCTCCAGGGCCAATGGGTGATGTTGACTCGGTTTAGTTGCACACATGAATTGTCTGATTGGAATCGAGGAGGTGTAGGACTGTGATGGATTCGAGGTGTGTGTAGATAGTTCAAGGAAGGTCGATGGGTGATTGTTTATGAGCATTGGCAAACGGGAGTCTTTCGTGACAAAGACTTGGTACATATTTCGAGGGTGAGATTTGGAGGGTGTGAGAGGTGAGGAATTTTCCCTCTGATCCATGGTTAATTTCTTAAGGAGGAAGATGGTGTTGATGTATTTGAATGTTTCGTGTAAAGAAGTTGTATGCTATATGTATTGTGTGGGGTTGTACTCACCGGGTTACATGAGGAGCGAGCTTCACCGTATGGTCACATGGGAAGCATTCAGATGCATGAGACAGGGAGTTCTTAGTTTAGAACTTGGTTCCTCGACGGGTGGAGTTGTTGGAGTTTTGCAGTGAAGACTTGCGGTATCTCACTTCATAGTTGAAGTTTGGGATGGCTTAGCGTCGGGTGGAGCGTATTGGCTTGTTAGACATCGATATGATGTTCGAGTGGATGTAATGTTTGCATTCCAAGTTTGGTTGGATCGTGAGGATCACCTGGGGGAATCGCATTATCTTGGTAGATGGTGGGATGGTCTTCAAGTGGGTTCAATTTCAGCATTCTAGAGATTGGTTGGATCGTCACGATCGCCAAGGTGGAGTTTGTTGGTTTTGGCTCTCCTATTTTTTCAGTTTTGATTTATTTACAAATTTGCCATTTTGGATCAAATCTATAAATACAAGTGTTATGTCTAGGTTTTGGGAGAGGACAAGAGTGGGCATATTTGAGAGCTAATCAAAGGCAAAAAGAGAGATAGAGAGCTAATTTGAGGGGTGAATTCTTGTGAGGTTATGAGTGACTTTTAAAGAGAGATAAATTGTATGTGTGTATAACCTTTGGGTTCCTCCATTCATCTATAGAAAGAAGAAATCCTCCTTGGTGGATGTAGCCTAAATTTGGGTGAACCACGGTATATCGTTGTTATTTTTCTTTGATGATTGCTTGTATGTTCTTAGTGTCTCTTCATTGATTCTTGGTTGAATTGATTGGCAGTTTGCACACTACTTCATTTTGGGAACAAGGTCTTGGGTGTTTTCCGCACACCAAGTGTATGATAAAAATTTTGAGTGAGTTTTATCATCTTGGTCTCTAGAGATAGTCTTGCTTTAGCGTAACAAAAACCAGTGACCATATATTGGTTGCACGAAAGTTCGGTGGACTTAAGGGGATCCGGGGATAAGTTAGATAAGGAGGCGACAAATGGATCCTTGTAAATCTTTATGACCTTTCCAGCAGCATCACCCAATTTTTTTTATCAAAGGAGAGATCATCGCCCTGAATGGTCTTTAAGACATGAGCCTTGTGTTATTTTATGGAGAATCATCCACATTGATTAGGGAAAAGTTCCTTATTAATCCTTCCTCTTCTATTGACGAGTAGGGGGATTTTTTAGAAGTTCATCGAGCATAGAGGGGATAGCCTTCTTGGGTGGGACCATATCTTCCACAAAATGATAATGAGGGTTAGTGATTGGAATATTTTTATGTCTACTAATTCAAAATAATTGGATGACTGGTCTAAATGAACACCAAAGGTTCTAGTAATAGTAGATCTACCATGAAAAGGCAATGGTCATAAGAATATGCTCTTAGTAGCCCTCCAGAACCTCAAGCTACTTGTCTAACAACTTGGAGATGAAGAAAAAGTATAGGACTATATAACAACATACCTAGGGTGATCAAACTATCCTAGCCTCTTATTGATCGACCAAATATTTTTAAGATTGGAAAAGTTAAGTTTGTCGGGATGTGGTCATTTTTTATATGATCATCTACAAAAAAACGAAAGCTAAAAGTTAGAAATTAACTCCAAATCTATGAATTTATCAAACAAGTGGGGAAAGGAAATCCTAGAGCTTATTTGACCTATTTTTATCTCTGTTTTAGGGTATTCAAGCCCATAATAAGGGGTACCTCCCTCAAGAATGGGTAGTTGTCCCCAAGTCTTGATGAGGAACTCGTGGTCTAGTAATCCTAGTTATAATCTAAAAGGTTGATGCCTTAAAATAATAAACGTTATCTGACATCATGACCAAACTATATCAAAATCGCATCTTGTCAATGCCCAAACTAGTATTGTGAAGTTGATTCATGAGATGGATGGTGTTCATTAGTGCAAAAAGAGAGGGCTTGCGGGAAAAGCAATCACCACCTCTAATATCATTTGAGAAAAGGTCAAGTTCCATCTACGGGATTATAATAGTTTATCTCAATTCTTGGTAAATCAACGGTGACCCAATTGAGTCCATATCGCCTTTTAGAATCCTCAATAATGTATCCGTTAATAACATACACCATTATTATTATTATAGGAAAAGGCAAGAATCGAAGAAAATAAGAGTAAATGTTGAATAACATACAAAGGATAATGGAAATGGTTGTAGAAGAGCTCTGAGCTGCACTTGAATGCTTTGAAATTCATATGTACAAGCACCAAGGCAAGTGCTTTTTTGGGGGGGTGGGGGGGGGGGGGGGGTGGGAACCATCCTGCATGGCTTTCAAAATGGTCGTTGATGATTGAAAATTTCAAATGATGGTTAACCAGTTGACCAAGAAAACATCCCTTACTCTAAAACGTGAAATGACTAAAAGAGCTCTCGATCAACTTAAGGGTTTTTTCCCTCACAACCACAAAACCTTAGGGGCAATTGTGGATATGTAATTTTTTATCATACAGGCGTGGGCCTCATCAATTATGTCTCTAACACCTCTCAAATAATAAACACTAAAACTCAGATATATTCAAATGTAGTAGTTAATAACTAACTAATAAGTGTTAAGGAGATATTCCACTCCTAGCGGGTATCTTATATTAAATAGTATAAATAACAGTCATTCTCCTCACAGTGGAATATGTGTAATTCGGAGCCTAGAACCTCTACAAATTTTTACTATCATATATTAATATAATAGAATTTTTTAACTTAGCCCCTTGTAATAATTTCATATTTTGACTTAACCCCCTCCTCTAGGAAAAGGAAGAATTAGACTTAACCCCTTATATTGATGTCTTAATTAGACATAACCCCTTAGAGGTGGACAGACATTAGTCTCCGTTGAAATAACCATTAATGTTTAGTTTTATTTAGCCCATAATGTTTTTTTACAAAAATACCATTTTAATCTCCACTTCATTTTCTTCGTCAAGTCCTAAATCAAGAACCTTAATTTTAAAAATGCATGAAATTATTTAAATTACTGTTGAACGAAAATGGACTTTCGATCTAGTGAGTTTAATTTCATGTTTCCAACGTTTGCTGCAATTTTCTTTGTGTAGGCATGTAATTTTTTATACATACTATGAGATCCGTTTAATTTTCACGACATAATTGCCTGATATATTAGTCTGGGATCAATCAAACTGGTTTTCAAAAATGTATTAGCATAAAATTAATTATCCATCAAACTATTTTATGCTCTCTTTGGTTTCTATTAAACCCTGAACATTTCCTCCTCATTTTCTCCAGACAAGACAATATAAGAAAAGGGGGGGGGGGGAATCAAAAGAAAATAATAAGAAATTGGCTTGATATTTTTCATGGTTGGTTAACAGATTCTTATAAAACCACATGTGTCATACATAATTTCTTATATTTGTTTTACACACTGTAGGTCCTAAGCCCGGATAAAGGAGGAGGGTTGCATTAGGTAGCTGATAACTAGCATAAAACTTTGCTATGTCCTTGTGAACATAAATCCTATGAATATATGTATTAATACTGGGGCATTCACATTAAGCAATGTGTTATTCGTACCATAGGATGTCTCAAAAATAATCAAGTGGAGTTGTGCCTACCACTAAGTGTCTCGAAAAATAAGCAAGGGGCATCGTATCGGCACTCAAGTGCGATGAGAAATGAGCATGGGTTCCAAAAACAATATGGGCATGAGTGGGTAAAAAAGATAGCCCAGGATAGTAGACTTAGGTTAGAGACTTGGAACATAGGGACTATGACAAGGAAAAGGATGGAGTTAGTGGATACCATGATAAGAAGAGAATTTAACATAGCTTGTTTACAAGAAACTAAATGGGTCAGTAAAAAATGTAGAGAAATAGAATATAAAGGTTTAAATTATATTATCTAGGAAAACATATAAATAGGAAGGGCCTCAGAATAATAGTAGATAAGAACCTTAGGGATGATATCCTAACCATTATTAGGAGAGGGGATAAACTTATAATTGTAAAACTAGTATTAGGTGAAAATATAATTAATGTTGTTAGTGCTTTTATGCACTACAAGTTGGATTAAATGATCATACTAAAGTATAATTTTGGGAACAAATAGATGAACTAATTTAAGAAATACCCATAGGTGAGAAAATCTATATAGGGAGAGATTTTAATGGCCATATCGAAAAAGATCGTGTAGGGTATGAGATGGTACCACGAGGATATGGTTATGGAGATAGGAAGGACGGTGGAGTTTATATCTTATATTTCGCGATGGCATATGATTTTGTACCTGTAAATACATATTTTATAAAGAAACTTGAACACGTGATAACTTATAAAAGTTGAACGAATAAGAGCCAAATAAACTTTTTCATTACTAGAAAAGGAGACCGATTAACATGTAAAGATTATAAGGTTATCCAAGAAAAAAGCCTAACCTCACAATATAGGATAATGGTGTTGGATATAAATATTAAAAATCAATTAAGAGAGGGAAAATAGAAGATTAACCCACGAACTAGGTGGTGGAACTTAAAAGGAGAGAAATTAGAACTATTCAAAAAAAATATCAAATGAAGCGTCATGAAATATCGAGGATGAGACTAAGGTAATGTGGGATAGGATGGATATATGCATTAGGAGAACATCGAAAGAAATTCTTGGAGAATCAAAGGTAGGGGAGAATCTGAAGAAACTTGGTAGTGGAACGAAGAAGTACAAAATATATTGAAAATTAAAAGGTAGTGCATTAAAATATGGCAAACAAGTAGAAATGAATAAAATTTTAAGAAATATAAAGAAGTTAAGAAAATGGTAAGAGATGCTACGTTAAAAGCGTATGATGATCTTTATACAAAACTAGGAACATGAGATAGGGAAAAGTATTTATAAGGTATCTAAACTTAGGGAAAGAAAAACAAAATATTTTAATAACGTTAAGTGCATCAAAAGTGATGAATTGAGAGTCCTAGTCAAGGATGATGAGATTATGAAAATGTGAAAAACTACTTCAAGAGGCTATTAAATGAAGATAATGTGAGTAGTTTAGATATAGAAAAATTGAAGGAAACTCAAGAAAATAAATTTTTACGCAAAATTAGAAAAACAAATGTTATGATTGGTCTAAAAAGGATGGAAACAGGGAGGGCTTTAGGACCATATGGTATCTTTATTGAGGTTTGGAAGTGCTTAAGGGAAAAAAGAATGTCTTGTCTTATAAAATTATTTAATAAAATTATAATGACTAATAGGATGCCCGATGAATGGAGAAAGGGTGTTTCGGTACCTATATATAAGAATAAAGTAGAGATAGAAAGTTGTTCATATTATCGTGGTATTAAGTTAATGAGTCATACAATGAAACTTTCGGAGAGAGTGATTGGATATAAATTAAGATTGGAAATAATTGTATCTGAGAATCAATTTGGCTTTATCCCAAGAAGGTCAACAACGAAAGCTATTTATTTATTGAGGAGATTAATGAAGAGGTATATGGATAAAAATAAGGACCTTCATATGGTTTTTATATATTATTAAAAGGCGTATGATAGTATACTAGAAGATATAATATGGTGGGTTTTAAATGAAAAAAAGAGGAGTAACTCGTAGATATATCAGTGCAATAAATGAGATGTATGATGGGACTATGACTATAGTTAGAACGTTAGCCGAAGAAAGTAGTGAATTCCTAACTACTTTAGGTCTATGCCAAGGTTAAATACTAAGACCATGTCTATTTGCTCTTATTATGGATGAGTTGACTAGACCAATACAAGATGAGGTGACGTGTTGTATGCTATTTGTTGATGATATTATTTTAGTGGATGAGACTAAGATGGGGATTAATGCTAGTTGGAATTGTGGAAAGAAACTATAGAAACAAGAGAATTTAAAATTTTTAGATCTAAAACAGAATATATGGAGTGCAATTTTAGTAATAATATCAGAACATACGGAGATGTGGTGAAGTTGAAGGGTCAAGGGATACCTAGAAATTATTATTTTTGTTATTTAGTCTCGATTATTTAAAAGAATGGATATTAGTGAGGATATTACTCATATGATTAAAGAAGGTTGGGTTAAGTAGAGAAGTGTTACCGATGTATTTTTTTATCGGCGTATACCTTTGAAGTGAAAGTAAAAACTTTATAGGACGGCCATTAGAGCTGCCATGTTATATGGGACAGAGTGTTGGGAACAAAAAAAACAAAATTTGCAAAATATAAGCATGGAAGAAATGCAACTGCTAAGATTAATTTGTAATAAAACTCAAAATGATATAATTAAGAATGAATAAATTCACAAAATAGTAAAAGTAGCTCCCATAGAAGATAAATTAAGATAAATTTAATTAGATGGCTTGGACACATCAAGTGTAGATCAATAGATGGCCCCGAAAGAAAGTTTGATTTAGTTAGTATTGATAGTAACGCAAAGGGTAGAGGTAAACCTATATTAACTAGGTGGGATATTGTAACAATGACATGATATCATGTTGTTCAACCGAAGATATTGCACTGAACAGAGAGGAATATAAAAATAGGATTCATGTAGCCGAACCTAAATAATTAGGAAATGCTTTGTTGAGTTGAGTTGAGTTGAGTTAAAGTTGACAGATTCTTATAAAATCTGTAGAGGATGAATATCAATGAGAATTTGTTTCATGGCTTTTAGTAAGACCACATATGCAAACATAATTTATGATTTCTCCTTTCAATTAGTATACGATTAAAAATTTATAGGTGTGTAAACTGAAATTCTCCCATCAACCAGCCATTTAGGGTTAAGAGCCGCTTTGTGTTGTCCAATTTTTCCGTCCCATTTCTAACTATTTTAATTAGGTTTTGGACCGAATAGCAATGGAGTAGGTTGTATTTGATGACAATGGCATTGATATATAAATATGATTTATATATATATATATATATATATATATATATATATATATTATAACTCTAATACGATAGTATTAGAGTTTAATGACATCTACTAAATACACCATTGATCTACTTATTTTTTTTTTAATTTAGTTTTTCCATATATAAAAAATCCCAAGAAACTCTTTAAATGTCTACGGAATATCCAAACAGTGAGGCACGCATCTTCTTTCTCTCTTTGCTTTCCAAATTCCCAAGCGTCCTTCTCTCATCTCCACGACCCTATATTTTTTCTCTTTAATCATTGTATATTCAAACACACATTGAAAAACTCATTGCCTGTCCACATCTCTCTCCCCATCGAATCCTCACACTACCAATTGCATCAAATTATAAAACAATCTATGAAAGCCACGGGTTCAACGACATCATTTCCTCTTAGATCGGATACTTTGTCATCATCTTTTACTAACTGGATATGTGTTATTGAATCTATGGATAGAGTTACAAAGTTTAAAGGTATGCAAATGAGAGAGGAAATGTTATGAGAGATTATAAAATTTAAAGAGGACTCCGGAGGGGATACTGGTCTTTTTATAGTTGAATTAGAAATGTCTAACCTCTTAGTTGATATATTTGCTTTAAACCCCTATATATTTTATTTTAATATCTATAAAGTAAATGTATGTATTATTGTTCTTAGTATTGTATTAAATTTCCTTTAGGGGAAGTTTCATGTGTAATGGAAGCAATGTAATATCTAGAATGTTAAGAATTTGATTAACAATTTCTCTTCAATGAACGTATATATAATTATATATAAGGCTGTTCAAATCAAAAGTTTTTGATTGTTTGATTTAAAAGATATTTTAGCCGTCACCTTCTTTCCTCGAAGAACTTAACCTCCGTATCATTGTTGCTAGAACGTCACTGGTGTAATCAACTGCAAATGTGAACAGTGGAAGACCGTTTTTACAGGTATAAATTTGGATATTAATTTTTTTTTCAAAACTGTTCGTATGGGCTTGATTTCCCGATTATATTTTATTGTTGAATGGACTTCTTTTTTCCTTTTTAATTATCAAAGTTGATGTTGTAGATCAGGTATTTCTTATTCATGTAAGCCTCTTGATCTACTTCCTAAGAAAACTAGAGCCATCCAAAGACGCCTCACCAACCACCAGACATCTTTGAAAACGGTGCAAGAAAAGAAGAAAGAGGTGTATTTTTCATTGAGGAAATATGCCATCAAGGTTCATTCATCGATTGTTTATTCAAAGATCATATAGAAAGAAATATTTACCTTTTCATTTCTTATAATCTCTTTATTAAAGAATATTCTGAAATCTACTTGCAATTTTTTTTAAATTCACTAGAATGAGAATTGCTTCAACTATTTCATCGTGATATGACTACTTTATAAATTATTTATTCTGGATTATAATACACTTTCTCCCCTCAAATATACGATATTTATACTTAATTTTTTTTTAAAAACCATTAATATTTATATTCATTATTTGATAAATTTACAGTACCGTGGGGTTTGTTTTATATCTCATTATTGAGTTCGAGATCAACACGAAGTTTTATTTTGGGTTCATCACGCGGATGCAATCTGATACCCTATAAAAAAAAGGTCAATCAGTGCAAATTGATTGGACAACATCACAAAACCCCACAATCCAACATTAGCATATCAATACTATTTGTAAGTAATATTTTTTTATACATGTATGTGTTATGTGAATGCATTTTTTTCTTTTCTTTTAATGAATTGTACAAGATAAACCTTAATGTTGCTTTGGGAATTGAGGGAAATTATACCTTTAATGTTTTACCTGTACATGGCAATGGATAGTCTCGATTCGTTTTTTGGGTTTTAATATGTTAGCATCTAAACGGTTGACTTTTACAATTAAATATTGAAATGGGACGACATGTGATGATTGAGAGTATTTTAATAATAATATATAGAGATCTTGGTATTGTTTTTTTCAGATAATATAATATTGTTACCATACATGCATTAAGAAAACTCATTTTTGTTCATAACGTTAAGATTTTCACGGGAATAGACAAGAAAGTGTATGTAAAGTGATATCATCTTGCATGTTTATTACATCGATTCTTAATAATTCACAATGAACGTTTAATTTGTGATTTACTCCACCTTATATATAAAAAATATTGCTTATCATTTTATTTTGTATTAATTTTAAATTTATAGTTAAAGAAAAGTATATAAGAAGTTAATAGAAAATTATTCTACAAAGCGCCCGCGCATCGCCATTATATGCTAGTTTCTATAATTATTTAGGATTTTTTAAATTAATATTCTTGATTTGCAGATTTGGGAAAGAATATGAAGAATGGGGGTGAGGGTATTTTTGTCCAAAACCAGCAAGGGTAAGCCAAAATAAACGTTAGTGCGGTTTTTTTAATGGACACTAATATCCATAAATCTTTAGGGATTATGTCTAATTTTTCATCTTTGAGGGGGGTATGTCTAATTATAGCATTAATACAGGGGTTAAATAAAAATATCTTAGTATAAGGCCCCAATTGGTACGCGATTAAGTTGGATGGAATCTATACTATTGGAATAATCTTGGAAAAATGTGAAATCACTTTGTTTTGTG
Source organism: Sambucus nigra (assembly GCA_949130495.1). Taxonomy (NCBI): domain Eukaryota; kingdom Viridiplantae; phylum Streptophyta; class Magnoliopsida; order Dipsacales; family Adoxaceae; genus Sambucus; species Sambucus nigra. Next base: position 646,978,142 of record OX422208.1, read on the forward strand.
CAAGTTAAGTTGCATGTTTGATAGACACATTTCTCTTATTATGCATTATCATAACGGTATGTTTGATAGACTTGTTTTTCCACCTGAACAACACATTTTTCTGCTTTCGTTGTTTGATAGACATATTTTGGCATGGTAAATGAAAATTTTTCATGATTATTTGGCCAAATTAGAAGTCAAAAAATTTGTCCAATTATATATTTTTAGTTTAATCATTAATGAGTATCAAATATTAATATTATTTCCATATAATTTGAAATATTATTTGAAACAATTTATTCGTAAAAATATACATAACATGACTCTCCTAATTCTCCCACAATTGACTACATCATGGTTATCCTTGATCATAAATTGCCAATTATCTTTTACAATCAGTAAGATGCATTAGTTTAGATTTGGGTTGAATTAACAGGATTCCATTAATATTACAATCAATTTGGCACGAATCTTCTATCCTTGTTGTCCATAAGTGTGTTCTTTGAAACTAACTCCTGCTCGAATTGTACATGTATGATCCTTAAGCAACAAATATACATCCCACTTGAGTTGCGTTAAAATTCTGTTACAATAGCAACAACATTAAATTGTCAAAATATTGTACGTTGATATTAAAAAATAAATAAATAATTGGATTATAGTAACTAACATTGGTAGCCTCTGTCATGGACATGTATTGTTAAGAGTTTGCAATTTTACGTGACATCCCAAATTGAAGAGCCCATAACTGATTGCTCTTTTCCATGAAGCTCTAAAGAAATCGATTTCCATTGCGTAATGTAACTGATTTATTAACCTTTTTAATTGAGTGTGTATGGTTCATTATTTTACACAAGCATATATAGACATTTTATGACAAAGAATAACCGAATAGGCCTGAATTAACTACCCACTAAAATTGTCGATGAATTTATACAGTTAAAATAATGGTTCACTACAAAAGAAGCCAATGTATTTTAGTTGATTGGAACTTGAGTTTCCAGGTCAATTGGAAAACACAATTACTGTTAACAACTCAATTCAAGCCAAAGTCTTTACTTTTTGCTATGTTGTCAAATCACTCCAAAAATATTTTGAAATTTTGAAATTTAAACGCTATGCGAGTGAAATTTAACAACGTAGGGCAGGAAAGAATCTACTTTACACAGTTACTTTATCGTCCTTGGTCCTTAACTTGTATAAATAGTGGGACAAGGTAGTTGATTTTCCATTGCAAAAAAGAGTTCTCCAAACAAAGAAAGTCCCATAGAATGGGTTTATTCAAAGAATATTTTGGCCAACGCACGCCACCACCGAATTTGGGGGTCGTTTTATGGTAAAAAATTTCAATAAAAACCTCCTAGGTATTATTCATGGTATTCTGGCTCAAGCATGAAGAAAACCAAACAATACGAAGTTAGGGAGATGTCAGTTGGTATCTCGATTGAGACTCATATGACTAATTTGGGTACTTATGTTGACTATGCAAGAATTCTTTAGTACGACGAGAAAATGAATTTCGAAAACATGTACATGTGATTTTCTATCCACCTTCAAATGATGAGGTGAAATAAGATGCAATTTCTAATGGTTATTTAGAATGATCGTCCTTTTTTATAGAAGATGTGATCATTAAGTTTGTTATCGTTTGTGTGGTTTGCTTATGCTACACACCCGGCTGATAAAACATTATAAGGACAAGTCAAAGGAAGATGTGCAAGTCTTTTCCTTGTATCCCTGTAATTATGCCATGCCAATTAACATGTGCTTGGGAATCGATGTTCACTTGCAAAGTAATCACTTCATTGGAAGACTCAGTTATAACGACTATAACCTGGGCACCATCCTTGTTCGGATTATATCGATGACACCTTGGTTTAGGGACTTCACCCACTACCTTACATTTGGCACCGATGAGGTAGTTATTTGTGTGTTAGTGTCGGTTTCAACCATCCTAGCCCAAAGTTTCTCGAAAGTCTCAGTCTCAGTCTCAATTTCATGTTTTTTAATTAATACATTGAATAAGGAAAATAATTTTAATCAAAATCAACAATTCCTAACTCAAATTAGGTCAAATATTTGGGTTGGTTCATACCATACATTGGGGAGAAATCATCACCACTACATTATACATTGTTGTCAGTTTCCATGTCATTACTAAAAATTGTTTGCAAATCATCGAAGTACAATCACTGGTTTCCTGCAACTTCATTGCCTCGGGCTTGTCCTATAAAACCATGTGAATCAATTAAAAATTTTAATTATTTAAATAAAACTAACAGTGATGGGAATAGGGGCTGCCAGTTGCCAAAACAATTGTTTGAGAGATAAGGAGAATTTTCTTATATGAATAGTACCCATTACTCTTCACTCTTGAACACTGTCAGTTGGAAGATTTTTTTATAATAATTATCTAGAATTGGTTAAGATATTATTTAAATAAGGTGGTATATTTATATTAGGATATTCATTTAGTCTCCTTATGTATCTAGGTTTCTTCCTATTAAAGGATGTTATGTATATAAATAAAGGCCCTAGGTTAGAGTTTAAATTCAATTAATAGAATTAAGACTTAATTGCCCTTGTTCAGTTTTATATTGGATTACCATAGTCATCGTCGTCACAGTGGTTCAGCAACCATGCCTTTAAAAACAATAACCATGACTAAATTTGAACAAAATGTCATAAAGATGATGGAAGAACTTCGAACAGGGGATGTCGAGGCACGGATTGACCCAAACCAACTCCTCCAGACCATTATTGTTGCATTTCCATGCCTACTAGTGACCAACCATCCTGTTGAGTAATTCCATACGTTCTCTTACCTAGTTGCACCACCGTTAAAGGCTACAGCAGGCCACAACCAGGCCGCCGTTACAATAGCCCAAGAAGCAACAGATTCCCGGGTCGCAACTCAAGCAGAATCACAATGGATTTTAAAAGATCGGGCCATTACGAAAAAAATTAGCGGGCATGGCCCCATAATTTTTCACGTGCGTCCAACTATCCGTGGGTGTAGAAACCATTGAAAATAGTGATGCCACTGCCGTGAGTTGGGCATCTCAGCATGGGATCATGCTCTAATTATTTTCTTCTCCTTCAAGGAAATCGGATTCCAATAAGTAACCCCTTTGGACATGGATCTTGTGCGAAACCGTGAGCCCAAGGATGTGAATTTTAAGTCACAAATAATCCCAAAGATGGTTGGATTGTCCAAAGGTTGTGACACTCAACATTATGCCCCTAACTTTATTTCGAATAAGGATCGAAGGTGCCACGTTTATGGGTAGTAGGGCTAACCTTAGGGAGAATAAAGAACATAATGTGAGTCACTACATCGAAGGACTTCAAGATAATATACGGGTTAAGATTTACATGAAAGATGTACATGAAAGACGTACCAAATATTTACAAGTCTGTGGATTATGCTATAAGCACTGAAGACCATTTACGAATTAAGGCCAGGAAGGAATCTACTACAGTCGCACCTAGTGGTAATAAATCTATAACTGCGTGGGCAAGGACAACTTCCAAGTGCTTTTCATGTGGGGAGGTGGGTCATAAGATGTCGGAGTGTCCCAAGAAGATAACGTATGTCCTAATTGCATAAGAAAAGCCCGTTGAATCTAAATCTGTGAAAAAAGAATGGTCCTTAATTCCCCACATTCATGTGATATAGGAGACGAACGGCATACCACTTTGAAGCTCAGCACGAGATTTTTTTTAGGAGGGGGGGTGACGGGAATAAGGGTTATTAGCTATCGAAAATTTGGTTTGAGAGATAAGAAGATTTTTTTAATATGAACAATACCAGTTACTGTTCACACATGAACAGTTTCAACTAAAAGATTTTTTATTGTAATTATCTAGTATTAGTTAAGATATTAATTAAATAAGGTAGTAGATTTATATGAGGATATTTATTTAGTTTCCTTATGTGACTAGGTTTCTTTCTCTTCAAGGACCTATAAATAAAGGCCCTAGGTTAAAGCTTAAATTCAATTAATAGAACACATATTTGCTTGCTCTTATTGATTATTTCATGTGTTTACATCAAATAGTTAAACAAAGAAATTATTTATTAGTTTACAATCTTAAATCTTTATGTAATCGTCCCACACACTTGGTTCTTCCATAACACACCTCGATGTCGATTAGTACCCAAAAATTGCTAATAAGTAAAAAGTCTTGTACATCTATATACTCCCATTTCCGTATCTTCATCCATGAATGAACATTCAACTTTTCCACGACGACATGGCATCCCTCATTAATGGCATTGACTATAGTCATAAGTTGGTTACCCCTGAACCCGTTATCTGCCCTTCCTGGTCCTCCTATCACCTGAGTAATTAGTGTGATAATTAATATCTTATCCATAACCTCAATTCATATAATTTGAGACCCTCTCCTTGCGCCTTCGGTTGGTGATGAAATAACTTTGGAATTGACTGGACCTATGGATTTTGGTGGCCGAAGGTGGACATTGACCCTATCTTGGACCATTCTTTAACGAAACAACCATGACGGCTGATCATATGAACTATTGTAAATCAAATTAATATATACACTGAAATAAACTATGACGTGTACAAAATAACACTACAAACTAGTATAATCTCAAATATACACTCTGATCAAATTGGTTAGTGCAATCAAACTGCAAATTACGACAACACAAATCAGCAACTGTTAAATTACTCATCCAATCCATTTTGCACAACTAAATGATCTATATAATTATAAATTTAATGACCAACTTTTTATAGTTTAACATTTACTAGTTCAAAAATTGTCATCATATTGATACTATTCGAATAAAAAATTGATAAAAGCATCACCATAGTTCCCATAGCTGGACCAGTACTCTTGATTCGATCATCACAAATTAAAAGTGAATATACATGATGGAAGTTGGCAAATTCAAGTTTATATTACATGTTTGGTTTAGTGCACATATTTTATCTTTGAACCAGTGCATTGTCCAACTACACAAACCAAATATTGATAACATAATAGTCAACTACTATTTCAAATTGTCTACTATGATAACTATGATAATGAACATGTGACAATAGTACCAATTGTCATATTTCATGTTTGGACCAGTGCACAGTCCAACTGCAAAAACCAATATTTTAAGATACCATGTGAGTATCACATTTAAATCAAACAAGGAATTGTAATCATAAAAATATGTAACTGAACTGTGATTACTAAATATATTTAATGTAATAGCCAATTACTACTTCAAATTGACTACTATGATGACTACTCTGTGATAATAAACATGTAAGCATAATACCAATTGCCAATAGGCATGTTTGGAGCATTTCACGTACCAACTGTACATACTAATATTACAACATACCATGTGAGTATCATATTCAAATCAAACAAGGAAATGTGCTTACTAAATTATTTCTAACCCAAAAATCAACTATTACATCAATTGACTATTGTGAGAATATACCAGTGCAAATACCAAATGACAACCAAAAATATTGGACCAATACATACACCAATCTTTTAACAAAATAAATGAATATCACATTAAAATAAACAAGGAAATGAAATTATATAAATACGTAACATCAAATCAAGTTAAAATCAAATACTAATGTAATTGAACTGTGATTACTAAAGTATTGCAACCATATACCTAAATTAGTTCAAATTGTCTACTGTAATGGCTACTATATGAGAATTGTTCTATTGTGATGACTACTCAATGAGAATTGTTATAATAAACCAGTGTAAATACCAACTGTCAATAAAAAAAAAGTTGGGCCACTACACATGTTAATTGGGAATACCACTTTGTTAACAGACTTGATAATGCCTTTAGTGAGACCAGATCAAACATCAATGCATGAAGCAATGCAAATACCAGTGCACAAAGTAGTGCATATAAAAAAATGTAAAAGCCCCGGCACAAACACTAATGCACATAAAGTAAGATGAAACTGAAATAGACATTGTTTGGGACAATTGTCAAGAGATCACGGATATTGTAAAATCTTTCAGTGAAGTAAGCTCGAATATTCCAATAAAGTAAGCTCAAAACTTTGATGTAATAAATTAAGCTCAAAACTTTGATGTAAGATTAAACTGAAATAGGAGTCTAAAAATAAATAGATTAGTAATATTAATAGGTCTTTAGCTTAGTAGGTAGTACGATTCACTAGAATGATTTAACGAGGAGGACGACACACAAAATTATGAAAAACAGCAGCCTTTTAATAGTTTGCATAGTATTAATCATGTTCTCATCGTAGTGAGTCAGAATCTTTTTCGGAATAGGGCTTTGATCACAACCATTTGATAAGTCAGTTGAATGGGCAGTTTGTTGAAATTCATAAAAATTATGTGCTTGGCAATCAAATGTAGGTTTTTCCCTACCCAACCACCTGCCACAGATAGGTCACCCATAGTATGTTCTCTCCCGGTTGTTGTTCTTGTCAAAATGGATAATTCTTATGTCAGAATTATTACCAAATGGGAATCTCTTAACCTTAGAGCGCATAAGCTCTAGCATTTCATTAGGATATGATATCTTTCAGGGAAATGGTTATGATTATAAAGTACGTGTATTAGAACTTCCACTCAAAAAACTAATACGCTTACAAATTAAAACATTTCGTTCGGCTACTATAGTATGTAATCATTACAAATTGATAAATAAATCATGCATCATAAAAGTAGAAGGATTCGTTGTCGGTGAATGTAATGTGCTCATTCATAGGAGCAACATCATGTATGTTCAATGGGGTGGAGTTCACCTCATCATCACTATCACTATCCCCTAGCAAAGATCGTCTTCATGATCAGTGCATAAAAATTTATGGAGTGTATAACATGTTTGAACATCTTTGCTTATATGGATGTCATTAAACGGTTGATGCCTGAGATGTGAAAACCTTTTCTGAAACAATCGAATTGACCTCTATAAAATGTTTCAAATAGATGAATGATATAAATTGAACAACCCTTTGATATTATCCAGTTGTGGACTAGAATTTATATAAATCTAATATTTAGAACCTTTGTCAACATACCCATAGGAACTGCTAGCTTGACCTTGTTATGCCTCGATGCCCAATTTATTGGGGCAACCTATAGCCAACCACAACCCCGGATGGAAAGCAAAATAAAGATGTAAAGATAGAGACAACACCAATATATATGTGGCTCACCAACTTGGGTACATCCATAAAGAGGCCCGATTGCACTATATTTAAAGAAATCATAAGTATAATAGAGAATATACAAAGATAAATCACACACCCTCTACTCTTCTACCCAAATTCTGGATAACCATTGTACATGAACTCTCCACCCAAGTGAATCCAAGTTCTAAGCCAAGAACCCTCTCAATCTCTTGCCCTCGAGTGTTTCTAAGTGTTTCCCATGTACCCAATCTGGTGTACACTGCTCCCAAGTAACTTGGTGATAAATACACCACACATTACATCTTAAGCACACATACCATACATGAAAGTCTCACACTCACACCCATACCCTTCTTCCATCTTTGAGCAATACCTATGGGTGAGAGGGAAAATCCCTCACCTCTCACCCAAAACCCTCACCTTTGAAAGAAGACTCTCTCTAGCATTGTGTTGCATTGGTATTGGTGTATTTGAACTATGGCTGAAACCCTCCTTAAATAAGGAAAAAAATAAACAGTACCCTGCGTATGAATACTACCCCACGTATGATAATTAAATCGTGTATGAATAGTACATGTCCAAAATTCAAGTCAAACATCACAAATCTCCACCTTGGTGAGAAATACTGCAAACCATGATCGAACCTCCACCTGATGAGAATTCCACCAATCTAAATCTCCCCGTTTGCCATGCCACCAAAAGAACCACCATCGAGCATCATTGTACCAGCTATAAATATCCACATACCATTCAATGCCTCTTCAAAGATCCAAATTAATCCGTGAAAACTTTCGTTGGAGTATGCATTGCCTCTTGCAAATATACCCTTTTCACCTTAAAATTTTCAACTATTCTTCTTAGACATCTTCTGAAGTTGAACACACGGGTCAATGCCTAAATGTGGCTATAAATAATTGAATATACTCATCAAATTCGAAGAGGTACCTCGAATCCACCCCTTCGATAGTAAGATTCCTCTCACCATCGTCTGCCAAAACATACATTTCAATCATCGGTTGTAAACGAGAGCATTTGAAAGTATTTCATTCTTGTGCACCTTGTTCTATAAATATACCATCGAGATCAATTCAGACGGCATCAACCAATCACACACAACCCATACAACACCATGTAGTTTATGAACTCCACCTACAACTGAGCATCGTTGTCCTTGGAATTCATCACTTTTGGATATTGTGATAATATCTCCAAAAGAATATACCATTAACTATCTTTGGAAACTTCTCGAGCCACTTCCATCTTTGTTTCAAATACCGAGCAATAAATGACTCATTCCTTCCACATGTAACAATGCTCATTGTCCTTGGATGTAGATTTGCTATGAAAACATCCCCAATAATAAATTTTCTTCCAGGTGAAAATCAAACTATAATCAATATACCTTGCGGGTGGATATCACACTATTACTAATTGCATTCTGGGGTAGCAATGAGACCTTCTCCAATTGGATTTTAGACAAGCAATCACACCCTCTATATTTCTTCGGCTTTCATTCTTCCATAAATCCCAGTACACGACCCATGTTAAACAAGAATGACCTTCACTCTAATTACTAAGAGAAAAACACCCATTACCATCAAATCCCTCCACCTAAACTTGTTAAGAAATATCCCTTTTCATGGTTAAATGAACATACCCAAAAAATCCAAGAACTAGTGGCTTGACACCAAAATCTCATACCGGATTTTTGGCGAATAAATTATGCACACCAAGAGCTTTGATACTAATTGTTGAACCTCAACACCCAATTTTATGGGGGCACCCTCCAGTCAACCACAACCCCGAATATAATAGAGATATAATGGTAATTATGGCAGGCACAATAAAGATATAAATAAGAGACACAACATCAAGATATACGTGGTTCATCAACTTGGATACATCCACAGAGATGCACGACACCATTATAGTTGAAGAAATTATAAGTACAATAGAGAATATACAAGGATAAATCACATACCATCTACTCTCCTACCCAAATTCCGGATAACTATTATCCACTAACTCACCACCCAAGTGAATCAAAGTTCTAAGCCAATGATCCTCTTAATCTCTTATGCTTAAGTGCTTCCCAAGTTTTTCCCATGTAACCAATCCAGTGTATCCCGCTCCCATGTAAGCCGGTGAGAAATCCTCCACACATTACATCTTAAGAACACCTACGATACATGAAACACTCGCATTCACACATATACCTTTCTTCCACCTTTAAGCAATACCCATAGATGAGAGATAATACCTCACCTCTTATCCCAAATCCTCATATTTGGAAGAAGACTCTATCTAGCTTTATGTTGCATTGGTGTTGGTATGTTTTAAACCTTGGATAAAAACATCCTTAATTAAGGAGAAAAGTGAACAGTGCCCCGTTTATGAACAATACCCTGCGTGTGAACAGTAACCGCCCAAAAATCAAGACAAATTTCACAAGCCCCTTATTTTGATTGTGGAACTTAATGATTGACCATCATGTGTTGAAACCTCCCAACTTGAAAGAATCTAAGTGAACCTCAAGTCAAATGTACATGTCATGAGCACATTTTGAAAAATCACTTATTTTCTATTGCAATGGTGTTCTTGGTCATCAAGGGGGACGTTAGAAACGACATGCATGAACAGTTCCCACCCAAATTCAAGCCAAAATCCACAGGCCCCTTGTCTTTGAATTGCAGAACTTAATGATTGGCCATTGTGTGTCAAACCCTCCTAGCTTGAAAGAATGCAAGTGAACCTCAAGTCAAATGTACATGTCACCACATGTTAATAAATCATTTAATTTTTATTATGATGACGTTCTTGGTCATCAAAGGGGACGTTAGCAGCAACATGCATTCCTTGTATCGCTTTAACGACATCCTAAAAAGTTCTTGTCGTTTCCATAAAATAAAAAAATAATTAAGTTATTCAATTAGTTTACCTCAAAATAACGGTAACAATTTTTGTCATTCCCATTGTCATAAGGTGAGTTTTCAGGCTTTGTATTGGTAACTAGTTCCTTATATAGGCACAAGCAAGCACACAACACCCTATGGAACTTGTTCCTCATAATGTACATTCCATATTTCTATATTTCTAATAATTGCACATAAAAAATTAAAGGTGTATTTGATTGACATGGAAATTTTTTCCATGGAAAATAGTTGTTTTGACTCATATTTTGCCTTTGTATTATCTTGATTGTGAATACTTTATATAAGAAAAATACTCGTTCACATAACAAGTGCTCCATCTCGAACCTCATTTTTATAAAAAAAAATATTTCTTATCTATCGACCAAAGAATTGGTTTGTATGGAAAATAAAATAAGTAAAACCAAAAACTCATATTTTTCCACTCATTTTCCATCTTCTCATCCAAATGAATGATTTTTCACGCATTTTCCATGTTTGCAATCAAACGCACCCTAATATGGTTGGATACGAGTTAAGGTTAACATTTGAAGATATAAGAAAGAATTAATTCATAATATAATTGATAAAGAATGAAAATAGTATCTCAATTGTTATAATATAAACTTGTTTGATTGAAATGAATCATTATATCACGATTATTATTTAATAGGTTGGATTACAACTAAACTAGTTTATATAAGAAACCGTTAGCCATGAAAGATTATCCAAAATAATAAAACCCATGAATCGTCAACTTAAAATTAAATATGGGGAAAATACCTGAGTCTGTTCGTCCAGTTTGCCTAGGGAAGAAATGTAGGAAAGGAAATAAATGAGTCACACATTTTGTTGATGAGATAACCTGACCACCTTCTTCATGTTCAATCAACTACGGTGAGTTAGCCTCCAGAGTGAGCAAATGTAGCCACCAATATTTTCTTTGGTATTTAGGGGGGGAAAAATTTCCAACAAAATGGGGAAAAATAAGGTCACGTGTGGCAAAGATTTTATATGGTTAATTTCTTGTGGTGACAATTAAGTTCAACATAAATTAATAAGAAAAGGCAATCACTAAAGCAAATAAAGAATGTAAAGAACGCCAATCACATGACACAATATTTACGTGGTTCAGCAAGAATGCCTACGTCCACGGTGGTGCTCTCGATATTATTTCTCTATACTCCTAGGAGTTCTTTATAGGAAAAAAAATACATGCTCTTTGCCCCGGGCTAAGGGTACGTTATATACGTGTTCGTTTCTGGGGAGTGGGGGTGTTGGACTCCCCCACGTCAATCCACAACTCCTAGAATATCTATGTACAAGATTTTAGGATACGACTGAGTCGTAACTGAATGAATTGGGGCATGAGGATTCCCGACTTTGGGTCGCTCCGATCGGGCTACTCGTCTTGGGCCAGAATGATAAATCGAGGTACCCACAATTGCCCCTAAAGTTGTTGGTCCGCAATTCGGGCTCAATAATTTTAAATGATTTGTCATAATGGCATTTTTGTAAATTATGCAATAATTTCCAAGATTGAAGCGCCTCTTCTGAGTTGTCTATGCGGCAGCCCGCTTCGTTTCCCGTGCGCCATGATTAGAAACGTTTAAAAATCCTTCTGAGGAGTGTTTTATTATTGTCGCTTATAGTTTCTCCGTATTTCCAACCTTCTCCAAGCTTCCGTTGTTTCTCTTTCATTCCCATTCCTTCGTCTTCCAATTCCAATCTTCTTCGTCATCTTTGCTTGCGACATTGCACCGTCTCAAGCTAAGTGTTTCCTTCGTAAGTTCCTCTTTGTTCTTTCTCTTTTCTTTTTCTATTGAAATTTCTTCGCATTTTTAGTTAGGGTTTGTAAATGGCGAAACTAAGCAATAGGTCGGTATCTGAATTTAGGAAGTTTTATAACATTCTAGATTAGGTAGATATTGAGTGTGCCCCAGTCCCTCATAATGTTAGAGAGATTGAGGATGCTCATTGGATTCATGTTCTCTTATTATCCCAAGGGGGTCTTACTTTCTCCCCAAGCAATTTTTTTTGCATTTCTTTGGTTATTTCCATATTGCTTCTGCATAGTGTTCGCCAAACGTCTAGAAGATTGTTAATGGTGTCCATAGAATAAATCAGCTCTGTGGCACCAATCTAGGGCTTTCTGAGATCTTTTTTTTGTTATTCTTTCTTACGAACGAGTTCCGGTCTTCTTTACCTCAAGGTCAGGAGTCATGATAGGGTATTGGTAGTAAATCTACCTGATTCCCACAAGGGTTACTGACAAGAGGGTTTTCTTGATAGAAATCAGCAGTTTGCTCCCCATACCGAGGGGTCGAGGTCTGACAGGTTCATGGTCCCCTTTTATGGAGAGGAGTTCATAGGTAGGCTTAGTTTTTACTTTGCTCATCAATCCTCTGTTAATGTATGATTTCTCTGATATTCTTCTCTCTTTTTTTCAGTGAGGACAAAGAATTTGGAACCTTCTCTCAGTGAGGTTCGAGCTGCTCAGTTGGTCAATATCTGGAATATTAGGGAACTCTTGGGTGACGATGAACATCCTCGATCAATGGATTTTCTCTTAGAATATAAGAACGTTGGGTCTAGATTTATTGCGCGGCCTATAGATAGCATCCCTGAGCTAGACATCTCTGAAGGAATTACTGCAGATCCCATCCTATTGGACGAGGAAGAGAGTAGCTCTGGTAAAGATAACGAGGGTGATAACGGGGGCGGTGCTAAAGGTGGATCCAATGAAGAGAGCTCTGGTGGTCAAGGATCTTCCATCTCGGAAGAAATTTCAGAAGCTCGAGAGTCTTCCAGTGAATCGAGCATCTCCAGCGAGGAAGACATGGCTCCTCCCAGGAAGAATCTGATTCGTGATGATGACGATGATGATAATGATGTGCTTCTCTCCCATCGGTCGAAGAAGAAGAAATCTGGCGGTGGAGAGATTGCAACTGGTTCTCAGTTTGCTGCTCATGAGAAGAAGAAGAAGAAGAAGAAGAAGAAGAAGAAGAAGAAGAAGAAGAAGAAGAAGAAAAAGGAAGAGCAATTGAGAGAGAGGGCGAGAAAGGAGGAAGAGAGGAAGAAGGTAGAGGAGAAAAAGAAAGTGGAGAAGAGGAGAAGAGTTGAGAAGGAGATGAAGGAGAAATAAGAGAAGAGAAGGAGAGAGGAAATGAGGATGAAGGCAGGGCAAGCGTTAGTGCCTGTGTCCGATTTTCCCGAGGGGGCCTCTATCGCCATCTCTCCTCAGTTGGCTACTGCATTACTCGAGAGACTAATTTTGGCTACTGATCATCAGAAGGCAATGGGGACCGACTAGTTAGCTCTGTAGGCTAGTCAGAGGCTAGTCTTGGTAAGTCTGTCTTCATTTTTCTATGCTTGCAGTATTCTATTCAATTCTTTTCTTTCTTAATATTTTCTTTTTTTTGCAGTTCGTGACTGACTTTGCCATCCCCTATCGCACCCGCGATGAGCTGGTGAAGAGGAATGTTGATTTAGAGAAGCAGAATGTTGAGCTAAAGTGGAAGAGTGTCGAGCTAGAGGCCAATTTGAAGATTGCCAATAATGCTCAATGGTCTTCTGATCTCGCCCTCGCCAAAGCCAATTGGATGAAGAAGGTGGCGGTCAAAGAGCTCAGCGAGCTACGACAGTCCTATGACTTGGTCTGCACGAGAAAGTTAGCTGTGGTTAAGGAGAATAGGGTGCTAGCAGAGAAAGTGAAGAAGGCAGAGGAGATCTCGTACAATGCCGGGTGGGTTGTTGCGTATGAGGATGTTGAGGTTCAGATAGGCTACATTAGTCGATTGAACTTCAAGAAGGGCTGGAATAAGGATCTTTTGGCTGCTGGAGTGGACATCGATTCTCCACTATTTGACGAGCATGATCCAGGCCTGAAGCCTATTGTGGATGAGGCTTTTGCCCCATTCATTGACGGTGGTGTCTCTGCTTCCCAGATCATTCCTGTTGGTGCTCCTTCTACCCAGGGAACAATAGTTGCTCCATCTGAGGGAGGTGTTCCTGTTGCTGCAGATAAGGGAAAGTAACCAACGACCTCAGAGTCAACTGAGGTTGCCAGCTAGCCTGTCTTGAGGATTTCTTTTGTATTTTTTCTTTGTTTGTACTGTCCTTCTGATTATTGATGTACTTGGAAAGTTTCAAATAAATGAAATGAAAACACTTTCCTTTCCACATGCTGATTCTTCTGCTCTTTAATTATTTTTATGGTTTATAGTTGATTGATGTGGATGAATATATACCTGATACCTCTCAATTGGGAAGGATCCTCGATCCTAATGTGAGCAGCCAAGTTCACCAAGCCTTTATAAGGATTTGTAAGTCCTTTAGGTCGAGGAATAAGATCTTTAAAGATCAGTCTGATCTCATCGCCAAACTAAAGGATAGACTTCAGGAGATGGAAGAGGTTGGTGCTTTTGTTCAAGAAGAGGTGAACCTTCTGAGGGATAAACTTTTGGATGCCTTCGAGATCAATCAAGTCTGAGAAATTCTTCAGTAGGAGAATGAAACTCTAAGGAGGGAGGTGTCATGACTCAGGGACCATGCACTGAGAGTCGCATCGAGAGTTTTATGAGGTTCCACTTCATCAGCTGGTCCGCGAGCTGGCACATGGCTGAGCGCTAACCCTTAAGTTTTATGAGGTTCCACTTCAATGACCGGTCCATGAGCTGGTACAGATGCAGGGGGTATAGCTATGGATATGGATGAGCTTCGAGAAGATGTTTGTCGAGCATACGTGATTGTTGTTGGGCTTCAAAGAGATGTCACGCGGTTGAGGCATCTGTTCAAGAAAGGACCTCGACGAGTGTGGGCTGATGGTTATGATCAGGGCTGGACAGATGCTCCGACGAGGTTGGCAGAGTTTGAAGAGATAACATTTATTAAGGGATGGTTGAGTGCCCTCAGGGAGCTGTAGGTCCCCAGGAACTCAGTGTTTTGGTATCGTCACGAGATCTCTCCTACAACTCTGAGGCCTAATCCTTTCAGGAGGGATGACTAGTGGGTCCATATAGATGCTATCCCCAGGCAGCTATTGGAGACAAATGTGAATCAAGTTGAAGAAGAATTAGCTTCTCATCCGGATGACGGCCGAAGATCGCAAGTGGCTGATTATCTTACTCAGAGGCCTAATCCTCATTAAGATTTTCTTAATTCAATGTAACTTTTTGTAAATGCAACGAAGTAATAAAATATTTATGTTTTGGGCATTTTGCCGACTAAACATGCGTTGTGTATTTTTTACTTCATTAATTTTTCATTTGATTATCTTGGGCTCTTCGTAGCCGACTAGATTTGATGTGGGTAGAGTTATTTTGTCGTGTGAGTATCCTCCCAGTCCAGTATGCTTATGAGATACCATTCTACCCCACTTTACCATTTAGGTCATGTCGTCACACTCCCTTAGGCCTAAGTATGGAAATGGTGAGGACACACCTAGTGTTGGATGTTCTATCCGATCATGTTTTTTTATCCAAACATCGTTTGGTGACCAATTCGATTTGGCTGAACTGCCTAAGGGTCCCCTATAGGGCTTCATATATTACCAGGGGCAATGCTAAGAGGTTATTCGTGTTTCATAACGAAAACCTGAGGAGGGTGACTCCCTGCTTTTATATATCGAGCAATGTGCATGTTGCTTGGAAAAGGTGTGCAAGTTATAAAGTCCACAAAACAAAATTAACATTTCATAGAATGCCATTGTCGAACAATCTTTTACTAAAAGTAATGAAAAATGAATTGCCAATTCCAATAATGTGATAAAAGATGAATGAAAAAACTATAAATATAATTTTTTCAGGTTGGCTTCATTCCAAGATCGGGGTATCTCTCTGCCCTCCAGCATTTCTAAGTGATAGGCTCCTTGTAGGTTGTCCCATGTCACCTTGAATGGTCCCTCCCAGTTTGGACCTACCTTGCCATCGGATGGTTTTACTGTGCTGCCAAGGATTTTCCTTAGGACGTAGTCTCCAACGTAGAATGCCCTTGGACTGACCTTCTTGTTATAGGGCCTTGCGAGCTACATAGCTCGCTAGTCTCACTAGGGCTAGCTCTCTGCGTTCGTCAGCTATATCAAATTCAGCGAGTAATGCTGCAACATTCTGGCCCTGGTCGACCAGGGTGGACTTTATGGTTGGGAGGCCAGCTTCTAAAGGGATTATTGCTTCCATTCCATATGTTTGTGCGAATTGGGTTTGACCAGTTTCTCATCGTGGGGTAGTACGATAGCCCCACAGGATATGTGGCAGTTCGCTTACCCATGCACCCTTGTCTCGTTCTAGTCATTTCTTTAATCCATCGATCACTGTTTTGTTGGAAGCTTCAGCTTGTTCGTTGCTCTAGGATAGGATACCGAGTTAAAATGGTGCCTGATCCCGTATTATTGCAAAAACTCTGGAAGGTTCCACTCTCGAACTGCGTTCCGTTGTCAGTGATGATGATTCTGGGGATCCCAAAGTGGGTAATTATGTTCTTCCATACGAATCTCATCATATTTGAATCTCTGATGTTTGCCAGCAGCTCTGCCTCAATCCATTTGGTGAATAGTCTATCGCGACCAACAGATACTTGTGATTTTTGGCAGCGGTAGGAAGAGGGCCCACCATGTCCATTCCCCATTGGGCAAAAGGCCAAGGGCTGTTAAGTGATCTTAGGTCGCTGGCAGGCTAGTGGACCATAGGAGTATGTAGCTAAAATTTTTTGCACTTACGAGCATATATTCCAGAATCTCTATTCATGTATGGCCACCAGTATCCTTCCTTCATTTCTATAAAAGCTATAGATCTCCCTCTAATATGGCTCCCGCAGATTCCTTCATGAAGCTCGCATAGAACTTGCTCTATGTCCTTTGGGTGAACACATTGGAGCTAAGGGCCGATGAATGATATCTTATACAGCTTTCCCTCAGGAGATAAGTGAAAGTGGGCAAGTTTGACACTTATCTAATGAGTGGCCCTCTTATCGTCTGGTAGTGCACCATACTTCAAATATTCCCTCAAAGGGTCCATCCAAATAGTGCTGATTCAATATGGAGAATATGGCCCATGTCTGGCAACTCTTCGCTATGGTTGATGCTCGAATGGCCGAGGAAGTCTATAGGGATCGTTCTCTTTAATTCGGAGTTGATTGTTGAACTCAAGGCTGCTAGGGCGTCGGTATGACTATTTTATCCTCTGGGAAACTATTGGACACTGACTTCCCTAGAGTTTAACATTAACCTTTTTGCTAAGGCGAGGTAGGCGGCCATTCTTTCATCCCTCCCATTGAAGTCCCCACTTATCTGATTGGAGACCAGCTGTGAGTCGCCGAACACCTGTAGTTGTTTTGCATCCAATGTCTGTGCCTTTTATAGGCCTACTATCAATGCTTCATATTCTACTTCTTTGTTGGAGGCTTCAAATCCAAGTCTGATTCCTTGCTCGAGAATTGTATCTTCTGGGGTAACGAGCATAATGCCTACTCCTTCCCCCTTGGAGTTGTAAGCTCCATCAATAAACAGTTGCCAAATACCTTCTGTCGAGTGATCGTCCCTCTTATCCATGGTTTACAGTTGGTCGTAAGTCTGTTCTCCTTTAAACTCCGTGATGAAGTCGACGAGGACCTGCCCCTTGATTGCATTCATCGGTTGGAACTGGATGTCAAATCGTGCGATCGACCACTTCGATAATCTACCGAACAGATCTGATTTTCGTAGGACTGCTTTAAGGGGGTGACGTAAGGATGATGATAGAGTGCGCCTTGAAGTAGTGCCTTAGTTTCCTCGAGGCTACCACGAGTGCAAGGGCGAGCTTATCTAGTGGGAGGTATCGCTGCTTGGCATCCAAGAGGGTCTTACTCGTATAGTAAACCGTGTGCTGGATTCCAGTTCTTTTGCATACCAGTACAAAACTGACAGCGTGGCTGGAAACAGCAAGGTATAGGTACATGGAATCGTTCTCTTGAGGTATCACGAGCAAGGGTGGTGTCCTGAGATAAGCTTTGAGCTCTTCTAATGCTTTCGAGCAATCTTGATTCCACTCCACTATTTTTCTCTTCTTCAATAGTTGGAAGAATGGTTGACACTTTTTGGATGACTTCGAGATGAATCGATTCATGGTTGCGAACATGCTCATGAGTTTTTATAGTCTCTTATCGTGTGGGGAGGCTGTACCTTATTGATTGCATCGATCTGGTCTGGGTTGGATTCAATGCCTCTCTCGCTAACCAAGTACTAGAGAAATTTTCCTGAATGGACACTGAAGGAACATTTGCTCGCGTTGAGATTCATTCGGTATTTCCTGAGGATTTCGAAGGTCCTTGACAGGTCTAAGAGGTGGTCTTCTTTGTGCCTGCTCTTGACGAGCATATCGTCGATGTAGACTTCCATGGTATCTCCCATTTGATCTTTAAACATCTTGGTGACTAGTCGTTGGTAAGTTGCTCCAACATTTTTGAGCCCAAAGGGCATAACTTTGTAGTAGTATAGTCCGATGGTGGTGATGAACGTTGTCTTGTCTTGGTCTGGTGCATACAGAGGAATCTGATGATACCTCGAGTATGCGTCCAGGAAACTCATTCTTTCATGAGCTACTGTGGTGTCCACCAACTGGTCAATTTTCGGGAGAGGGAAACTGTCCTTAGGGCACGCTTTGTTAAGGTCAGTGAAGTCAATGAAAACTCTCCATTTCCCGTTGCTTTTCGAAACCACTACTGGGTTGGACAACCATTTAGGGAATTGAACTTCCCGTATGGATCCTGCATCCAGTAGCTTCTCTACTTCCTTTTCTATAGCCTTAGACTTCTCGAGCACAGCTCGTCGTGCCTTTTGCATGATAGGCCTAAAGGTGGGGTCGACGTCCAACCGATGGCAAACCACACTGGGTCAATTCTAGGCAGCTCATACGGTTCCCATGCGAAAACATCTAGATTGCTCCTCAATAGTACCGGCAATTCCTTCTTCTCTTGATCTGTGAGATAATCTCCAATCAAGAACATCCTGTCTATTTTGCTACCACCGGTTGTGATCTCTTTCAAGTTCTCAATGACTCGCTCAAAGGGGAGGATCCTGGTCTCCTCCACTCCGGGTCTTCTATACTTTAGCTTCTATTTTGAAGGTATCAAACCTCCTTGTTCCTCAACCTTATCTTTGGCCTTCTCGGCCTTCTTTTTTGGTTTTGGGTGGATGGCTGCTATGAATCACCTTCTTGCCATCGCTTGATCTCTGTGGATTTCCATTACTCCTCGCTCAGTCACGTACTTGAGTTTCTGATGGTAGGTCAAGGGGAAGGCCTTCATTGCATGTAGCCATCATCTATCGAGGATAGCTTGGTAGGGTGAGTCAATGTCGACTAATAGAAATTCAATCATCTTGGAAACAATTCTTTCCCTCACTGGCAGTACGATCTATCCTAAAGGGATAGTTACTTCCCTAGCGAAGCCAACTAGAGGGACAGTGGCTTCCTTCAAGTCGGCAACGCTTAACTTCAATTTCCTTATAGGTCGAGATACATTACCTCGGATGAGTTTCCCTAGTCGACGAGTAACTTGTCGATGTTATATTTTTCTATCTAGAGTGTAATGATCAAGGCATCATGATGTGGGGTTCTTACCCCCACTAAGTCCTCATTCGTGAATACGATGTGTTTGCTATAGTCGACGTCATCTGATCGCCGATGATTTCCTGATTGTGTTTTCGCTGGATCGATCTGAAAATATTGCATTAGTGCCGTAAGATTTTTCACTTCCATCTGAGCTCAGTTTCCCTTAATCTGCTTTAGATCAGATTCCCCATTAATTACTGCGAGCTCATGGACAGCATCATCCTCGAGCATATTTTCGGGCATTGTGTCTCCATTGGCAGCAACTTTCTCTGCCTTATTTTCCATAAACTTGTTCTGATGCCCGATCTTGGCTAATTCTTCAAGGTGAGACTTAATAGACTTGAAGTGCTCAATCTTATGTCCTCCTTCCTTGTGGAAAGTGCATCTCAGCGCGTTATTCCTCCTTAAGGGATATCCTCCCATCTTTCTGGGCCACTTAACAAATGGCTCTTCCTTGATCTTCACTAGGATCTTGTAAATTGGTTCTTTGAAGACAGTGTTTACTGCCTGAAATAATTTTGAAACATCGTTCTTATTTCCATTCTTAGAGCCGCCCTTGCCCCCATTCTTGCCTCCTTTCTTCTAGTTTTTGGCCTTGTCATTGCCCTTGGCAGCGATCTTTGCCCGACCATTCTCCTCTGCACTGAGGCGGGTCACATCCTCAACTTTGGCGTACTTCTCAATGCGAGCCATCAGTTCATAGATGGTTATGGCCTCCTTTTTAGTCAGGTATAGGTTCAAGAGGCAAGAGCTGGGTAGGACGATCTTGAAAAAGGCCACTGCTACCTGCTCTGAGCAGTCCTCAACCTCGTTGAATAACTCCCAGTACCTTTTTGCATAGTCCCAGAGGCTCTCCTGGGGCGTCTTCTTCATTGTTAGCAAGGCATCCATCCTCTTTGGATGGGAGATACTGGTAATAAAGCGAGTTGTGAAGAGCTCTGCCAGGGACTCAAAGACCCTGATGGATCTGTGAGGGAGTCTCTCGAACTAAAATGGGCCACATCATGCAAACTCGAGGGAAAGATCCATCACATTAGTGCGTCCATGTGGTTCTAGAGAGTCTTGGACTGCCTGTACTACCTAATGTGATCGATAGGGTCAGTCTTTCCATCATAGATCTTGAATCTCGAAATCGCAAACTTCTTGGGGGCTTTTTCCTCTTCTATCTCCCTTGAGAAAGGGGGTTTCATCTTGGTCCTGAGAGCTCGTCGGGCTAGCGCTCTGGTCAATCTGGCACCCCGATGTGCTGGGTGTTGGTCCACTTCTCTTCGGACCAAATTTCGTATGTCATCATTTCCTCGAGCCGGGCTCCTACAATGTCGAGTTGGTCGTTGTTTCTCGAACAAGTCATCATTCGACGAGTGTTCCTCGATCCTTTTGGATCCGCGTCTAGGGCTCCTTCCTCAGCTGTGAGACTTTCACGCCTGAGGGCTAGGAGTGCGATCTTAACGTCGCCTGGTGTTACGATGGATCTCTTTTTCCATCCTTTCTAATCTCCTCTTGAGGCGAGCATTCTCATCTTCTTTCTTATGAGCGGCCTTTCCTTGCTCCTGGAGCCTTGCTTCATAGGCATCGATCAACCTGGAGATTTGTGTAGACCTGGCAGGTCCTTGGCTTTCTTCTGAGGCTTACCGTTCTAGGAGATCCCTTTGATCTAAACGTCGAACCTAAGACCTGATCTTGGGAGGGGCAGGCTGCACTTGGGTATCCCATCTTGAGGGGCATTGCTACTATGACCAAACATTACAAATTCTTTACTGGTGAGGGATTTCTTAAAGGAAGACTAATGTTTCCCACACACGGCGCCAATTGTGGTGACAATTAAGTTCAACACAAATTAATAAGAAAAGGCAATCACCAAAGCAAATAAAGAATGTAAAGAACCCCAATCACACGACACAATATTTGTGTGGTTCAACAAGAGTGCCTATGTCCACGGTGGTGCTCTCGATATTATTTCTCTATACTTCGGGGAGTGTTTTACTGGAAAAATAATAAATGCCCTTTGCCCCGGGCTAAGGGTTCGTTATATACGTGTTCGTTTCCAGGGAGTGGGGGTGTTGGACTCCCCCACGTCAATCCACAACTCCTAGAATATCTCTGTACGAGATTTTAGGAGTAGACTAAGTCGTAACTGAATGAATTGGGGTGTGACGCTTCCCGACTTTGGGTCGCTCCGATTGGGCTACTCGTCTTGGCCAGAATGATAAATCGAGGTACCCACATTTCTCATATCAAACACTACAAAAGAAGTCAATTGGGTGTCAAATAGGCAAAAGATGCCTATTAGGTGTAATGGGTCGGAGACAGGTTCGGTTAACTTTAAACTATCTCCAATCCGTCAAGAAATTAGGCGGATCGAGTCTTTCGCGAATACCCGATGGGCTATATAATCTAGTGACCAAACGCGGCTATATTAGGGTCTCGGGACTCGATCAGGTTAGCAAAATACATATTTAACATTAAATGCAATAGTTGACAGTATTAAATTTGATCAACAATTTAGTGCACAAAATTGCTAGTTTTTTTTTTTACATTTCATGTTTTTAAAAGTTTAACCAAATATTTAAAAAAAATGACAATTGCATCAATGTGTGTGTGTGTGTTTCACTTATAAAAAAATTACAGCTTGTTTGGGAGTTTTTTAGAAGAAGGAAAGGAATTGAATGTTTTATTAGAAGAGAAAAGAAAAGAAAAGAAAAGAAAAGAAAATTTATAAGAGAGAAAAGGAAGGAAGAGAAGAGAAAGGATTTAAGAAGGAAGAAAAAATAATTTTCTTTTCTAGTGTTTGGAAGTTGGAAGGAAAATAAATTTTTAAGGGAAATGAGATGCATTCTTTATATTAATTTCCTTTTTCTTCACTTCTTTCCGATTTGGAAGGAAAGTTTTGGAGAGAAATGAAAGGAAAAAAAATCATTTTCTTTCTCTCCTTTTAAACTCTCAAACGACGAAAAATGACAAAACAACACGACGAAAAATGACAAAACAACACTTTCTCTCCTATGCAAACTCCCAAACGACGAAAAGGAAGCATAATTTCTTTTCCTTTCCTTTCCTTTCTTTTCTCTCTAAAATAAAACTCTCAAACAAACTTATGTGTGTGAGTGTGTGTATGTGTGTATAGATAAAGAGGGAGTAACCGTGAAAGAGGTCCGGTCCTTCTGGATGAAGAGATTGAGGGAGGTCATGAAAAATAATGAGGGGGAGTGAGAGTATGAGAGAAATATGAGAGGAATCTGTGTGCTGGGAGGAATGAGGCAAAATGGGAGATTGAGAGAGGTCGTAAGTGAGAGAAGGAGTAAAGGGGGAGAGTGAGAGTTTGAGAGGAATGTGTGAGATGGGAGGAATAAGGTAAAGGGTGATGTTGAATATTTTATAACAAATGCATATTTAACAAAGTTGTTTTAGGACTTTTAACCTTCTCGCACATCCCATATCGGTAGAATGAAAAAAAGTGGTGGTGTTAATAAACACCCAAATGTGCACTTGGGTTTGAAGACCCGTGGAGTATCCCAAGTTTATAAAAGCGGGTGGACCTATATGGGTTGGGATTTGGCCCCAAGACATACACGTGTGCAAATAGTAAAAAAAATCAAATGTAAAGGAAAGAAAATTTTAATAACCTGTAAAAAAAGTTACAATCTACCTTACAGTATACTTTGGATGAAAGAAAATCAGTAAATAAATGAAAAAAAGAAGGATAAAAAAATAGTCAGTGTAATTTTTTTGGCGAGGGAGTCATTTTTTCATTGTCTTCAAGTTACTTATTTATAGAGTTTCTGACCATACAACTGTCAATTAGGTTTTTCCCACCTAGGTACATTAGTGTATCTATAAATGTTGTTTTGTGCTTAATCCCACATCTAAAGCATTCCATCTGCCAAGTGTTTAAACTCCCTTTAGCATTAAACCCATGCAATTTTACTCGACAATAATTTTCATTTAGTTATAATATGTGGACAATTATCAATGGACTGTAATTATATGGTGTAAACATACCCTCACACTAATTAAATTTTGAGAAAAATTAATTAGTGGACTGCTGGTTTTCCTATTCCATTACTCCACATCTGTGCCATTATTACTTATCATCACATGCTACCTATAAAAATGTTTATTGGCAGTGAAATGATTCCTCATTTCAATCCATCAATATCTTCATTTTCATTCTTCGTATCTCACTCTTTTATCCTCTCCAAACTTCAGTAATGGCATCGTAAGAGAATAAAGAAAGCTCTACTTTGAACTCCCTCAACACAGGTGTGAGTCCATGGGGGGTTAATAATATCTCCCTCGATCAGTTTTGTGATAATGAGTTATTCGGTGTTGGTGCTCAGAGGAAGATTTGGCTGGAAATTTTATGAAATCTCTTCTTTGCCCCTTCTTGGTGGCTCTGACTCTAATATTACTAGGTTAGTCATTGCAGTCTCAGCAACCCCTCATGCAGAGGAAGAGAACCTTGAAGACAAGGATGTTGAGGATGATGGTATTTTTAAAGTAGAGGTTTCTTATTATAAACCCAATTATATACTTAGAAATTCATCTAATGACTATGTTAAGCACCCTACCATAGTTCATTATGGTCCTTTGCCAACTCCAATCCTTGGTCCAGTATATGAAGAACCTATTTTATCGACTCGTGATTCCATATCCATAGGTTATGATTATGGCTTTATACTCACCCATAAACCTCTTGAGTTTCAAGCACAAATGGTTTTTCCTAACTTCACGATCCATCCGATTAGAGCCCATGCTTGGTCAAAACTTGACCAACCTTCTTTTCCTTTCAATGCTCACAATAGTGAATATTTGAGCCTTCTAGATGCCTGGTATCTCTTAAAAAAATTTAGGGTATGGTTCCAATTATGCCCATGATCCCTATCACTCTTTTATTCATCTTACTTCTCATTATATCACCAATGGACTCATTACCTCTTATGCCCAAGTTGGAGCCAGTTTTGACATCAATGCATTTGAGAAACTAGTAAGTGAAACAAGCGTTTCCACCATTCTCCTTTCGGATATGATTATATTTTGTATGCCCATCATCAGGAGATCCAATTAGGAATTTAGAGAAACATGTTCAAAATGGTCTGGACAATGGCTGCAATACCATCACTCAGCCCACTACTGCCAATAACTTTCGACAAGGCTCTAGAACTTCTTCATGCCTTTTCCCATCTCTCTCCATGGGTACTCTTGAAAGATCATGCTCTAGATAACCTGTTACATACCATTTTGATTCTTCAAAACTTCTAAGACACTCTTTCAATCCCTAAAGCTCAAATCTCCTTCTTTCGTAAATCTTACCTTTCTTTTGATAAAATTTTAATACATCATGATGCCGAATTCAAAGATTATGAGGAGTCATGGCTTTTCATGGTGATATTTTTGCCAAAGCCAACCATATCTTGGAGGATTGGAAGGATTTTTCCTTAGTTTTTATTCAGGAGTAAGGTGACCCTAAGGATTATGGCTTTGATGACCTCTCACCAGAACAAATTTCCCTCAGATCAATACATTTTCATGAGGAATCCAATGATATAATTCGAATTGTTCAACACTATGAACCCTTTATACTGAAGATGGCTCAAGATATTGCCTATTTAGAATCAGAACAAAATTTAATTATCTCCCTATGGAATATATTTCATATATTAGTTACCTATGCATTTTCTTATTATTGTTAAATCCAAATATTGTGATTTGTATTACTCTTCATGCTTTTGTAATTTCTATGCTCCGAAGTATCAATGAAAGTACATTATCTTTTTTTGAATGTGTGTTGATGGTTTGCAATTAAACTAATATGTTGTGGATAATTAATGAATTATATTATTTATTTGGTAATTAAATTCTTAATTAAACCAATTTTAACGCTAAGGCTTGATATTCATTTGTACTCCTTCATGAACATTCTATGTTTTAACCAAATTTGGTATGTTGTATGAACTTGTAACTATTTCTATACTTTTACACCAAGAGAAATTTTAATTGTGGCTTATTTTGTATGCATGCTTCATTATTGGTAGAGGTCCAACAAAATCTCATTGCACATGTGGAAGTGTCCAAGTGATAACTTTTTTGTCAATTGGAAAAATGAATTCTTAGAAAATAAGTAGCTTTTCCAATTTTCTTTAATCAAAATATTTTGCTACCTGGGAATTCTCAATATTTAATTTTGATTTCTTGGAGAATTAATGACACATAAATATAATCATGAAAGCTTTTTGATTGATAAGGCCTCTAAAGGCGCCTTTTTGTCTCTCCAATTCCTCATTATTCCACTTTTTAGAAAGGACATTCTCAAAGACACGCGTCAATGTCTACTTAGCATTATTTTGCATTTTAAATAGTACCACAAAGTTATTTAAACGCATTCTTTGCTTCTTACCAATTTTTATTGTTCTCTCTCCCTCTCTCAGCAAACTTTCAGCTCTCAAGACTACTTTCCCTCTCTTCAAACTCTTCATCATTAATGGAATGTTTATCTTCAAACACCGATGTTTTCCTACATTTTGATGAAACCACCCAAAGTCATTCAACCGAGGACTCCACCATTTTTAGGACCATCGTTTTTACCATCAAATCCTTAAATATTTCATATCTCTCCATTATCGGTCTTACTCCAATGAGGAACTTACACTCCATGTATATGTTTACAATACCAAATTTGGGGACCATAAAATTAATCTTGGTCTGAATCTCTAATGATCTTGAAGAACCATTTGCGTCCAAGTTTAAGGTATGTCCTAAGCAGTTAGATAGCATTACATGGGCCAAATTTGTGCATCAGATGCTTGCTCACGGAGCAAGAGACAAGGAAGAATCCGACATTCTTGACGTCGGTAAACTTAGCCTGAGAGATATTATACCTGACTCATTCATTGTCTCCAGTGCTATCCATTTAGCCTTTAACTGTTCTGAGTTCAATTTTGGTATGAAAGCTCCCACTGTATTGGACATTTGTCAGCTAACTTGGTTTAAATCCCTATGAGAGGATTTTCATCCACCCATGCCTCAAACTGAAATTCCATTAAAGCTCAAAAGTAACAACATCCACTTATTATATTATACTTTATGCATACACACATGAAGAATAATCATAGTGTGAATGATAAGGAGTATTTTTTTTCCTCCTATTTTGACTATCAATACACATTTTTATAACAAGTCTCATAGGGTTATGTTAGAGTATTATTTTTATATTCCATTTAAATTTAAGGCAGATAAGTTTCTCTAGCTCCTTACCTTTTAGGTTCCCTCTGCAAGAGTTTTTCTGAGCTTTTAGATGATCCCTTCATTACTGATAGTACAAATATAGCGCCTTGCCGTGGATAGTATTCTATAATACAAATGTTAAGATGACACGGATCTACAGTATATAGGGCGTGGCCTTGCAGAACATAGGGCGCGACCCTCCTCATCAAAGGGCACGGCCCTCCTCATCAAAGGGTGCGGCCCCCATCAAGACTCCACGGAGATGGCAAGCACGGGAAGCGTCCCTGTCTATTATAGGGCGCGGCACGTAGTAATTATTCCCCAAGAAGAAGCCGTGGCACTACTCGGTACAGGGCGCGACAGCTCTGCCTCCAGCGCCACAGGACACAACACACATACCTCTTATAGATAGAGGACCACACCTCGAAATAGAGGGGGAGGATGGATTCCACACACACCCGGGGAAGGTTCTAAAATACCGACTTTCTCTACACAACATCAGGGCACAGTTGGACTGTTCATCCACATCGCAGCTACCTCCTCGGCACACCGGAATCCTCAGTGATCATGTATACTCCTTTATTCTTATACTTGTACGCCTCTTTAGGCGTGATTATATTGTACAATGCAACACATATAATGAGAACGGATCAACACAGTGGATGTAGTCCTATTTTAAAGGCTCAACCACTCTATATCTTGTCTTCTCTTTATTTACTCGCTTTACTTACTTATTACACACTTTACTCTTGACTTGTTGGTATGGGAACGCCTTATGGCCAATTTCTCGTATCATCAATATGGCACCGTCTGTGGGAACGAGAGATATTTTAATCTTGTTTCTCTATATATTTGAGTTCTTAAACACCTTATTCGATCCCTGAGTGTCCTGTGGATCATCTTCTCACGGGTCGATTCTGGTTATTGAGCTTCGTTCTATATTTGCACCTTTAAATGGGTATTACTTATATCCATATCTTCTCTTGGGTCTTCATTTAATGACTTTAGATCTATATTACATATCCCTGTGATATCATTTAATCTAGATAATTATGAAAAGCATGGTAGACTTTAGTCCCAAAAAGATGGATGATAGGGAAGGGTTATATTTATCTTTGAAATTGTGTCGTTTTGTGCACCGCAAAGGTATTCTCTCATAGATAGACCATAGTAGGTACTCTTCACATGTTGGAGGAGGAGAACTTAGTTTCCGAGTTGCTGTCTTGGGATTTTTTCCTTCACTGCCTAGACAGGGGTGCGGCCTGTCAATTCAACTGACTCAAATGCCGCAACCCCTACTAGTGCAGACCTATTACAACAGCTCAATCACCGGGGAAGGGACTCGATTGGCCTTCAGTTTAACCTTGGTGAATACCATTCAGGGGTTGCGGCAGTGCACTTGGGTGCCACACTGACCACGGCCTCGTCAGTATATCATGAAGCAGTTCAAACACTGCTTCCCAATATCTCTGTGATTACTCACTTCTGTTAGTTTTGTCTCAGATTCTACATACTTTATAAAGACTAACAAAAACAGAAACGGAAGGAGAATTCAGCCAGAAAGCAGAAGTCAAAAATAAGGTTGTACAATCACCTCAACCATCTCTATGACAGCCATGCCTCACTTTAGACCCAGGTCAATTACCTAACTCAGAGGGTCCTAATGATAAAGGCCTCGGCCTCTCCTGATGTGGGTGCGGCACCAACAGTCTTTGATACTGTGGAATTTCAAGAAGAGACGGTCGCGGAAGTAGCCAGCAGGAGCCAGAAAAGTAGTGGAGAAGGCAGAGAAGAAATCAGGGGCCTACACTCCGTTGACCTTCCTGATTGAAGATATCTTTGAGTTCATCAAAGAGGACAAGCTTCTGAGATGGCCAGAAAAGCTGAGAGCTCCACCCCACAAGAGGAACAAAGCTACTTGGTGCAAATTCCATCAAGAATATGGCCATGACACTGAGAAATGTTATGCTCTGAAAGATGAAATTGAAAAGCTAATTGGGCAAGGGATGCTGAGGAGGTTCCTCAAAGATGATTAGGGGATGAAGCCTCATCTCGCATGCCGCATGCTCATTTTACATGCTTATCTCATAAATTCCATCTATCCCCACTTTACAGAGACAACTTCTGCTTACGTTGTTTTAAACTAAACTTTATATTATCCTTACGAAGTTACAGGCTGGAGCATACATATATAAATATATGTATTAACAAATTTTTCCAGATCTCATTTCTCTCTTGTTCTCATAATTTGTCATCTCACAAAAAGACCTTTTGTCTTAGACAGACTCCAATGGAGGAATAACAAATTATCTCGGGAGATTATTATTATTTCGGGATGCACCTATGGAGGGATTGCGATCTTAATTATCTCACAATTTCCCCTCACAATGTGAAACCATATCTTATCATATGATGATCATATTCGCGAAGGCATCTGAGGATGCAAGGAGCTTTTATTGATAACAGGGGCTTACAATGCTAATTCTCTGCTCTCGGGATGATATCATTAGCCACGAGGGCCTACAATGTCCGTTCTTAGCTTTCGGGATGCTTCATCAAGCTGGGAGGCTTATAATATCCAGCTAGGGATGGATTTATATATATCAGCAGTTGTGGGTGGCTTAATAACATAACCCAACCTGAGGAGGCTTGATAGTATCCTATATATTAGCTGTAGGTGGCTTGATAACATAACCCAGACTGAGGAGGCTTGATAGTATCCTATATATTAGATATGGGTGGCTTGATAACATAACCCAGCCTGGGGAGGATTGATAGTAACCCGTATATTAGCTGTGGGTGGCTTGATAACATAACTCAGCCTGGGGAGGCTTGATAGTATCCCGTATATTAGTTGTGGGTGGCTTAATAACATAACCCAACCTGTGGAGGCTTGAAACATCCTATCTGATAGTTGTGGGTGGCTTAATAACATAACCCAGCCTGTGGAGGATTGAAAATATCATATCTGATAGCTGTGGGTGGCTTAATAACATAACCCAGTCAGGGAAGGCTTGAAAAAATGATATATGTCTACAAAGGCACATTGTTCAGATGCAATGGCCAAAAATGTGTCGAAGCCCACCGATATGGTTGCAGGTCTGTAAGAGCCATTCATTCATGAAAGTTCTGAGGCACTGGCATCCTGAAGCATGAGAAAGCTACAAGGTCAAATATCATGGTAGAAGAGGATCAATTGAATCAAGATTCGTGAAAAATTGAAAAGGTATAACATCCCTAAAAACCGTTCTACTCTGGCACGGTGATTTGGCAATTGAAGCGCTAGAAGAAAAGTCTTCTCAACATGTTTCATATTGGTTATGAGATGACAACAGTTAAGAGGTTCGTGTAACCAAATGCAATGAAAGCAGCCTATGAAGATCCATGTACTCAGAGTGCCACAGCTTTGCAAGTATGCATGCGGCCATCAAGTGAAATCGTTTAGAGGACGCGACCTTATTTAGGGTCCATTTGTGGAAAATAGAAAAAAAGGTCGCGGCCCGTATACAACAGCCTTATGAAATAGTGCAGCTTATGGTCTATACTTCTGAAGGTACCTTAGCACTATTTATGTGGATGCGGACATAATAAATAATCATCCTTTGGAAGGAATCACATGCTATCCGCGAATTGAAAATATTATGTTCATCCAATCGAGAATGCATTTTCAAATATGAAAAGCAGTTACGTTCAACCATTCATTAAAGAAAGCAAAGTAATAGAACAAAGAGTTGCAAGCAATCAGATATGGTCGTCGCCTTGATATTAACAATTTACAGAAAAGTAGGTCGCAGCCATAATAGAAATAAAGTAGAAGGAAGGACGCAGCCATGTATTAATGATAAGAAACTGAATACAAGTTCAATAAGCTACACCATCATTCTCATCAGCCTCCTCGCCATCCTTGGTTGTCTCAGTTTCTCCATCCGCGGCCGCCGCTTCTGCTTCAGCCCTCAGTTTCGCTTTCTCTTCGGCCGCAGCCTTAAGCTCAGCGATGCATTCTTGATGCTCGGTATCACTGAGTTTCCAAGCAAGAACCGAATCCTTGGCCTCAGGGAAGTTTTTGATATATCTCTATCGAAGCTCCTGGTAGCTGCGGAGGTAAGCCCTGTTGTTGATGAGGAAGAAGTCCTTGGAGCCTTTGAATGACTCTACGGCGTGGTCTATGGCCAGTTGGAGGGTGTCGCCATGATCAGCCTCCATTTTTTTATTATCGTGGCATGCTCTTGGGCTTCTTGAATAGACTTCGCCTCTAGCTCTTTGTACTTCTCCTAAAGAAGAGCGAGCTTACTGCTTGAAATCTCTGCGACACGGCCAGCTTCCGCAGTTTGGGCCTGGGAGGTTTTAAGGGAGTCGACGGCCTGCTTGAAGTTCTCTTTCGCTTCCTCCCTTGCCCTGTTTGCTTTCTCCAAGTTTATGTGGGCTGCCTGAAGAGCCGCGGCAAAAGACTTCTTGCCAGCTTCAAAAGATGAGGTCCGTGTAGATTTCAAGTCAGAAGTATGCACCCTATCTATAGCCTCTTTCAGTTTATAAAGGGCCTCATACTTCCTCTTCAGGGACACCAAAACATCCGCAATATGTAATAAAATAAGTTAGATTTAAAATACGGGAGGCCAAAAAAGCTAGTAGCAAAATTAAAGAATGGTAGCACCTACCCTCAGAAGGTTATGGAGACCACAGTCCTCCAAGTCGTCGTGGTCTACCCCCACCAACCTATCCAGGTCCGCGGCATCAATAATTCTCTTCATTCTTCACGCAACCTTTACCGTGGCATCCCATGAAGACTCTGGGTCAGGCTGTCTTAATTGGGGTCGCGGTCTATCGTCGGGACCAGCTCCGTCGCGAAACTGAGGAGGTTCCAGATTTGCATTTACTGTAATAACAGGTGGTGGCAATGGAGAAGTTTTATCTAAAGGGACATCATCGGTCATCAAACCTACCACGGCCAGGTTGGCCCCAATATCGTCATCAAATGCAGATGTTGGATGGACGGCTACATCAGTATTCTCTACGATAGGAGTCGGGTCCGCGGCCGGTGTTTCCAAATTGTTTGGCGTGGCCACGATAGGTGCCTTGGCTTTGGAACTTTTTCTCTTTCTGCTTCGTGCAGTGTTGTTTAGGACGACTGCGTCCTCATCCATTTCTGCCAATTGCGCGGCCAGCAACTCCCTGTCAACTTCCTCACCTGAAAAAGAAACAACAAATATTGGAAACAGAATTTAGGAGCATAAGTTACCACGCATTAAAGTTATGACGTTCAGGAGATTACCTTCCACGGCCATCTGTTGAGGAATGGACTTGTTTGGGAAAAACCCTGCTTCGAATATGGTCGTTGATGTGACGAGTGTGCATAACTTTTTATGTTCAGTTGGAATTGCCGCGGCCTCAGTTACTCTCTTCTCCTGCCGCTTATTCAAATGTAAATTTTTAAGAACTTCAGAAAAGACAACTTAAAGGTTAGTGGAAGTTAACATACAAAATATGAAGAAAGGACGCAACTATAGTCTTACTACCTAATTTAGAGGGAGACCCCCCATTACCGCGGCATTCTATATGATCTTTCCCTCTCATTCTCCTCGGGGCGAATCTCCCAGCCTTCGTCGGAGATGTAAAAATATTTTCCCTTCCAGTTATTCACACTGGTTGGCCTCCCAGTATAAAGGGTCTCGTCCCTGCTGCGGACAGAGAAGTAGTAGTAACTCGCGAACTTCACTGAGTTCTCCTTTGGGCGATAGAAATGAAAGAATTTTGCGGGAGTAATGTCCTTTTTGAATAGGTTCTCCCAAAGGACAACCGTGGAAAGAATGGATCTCCAGCCATTAGGATCTAATTAGGCTGGGGCCAGTTTCATTGTCTGAAAAAGGCGACGAATGGGAACAGGAACAGGCAGCTGCAGCCCATAAATAAAGGCATGGAGTGGGAAGTAAACTCCATCGTCCAGAACCGTGCAAGGTATTTGGTTCGCGGCAGGTGCCGAGCACATCAAATTTCCTGGAAATTCGAAGGCCTTAGCCACCTGCTCAACCCAGTCTTGGGTCATGGCGTTGCAGATATCAAGTGCAGCTAAGGGTCTCTCAGCCCTCCCCGATGTACCAGCTGGGTTATCTCTAACTTCCGCAGCATCATCTCCTGCACCCACTGGATGATTACTTGAGTTGTTTTCTTCTTCCATCGGAGTGGATTGAAAATCCTTCACAGACGCAGAGCCCGTGGAGTCTGAGTCTAATATCACGCAGTTTGTGAAATCCTTTAGTTTGCAAGGCCCTATTGATCTTAGAGGGGGCACGAAAGTGAGTTCAGGAGGAAAGGTCCCAAAGTGCTTTGCCCAGAAGCCTATTAGGAACTCGTCTGGGTCAAAGCTCATATGGCTGCAGCAGTACCTGAAAAGCAGAGTTCACAGTTAGGCGCCGCAGCCATTATGGTTTGGTAAAGACTTCAAGAAGTCGCGAAAAGATTATTTAGAAGAATTTGTTTAGAATTATTTCCCTAAGGGGTCGTCCTCTGGCCTTACTAGCCGCGGCCACCCACTTTATCAGCAGGGGAACATATATTGTCGCGGCTATAGGCTTAAATTGGTTTAAGAGATTCTTGGCCATGGCCATCCTAAATTTTCTAAAAGCCGATTCATGAGATTCTAGTAGCAATTATAGTTATTTAACATGGAAGTGTATTTGGTTCATGAAAATTTGAAGGATGTTCGAAACTACAAGGGTGGTGATTCAGAGCCTTAAAAGACTCCACCGCCGCGGCAGAATACGTGGATATACATAAAAGTTCCATGGATGATAAATCCCAGAATTTAAGGGACCGCAGACATTTGGCACGGTACGACGCAAATAAGGATAATTCAGGAGAATGGATTATCAATTCCTATCATGCCGCGGCCTCTCTCTCGAACAGTTAAGTATCTATTGTTTAGCCATTTTTAAGATCCAACACCAGAATATGAAGATTTTATATCAAGAACATCATGAATAGTAAGAACCATTATATGATTTCATGGGATTCAACATGGGATTCAGCATACGAAGATGGATTCAAATAATTATTTTATCGTACGTGTGTTTGATTCTTGGGTGATGGCAGTTCAATTAAAACCCTAAAATCCTATCAAGCAATAAAGAAGCTTGTGTGTTTGATTATTGAATAAATATAAGCTACGAAGTTGATTAAAAAGGATGATTGATCGAAAAAGTTACCTGGAAAATGAAGAAGTCAAGAATGCTCAACTTCAAACCACCTAGCATCACCACACGCAGCCTTGGAGGGTCGCCGGAATACGCAAGAGAGGAAGAAAAGAATTCACTCCTCTCAAAGTTTTTGGAAATGTAATGAAGTCCACGGCCAGAAACAATTTATATAAGAGAGCGCGGAAGACAAATCGTCACTTTGGAAAAACTGCGGCACCCAAGCATACTGGTCTAAGCCGCGGCCCCAATTGAATTCTCTTGGCACCACGGCTTGGGGGCTTATTGATAGTACAAATATAGTGCCCTATCGCGGATAGTATTCTATAATACAAATGGTGAGATGCCACGGATCTACAGTATTTAGGGAACGACCCTGCAGAACATAGGGCGCGGCCCTCCTCATCAAAGGGTGCGGCCCTCCTCAAGACGCCACGAAGATGGCAAGCACGAGAAGCGGCCCTGTCTATTATAGGGCGTGGCACGTAGTAATTATTCCCCAAGAAGAAGCCACGCCACTACTCGGTACAGGGTGCGGCAGCTCTGCCTCCAGCGCCATAGGACACAACACACATACCTCTTATAGATAGAGGACCACACCTCGAAATAGAGGGGGAGGATGGATTCCACACACACCCGGGGCAGGTTCTATAATACCGACTCTCTCTACACAACATTAGGGCACAGTTGGACTATTCATCCACATCGCAGCTACCTCCTCGGCACACCGGAATCCTCAATCATCATGTATACTCATTTATTCTCATACTTGTACGCCTCTTTAGGCATGATTATATTGTACAATGCAACGCATATAATGATAACGGAGCAACACAGTGGATGTAGGCCTATTTTAAAGGCTAAACCACTCTATATCTTGTCTTTTCTTATTTACTCGCTTTACTTACTTATTACACACTTTACTCTTGACTTGCTGGTATAAGAACGCCTTATGGCCTATTTCTCGTATCATCAATTGCCAATCAAGGTCACCAATATGGTCCTCCAAATGTGGTTGCATGAATATTTTCTAGATGTTAGGAATATAAAAAACAACTTAGAATTTAGCCATTATTATTCATACCATCACTATAAGCCAGGTAATAAGAGTTTTGAAGCTCTTATTAGTATGTTTAGAAGTCAACTAACTGTAAGACAGGGATTTATTTGCAGTCCTTATTGGTACCCAAAGAGGCAACACTTTGGCTTGCTTCGATTTTGAAAGTATCTACCCCAACTCATAGGTAGATACCTATTGAGGAATTTTTTTTTATTTCTAGATATCTCTACTGTGGAAAATCACCTCCCATTGCCCCTAATTCTTGGCCTTTTGGGGAGATATAGCTACTGGCCCAATTATCTAGGCAATTTGGCCTCTACCAATTTTTTTCATTCCCAATGAAAAATCTTGCTAATCCTCATGTGTTTTCTAGGTCCTCTCACCTCTTAAAGACAATTATTCTTATCATAAGGTTTGAATCACCTTAAGCATAGTTAGGGATGAGTTTGATGCAGGAGTGACCAATTTTTTTTATATATTAGTAGTCTAAGTACATCTAAGTTTACTTGAAACCAACGCAGGCATCCACAGATACTTCAAAGCCCTCTTCTTCTCGTAAGACTTTTTTTATTTCTTATAATATTATCTTTATTTGTTTTGGCCCTAACTCGGCCATTTCATGTTCTTGTAGAAGTTCCACCTCCTGAAGGTCATGTATCTTTTCACAAGAGGAAATTATCTCCTGAAGAAGGAGATGATTTAGAGAAAAACCTTTGAAGAAGGAAAGAGAGGAAGAATAAGATGATCCTCTTATTCGACAACCTATGTCAAGGTTTTCCTCCGATGCCCCAACCAATACTTCTTTAAGTACAACTGAACCTGTTAAACCACCCATATCATCATGATTAACATTCTATAGAGGAGAAAGGTGAAATCCCTTGTTAGGAGGCCCACCCCAAGAACTCAGTTAGAATGTATGCTAATGCCTTTTCTTTTGAATTTTCTTTATAGTTTGTCATCATTGCACCAATAAACTTAACATCGGACTATATTTCTCTTATCATAGTCTTAGCTGATACCTCGGCCAATATAGAGGAGCCCATCCTAAACGATGATCCTAGGACACCTCATCTAGTATCCCCAATATATGAGTTAGTTGATGCTCCCTCCCCAACACTATCTATGATTCGAAGATTCTTGCAATGTGTGACGTTATGGTCTTGGGTATTCTAAGCCTATATACAATGTCTTTCAAGAAATATACCAACTCATCCTGTTTATTAACTTTAAAGTTTTTGCTTCTACTCACTTGATAAGGTAGTATGTTTCTACCAATACAAAACTGTACAGTTTATATGATGGAGGATAAATTTGGCCAATGAAATTTATATCCCGCCCTCTAAATGGCCAAGGCTTTAGTCAACATTATAGATGTATAGCAAGGAAATGTTTTAAAGGACCAGAGTGTTGGCACTTTTGACATCCTTTTGTGAACTCAATACAATCATTTAAAATAAAAGGCCAATAAAAAATTTTGTCTTCTTAGATACCATATCATCTTAGGACCATCTTGATGAGCTCCACAAATTCCCTTGTGAACTTATGTTATGGTTGTTAAACCTTCATCCTTACTTAGGAATTCTAGGATCATCCCATCAACACCTCTTTTGAATAATTTTTTTAGAATACATAATATAGTTGGTTTCCCTTAATCTGACAGCTCAATCACTTTTAGTAATGGGCCAGTTAGATTTTTCAATTAATGTTTTCTCCAATATTCTTGATAATCAATATTCTCAATATTAGCCAAGGGGCATATGTTATGCGGCAGTGGTAAGAAACCATCGATGAAAATAATCTTTAACTTTGCTTCTAAGTTGTCATCGGCCGTAAAACCTGAAGCCTTTTGAGACATTTAATTAGCCTCTTCATTTAGAAATCTGGGAATATAATTTAGTGTGGCTTAATCAAACTTGAACAATAAATTCAAAGCCACTTGGTTGTATAAGTTAAACCATCATGGACACATTTGTATTCACCAGTTAACTATCTTATCATCAGTTAGATAACACCAAAAAAATTTATCACATAAGCCTTACAACTTCGAAGAATCTCTAAGCCCGTTATAACATCCTCATATTCAACTTGATTATTGAAACAAATGTTTTCTTATAACATATATCCATATTCGGTTTTAATATGCTTAGGGGATTCGATTATTGCCCTTATTCTTGACATTATCTCAGTCTTCGAACTATCAAACCATAATTTCTAAGGACCTAAAGATAAATATCCTAACTCATATTCCTCTTTTAGTTCATCCTCACATGGATGAGCTGATAAAAAATTAGCCAAAGCTTAGCCCTTCACTGATAGAAAACAATGTTAAGCAACAGATAATATCTTAATTTCATAAAAGAAATATACAAAGTCAAACATATCTTTTCCATTATAGAATGCCAACATTCATAATCATTCAAAAACCTACTAATGTAAAACACTGCTTGTTCTGTGTGGTTCTCATAATCTTGTGCCAATATAACTCCAATTGAGGCACCAGATGCTGAAATGAAAAACTTCAGTGGCCTATCTTCCTTGGGAGGTGCCAAAACAAGTGGCTTGACCAGTATCTCTTGAGTGCTTGCAAATTTAACTCATTCTCTTCCATCCAATCCATCTCTTCTTGGTATTTTAACTTCAATAAATGAGAAAATATGTTAGATTTTCTGCAGCATTAGATATAAATCCACGAACGAAATTGACTTGCCCCAGAACCTTTGTCATTCTTTCTTATTTTTAGGAGTTTTTCTTTCAATTATAGCTCTATTTCTTTATGATCAACTTTTTCTGTTTTCAATGAACCAAATGTCCTAGGAAATTTCGTGCAGAAACTCCAAAGGCACATTTTAAAGGATTCATTTTAAATTTTAAAAGTCTCATTCTTTCAGAGGAAATTTTTAGGTGTGTTATATGACCAATTACCATTTTTTACTTGACAATTATATCATCAATATAACACTCCAAAAACGTGCCAACCATGTCATGAAAAATGGTATTCATTTCCCTTTTAGTATATAGCCCCTGTATTCATTAATCCAAAAGGACATTTTATCCATTAAAAGGTTCCCAAATTACCATGACACCTAAAACGTCTTATTTGGTTATAACCAAAATGACCATCAACCATGGAAATCATAGCATGACCAACCATAGTCTGTCAAAGAATAAACCTACCACTGGCATTGGATGTTCATCTTTTGGAATGGTTGAATTTAGATTTCTAAAATCAATGCACAATTGTAATTTACAATTTTTCTTAATTAATAAAACTATATTATATAGCTATTTAACAAACCTCGTAGTTCTAATGAATCCATCCTCAAACAGCCTCTTTATTTCTTATTTTATCTTAGTTGTGACTTCTTGAGTCATTTGTCTTGGCAGTTGTTTGACAGGTTTTTATCCTTCTTTGATTGACAGTCCGTGTTCCACTAATTTTATATCCAAGTTAGGTAGCTCATCATATTCCCAAGATAAACACTCTTTGTATTCATGTAAAAAGTCCATTACCAATTGTTAGTCTTCTTTGCTTAGGTTGACTTTAATATATGTGACTTTAATAGTTTCCTCAGAATAAGCCCAATCAAGCATGCGACAAATTCAACAATATGAACAAGATTTCAACATGTTATTAGCATAGCAAACGAATTCACATGAAAAGTCCCTAGTTATTGACATTATAGAATGCACCTCATTGAATTGAAACCTTCAAATGTGGGAGGGGAGTGAGCACATCCAAAATATGATTTGGCAAAAACTTAAATAAAGCGGACAATTAACATGAAAGCAAGCATATATCAATTCTCACGGGCATTACACTCATCAAATGAATTCACTTGAAACAGGGAGGTAACACACGGGACATGCGGGCATAATGAGTAAATGTAAAGGGAAACTAGGTTGCACACATGTCGCAAATGAAGAACGCTATATAGGAAATAAAAAACTATAATCTCAATGAAAGATACCGCTCATTAAACGAGGCGAAATGCATTTTCACAGATTATCAAAACTATTTATACCTTTAAATTACATCTACGTAATATCACATAGGACTTTAATAGGGTTGTAATGTAGGATAGGTTAGGGTACGAAATGAAAGGGATGTATGTACAGATTCAAAGCGTTCGGAATGAAAAACTTAGAATAATGGGAAATAGTGGGCAATTTCAAAATTGGTAAATGATTTCCAAAAAAGCATGCCCAACAAAGGTGAAAAAAGAAAGAAAATATTTTTGAAAATTTTTAATTTTTCACAAAAAACATGCTTTGTAACTAAATTGTAGTCAAATTCAAAGACTAAACAAAGAAATGGATAGAATATCCCACACCCCCTAACTTAAATGTTGCATTATCCCCAATGCGTCCATTGAAGAAAACAACACAAAGATAGGAAAAGAATGATATTACCCACATTTGGAGTTATCTCCATAAGTACAAGTCCAAATGAATCTACAAAACAAGTTAGTACAAAGCAACGCAAGAATATGTACCGATATATGAAGTTAACAGAATTTATGTCATAAGTCACAACAATATAGAGGGGCTGAAGTGAAAATACTAGATAAATTGATGGTGAACATTTGATTTTATAAAATGGAAGGTCACACACATCAAAATTAAATGAACAACCACAAACTACATTCTCATTTCTCATTTCATAAGTTCGGTACAAAATAACTTAATGCATAACAACTATTAAAAAGAAAGAAATACAAATAAAAGGAAAAGTACAAAATAATATCCGATCCCAAAATGGCAAAAATGACCCTGCAACAACAATACCCTAGTGGTCGGAACCACTAGAATTAAAAGGATCCTGAAAATGAGGAGGGAACATCGCATTTGAATCATGATACTGCAAATATATATCTTGCATCATAGCTTGAATCATCCGAAACTCATACCGACGTTGTGCTCTCTCCTGCCTCTGCTCATCTCTATCCTGCCACAGCTCGACCTGCTGTTGATCTAGGCGAGACTCCCAAGTAGACTTCCTAAGCTGGGTCTCCTCCCAGCGTTGGTCCTGCACTACCTGATATGCCTCAAAGCAGGCATCTGAATTTGTTTATGGCATGTACGAACCCTCACCCTACTCCATATGCTGAATCTCGTCCTCCTCCTCAGTCTGGTCAGTCGCCTCTTCCCTCGGCCTCTTGGCACCCGACTCCCCCATGCATGAGTCATCATCTTCAAGATTTAATCTTTAGTGAGAAGCCCCAGTGGCTCACGCTTGCGATCCGCATCATACTCGGGGCAGCCGTACGATAAGCAAATCCTCGTGATGAGGGCAGGAAAAGTTAAGGAAAATATCCAGGCTTGCTCCTTAGACGTCACGTACATTCTGTCCAGAAATATATTGGGCAAAATAATATCACCCAAGTTATTTATGAGAGTGTAGATAAATGTCGCGTGTTTGTGACGCACCTCAGATCGGTTGCTCGTCACCATAAAGGAGTGCACGTTGATGTAGTATAGTAATCGTGGTAAACCTTCCATTGCGTCCGAACAAAAATCCTTTTTCTTCCACACTTCCCCCGGTGCAAGGGCCTCAATCAACGTTGTAAGACTAAAAATCTCCCCATCTGAAAAACTGACTGACCGCTCAGGGTTTGGAACACCCATATGTCGCACAAAATCTGAGCGAGTGAGTTGAATCCAAATCCGAATCCCCCAAACCATGGCCTCATAGGTAGACGGCCTCCATTTCACAACTACAAAAGTGGCATAAAACATACGAACTAGCTCCTCATTAATGCCCCCATTTGTAGCAAGAAAGGGCTCCCAACCGTGCCTGCGCAAAATAGTATGCCCAACCTCTGGAAAGTCCTCAAGCTTCCAGGCATAGTGATAGGCCAATAGCCTCTGTGAAGTCTGAAAGTATGCCTGGAACCAATCCCGTTATTGTTCGCAATGGAACCTCTCATAGCCCCGGGTGGGGACACACCTTGTACAATTGTACTTCTTTGTCTCGGCCATTTCAACCTACAAAACCATAATTAGTCAAGACAAAATAGCATCAAAAGCGCAATAAAAGTTAGTTAGTGTACTAGTTGAAACGGGGTGTTAAAGTGCGTGAATCCGGGCGAAAAAGTTTACATTGATGTAAAATGTATCGACATGCGACAACGAATGAAAATCACCCAAGTGTGCGCTAAAAACAGATTGAAAAATTGGTTTGGGCATTTTAGTGAACACTTGGTGTGCGTAATGTGAAATGAGGGTGAAAAATGCCATATGAACCAACAATATAACCCCATTCATGAACACAACAAGAATGCAACAACAAATGTGTGTTCATGAATGGATATATAGCATTAATAAGCAACAAATCAGTTGGAACAACACAAAAAAGGGACACAACCACAAAACACTCAAACTATGTCAAAACATGCATAAACATTAAAATCATGACATAAATCAACCCAAAACAAAAAATAAACAAGTAAAATAGGAAGTATTGTACCTTGGATGTGTAGAAGAGGGTTGGATTTGAAGGAAATTGGGGATGGGAAGGTCTTAGGGCACGAAATATGGAGAGCGAAGAGAATAGAGAATAGAAGGAATAGGGGAAAAACAAGGCAGATTTCGGCTATAACTGGTCGATCGATCGATCGACCCTGGTCATCGATCGATCAATGACACAGTTATTTGCCCACTGCTTTGCTGTTTTGGCATTTTGGGGTAAAAAATGATATAATCAAAAGGGAAGGGGGGAAATATAATATATATATATATATATATATATATAAGTATAAGTAGAGTATATAAAAATAAAAATAAAAATAAAAATAAAAATAAAAATAAAAATAAAAATAAAAACTCAATAAAAAATAAAATAAATACATAATTACATAAAAATATATACAAAACTAAGACAAAAAGTGGATAAAATGTACAATGAGTGACACACACACAAAAAAATGAACTAAAATAAAATAAAATAAAAAAATAAAAATAACAAACAAATGCAAATGGAAAAGTATGAGTGCAAAATAAGAAAATCATTTTGCGAGCGAATTTCTCTTTTCTATTTTTCTTAACAAAAGTATGTCCGGGACGCACAATTTCTGCAATTTCAAGACCGTTGAACCTACAAAAAGAGTTAGAACCAAGCATACAAAAATAAATAAAAAGAGATTAACTAATTACACTAGACTAAATTAAGAAGAAATAAAAAGTAAAAAGTTAACTATATACAACCTACATATGAACTTCTAATTAGCGATATACTAAAAGTAAATAAAAAATTAGGGTCCACCCAAACAACATTTTGGGTTTGGAAGATCAACAGTGGACCTTCCCTCTCAAGCACGCCTCCCGGAAAATATGACCTCCGTTTCAACAATGGAAGGCATGCCTGGGGCGAAAAAAGTGAACCATCCCCAATTAAAAATTTGGGAGGGAGGATGGAGGATTTGGATAGGATGGGTGACAAATACACATGGGGGCCAAGAAAAATTGAATCATTTCCCAAGTATTTTGAAGTTAGAATGGGAGGCGGCACACATGAGGACAAAGATGCCTTCATGGAAGGCGACTCGAGAGAGTACTCCTCATCGGTGAAAAGATCTGGAAATATAAAGTTTTGAACCGATTCATCGGGTACTAAAATTGGTGTGATGGTATAGAATAAAGATGGTGACGAAAGAAATTCAATCTCAGGCGACGAGTCATCATCGCTTGGAGGTTTAATTTCGAAGGAAATAGGATTGTTTACAATGAAACTTTATTCTTTGAGAATCAAAGAAGAAACGAGTTCATTGCAAATGGATACTACGCCCATTTTTTCCTCATTTTCAATCTTTACTATACCATG
Organism: Sambucus nigra; assembly: GCA_949130495.1. Lineage (NCBI taxonomy): Eukaryota > Viridiplantae > Streptophyta > Magnoliopsida > Dipsacales > Adoxaceae > Sambucus > Sambucus nigra. The sequence goes on from OX422208.1 coordinate 647,021,073, forward strand.
GGTCAAGTCAAGAATGATTTGTTCCAAATTAGGTACAAAGTCCTTATTTGGTTCAAAACAGTCCTCGACTTCAAAAGTCTCGGAAGAAAAATCATCGTCAGATTCAAATAATAAATCCAACTCATGTTCCCAACAACGATTTTCTTCCTGATAACGGTTTTCAATTCTCTCATTTTCAAGCGTGCACAAGCCCTCACCGAAAGTCATAGGGCAAGGTGCGGATTCTTGGAAATGAGAAGTTTGAAAATTATTCTCGGGACAACAATCAAAATCATTAACATAAGAATTTTGAAAATGATTGCTATTTGTTTCAAAATTCTTATCATAAGGATCTTGCGACCCAAAATCGAGATGATCTTTCCCAAAATTGATGTAATCCATACTTTGACTTTTGTAATACTCACCCAATGTCATTTTAGATGTTGCAATTTCTTGGGCTTGAAAGTATTGACCAAAAGTCATAGGTTTACGGGAATTTTGAGAATTATCATTAGTATTACAAGAAAAATCAGAATAAGACATGCTTACCCTAAAATAAAGCTCGAGATGGAAAATTCCACAAAGAGATGTGCGACGGGAAAATTCAAGCGTTTTTTAGCGCTCACATATACAAATCCTGCAAAAAAAGGTTAAAACAAAAAATACAAATACAACAGAAAAAATACTATGAAATAATAAGACAATTACAATCTATAACAAAACAGTCCCCGACAACGGCGCCATTTTGATTAAGCGTGAAAGTTAGCGTCGCGTCAAAATGCTAATCGGTGTACTCGTTTCACCGTGTTAATACAAAAACCTAAATTATGACTGCACTTGCGATACAAGTATAGCGGTAAGTCGGGTATCGAATTCACAGGGAGTGTTCGACAGATTTTAATCAGTTTATTAATTCAGGAATAAAATTGTAAAAGGTGATGGGTGATTGTAAATAAAGGAAAAGAATAAGTTAAGTCTACACAAAAATAATGCGAGGATCGGGATAGCATCCAACCATACGGATCGAAACAACTACTAATCAGAATTTTGGCTCGAGAGAAATTTAATCGAGCATTATCAATTAAGCATAAACTTCACACAATAAGGAATTTAAGCCAAAGTTGCGAGAATAAACATTTAACGGAAAATGGTCACACGCGGATTAAATTCAGATTATTGCTATAAACACTAAAGTTGCGTGACAAATAAAGTTAAACGCACAGTACTCCGACTTTAATTCGCGCGGGTTTAATTAAATGCAATTTTACACAAAACCTAATTTTCGGAGCTCGAGGTTCGTTAATGGCGGAACACGATCCCGACCCCATTTATCTAAGGGTACATCATAAACTAAACTAATTTACACTAATTTACACTAATTAAGCAATAAATAAGCAACTACAACTAATTAACAAAGCATGAAATTAATCTACAAAGCAAGAAATAAACAAGAACAACTATATTAATGGTAAAGGAAATGAAAAGTTCAACTTACAAACCGCAAATGGTTATCATCCCAAAGAGAAATGAAGAAAAGCTCTCCAAACCCAAACCCTAAGCTTTTCTAAACCTAAAATGAATTAAAAACGAAGTCCCTTTTTATTAAAAAGAAAAATCGCTTATATAGTAAGTTGGGAGAAAAGAAAAGAAGAGGAAAATATCTCAGAAAATAGGGGATTGATCGATCGAACCCTAGGGTCGATCGATCGATGGTTGGAAAATATGCCCAGTGTCTCCCACGATTTCAGAAACAAATAGTTATCTATCAATCGACCCTTTTGGTCGATCGATCGATCAAACAGATCTAAAATGAGAATCCCCTGTTTTGGTTTCATTATAGTTCCCTTCCGCTAAAAATCCTGTAACTTCTTCGTTTGGACTCCGAATCGCGCACCGTTCATGGCCACGCGAAGCTTGCGAGGAGGGCTATAATTTCGTGAAGATGTTAGACCTGGTGCCCAAAATGTGAAAAGATGAAATTGCCCTTGAACGTGTGAATGTGTATGAAAATTCACCAAAATGCGTCCAAACTTCACACTTAGCATCCAAATACCTATAAAAGCTCAATTAGCCCCTACAAAGCATGTTAACATAGAAATACGAGGTTGTCTGGTTAACGAGCATAAATATAGGGAATAAGATACCCGAGGGGGCTAATAATGCGTATGTTAACGGATGAAATACACAATATTTGCGTATCATCAACTAGTGATAAGTCTCATTTCACCAACCTTGTGGATTACAAGAAAAGCAAAGACACCTTTAGAGATGGTAGTTGGTCACGTAGTTGTGTTGAGATACCTGAATTTCCTAATCTATATAATCAGTTGTACGTTTAAGTCTTGAAAGCAAACTTGATTAGCATAAGTCCGCTTTGCAATGTAAACTTTGCAGTATGGTTTGACTAGTTCGAGTAAAACATTTATGATCAATCCAGTGAAAAGTTACTACAATGAGTGAGGGTCGATATTAATTTCTATGGAGTCATTCCCAACTCCTCCTTGTGTGTAATAATTCCATGGTCTCGTTTATGGACCTTTAGCATCAACGACTAGGTCATGTGAACTTTAGAGATCTTAAGAGATCAGTGAAGAAAGACCTAGTATGTGTCTTACCATCACTTGGGAAACTAACATCCTTGATTTGTGGTACTTGCTAACAAGGAAAATAAATTTGAAATCCCCATCAAAAGTTGAATACCAGTACCACCTCTTATGTGTTGGAGATAATACATATGGATCTTATGGGTCCTACTTGTACGGAGAGCATAGATGGTAATAGATATATTCTCATGATGGTTGATGACTTTTCAAAATACTCTATCATGGGGTTTCTTAGATAAAAATACAGTGCGATTGAGTTCCTAATAACCACGTGTCGTGTCCTACCAAAATTAATATGGTTTCACTATTCATAAAATGCGTAGTGATAACGACACTGAATTCAAAGAAGCCGTAATGGATAACTATTGTGATGGAATGGGCATCAAACACGAGTTTTTGACCATTCGTACTCCGAGTTTGAGATGAGCATAGTTAGTGAGATTACGTTGTTTTTAGGTCTTCAAGTGAGTCAAATTGAGTATGGAATATTCATATCTCAATCCAAATTTACTACGTACCTAGTGAATAAGTTTGGTTTAGACTCCGCTAAGCACTCACGGACCCCTATGTGTACATCGATTAAACTTAGAAAATAATCTTTAGGCAAGGACTTGAAGCAAATTGGTATCAGAGCTTTTAGCTCAGGATTTTTACCTCTTCAAATTTTTACAAATTAGTATTAGAGTCGGTTGTACTAAGTTACTGTGTTAGATCCTGATTAGTGATTTTTGTGTGGTTACTTGTTTTACTCTCTAATTTTGTTTTTTCTCTTTCGATGGATTATTATTTGAATTTGAAGTTTGCCGAAAGAATTAAATTTCTTGAAATCGTTTTAAAAACATTTTGGAACTTTTGCAAATTGTTCAAAATTAAAGAGATATCGTTCGTGAGAAGTTTGGTGATTTATATGATGACTTTAAATCGTTAAAAGTGGCCAAAGAGTAGAGTGGTGATAGAGTCATTGTTTTAGAAAAGGAATTGGAAGATTTGAAAAATTATAGGGTTTGTGTTTGTGCCAAAAAGTATAAAAATAATTTTATTGATAATTATAAGGCACGTGAGAAGACTCTTAGGAAAAAGTTTGCTTTTATTGAGGGAGAGCGAGATAAACTTATAGGAATGATTGAAAATATAAAGAAGGAGTCCCTAAAATCGGAAGAGTCAATTTTTTTGCTTGAGTCAAAATTTTTGAAGTTAAAAGATGACTTAAAATACTCGAATAGTTTGTGTAGTGATGGTAATGGATTGTCTTGTTCAAATACTTCAAGTGTTAAAGTCAAACCATTGTTTGTTTTAGAGGGTCAACCAAAACCAAGGATATTAGAAAAGGTCAACCCGTAGGTAACATTCCTCCTGTTTACACATGTTCACATTATGGTAGGAAAGGTCACCTTAGGCATTTTTTTTTTTTTATCTTGGAAGAAGTCCTAGGAAGTTCACGAATAGTGTCATGTCCGTTCCCATAACCTCTCGAGTTAGATACACACCAGTTTGGGTTAGGAAATCCATTTTGGAGACATTAAATGTTAGATTAGTTTATTCTCACATACTTGCACATGATGCATCACATTCCATTTCATATCATTGATTGCTTGCATGGTTTATTTGTCATATGCTAGTTAGGCTTCATGATATATTCTTACTAGTGTTATGACATGTGTACTTTTTGTATAATATTTTTCTTTTATTAAGTCATATTTGAAAAATACAAAAAGATTTTATTTTTGAAAAATTCAAAAAGATTTTCGGTTCTTTGTGTATTTTAGTTTTACACATTTGGTGTGGCATATTGGTGTGTTTAAATCCAATTCATTTCGTAATTTTCATTTGGCTAGGACATTTGGTTATGACTTAATATGCTTAGATTGATCGTAACCATGTTTATGGAGTTGTTTCGAACTTGACTTGCTTTATGGATTCGAATTGGTTTATGTCTCCATACACACATGCACGAGCTTAGTGGATTTTGACTTCATGATATACATTTGAGCTTGGTGAGATGTTCTCCTATCAATTTTGTCATATAAATGTTTATTTTACTACCAAGGATTTGTGCATGTGAGAACCGTTTCTCGTGAGAGTTTGATTAATATTGATAAAATGATGAGTGTGCACGGGAAAGGGCTGCGAGAGTATAATGAACTCATCGTGAAAGCCACCGTTTGAAAAGAGCCCAAGAAAAAATTAAGGCAGTAAAAAGAATAATATGCCAAAAAGAGGACAAATAGTTTAGTTTGATATGTTCATTAAAAAGAAAAGAAAATAATTATATTTTGGAGGGAATTTGGAGGGAAATATCAACATGTTTGCACAATGACAATGTATCCTAGTTAAGCTTATTTTGTCATGACGCTATTGATTTGTAGAATCATTAATATTCTAGGCTTGTGTGTGTTGTGCTTGTTTTGTTCATTAAGTTCAACTGTATTTGTCACTTGAGGCTAAAGCTTGGTTTGATAAAATTTTGCAGTCAATTAGAACTTTTTGAATATATTTTAGTGTTTGGGTTATAATTATTTTGTTACTAGTTCAGGCCCATTCATTTGATTCTACATATTTGGACACATCGATACTATGCTAGTGTGTAAAACTTATGTATTTTGTGTCATGTTTTGTGGTCTTTTATACCTATATACGTGTGACGTATTTGCTTTGATATATTTTGCATATAATATATATATAATATTGTGTTGTTTTTGTGAAATATGTTTTTTTGAGAAAAATTGAAAATTTTCAAAAAGAGTTGGTAGTGTTTGCCTTTGAGATGATCATTACATATGTTTGATTTATAAGTTTTGTGATGATATCTTATCTTCGTCATGATGCTACGTATTTCATGTTTTTGCACTTCTTTGTCTATTTGTCTATTTAGATAACAACAAAGGGGAGAGCAAATTAAAATGGATTTTTAATGAGTTTGAATTATAGGGGAGAATTTACTTATTTATGAGCTTTATTTTGTTCCAAACTCGATGCGTCAAGAGGGCATATATTTGTTGTCTCATGTGTGTACGTACTTAAAGATGAATTCAAGACACACGTATGAAGACAAAGTTTGGGAAAAAGAAGAAGTTTGAAGACAAAGAGAGTGATGCCATTTCGTTCTAGGGTTGGGAAGGGTATTAGTATTTTTTTCATAGGAGATTTGATTTTAATTTAGTATTTGGTCATTTTGTTTGTTTTGTACCGGAATAGTCAATGGAGGAGATTTATAAGAACAAATTTTCTAGTAGTGTTCATAGCATAGCTTTAGGCTAGTTTGGTATATCCTATTATAAATACTAACGCACCGAGAAGATGAACCGAACTCAAGCATCTATAAGATTGAAGACTTCCCGACATGCCGATAAGGTATTAAACAATTTAGAGTTTGAATTAATTTACAGAATAATGTTTGGGATGTTTATTTTTATCAAAAACGAAAATGAACTTTTATTTTAAAAATAAAAAATTTCGTTTATGTCGTTCAAACGACATCCCAATATTGTTCCTACGACATCTCAAGGTCGTTAGATCCTCGTTTGAAGCCCTGGTCTATTTTGGATCAAACGACATGCAACTCTTTTTTTAGAAGCTCGTTTTTATGGTCATTCAAATGATATATCCTTGTCGTTCAAACGACCCGCTCAAATCGTTTGAACGACATGTGGACTTAAAGTTTTTATAAATACCTGTTTCTTGATTCAGATTGTTTAAGACTTTTACGAAAACATGTATGCATATCTTATACAAAAGTTCTTCAAGGTTTGTGTTGAAAACACTATTTTAATTCAAAATAAAACATCCTACAATATTGTTCTTGTGGATTAGTTTAGAACCCTAGAAAGTTTTATATCTTTACATACACATTGGTGGAAAGATCTCCATCGTTAACTTGTGATACATATAGGGATTCACTGCTGAAGACGAACGTTGACGCTGACAGAGGACTGCGGTCATGTGATTCTTGCGAGGGTCATTGTTGTTGTTCCATATAGATTTTCGAAGAATAACACATTATACTTGTGGGGGATATCAAGTAGTCTGTAAGTTGACTCTCTTTTAAATTTCTAAGTGAATGAAAAGTTTTTCCCTTTGGTATTTTTTCCTGAAACTTGGCCTTATCGTATTTGCTTGTTTGATTTATATATTTTATCACCACAGATGCATGATTAGGATAAAAATCTAAATTCAATTTAAAATTACCTTCCACATTTAAAATTGGTATTGCAATCCTTTGTTTGAAACCACCCTTGCGATTATTTCGCGTTTACAAATTAGTATCAGAGCTTTTAGCTTATGACTTTTACCTCTTCAAATTTTTACAGAAGATGTAACTTGCATAAACTAAAATAAAATTAAATATTTGGAATTAAAGAAAAGTAAATGCGATAAAGTAAATGATAAAACTACGAAACATAAAGCAAGAAAGTAAAACAAATCAAATGTAAAGGCAAGAAACTTTTAATAATTTGTAAAAGAAGTTACCATGTCCTTTACAATATATTTAATATGAAAGAAAAACAATAAATAAATGAAAAGTAAAGAAAGGATAAGAAAAGAAAGTATAATGATGAGTAAATTTAGTTTTTTTTGTGAGGGAGTCATTTTTTTCATTGTCTTCTAGTTGATTATTTATAGAGTTTCTTTCCATGCAACTATCACTTAACTGTTGTGTTGTTACCCAATTAGGTTTACCTCCTAGGTGCATTAGTGCGCTTATAAATGATGCTTAATGCTCAATCCCACGTCCAAAGTTTTTCCATGTGCTAAGTATTTAAGCTCACTTTAATATTAAACCCACTCAATTTTACTCGGCTATAATTTCCGTTTAATAATGATACGTGGGAAATTGTCATTGGAAGGTAATTATATGGTGTAAACACTAACGAATATATAATTTTTTGGAGAAATTTTCATTTTGTTAATTTTTAATAATTTGATTTAATTATTACTTTGTATTACTTAAAAACTTTAAAATTGAATATTTATCAACAGCTTAACTCCATTCAAAATTCAAATTCTTATGACTTGTTCTTAAAAAATTGGCTCCTAATTTTCCTCACATGTTTGTTTTTATTTTTCCACATTTTCCTCCCCAGTTTTCCACAACGTTCGTATTATGGATGGTGGATTTTCTATCAAAGTCAAATAAAAATAATTGTGTGTAGTCTCCTTCATCTCAATGAGTGTTTTTTTTTCAAAACACAGATAGACGAAAAACTAGTTTAAGGTTGTTGTATCTTGGGAGTTAACGTCCCTATCTACATCAAATTGTTTTTTCGTAGAGGAACGAAAAAACCTAAAAGAGAGACCTTGTTCGTGCCTCAACCATCTTTATTGACTCACATTTACAAAAAATGTAAGGTTATTTAGACATGAAACCAAAGACGAATCCTTCTGAAAATAACCACAACCGTCCTTTCAAATTCGAAGAAAAAATCTTCAAATACTAGAAAGATAAGATATTGCTCTATCATACGATGAATAAGCTGCCTTACGTTCTGGAGGAACCAAACCCAAAGGACACTAGAGAGGAGGCACTTGTTGGAATTGTGGTTACTGAGAAATTGGTTGAATCTGGTTACATCTACAAGAATTTAATTCTCAACAGCCTCGCATATGAACTATACAAGTACTATTCATAGCTTCCTACTGCTATTGATGTGTGGAAGGCATTGCAAAAAAATAAAAATAGATGAACTCGGTGCTAAGAATTACATTATAAGTCGGTATCTTAAATCTCATATGATTGATGATAAACCTTTAGTTTCTTAGTGCCATCAATTACAGAAAATTGTTCATGAAATACTTTTAAGAGGTATGAAAATTTATAAACATTTTCAAGTTGTAGTAACGATTGATAAATTACCCCCCCCCCCCCCCCCCCCCCCTCTCTTGGAAGGATTTCAGGGTCAATTTAAGGCATAAATCCATAAAATTTTCTCTTGAGACTTTAATTGTAAAACTACATGATGAGGAGGAATAATTTGCTCAAGATGAAGACGAGGAGCATGGTTTGTCATTTGTTAAGGCTAATGTTGTGAACCAACCAACCTCTCAGCATAAGAACATACACAAGGCTCCTATAAATTTGAGGCCTCCGCCTAAAAATATGGAAGGTAAAAATAATAATAATAAAAAAAATCAAACCAGAGCATAAAAAAATTTGCTCCTAACCAAGGCATCAAGAAACAATAATAATTCCAATATGCTTGGAAATGGTTGCTATCTTTGTGGAAAACTTTGGCATTTTTATCGAATTTACCATAAATGTTTTTTCTTACTAACGTGACTAAGAAGAGTTTTGTGTTATGATTACGAAGGTTAAATCCATGACATTTTATGAAGGATGGTAGATTGATATCGGTGCTTCTAGGCATGTGTATAACAACAAAGATTGGTTCAAAAACTATTCGAATGCTGAAAATGAGAAGGTGTTGCTTAATGATTCTCACATTACCAAAGTTTCGGGCATTTGTGACATACACTTGAATTTCACATACGATAAGAAAATAACACTGAAAAATGTATTGCACATTTCGAAAATTAGAAGAAAAAAAATAGCCTTTAGCTTTTTGCTTAGCAACGTTGGCTTTAGCTAGACTTTCGGGGGGTGATCAATATGTAATTTATAAGGCTGGGACATTTGTTGGGAAGGGGTACGCCTGTGATGGCATGCTCAAAGTTAATGTTTTTTATTTGAATAAAGCTTCTACTTCTACTTATACATTGTCTACTTCTTTGAATGTTTGACATGTTAGACTTTGTCATATGAATAAGAAAAATGAGAATAATATGAGCAGATTAGGATTAATTCCTAAATTAAGTAATAAAGAATTTGAAAAATCTACTTCTTATAGTCAAGGAAAAATTAGAAAATTCCTCACAAAATCGTGGTTAGAAATTATGGACTTCTTATATTAATTCTTAGCGACTTGTGTGAATTTGAAGGCAAGTTAACAAGAGAACGAAAAAGATATTTTATCACATTTATTGATGATTTTTCAAGAGACTCATAAGTATATATTTTGAGAAATAACAATAAAGATTTTGATGACTTTAAATTATATTTAAATGAAGTTCAAAATCAACATAATAAATCATTAATAAGCTTAGAACTGATAGAGGCACAGAATATGGTGAATGAAATTTTAGTGCCTTTTTAGATAAACGTGGATAAAATGAATGGAGTTACTGAAAGAAACATATAACATTTCCTAAATGTGCAGTTGCAGTGCTCGTTAATTTTGGAGCTCCCTCTTATCTATGGCGAGAGGCTCTCTTGACTATATGTTATGTTCTTAATAGGGTACCCCACTCCAAAACAAAAATAACTCCTTTTGAATTATGTAAAAATATAAATAAAAATTTAATTTATTTTAGATTTTGGGATTTTTTAGCCTATGTGAGGTTACCCAATCCTAAAAGATATAAACTTGGTAATAGACTCGTAGAATGTGCCTTTTGGGGTTATGCTCTCAATAGTAAAGCCTATAAATTTTTTAATATTGAATATAATGTTGTTATTGAATCCATTGATGATGATTATTTTGAAGATAGATTTCCATTTAAATCTAAGAATAATGGGGGGTCTATAAATCCTAGATATTCTCCTCCTAGACTTATCATATCTAATATCCATAATGGAGACTCTGAATTAGTTACTGAACCCCAAAAAGAGAGATAGACTTTCAAAAAAACTATGGGCCCAATTTTTATCCTTTTACACTAAAAGGAGATCCTTACAATTTGAAGGATGCTCTTACCTAATTAGAAGCTGAATTCTGAAGAGAATCCATTCAAGATGAAATGGATTCCTTAATGCCTAATAACCTATGTTCTAAATGGCCCACCTAGGCTTGAGGCTTGAGAGAAACGCATCGCCTACGCCTTATTCTTGGTAAAAGGCTTAAGGCACACTTTTTTTTTTAAAAACAAAGGATTAGTTGACAAATATTAGTTATGGAGCATGAATATGAGAAAGATGGCTACCAAACATATGGATATATTTTCAAAATTCAAGGTATGTACTATTTTATTATATTACTAGCCTTGGATTAATTAAAATAATAAAAAAAAAGGAAAAACGCATTTTTACGCCTAGGCTCCTAGGCTTAAGGCTTGACATCTTCACCTCGATCATGCCTCGCGCCTTTTAGAACCTTGCAACACATGAAAAATTGTTGATTTACCACTTAGGTGTAAAATTATTGGATGTAAATGTGTTCTTAAAAATAAGCCAAAACTTAATGGTTCAGTGGATAAGTATAAGGCAAGATTGGTAGCAAAATTATATAAGCAATGAGAACATTGACTTTTTTATATCTATTATCCCGTTACTAGAATTTATTTATTAGATTATTGCTTGTTGTTATTGTAATTCATAATTTTTTGATACACCAAATGGATATAAAGTCTGATTTTTTTTAATTGGGGAATTAGAAGAAGAAATCTATATGGTTCAACCAGAAGGTTTTGTGGATTCGAACAATGGAAATAAAGTTTGAAAATTAATTAAGTTTCTATACGGTTTGAATCAGGCATCAAAATATTGGCATGAAAAAATTGATAATGTGATTATCTCTTATGGATTTAAAATAAATGAAAGTGATAAGTACATTTATTAATACAATGATGGTGTTTGTGTGATAATTTGCCTATATGTTGATGATCTAAAAAATCTATCGCATAATTTTGACATGAAGGATCTGGGAGAAGCTAATGTAACTTTAGGCATTACAATAACAAGATCTAATAATGGGATTTGTATTGATCAATTACATTATATTTAAAAGTTTTGAATAAATATAATTATTTTGATTGCAAATTGGTGCACACCCCATTTTATCTTAATGTTAAATTATTCCTAATGATGGTAATGCAATTAATCAAAAGGAATGTGCTAGTATCATTGGTAGCCTAAGATATGTTACTGATTGTACAAGGTCAGATATCTCCTACGCTATAGGAATACCCTGTGGATACACTAGTAAATTTAGTCTGGAGCATTAACATGAAATAAGTAGGGTAATGAGATACCTAAAATTAATAATTAATTTAGGTATTCATTATCACAAGTGTCACGTTGTACTTGAAGGTTATAGTGAAGATGATTGGAATATCCTTTTGGAGGATTCCAAAGCAACCAGTGGATTCATATTTAACATTGGAGGTTGCATTGTTTCTTGGAAATCCAAGGAACAACCCATCGTAGCTCCATGCACTATGGAGTTTGAACTTATTACATTATCCACTTCAAATGAAAAGGCTATTTGATTGTGTGACCTTTTTTCTGATATAGAATTTATTTCAGATGGTTTTGTTACTATAGATTTTGTGAGACCTGGTGACAATCTCGCAGCAAGAGAAAGTGTATGGTACATTTGTAAAGGTATGGGACTTAATCCCTTGGATAAATAGATTACGTATGGTAGATTCCCAACCTAAGAACTAGAGATCCCAAGAACTGGGTTCAATGGAAAAAAAATAAAGTCCCATGGTATTTGGGAAGTATCTTACTATTTATGTTCCATATATTTATTGTAGTAAGCATTATGTCACGTAGTGATATAAAGGTTGAGCTTAATGATCCTAATGAATTCTATAGTTCTTATGAGCGGAATGCATAACTACAGGAGCACTCTTGATAGACTCGCGTAACGAGTGTGGAAGTGGTGGTCACTTCCTATGAGGATTGTTAGGGAACAATTCCTCTAGAGCCCTCGTGAGACCGGGATAAAGCACAAGGTCGTAATGTAGTGGCTAGTTGTGACTACACATGGAAAGAGTTTTGCGTGAAGATAATTTGATATATACCCAAGAAGATGAGTTCAAACATTGCCACATAAGTTTCTTATACTTTGAATAGTTATTCACTATGTAAAGGTTCAAGTTGATGTAAACCTTTACTTGTGCAAAGCTCTTTATTATATTTATTGCTTGTTGGCTCAGTTATTTATGGATGTAGGTTTTGTCATTAAAATAAGTGAGGAATTATCGAATATGCCCAAATGTGCACTTGGGTTTGGAGCTCCACGAGGTATCCCAAGTTTGTAAAGGGGGACAACTTATATGGGTTGGGATTTGGCCCAAAGACCCACACGTGCACACCCCCGCTGCCCATTCATCCGGCTTGAGTCTGGGTCCTTGGGTCGTCGGTTGTTGGTTCTAATGAATAAATAATTTTTTGAAGAAAAAAATACTTAATTAATTTTAATAATCCAATTTATCAATTATTAATTAAAAAAATTAAATTGGATTTTTGAGCAATTTTAATTTTGTTCAAAATTCAAATTCTTTTGACTTATTCTTAAATAATTATTTCTTAAATTTTCTCACACGTTTCTTTTTTATATACCCACATTTTTCCTCCCGGTTTCCCACAACATTTGGATTATGGAGGGTAGAATTTTTAACTAACTCAAATATAAATAATTATATGTAGTCCCCTTCATCTCAACAAGTGTTTTGTGCAGAAACCATATAAATGAAAAGGAGTTTACGATTGTTTTATCATGTGGGTTAATGTCCCTCTCTGCTAGGGCTGGCAATTTTTGACACGATAATCCATTTATGGTAATAACCCGAAATGCCCCGAACATGACACGATTAGTTTGTATAGATTTAAGAGTACCCAAAACTTATACTCAAATCAAAATCAACGCAACTCGAAAATGACACGACTAACCCAAATTGCCACCCCTACTCTCTGCATTGATTTTTTTTGTAGAGGCACAAAATAGCCTTAAAGAGGGCGATCTAGTTCATGCCTCAGTCATTTTTATTGAATCACATTTACAACAAGAGAGGTCGTAAGAGGGGAAGGGAGGAATGAGGGTTACGAAGCTAACTTAGGGTAAAAGAGGAATGAGGGTTGAGAATTGTTCGATAATAAATGATTATTTGTTTAGGAAATTTAGTAAAAGAATGAAACTATATTTTGCCCACATATGCAAAGTTTATCAGACTAGGTCTTGATCGGGTCGGGTACACTAAATACCTAACGCGATCCGCTTATTAAATGGGTATTTAGGTACTCGGGTATATGAATATTTAAAAATCGCCCCCTCGGGATCGGGTCCAGGTCATGACCCGACCCATTGACCGGCCTAACCCTAGTTGTCAATTTGCATGAAGTTGGTGTTATGTCAAATACCATATTATAAAATTGGGATTTTGTCAATATGGTTAATTACATTTACCCACCCTAAACTTTACCCCATGTTCACTTCACTACTCGAACTTTTATTATTTAGAATTAACCCCCTAAACTTTCAAAATGCCTTTAAATAACCCCGCATAGTTAACACCATTAAAAGATATTTTTCTAATATTTCTAGATTTAAACGTCTCTTTCAATATTTTTTTAATTTTTCAAATATATTTTTCAATATTTCTAATTTTTAAAAAGTTTTTTTGTTTTTTCAAACTTTTAAAATGCCTTTTTCTTAATTTTTTTTCTAGAAGTTTTTTTCACTATTTCAGCTAATGGTAATTTTTTAAATTTCTATAATTTTCAATTTTTTTTTCTTCTGATTTATATTTTTTTCAATATTATTCAAATATTTTAAATATATTTTCTAATATTAAATGAATTTTTAAAAGTCTTTCAATATTTTGAAACTTTTAAACCTTTTTTATAATTTCTATTTTTTTATAATTTCCATATTTAAAAAATATTTTTCAATAATTTTTAAAATTTAAAATGTTTTTCTGTAATTATAAGATTTTGTAAATATTTTTCTGTAATTTCTATTTTTAAAATATTGTATATTGATTTGGATCAAAATACCCTCATGTGCATGACAAATTTTTCATCCAAATATTTAACACCGTCGGGATTAAGTTTCTTCAAAAAGGGATCAGAAAAACCACAAACCTGCGTTTCATATTTCTGGGTAGAATGTTATTGAAATAAGAGTGCTAAGATTTTTCATACTATTAGTAAAATAATTGTGGTGTAGTGTTTAATCTTCTAACTTGATCATATACCTATGATTATCAGGGATATATAACCTTGAAATGATTTTGATGTTTAATTAGTAAATTAATGATGTAAATTATGTTATAGCATAAATAATGACTATTGGATAACTCGAGTAATCGACTTGATACGATTGTATATATAAATATGCGTGAAATTATTTTACATGTATATTGTCGATGTAGACACATGTTGAATGCGATTTGTTGTGATTAATTTGGTTAGGTTCTGCTCGAGTGTCGTGTTGGAGATAAACCACCGAAACCGAACACATGGTTGTAATGCGGGTTGGTTAGGAAGGCCTTGGAATGCCATGTGAGTTAGAACTTAGTATGATTGCCCTCGTCACGTAACATAGGGGAATATTCGAGTGTAGGCCTAGCATTTCAACTTGTTTTCTCGAGTAACCATAGTGACCCGATATGATTTGTTGTGTAAGATAGTATGCTTGTGTTTTAAAGTTAATATCCCGAATTGATACACTTGATATTATACTTGAGGAAAATATTTCGATACGTTAAATACTGAAATGAGATTAATAATGATTAATCACGATACAATATAAGACTGCACGTTACTCAAGTTCGGGTTGGGTAGTCATGATATAAGAGCATTGGTTGGATAATTCAATGACTTAATTACTAGAGACAAATTGTGTTAAGTATGCGTTCATCATACGTACATCTTACATCTTATAACTGTATACTTTTCTTATTGTTGATGCCCGTTTCAATGTCTCCTCTCCCCTCTCATATATATATATATATATCGTACATGTTCTCACCCCGCTGGACAATAGACTGTGGAGCTGGACGACCTCGCATCTATTCTTAGGATCATGTAGTGGTGGACGTTGGTCCTTATCTTATTTTTATCACTCTTCCTTAAAGTGTGGTATCAGAGATATTACTTAAAGTCGTTTTGAACGTTTAGGGGGTGAAGTGTAGAAAATGAAAGTCCGGTGATGAAGTGAATAGGGGGTAAAGTAAAGTTCAAGGGAGTAGGTGTAATTAACCCTTGCCAATATAAACCCTTTTCTAACCTAATCTATCATTTTTCTATAAAATCATAATTGATGCTTGTTTTACAAAATTAATCCAACATGTTTGTGTACATGTAACCTTCTAATTTAACGTATTATCATTTTCATGATTTTATTAGAACTAAAGTTACTCCATCCTCACCAACGACCTGAAGTTCATGTAAACCTTCACGTATATTAAAAATACTTTTTTCACAGATTGTGTGAGTGATTTTTAAATTATATACTCAAACAATTAATGATTGATGCTATTAAAACGATGTATTAAGAATACGTGCATTCATACAAATGGAGATTACGTAATATTTCACCACCTATGAACAACAATTATTATTTATTATTGAAATTATACAATTGATCGCATATCGCGCAAGTCTATGTACTAGTTCAATATGAAAATCGATGAACCTAAGGAAGCCGACTCCTTTCCGAATAAAGATTGATATGAGCTTCAAAAGGTTTACCATGACAAGAATTGTGATCACAATTGTCTTTACTTCTCTTATAAGAATTATAAATTGTACCTATAAACAAAGGCATTGAGACACCCTTTAACAATATTTTGGAAGCAACAAAATTTGACTAAACTGTACTTTGAGAACTTCATTTCTAATAAGAATTATAAATTGTACCTATAAATAAAGGCATTGAGACACCCTTTAACCATATTTTGGAAGCAACAGAATTTGACTAGACTGTACTTTGAGAACTTCATTTCTAATAGAGAAACACATACTCGTAGACGTGGACAAATTTCCTATTTTTAAAGTACAGGCTTTTATTCCTTGTGCAGATGTGATATAATTGCAAGCACCACATCACACAAAAAATAGAAATGTACAAGTTTTGTAATTTGTGCGAAGCCAGGAAAAATCTTTGGGTTGGGCATTCGAAAAAATTTGCGAGCACACGCTTTACAATATATGTTGGCGGTTCAGGGAGGATTCCTCGAGTCAGATTTTTTAGGGTTATTTTTTAATTATTCCATCAAATATAATTAACTCGATTAATATATGTTGGGGGTTGAGGGAGGAATCCCCGAGTCAGATCTTTTAGGGTTATCTTTTAATTATTCCATCAAATATAATTAACTCAATTAATAGTGCAACAAAAATTTCTATTGGGCAAAAAGGTGGGATTCGAGAAAGTTATCTTTAAGAAAAAGAGGCACACTATCTCAAATTTTAATCCATTTTAGCAAAAATCTAAAGATCACAAGTGACAAATAAAAATGTGTAAATACAACATTCAAGTTACGGTGCTAACATGTTTTTACACAGCATGTTTTAAGGTTAAAAAAAGTAATGAAGAATTCCAATTTAGTTTGGTTATTACTCTGATTAGTTCTCTTTCTACTATTCGCAGCCATATCACAAGTGTGAAATGGGATTATTACTGTAAGCTGAACATCCCATCTTATCAGTGTATAATCTTCATTTTTCTATAATAAATTCTGGGTGGGGCAGTTGCCTACCACAAGTACATCGGGGCTCCACTCCGTCACTTTTAGGGGTGACAATACGGAAAAACAATACGAAACGATTCAAAATTGACTCGAAATTGATACGATATGTCATGTTCGTGTCATATTTTTTTACACGAAGTCGTGTCGTGTCGTGCCATGTTCGAATTATAAGTCGTGTCGTGTTATCGTGTTTTTTAAGAGTGAAATTTAAAAAATTCTGGTATTCGTGTTGTGCAGTATTGTTTTTTATTCGTGTCAACTAAAAAAAACACGAATTCGTGTCGTGTCGTGTTCATGTCCGAAAAAACCTTGTCGTGTTTTGTCGTGTCGATCCAAAACACGACCCATTAAACCGAATTGCCACCCCTACTGCCACTGACTATAAGATGCCTGTATATGCAAACGCATCGTCTTTCTGTCACTGAATAGTAATCATCTCACGACAATAGAAATATCTTGCACGAGATTACAAGTTCTAACAACTAACATACCAAAAATTTCATTTTTTTTCACTTGAGACTTAAATTATCACACATTTAAATTTATTACTTAAAATGTTTGACAGAACACTTCTGGGCAATGAGTGATAAAAAGAAATTCACTTTTTCCACGTTTTGCTTAAAGAGATAAATACTTACGGAACTTGTAGGGACTTGGATAGTTCAGCTAAAATTCAAAACCAAAATATTCACGAACACTACTATTCTTCAAAAACAATAGGACTAGTGTCAAAGGGATCCTTTTATTACATGTTTTTAACCCAAAAAAAGACTTTGTCTCTTAAGATAATACTTTAATTAGACAACCCTTTGCTTGCATCATTCCTCTTGTACCTTATACATGAATTAACTCGCCTGTATCTTATACATACGAAGTAAGTTTAATTATTAAACTTTTAAAAGAGTATATACAACATTATCTCATGAGTAGAATAAAAAATAAAAATAAAAATATCCAGCTCCCAAAAGACTTTCCATAGTGATCCACAGACTGAATTAGTATGGAAGATCTTACTTATTCTCCCCAAGTGTGCTTAAATAGGGTTTTTTTTATATTTTCTAAAAACAAAATTAATGCAACTATTTGGACACTCATTCGATTCTATTAGGGTATGTTTGATTGCAAATATGAAAAATGCATGAAAAATAGTTCATTTAAATAAAAAGTGAGAAAATGAGCGAAAAAAATACAAGTTCGTTATCTTACTTGTTTCTATTTTCCATGACAATCAATTATTTGGTAGGTGGATAAGAAATATTTTTCAATAAAAAAAGAAGTTTGAGATGAGTGTTCTTCTTATATAAAGTATTTACAATCAAAGTACTACGAGGATAAAACATGAGTACAAATAATTATTTTTCATGAAAAAAATTTCCATGTCAATCAAACAGACCCTTAAAGTTAATCAAAAGGACAACATTATAGCCTATGGGCTTATAAAGTATGCTAAGTTATGTGAATGTGGAATTTTTCGTCATTTTTTGTCTTTTATTAACGCATTGTATTTTTCTTGTTTTTTCTTTTGCTAGTATTTTGAGGTAGGAAGGTCAAGGGGATCTGGGGACATAATTGTAATTAGATTGATAGAATAGAGCGCAAGTAACCTCCTACTTATAAATACTCTTTTGTAGCGTCATTGGAGGCATTCTACCAATTTTGAGATATAGAGATTTGAGAGAGTTTTGACGAGAGTTATTTTTCTTGCTTCCATTTGACGTCATTTACGTCAATTGGTATCAGAGCCTCGTTGGTTCTACCCGTTGTTGTTGTTGTTGTTGTTGTGTAGACAAATTGTAAACAATGTCCAATTGGACGGAGAAAAAGATACGCACTCGTGGAGACTCGTACCAATCGTTTCGCGGAGATTCTCAACTGGTTAGTGGCTCAAATGGATGTTATTGATGCCCGCCTACCACCACCGATCGCCCTCGCACCGCCCCTACACCATCTCAAAACCCTAACCCTAATTCTTCAATTTCAACCCATTCTACACCTTTACCACAAAAACGAAGAAAAAAAGTAAGTCTCACAAACCTTAGCTCCCTTACCATCTCGCCCGAGGCAATTGGTGGCAGTAGAACCACCCAAACGTCGATCGACCACCACGGATCATTGGCAGCACCGAAAAGCAATCCACCAACCAAAACGCCTGTAAATATAGCCCCGATCCCGCGTCGAACCATCTCATTGGTGGCCGGCGGCAGTTCTCCGACGGTCGCTCAGTACACCTGTGGGCCCCAGCATCCAATCAGTGCCAATAACCTTCCAACAACCACCGACATATGGCAATACAGCAGATTGATGCCAGCAGCCTACGTCCGATAATCCGAAAAGAATCCGATCGCTTTCCGAAAACTAAAATGACCAGACAATCCATGTTGAACCGGATCCCATCGATCGACCTCTATCCACCTCCAATCAGCACGATACCGGAGTTGGATGATCTCCGGCAGTGTTCCCGCCGCCCATCCCATAATCGGGTCATTCCCATTATGGTCGATGACAAAAAAAATTATCAAGAACCCCTACCCCTTGATCAAGAACCCATAAATACAAACCCTAATACCACCACACCTCCTCTTGATTGAAGCCAAGAACATGCCACTACCTTTGAA
Organism: Sambucus nigra; assembly: GCA_949130495.1. NCBI lineage: Eukaryota > Viridiplantae > Streptophyta > Magnoliopsida > Dipsacales > Adoxaceae > Sambucus > Sambucus nigra. Next base: position 647,040,742 of record OX422208.1, read on the forward strand.
ACCCTAAGTCAACACACCCCCACCTTAAAAAATTATCAATTATCACCCAAGAAACCACCACCACCACCCGACCAAAATTTACACCACCATCATTCACCATCTCCCACCGCCCCATATTCTCATACCACCCAATTTACCCTCACAAATCCAAAACTCCAATACGTCCTCTCCTCATTATGATCCTTACCTCCACCATATTTCAACCTATCCGCGCCACCATCCTCATAGACACCATGACCCACACTTGTCCCACCATTTCCCTTCCATTCCCTCGGCTCCATCCACCACTATGGATCCTCATCCCCATATCTCCTTCCCCACGCTTCTACCCCCACCCATACTACACACTTCCCTTCCTCCCTCGGGGCACCCGAGGCATGTTCCCCGCCCCCATTCTATTTGGGATGCCCACTCAACACATTCAGCCCCAGTAGATTCTCTTGAGCAAGTACAAGAGTGGATTGATCCTCCACCACCCAATGGCCCTCCCTCAACCCGACTTCCGACGAATTGACATACGGATGTGTCGCTTTTCGATTCATTGAGTCTGAAGATCACTCCCTACATGTCAATCACAGAGCGGCATTGTTTTTTGTGTTACCAAAAGGGACACCAGATGGACCACTGCCCCTATCGCCAGCCACCGGTTCCTGTACCACCACCACCTCCTAATCTGGAGGCCATACCACCTTATGTCCCACCACCTCCACCAGTGCCACTTGAGCCACCCCCACCAGTCCCAACTCTTAGACGTCCACCGCCTCAGAGCCAGCGACATAGAGCACAACTTAATGACTCTCCACCAAGCAATAATGAGCTAGATGAGGGTGATATGACTCTATAGGGTGGCAATGCCGTCACACACGTAGCCCTCCAGTTGTTGTCGAGGAGTATGCAGGGGAATATTCGAATGGATATCCCGATGTTCGATGGCCACCTTCAGCCCGACACTATTATTAATTGGTTCGCCGCGATGGAGCGAATTTTTAAGTATAAACAAGTGAAGGGTCACCGATGTGTTCTGTTAGCAACGACTAAATTTCAGGGATACGCCAGTGTATGGTGGAATGATTTGGAGCAGCGACGTGTCCTTGAGGGCCTACCTCTTATCCAGTCTTGAGCCGAGCTCCGGACACAATTGATGGCCGTATTTGTTCCCGCTACCTATGAGCGCGACCTCTTCCTTCAGGTAGAGTCTCTCCAACGAGACACTTCATTTTTTTACTACACCCAGCGTTTTCAACTTTTTGTACTCGTGCTCAAACTCTAAGAATCAATCAGAATCAAAACAGCAGCTCAAGTATAAGACCCGAAAAGAAGATACATGGCTTTGGACTCTCTGGATGAAATCAAAGAAAACGCCAGGGAAGCATTTCAAGCATATCAAGAACTAATAAAGCAAAACTATGATAAACTGATGAAGCCATGGATGTTCACAGTAGGTGACCTGGTCCTCCAAGCAGCAGATCATGTGCAAAGAGGGACTTCCGCACACAAATTTACCCCAAAATGGTAAGGCCCTTTGAAAGTAAAGGAAGTCTCCCTTTGCGAAGGCGGTCGAATACGCCACTAAAGTAGAGTCTTTCCATCAGACTGCCTCCCCCCCCCCCCCCCCCCCATCTCGTGGACGATTCACTCCAGCTCCTCCAGTCGTGGCGGTTTCTAGTGCTCCTAGAGCCCCCACCTACTTCAACTCCGGCAACCATTGCCCCACCTCATGCACCCTCTCACCATGTAGCATTAAAATGTTAAAATTATGGGGTGACTGGCCTTAAAGCTTCGGATTGCTCCCCTCCACGGCATCGTGCTCTTCTAGCCACGAGACAGCGAATGATCCACCCCAACGTGCCCTCATTACAATTCTGGATGGTGACACTGAAGGCATTCCCCTTTGAGTTCGAGAATGAACTTTTTCCAGCGCGAGGGGAGGGGGAAGGGGGGAGACTGATGTGAATATGAGCCTTTTCATTTTTTTGTCTTTTATTATTACATTGTATTTTTCTTCTATTTTCTTTTGTTAGTATTTAGAGGTAAGAAGGTCAAAGAGCATCTAGGAACATAATTGCAATTTGATTGATAGCTTGGAGCCCAAGTAACTTCCTACCTATAAATACTCTTTTGTAGTCTCATTTGAAGCATTTTGCCATTTTTGAGATATAGAGATTTGCGAGAGTTTATACGAGAACTATTTTCTTCTTGCTTCCATTTGACGCTATTTACGTCACTGAGCCCTAGCAAGATGATGCTTCAAGGCTGGGCGGCCTCGGACTCGGGCTTATGTCCATCACCCGACCACCAAAGAATTTCCACAGTTACTTCAATTTATTGAGCTGTGCAAGTTTTTCACTTACTTATAAACCGGAATCGACTTATAAACCGGAATCATATCAAGTACTTCCACATGGATGATGTTTCAAAGAAAACTGCAAAAAGAACTCAAAATGCACCACCCGTGAATTTGATAGTTGCTACAACCGTGACCAAAATTTTACGAGCACAGGTGTACATAAATACCCAAGAAACACCTGCAATATATATGCTATCAGGGGGAGGCTTGCAAAATCAGGCTAGAAAACAAACCCTTCGAACTAGAGTCCATCATAGTGCAATGTCGGTGCTTTTTTGGTTCTGAGTTTTGTACTTTCCTCGAAGCCCTATTGGTAAAATCCCATGTAAAGAGTTTTAGGAAAGGAGTTGTCAACATGTGATGAATAATATGACTTATATGTGAATTAACCAATTCAGAATTCTAGAAAATTCCAAAACTCGAACCAAACAAGCACTGGATACTGCCCACCAAGGATAAATTAACGATGTGGACGCAGGTATTGAGTTTTTCCATCTTTGGGGCTGTCTTTGATACTGCTTTTTTCTTTACCTGTTCCCTGCAACTCAACATTATTAACGTCATCCACCTCTTCAACATCACTGTCGACTTGTTTTAGAAGCAACCTTGTCTGCAGGCTCATGCGTCTAGGGGTGAAGACATTAAGGTAATAACCCACAATGTTTTTTCTGCTCTTGCGTGGGAAGCAAATTAAGGCCTGCTTCAAAAAATTCTTTGCATTTGATGGTAGATACTTTTTCACGAGCAACTCAAAGCTTTGTTGTTCTTTCGATGTCCACGACTTTGAAACTGATTCTCCCATCTCATTAAACTTCCAAATATAAAAGGCGGAGCCAAGATCAGATTGCAGAAATCGCTTTTCCTCAAGAATGTGGTGCTTAATGCACTTGATGGATCCTGGAGACACACAGGAACAAGAATGGGGTCTACCTTTTCCTACTGCTCTTGCAGTTATTTCTACATTCTCTCCTTCAATTGTCCAAATTCGGGTTCCCAACCACCTTGAGCTTTCAGAATCATTGTCTTTATCAAAAAGATATTTCTTGTGGGTCAGTGGGGTCCACTCTGGAACATCAGCCTGAAAACGCGGCCCAACTGGAATAGCCATTCTCTGAATATGGTCACCGATGAAGTTCAGTAACCTGACCGAACGCCGAGGTGTCTGATGATGCCTTCTCTTCCGCCCCGAATTTAAGAAATCTGTACTGTGAACTGATGATTCATCAAAATCAAGTGATGGTGATTCACCGAATGTTGGGTTTTCTGGAGTCAACGGGTTTGAACCGTTGACTGATTCGTCAGAATCAACTAAGGGAGAAATGTCCTTGTTGGGTAGACCCCAGTCTGTTCCATTATTTAAGGAGGAGAAACCAGAAGATATCAGTCTCCTCTGGAAATTATCCTCAAATGTCACAAAGCTGCCAGAATTAAGCGACCCTAAGAGAGTTTTCTCGTCAATGCTATCAATGGAATCGACTGTATTGAGAACGCATGAAACAGTATCGAGAACGCATGAAACAGAAGAGGAATGAGACAACCGCTGTTTACTTAACTTCAGGACCTTTTGTGGGTAAGATACCTCTGAATCCAATCTGGCAGCAGCTATACATTTATCTTTTAGAAACTGATGGAGTTTCCGCTTTCTCTGAAAAAGAGAGTTGGTGTGAAAAAATTCGTTGACAATAGGCAAGAGAATTACAATAAAAAAAAAAAAAAATTTAAAAAGCTGAGGTACAAAAGAACTTCTGAAATGAAAGTGCTTCACATAAAGGAGAAGTCAAAGTTACAGCAAGAAATTATTGCGCACTAAAACAGAGTTATTAATGGAATAAATATTTCAATCATCGAAACTGTTAGAAGTGGACAGGAGGGTAATCTTGTCTTTAGTTACTCTGTACACCCCACAATACTTGTAAAAAATTCAATATAGAGAAGCAAGTGAATTTTATATATGGTAAATATCCACACTTCAGGTAGGTGATGATTCAGTATGGTAAGTTGGGTGTCATTAGGGAGTTCAGAGCTTTAAGGTTTGCCATCTTTGAAAAATCATCTAAGAACTAACATATGTCCAAAATCATCTAAGAACCAACATATGTCCAAATAGTAATTGGAACATTCACCACATTCTACTTCACTTTCCGTTTGCTGCCTTTATACGAAAAAAGTATCTTGGGAGCAGAAACTTCTTTGGGAAAAATGTATCTTGGTTGGGGCTCTGCCATTTGCCTTTAAATCCGATCGATATTCTTCTTTAGGAATGGGAGGACTTGGAGGATTCTTCGAAGATAGTGTGCCTAAGGAGATATGCGGTCCTAGCTATTTTTTGGTATGTGTGAACGGAGAAAAATAATAGAATATGTGAAGAAAAAGAGGAAGACAAGGAATGGATTTTCAAAAGTTTAAATTATCTGTCATTCCAGGCTTTATCATCCAAACCATTCAAGAAGACATCACTTCCTTTATTAATATGAGCTACAAAAATGCGATTATATAGTTTGGTGGAGGAGGGCTTTTTTGGAACTGTTTGTGGGTGTCATATCTACATGTTCTTCTGTTTTTTGTTGGCTTTTTTTTCTTTTTTTGGCCTCCATTTCATGTGGACTAATGGTTGGCATCGCTAATTTAAAAACTCTTTTATTAAGAGAAGGGGGTAAAAAAAATCAAAAAAGTAGAGAGGAAAATGTTGGGGTGGCAAGTGAGTTTTTTTCTCAGCTCCCTATATTCATTTTTTTAGCAAATTGGTTCTAGATTGGGTTTGAAAATGGGTTTTACTTATTTTGACCGGTCCTCTAGATTTAGTTTGGTCGATCAAAGACGCTTGGAGATGGTCTAAAATATTAAATTGGCCGAAATCACACAAATAAAATAATTCATGAAATTATCCGTCCTACCACTGAACTAACCATACAGGTTGATAGCGATATTGATCATTATAATTATTATAATTTATGACTTGTGACTTAAATTTTTTGCATTTTAAAGGAAAAAGGAAATTTTCGTTAAAAAATCCAAAGGCCATAATGGACACATTTGAGTGGGAAAAAAGTACATTATCTTACACAATTCACCTACATAGAAACATAAAGTCATGAGTCTTCTCGTGAGATCATACAACAGTATACCAACAATTGCAAAGTAAGAAGGGAAAAACAAAGTTATTATCTTAATGTTTGCTTTTACCAAAAAGATTTCAATGCTTGTTATTGCCAAAATATTATTTATGATTTTAATTCCAAGTTAGATTGATATCATGGTATTTTAATGTTCTTATACTTATATATGATATTCAGTGTCTGTCTACTTTTTTTTTTAAAAAGTAAAAATGTGTCTTGGTATCTGACTTCTTAGGGACCTAGTAAGGTGAACGCGAGAGGGGATAAAGGCAAGGTATTGGCATTGGCAATGAAAGTGATCATTCTAGTAGATGGAGATTTTGGAACTAATAGTTTTTAATGTGGACCAACTCCCTACCTTCCAAACAAAATATGGGGCCATATTCAACCTTCACATCCATCAAGGGTGCATTTGGTCGAAGGATTTGGGGTTGGATTAACTGTGGAATTTAGATATAAGCCCTCAAATCCTAATCAATCATCTAGAGTATCTTTCTTACGTTAGATTCAGAAATTGATTCCAAATCTAAGGTTACAAGTTAGTATGTACAAACAAACATAAAGGTACATCATAAGAATTACATAAGCAGCATAACTGAAAGATCTAGCCATTTAGAATGATCCCAAATATAAAGTTCTATGCAGATCGTGGAGGTGGTCCTTCCGATCAAAATAGTATGTACAAACAAAAATTCTAACTATATGCCTATCTTGCATTCCAATCCTTGAAAAGCCCTCCTATTCCATTCCAACCAAATACATCAATAAAAAGGTACGCTGGGACTAAGAACCATGTCCTAGCGCCTCGGGAATTGCTAGCTAGCCAAAATTCTAAAGTATAAAATGTCAAACCGAGGGGGGGGGGGGGGGGGGGTGATGGGATCTTCTAATACCTACATCAACGTCTCCAGCAAAGACAGCAGATACCGCCTACCCCGTAAGCATCTTTCAAGTATTGACTATAGTGTATTTGTGCATCGCGTGGATGACTGTCAGAAGAGAAAACAGTGTGCTGTGTTGATAACATATGGTACTGAGAAGGAAGAATTGGTCGTCGAGGAGATTCAGCGAGATTTGATAACCTCTTTGCTTGAGGTCCAGCTTTCGGAAGGAGGGGAGTGATGTGAATAACAAGGCATAATGGGGATTTACCCTTCTTAATATTTTTGTGCTCTCTTGGATTGTATCCCCTCTCCTATCCTCTCTTATTCATTAATAGTATTAGTTTTATTAGGGAATATTCTAGTAATCCTTTTTTGCCCTTTTAAGTATTTGAAGTGTTGCCCGAATTGCTAATACCTAGGTTATGATTAAGGGTGATGTGAGCTTGCATGATTATTGAATACTATTCAGAGAAACTTTTGGAGCTTGAATTTTCATTCCTTCATTGTGTTATTCTCATTTCAGTTCTATGTACTCGCTCCCATTCCCATTTCCTTTCCAATTGAAGTATTTTTACTCATAATACAATGGATTCTCAATCACAAAAGATGCAAGTCACTGCAAGAAAAACTTCACTTCCAAAGACGCATTCACAATTTGTTTTGCATGGCTTGGCAGTCAAAGGACGCCATTATACAGTCAATCTAACTCAATTAGGTTTGCGGGAACTTAATGAATGATTACTTTCAACAATAATTTGTCCTCGTAGTAAAATAGGGAGTGTGGTGAAATGAGAGAAGATGAGATAATTCTCTATTTCTAAGTTATCAAAAAGTTTTGTTAGAAGACGTGCTCCCGCCTCCAAAGTTTTGTTGGAAGAAATTGCGGACCATTTTTTGTCTGGAGCATGGATTCGTAGCAGGGTTAAGCTCGGGCATAGTTCTCAAAGGCGCGCCTAGGCCCAAAGGTAGATACACTTGAGAAGATAATTTATTTAGGGTAGTGTTCTTATTTTGCACGAACACGATAGCGTGCTATTGCGCTTCGCGCTGGGGAAACGCTATGTTGTGCACTTTTCTTAACTCAAGCGGCACTTGAACGATTGCATGTGTCTCTATTTTGCAAATTATGCTGAAACAAAAGTCTAACAAAACTGCTTTTGCGGTACAATTTGTGTTTCACACATTTTACATAATATCATTGGAGTGCTATTTATTTTCAAAAATTATACCATATATGCGTAGAACACATTTTGCAACTCTTGGAGATGATTTTACAAATACAATCAGTATTTTAAAAGACGCGCCTAGGCGTGAGAGAAATGCCCCGCTTATGCCATATGCGTAGTAAAAGTCGGTCATCGCGTGTAAGGCGTGGTCAACAGTCCACATGCGCCTAGGCGCGGTAAGGCGGGTCTTTTTTTTTTTTAAAGTTTAGTGAAACAAAGTCGTTTTTCGAAGGCTTTTAAAAAAAAGGATCAATATCTCTCCATCTTTCGTCCAAAGCCCAAACATAAACTAAACCCACACATAAACTAACCCTTACGCCCTGACCTCTCCCTCTTTCGTCCAAAAAAAAAAGCCTAACTAATGGGAATAGCATCATATTACGGTTTAATTGTCATTTTTAATATTTTGTATTAGTCTTTCTTTTATTTTAGTTCTTTTATTTCAGTTCTTTTATTTTCTTTTCAGCCTTTAATTGGTCTCCAAGCATGTTTGGGACTAATTAGGCATTCTTTTGTTAATAGTTGTCCCTTTTAGTCATTTTAACTAATTACTTGATTAGCAAGTAATAACCCACCTATAAATACTCTTGTAGTCTTCATTTGAAGGGGCTTTCCATTCTTGAAATATAAGACATCTTTTGATTCTCTCTCTAAAAGTTAGGGTTTGGTGTATTTCTTTTAGCCATTGACGTATAGTTTACGTCACTAACATTTACGGTCAGACCTTTCCCTCTCCCTCTCCCTCTCCCTCTCCCTCTCTAAACCGACCAGGCCTTCTCAGCCTTCGACCGACCAAGCTCCACTTAGCCTATGACCGACTTCGGACTCCAAGCCTCATCGTTTTTTTCTGGTATATCTCTCTTTTTTCTCATTTTTCTTTTATAGTTTTATGGCTAATCACTTTTATAGTTATTTTTGGTTAATCACGAAGTAATTCCGACTCCGACCTTCATCGTTTTCTTTGGTTTCCTATTTTCAGCACTAAGTAACCCCAAAATGTGCTTTTTATGTTATTTTTTACTGTTTTTGGAAATTGTATTTTTTTTCTGATTCTGCTTCTCCAGGCCACATGGACTGGTGGTCCATAATATTTTCTGAATCATTTTGTGATCATATAATTTTTTTTGTTTCAATACTGCTGCTTCTGTTTCTGAAAAATACATTGATTACTGATTATTCATTTTGTATTGGTTATTAATTATTGATTATTGAATGATTATTGATATTGAATGCTGAAAACATCATTGATTATTGAATAAGATTATTGATCTCGAATGGCTGAAAACATCATTGATTATTGAATAAGATTATTGATTTCGAATGCTGAAAACATTGATCTTATTGTTTTACTAGCTTTAGTATAATTAAAAAATAATTAAAAAAGGGAAAACGCCTTTTTACGCCGCTTCGCCTAGTCGCGCCTAGGCTCCTAAGGCTTGAGGCTCGACCTCCACGCCTCACGCCTTTTAGAACCGTGTATACGATGTTTGAATCTCAAAAAGTATAGTGAAAACACAAAGGAAATAAACTGCAATTTAGAGAAAGGATTGAAACAAAAATATGAGCTTACTCGGCGAAATTCAACACGATCCACAGCTATAACTTCTCGCACTCTCATAATCTGATTCCACAGTGGTCTGACGGAATCCCTTGATACCTCTGCATTTGAAGAACTTACAGCAATTCTTTTTAGCTGAGATAACATTTCCGAATCAGTATATTTCCCAAACAGCGAGTTCCACTTCACAATCTTCCTTCCTTGAGGCAGAGAAGCCTTATCATTTTTCCACTCTTTCCCAGTCCGCAGTATCGACATCTTGGTTTGTACAATCCGGCACTTTTTGTTTCTAACTTCCCTTAAATTCAACCCTGAAATCAAACATTCCCAAACTGTTAAACCCAGCACCTCCAAAACATTGAAAACTATGACATTAGAAAGCGAAATCCAATGAATAATGAGGTTAGTTACTCAGATAGCCGTTACGAACCATAATAGAACCATTTCACATTTTTTATTAGGATAGTAAGGCTTAATGGTGACAATTTAACCCACTTCATTTAAGCAAAGCCATTAGCAGTAGCATTACAGAAGTCATCAACTCCATTGTTTTTGACAAATAATGTTTCATCTCATCATCAATTTCCGTACATTATTATAGGAAAAGCGGGTGGTACTCAAATTTATAAAAAATAAATTAGCGGGTCGCCAAAGGTGCACTTTCTTAGGACCATCACCCGAGGTTAGATTTTTGAAAGTACAAAGATTAAAAAAAAATATGAACATCCTTTTTATTTTGGGAAAAATAAGCTTTGCATTAAGATCTCAATTTTTGTAACATCTATTTTGTTTCTTAAAACAGAAAGAAAGAAAAAAAAATGGTACAACTTATTGTCTGTACTTTAAAACAAAACATAAAAGTAGTAGAGAACACTACAGCTTCAAATGTCAAATTGCAATCTAGTAAAAATGGAAAGTGAACTCAAACTTCTCCTGAAAATAGTTTAACATATTACATAACATTCTTTTCTAATTGAACGGGAGGGAAAAAAACTTTACAGATACTCTCTCAACTTAGGGTTTAAATCAAAACCCTAACCGCACTTTGAAAGAAACTCAGCCATTGCATTTGCGATCGATCCATTAACAGCTTATACATATGTTTTTGTATATAGAGATGCATGTAGAAAAGGGTAGGGGATAAAAGAGAGGCAAAAGAGGGAATTTAGCTTTCGATAGAATTGTACTAAGTAAAGGAGAAGAGCAAACCTTGGTGATTTAGTTTGATGACTTCAGCAATGGAACAATTGTTGGGTTGCCGGTGCTTCTTTGATGCAATGTTAGATCTTAACATCCTTTGTGAGGGTTTTTATGTTAGTGGTCTAATATTTTTTTAGGCCTTTTAATGGGCTGAGTAAGCCCGAAGTCCGTTTGTTCGGTATGTATTACGATTGGGCTGGATTTCAATAAAAAAAAGACGCTGGGAATTTTAGGTCGTAGTCGACGTTATTGGAACGCACAAATTCACAATTTATAAAAATAATTGTTAGGTCCCTTACCGTCTGAAAGCAAGCTCGTCACGAACTTAATTAATGAAATTACAAAACTAATACTTCTTTTAAGTCGCATTTCATATTAGCGTGCGTAAAAAAAGTATTAATTTCGAGATTTCGTAGATTAAGTTTGTGACGAGCGTACGTTTGAATTGTAAGGGACCTAACAATTATATTTATAAATTGTGAATTTATGCGTTCTAGTAATGTCGATGCGGGTCTAAAATGCGCAACCTCTTATTTATTTAATTTAGCCCAACGAAGAGACTGGCTTCGTTCTTACTCGACCCAATTAGAAGGCCTAAAAAAGGTTATAGCAGTAACATAAAACCTCTCAAACACTATGCTAAGATCTGGCATTGCATCAAAGAAACACTAAAAAGACAATGGCTCCATTGATGAAGTCATCAAACTAAATCACCAAGGTTTCCATTTCCCATTTAGTTTTTACTCATCTATCTGAATCTAAATTCTCTCTTACACTTACTACACATGTTTCCACTCTTTTACCCCCTCCCATTTTCTAAATGCATCTATATATCTTTATCTCTATATAGAAAAACATATGTATTAAGTTTTTAATGGGTCGATCGCAATATAATGGCTGAATTTTCTTTCAAAGTGTGGTTAAGGTTTTGATTTAAACCTTAAGTTGAGAGACCCTTAATGTTCTTTATATTCCATATGGATTCTTTCCTGGTCAATAAGAAAATAATGTTATATTAAACTAAGTACAATTGTGTAATTTTTAGGAGAAATTTGAGTTCACTTTCCTTTTTTTTACTACATTGCAATTTGACATTTGAAGTTGTTCCTCACTTCCTCTAGTTTTGTTTTTGTAATACATCAAATAAATTGTAACGTATTTTTCTCTCTTTCTATTTTTAGAAACAAAATAGATGGTTCAAAAATTAAGATATTAATATAAATCTTCTTTTTCCCAAAATAAAAAGGATGTTCATATTTTTTCGCCTTTGTACTTTCAAAAATCTAACTCGAAGTGATGGTCCAAAGTAGGGCTAGCAAAATGGACACAAATAGTACCGTCCACCCTGTTGAGAAACTGAATAGGTTCGGTGTGTGATACTTGATTAAATTAATTCGCAAGATTCCAATCAAACCTTATTTAATTCAGCCCCTAAACAAGCATCTACGTGTGTGTGTGTGTGTGTGTGTGTGTGTGTGTGTGTGTGTGTGTGCGTGTGTCAAACCATAAATAGATAAATCATGCGACATGAGTTTAAGGAAAAATCCCCGCAGGGCAAAACCTTTTATTTCATTATAATAAGTAAATCGTAACTTACACGGTTTACAATGAATTACAGTGACACACGAATACCCGCAGGCGTCGGACGGTGTCGTCAGCAATGAATCCACACGCAGCGAACCCACATGAACCTCAGTCCAATCAACAAAGGAAGAACCGCAGCACTCCTCAATAACACACAGCCATAAAACTTTGTAGAGACTCCCTCAGCAATGACACGCAGCCCTCGATTGCAAAGATCTCTCCACAAAGGTTTGAACAAACACAAGGTTGTGTTCTTGGGTTAACAAAATGATTCACAAAGGTTTGGCAATTGTGTGAATCAAAACATGAGCCTTGGGACTCAAAAAATATGAAGACTAGAGTAATTGGGACTCTAAAAAACGTCTTCCAAAGTCTTGCAAAACAGCTCCCCCGAAGTTGGCTTTTATAAGGAAACCAAAAGAGTTTTAAAACTTGGGGACTCTTGCAGCGTCAGGTACCCCGAACCGATTCTGGTGTGCCCCGAACCGATTCCCCATGCGGTTTGCGGTACCATTCTGGTTTGGGGTTAAAAGAAAACAGCATTCTTTAAGGAATTTTCTCCATCTTCAAAAGGTCATAACTCCTTCACCGTAGCTCGGATTGAGGTGCCGTTTCTTCCAATATCTTCGTTGCTGTGAGCTCTTCAACTTTCCAGTTGACCAGACCTCTGGACTATGGCTGTAAAATTATGAAAATGCCCTTGAACTCTCCTATCGTGCCTTTTTTCACTGTTTTGGCTTCTCTTGCGTAACACTTGCATTAAGTCCCTAAAATCATGGAACGTGAAGTCGTTGAGGCAGATGTGGGACACATCAATGGAGATGTTGAATGCTTGATTCCCGGAATTCGGATATAGGCCGTCATGTGAGATCGTGAGGTGACGTGCCAAATGTAGCGACGTACGACATACATAAATGTAACATGTTGGACATGAGAAAAATGTCCTTACACCTGTAGGCCCCTTTTTCTTTAGAATGTGTTTTAAGGATGAATATAAAAGAAAACTTTCTTTTTGAAAAACTCTTTTTCCAAAAATTTAAACCGCACCAAGTTGTGAACCAATTTTAACTTAACCAAATTTTATCTTGATTAATCCTAAACATGCATCTAGTGATTAAAGTAAGCTCACAAAAGTCTACGTCGGATGTACGAGGAAAACACTAAGGGAAAAAAACCTCAGACGGCCCAAGGCAGACAATCACTATGATGCAGTATTACAAAGTATAAAGATAGTCTTACTCAAAGACTCGAAACCACAAGTCTTGAAGCTTCTCTGAATCTTCAACCACTCCTCCACAGTGCCCACGCGAATCCTTTCACGATACCTATCCACAACACTCGCGTCCATGAATGCCTCGGTGTCCACCATTGTAGCTTGAAAAGGTCTACGATGTCGAACACGAACTCCTTCGCTTCTTCACCGCAAATCCAACTACGTTCAAAGTGTAGAACAACTCTAACAAAGATCACTTTTGCATTTGTGAATGAAAGTTCGGATCTTTGAAACTCTAAAGATGTTTTGGACTGTGGAAAACCTTAGAAAACTTGTGCAGAAAACGTACTGGATGTAAACAGGTTTTCAGGATTACACACTTATGAAATTCTGAGAGAAACACATCTTATATAAAAAATTTGAGGCGGTGGATCGTTCGAACGAGATTGACCAGTCGCTCGAACGAGATGCCTATGTCGCTCGAACAACATAGTGATCTTGCTTTAATGACATTCAATGTCGTTTGAACCACTAAACAAAACGAGTTTGTATTAAATACAACTCTAAACCCTCCTTTTCTCAGAATAAACGAAGTTTAAACATTTTCAAACACTTTAAAAACATTTCTTTAATAAAATAACATCCTTAAACATTTTAAAATATTTTTCAAGTTTCATTAACATTACGCATTCATACCTGATGTGACACCCCACCTAATAAAATACCGAGCGATCACTCATGTACCAAATTAAAACATGAGTCGCATATGGATCATTCTTAGCATCACTGCCGAAAAACCAAATTAATTACTAATAACCTATTAGGCTGGCGTCAAAATTTTATTTAACTAATCTTTTTAATCAAATAAACTAAGTAAAGCCATCGCATAGTTTAAATAAATGAAACTGAAAAGAAATTAAATAACCGAACACTCAGTTCAACAATAATACAATCAGAATGAATGCCGCACTAAAAAGAGGTAAAAGAATAAATAAATATAGTTGGGTTATTAGCCTCACTTTTTTTATACAGTACCTCATATCTAGATTACAAGGATAGAAGCATCTACAGTGAACCTGCATGCATCCACAGCTGTTGTAGCAGACGTCTGACTCGAAGGAATCATCATCCAGGCGTCCATGTGTCTGGACACCTATATATATATATATATATATATATATATATATATATATATATATATATATATATATATATATATATATATATATATATATATATATATTATTTTTGAAAATAGGTTTTATCTCATATTTAAATTGGTATCGCACTCCCATGAGATACCCCTCACCCCTCTTCTAATAGTGTTCGTTTAAAACATCCTAGTTAAGCTACACCGCCGAACTAATCTAATTCACCCGTCTGCTAGAAATCTCGACAACCCGAGTACTAGGGGCTAAACTTCTCTCCATTCTCAACACTGCACTGTGTTCGTGCATGGGTTGTCTCGCGAAGCGAAATCCAAATAAGGAACCCCCCCCCCCCCCCCCGATACACTACTACTTGGCAGTGTTGTTCGTCGAGATCCATTAGACCCTCAGCACATGACGTGTATATAAGACTCATATATACAAACAAATATATATATATATATATACATTATCATACTTACTTTTAACTACATATCAATATACACGTCCCGATATAATCTCCCGGAATGAGAATTAATCATTTTTTTTCATTTTATCTCTTTACTCTAATAGAGAGATATAATACCTGGTTTTCAGACACAAGTAATATATTATACACACAAGTATGTTAACCATCCCAACGAGCTATAACTCGAGGATGCGGTCTCTCAATGCTATCATCTTCCAGGGCATAACTCACATACCATCCTGGGGACCACCGGTAGGACTAAATGTCACCTACTTCGTGGTCAAAACCAAATCACAACGCATGGGAAGCGATCATAGTTCCTCCCCAAAAATGATATAAAACATACCCACCACGTCTCACCCCTAATAAAAATCAAACAATATAAAAATGGACGCTATGACTTGGGGACTATCCACACCCTGCTCCTCAAGCCAGGGGCTCACCCTCATCGCGCAACTTCCCATGATAGAATTAGAGGGGGTATGCTTCACATATATATATACCATCCACACATAAATATATATACATATCCGTGTCATATTATATATACTTTAATCACATAGTATATATATACACATTTATTACTCCTCAAATGTATGCATGGCTACAATTACCAATCTCATAACAATATTTAAGTATTCTCCTACTTAAATACTAATCTCATAAATATTCTCTCTCTCAAGTATAACTCACACCTTAATCACTATTTAAGGACTTGTACATAAACCTTAATGTACCAATTCGTACTAATTAGATAAGTGTACCATTGACTTATCTTAATTCTCATAAGTATTGTACCACCTATAATGACCGTCGTCAATAGACGTATCGGGTAACCGCTAAATCCTCTTTAGCCTATATTCCAATTTCATCCTATTCGCCTTGTAGGATTTTCTCGCACACAATTTGACACATAATTACATTCTCTAAGTGTTTAATTCTATACGTACAAACCCCCACCGAAATATCAACTCGAGTGTTACTCGCCGTAAACACCCTTAAATAAGTAAGTCATGGATTCCATTTTCTATAAACCCAAAGTCTACATTTCACTTAAATAATATTTTATAGGTCCCCACTCTATTTTAGGAATCCTAAACCTTTATTTTCTTAATCCATTTATTTTTCTCAAAAATATAACTTTTAGTGTCACACCAATTTAGCACCCTCCTAGCCCCTATAGATTCCTCAAATGACTAGGAATAAGTCCCCTTAATTAAGTGTTTAATTTCTTAATTAAACAAGCTAAAACCATAAAAGTAGGAATTTATCCCCTATAATTAACCATAGGTAAAATTTCCAAACATCCGGAAGGGTCGATCGATCGACCCTTGGCCCTCGATCGATCGATGGCTTCGGACAACTTCTTCTTCGAGAAGTTGTTTCGGCCATTAAAGCTTATCCCAAGCTTGTATCTCCTCACCTAACGTCCCCCAACCTCAATCAACTACATATACACAAATAATAAGGGTTCTAAACATCTTAAAATCTGTTTTTAACAACAATTTTTGATTAAATCCTAAGTTTTCCGATTGGGATATTTTTCGAGGTTAGTCCGTTAAACTTTTTCGAAAACCCATTTTGATTCACAAAAACCCATCCCAAAAATCTTTTTAGTTTATCATTAACAAATACAATATGAGATTTATGCTTTGAATGAAATAAGCAAGTAAACACTTGCCTCATGAATAAAATCCGACGATCCCGAGTCGAATCCCGCGGAGTTTTGGCTGGAACCTCCTTTTTCTTCCTCTTTTCTCTCCTCATTTCCTCTCCTCTTTCTTTTCTTTATTTTTCCTTTCTTATTTCCCCCTCTCATGCCTTATATAGGGAGGAATAAGGGTTTATCTCTTTAAAACCCAAAAATGACTCGTTTACTCAATTACGAGTCCCTATTAGCCCCAAAATTCTCGAAGCCTAAACAATACCCCCGAATACTTTATTCTAACTATCTCGGTCATTCTAAGACCAACCGCACAATCGGAATTTTCATCCGAGGTACTTGACCATAATTCACTATTTTAACCCAACACAACTTAATGCAGGTTTTTCAATTAAAATATTATCCTCTGTCGCTTTACCCAGCTGCGACATATAATTAAAATACTCCAACTTATTTACTTAACCCCAAAAGTAAATATAACATCCATCGAAAATCATCTAATCCATGAAAACTCCAAAATTCACTATTCACGATAATTCTTAAATTCCCAAACTACACTGAATTATTGAATTTTAATTATCCTCAAAAGTGCGGGGTATTATATACTTCCCCCCTCACAACGAAATTTCGCCCTTGAAATTCAGATGCAACCGATACTACCTATACTAACCTAGGATCGTGAATCACTCCACATCCTAATGCCTTAAAGTGGAATGGTACTAACCCGATGGCTCTCAACCATACACTCATTCAGCACTCACCTCTAACTAGGTTTATATGATACTATACTGCTACCATGGTCGTAAAGTGACTCTAATAATGTCACATTGCACCCATTGTTTCTAGTGCCTCACGTAGAAAGACGAGCCTACAGCCGTCGCTCTAACGTCCAAACACGATTCTAAACATCCGCTCTTCTACATCTGGATATTTAATTTCCCCCCCAAAAGAAATTACTCTAACGCTCGACCACTCTCGTCAGTGTCATCGATTATCTTGGGCATGCTACTTCTTATTGCCCTATACAATTGGATTATTGCCTACATCTCGCGACGTTCCTTTCGACCCCTACCAATTCCACTTATACTACCTCACGGTATAATCTTTAACTTTATATACTACGCCCCTTTTATTTCAGACGATATATAAAATAACCTTATTAGGGTACCAATACACCTTTTTAACCCGAGCTTATTTGCACAACCATTGTAAACGTGACACACGTAACACTCTCTCTAAATATGGGCCTTATTTCTTCGGTGTAATGCTCATACATGGGTCCTCCCAACTCGTGAAATTCAATTCTAGTTAGGGTTAATCAACCAATCTTCTTGTGGTTTACTTCCCAAAATCTTCCTATATCGACGCTACCAACTCTATAAAACTTACTTCCTAATAATCTTACTATCTATGCGTCACCCTACCCACGCGAAACGAGTATAATCCTAAGTATATCCCTCATGCCCAAGGCCTCTCTCAACTTCCGACATTTTCTCGGCTTCATGCATGGGACGTCTTGTAAAGCGAAATCCAGACAAGGAACCCTCCCGTTACACTATTTCCTCACGTTGTCGGTCATCGAGATATAACAGCCTGAGGCACACCAGCGGAACGTTCTAAATCTGATCTTGCTATCCTACAAACTTACTTCTACCACTCTAACCTTTTCACCTTGGCGAAAAAAAAAACCTAACTAATCGAGGCGCCTACTCTCTTCAAACATGTTATGAACCTCACACCCAAAACATACTATCTTCGAATTTGCCATCTCATCAAGGCCTAATTATAAGACTTAAATCAATTTCCTTTACCCTACCTCACATATATACTTGCAGTGAGAGAAACATTTTAGTACTTTTCCATAATACTTCCGTCTCTAAGCACACTATCATCACACGGCTCTCAGTCCATAGTGTTGCCTCATATCCATAAGGTCGCCACATACTGAAATCATGATACTGAAACATCTACTGACTGAAGTTCCATATAAACATAAAAATAAGAGCGAACCCAATCTATATCCAGATGAGATATCGCAACCATAATCTGTTCCATCCTGGAACCGCGGACATGATAGTCTTGCAATCATTAGTCTGATATCGCTCCAAACAACGAAAAAATATATTATACTCAAAAAAATACTATACTTGTATATCACACCTAAAATGAGTAATACAAACCAGATATATATTCAAAATATTAACACCCGCTTTTACAGTGAATGAAGGAAAATAGAACTCCGCTACCGCGGAAAACACATATACATACACTATATATAATGTTATCGATACTGTCAAAAAACTCGAATTACACACACGAATCTAGGGTTAGTGAAATACCGCGACTCTATCTAGTCACACCAAATATACCTCCTCCATCTGAGGTAAAACTCATAACAATAGCTTCGCCAGTCTCCTTGGCTGCTCCATATGGTTCTCAGACATAGTACACTTGTCCTAACTAAACCTAAAAATTACTTTAATTATTGCCCCCTCTCAGCACTCCCTTCTTGTCCTTCAACTCCTACCTAGCAAGGACTAACCACGTGGTTCTATGCTCCACATTGCAATATTCCCCATCTCTAGTCACCCTGACAATAACAAGATTATCAGTATCTCGGACTCTATATCCTCGATCCTGATAATTTCCTATATAGTTCCCTTAATTTTTTCGTTAAAAGGAAATACCACCACCGGCCTCAACATCTCTGTTTCAAAGAATTCCCCAAGTGAATGTCCACCAATGGGGTTCCACGAACATAGATTCTCCATGTCACTCTTTATTCACTGTAGGCCTCTGACCGAAACTTATGTGAATAATGTTAAAACTGCATTCTTTTTCTCCTGATAAACCAAGGGAACTCATGTTTAAAACCATCTGTAAGATACCTCTATGATCAAAACATCATGCTCCCTTAAACATGGTGACTACCGTTACCACCATTTCCATATTGCTTCTACGAGTGAAAAATTTTCCTCAAATTTTCACATATGGGTATTTTTTTTTCCATAACTTGCTCTAAGCCAAAGCTTCCAAGCCTTCTACTTCCACTGCGTAAAGCTACATCGACTCTGTATAACTTAAACCTCAACGTATGGTCCTTATCGAAGACCCTTCGAACTTCTTTCCAATTCAACTTTATCGGGTAATTCGAGTTTAGCACCACTTCCTACTACAGTGGTACTTGGATACTCATGACTACTATACTCTAGTAGTCGCCACAACAATCCTTAGCAAGTGCCACAAGGGGAGTGACCTCTGCTGCGGTCCTAGTCCCTGACTTAACAAGTTGTTCCAGCTAAGCCCTGCCTCTTGCTGCCTTCATCACGGCCTTCCTTGGTCGACCTTCCTCGATCAGCACAGGAACCTCAAGCGAGTGCGTAAAAGATTAACTGTAATCTCATATAATAGCAGGAGAACGAAATCTCACAAGAGGAATCAACAATCCTAATCCCGAGGCTCTATATCAAATTGAAGGCAACACTGAAAGTGTAGTACGTCCGCACAGATTCCTAAGGACATTAGAACCTGATGCTCTGATACCATCTGTGACACCCCGCCTAATAAAATACCGGGCGATCACTCATGTACCAAATTAAAACAGGAGTCGCGTATGGATCATTCTTAGCATCACTGTCGAAAAACCAAATTAATTACTAATAACCTATTAGGTTGGCGTCAAAATTCTATTTAACTAATCTTTTTAATCAAATCAACTAAGTAAAGCCATCGCACGGTTTAAATAAATGAAACTAAAAAGAAATAAAATAACCGAACACTCGGTTCAACAATAATACAATCAAAATGAATGCCGCACTAAAAAGTGGTAAAAGAATATATAAATATAGTTGGGTTATTAGCCCGAATTTTTTATGCAGTACCTCATATCTAGATTATAAGGATAGAAGCATCTACAGTGAACCTGCATGCATCCACAGCTGCTGCAGCAGACGTCTGACTCAAAGGAATCATCACCCAGGCGTCCGTGTGTCTGGACACCTATATATATATATATATATATATATATATATATATATATATATATATATATATAGAGAGAGAGAGAGAGAGAGAGAGCAAGAAAAAGGAAAAATAGGAAAATGGATCAGAGCCCGAGTTGTAAAAAATATTTTGCAAGTGCATAAATGCTTTATTTTTGAAAATAGGTTTTATCTCATATTTAAATTGGTATCGCACTCCCATCAGATACCCCTCACCCCTCTTCTAATAGTGTTCGTTTAAAACATCCTAGTTTAGCTACCCCGCCCAACTAATCTAATTCACCCGTCTGCTAGAAATCTCGACAATCCGAGTACTAGGGGCTAAACTTCTCTCCATTCTCAACACTGCACTGCGTTCGTGCGTGGGGTGTCTTGCAAAGCGAAATCCAAACAAGGAACCCCCCGATACACTACTACTTGGTAGTGTTGTTCGTTGAGATCCATTAGACCCTCAGCACATGACGTGTATATAAGACTCATATATACAAACAATAATATATATATATATATATACACACATTATCATACTTACTTTTAACTGCATATCAATATACACGTCCGGATATAATCTCCCATAATGAGAATTAATCATTTTTTTCATTTTATCTCTTTACTCTAATTGAGATATATAACACCTTGTTTTCACACATAAGTAATATACTATACACACAAGTATGATAACCATCCTAACGAGCTATAACTCGAGGATGCGGTCTCTGAATGCTGGGCATAACTCACATACCATCCTGGGGACCACCGGTAGGACTAAATGTCACCTACTTCGTGGTCAAAACCAAATCACAATGCATGGGAAGTGGTCATAGTTCCTCCCCGGAAATGAGATGAAACATACCCACCACATCTCACCCCTAATAAAAATCACACAATATAAAAATGGACGCTATGACTTGGGGACTATCCACACCCTGCTCCTCAAGCCAGGGGCTCACCCTCATCGCGCAACTTCCCGTGATAGCATTAGAGGGGGTATGCTTCACATATATATATACCATCCACACATAGATATATATATATATATATATATATATATATATATATATATCCGTGTCATATTATATATACTTTAATCATATAGTATATATATACACATTTATTACTCCTCAAATGTATATATAGCTACAATTACCAATCTCATAACAATATTTAAGTATTCTCCTACTTAAATACTAATCTCATAAATATTCTCTCTCTTAAGTATAACTCACACCTTAATCACTATTTAAGGACTTGTAAATAAACCCTAACGTACCAATTCGTACTAATTAGATAAATGTACCATTGACTTATCTTATTTCTCATAAGTATTGCATCACCTATAATGACTGTCGTCAATAGACGTATCGGGCAACCGCTAAATCCTCTTTAGCCTATATCCCAATTTCATCCTATTCGCCTTGTAGGATTTTCTCGCACACAATTTGACACATAATTACATTCTCTAAGTGTTTAATTTTATACGTACAAACCCCCACCGAAATATCAACTCGAGTGTTACTCACCCTAAACACCCTTAAATAAATAAGTCATGGATTCCATTTTCCATAAACCCAAAGTCTACATTTCACTAAAATAATATTTTACAGGTCCCCACTCTATTTTAGGAACCCTAAACCTTTATTTTCTTAATCCATTTATTTTTCTAAAAAATATAACTTTTAGTGTCACACCAATTTAGCACCCTCCTAGCCCCTATAAATTCCTCAAATGGCTAGGAATAAGTCCCCTTAATTGAGTGTTTAATTTCTTAATTAAATAAGCTATAACCATAAAATTAGGAATTTATCCCCTATAATTAACCATAGGTAAAATTTCCAAACATCCTGAAGGGTCGATCGATCGACCCTTGGCCCTCGATCGATCGATGGTCGATCGATCGATCCTTGGCCCTCGATCGATCGATGGCCTCGGACAGCTTCTTCTACGAGAAAGCTATTTCGTCTATTAAAGCTTCTCCCAAGATTGTATCTCTTCTCCCAACGTCCCCCAACCTCAATCAACTACATATACACAAACAATAAGGGTTCTAAACATCCTAGAACTCATTTCTAACAATAATTTTTTTATTAAATCCTAAGTTTTTCGATTGGGATATTTTTCGAGGTTAATCCGTTAAACTTTTTTGAAAACCCATTTTGGTTCACAAAAATCCATCCCGAAAATCTTTGTGGTTTGTCACTACCAACTACAATATGAGATTTATGCTTTAAATGAAATAAGCAAGTAAACACTTGCCTCGTGGATAAAATTCGGCGATCCTGAGTCGAATCCCGCGGAGTTTTGGCCGGAACCTCCCTTTTCTTCCTCTTTTCTCTCCTCCTTTACTCTCATATTTCTTTTCTCTATTTTTCCTTTCTTCTTCCCCCCCCCCCCCCCCCACCCCCCATGCTTTATATAGGTAGGAATAAGGGTTTATCTCTTTAAAACCCAAAAATGACTCGCTTACTCAATTACGAGTCCCTATTAGCCCAAAAATTCTCGGAGCCTAAACAATACCCTCGGATACTCTATTCTGACTATCTCGGCCATTCCAAGACCAACCGCGCAATCAGTATTTCCATCTGAGGTACTTGACCGCAATTTACTATTTTAACCCGATACAACTTAATGCGGGTTTTTCAATTAAAATATTATCCTCTGTCGCTTTACCCAGCTGCGATGTATAATTAAAATACTCCAACTTATTTACTTAACCCCAAAAGTAAATATAACATCCATAAAAAATCATCTAATCCATGAAAACTCCAAAATTCACTATTCACGATAATTCTTAAATTCCCAAACTACACTGAATTATTGAATTTTAATTATCCTCAAAAGTGCGGGGTATTACACCTGACTGATCTGGAAATGCAATGAAGACGTGAAAAATGCACTAATAAAATCTCGGCATAATTTGTATTTGATGCTTGGCCGCAATGTCTTCAATAAGCTTTATGTCATAGACTGTGTAGGATCGTGACAAGTAAAAAAATCTATCTATGACTCAAAAACATGTTTTGTTTCGAGAATAAGTCAAAAACATACAAGAGGCCCAATTGGAAATTTTATCCTTATAAATCTCCCCCTTTGACTATTTCGAGATAAAACCCAATAGTGAAATTCACAAGTCGGGCCGTCAAGCCGTATGACGCCTAAAACCTATCCCATAAATCCAAAATAAAAAATTACAGAACAAGACAAGTAAATGATGGTCCGACAAGCATGAGTTGTCTGAATGTGATGTAGACTTGAAATATCAAATCTCTTAAAATACCTACACACATGAAACAAACAAATACCCAGTGAAGTATGGAGGTACAAATGATATAAAACATGTGAGCAAAAATATGGGATATCAGTTTGTAATATAAACTACACAATATAATCATGAAATCATATGATCACAGTAATGATACCAATAAATAATGCATCAAACATATATTCTCAACAAACTCCCCCCCTACATCACATACATCTCTCTCCATTTTTGTCTCGAATCGACAATCAATGAAAAAGATACCAATTTATGAATATATTTAGAATGTGATAAACAGAAAAGAATCTCTAGATAAACATAAAGAACCATCTAATAATGATCATAGAATATCAAATCCATAGCTAGCAAACAGTAATCAAATGTGAGATATCATCGAACTAAACAAATGTGATTAAACAAACACAATGCAGTAAAAACTAAGTCTATCAAAGTGGACTGCATAAACTTCCCAAAAGTACCACAAATAGAAGAGTACCATCATAAGTACTAAAACAGAAGAACTAAAATTCTTCAGTAGGTCACTCAAACGACACTGCAATGTCGTTAGAACGACATGAGCCAGTCGTTCAAACCACGCATCAAACTATCTAAATTTTTTTTATTCCAGTAACATCTCGATCAAAGCGACCTATCTCGCGACCTTTGCGTAACCTTTAAACGACCATCTATAAAAAAATGACACCTCTAAAAATGTGTCGCATGAACCTCGCATGAATAGTACTTCGCCCGACATTAGTTTATCGCTTGAATGAAGCATGTATGTTGTTTGAACGAGATGTACAAATCTCAATTCTAGAGCTAGAAAACAAGATGCTCTAATTGATAGCAACATGTAAACAAATAATGTTTTAGCCATATGTGACAATTAATAATTGAGCTAAATGAACTAAACAATCTACATGTACACAAATCCGGAATATTGACGATTCTATAAATAATAGTGTCATATTGCACTGTTTCAACACTAGGATTCGTGGTGCAAACCCATTTAATTATCCATCCAAACTCCCTCAAATATATATCATATTTTTCTTTTAGAATGAACATAAACTAATTGGACCATTTTTGGTATATGATTTTTTTTATTGACTTTATTTTCTTTTGGGCTCTTTTAAACGATGAGTTTCATGACGAGTTAATTTTGTACTCTCGCAATCCTTTCTCGTGAACACTCATAATTCTATTTAAATTTATTCCTCACGGTAAACAGTTCACCTCCTCCTACATCTACTTATGCTTAGATGATAAGATCGAGATAAGAATGCCTCACCAAACTCAAATATGCATAAGATGTCAAACATTCATATAAACTCATGCATGTGTGCAAGAATGGCATATATACAAAGTCGAATTCATATGCATATCAACTTCAAAACAACCACATGATACAATGGTTAAGATCATTCAACGCATTAATATTTATGACCAAAAGTCCTAGCCAGATGGATAATGAAATGATGGGGGTCCAAGCACACCAATATGCCACATCAAACATGAAACACTCACAAAAAAAAACCAAAATCATTTGGTATTTTTGAAAAAATTTATCAAAAACAAAATCTTTTTGTATTTTTCAAATAAGACTCAATAAATTAAAAACTAATAATAAAAAAGATACACATGTCATAACGCTAGCAATATATATATCAAGATACAAAGACTATCATATAAAAAACATGGCAACACAATCATCCTTTAGATTTATCATGAGAAGAGTCAAGTGCAACCAAATGAGAACCATGAAGTTTTATTCTTAAGGCCACTAAGTCTAATTTCCTAACCCAAGTAGGTGTGAAATTACGCATGGGCATTTTTGGGAATCGAAATGACTTTATTCCTAAACTTCATAGGAGCATTCCTAAGGTCATAGCAAAAGCATCTAAGGTGAC
Organism: Sambucus nigra; assembly: GCA_949130495.1. Classification (NCBI taxonomy): domain Eukaryota; kingdom Viridiplantae; phylum Streptophyta; class Magnoliopsida; order Dipsacales; family Adoxaceae; genus Sambucus; species Sambucus nigra. The sequence goes on from OX422208.1 coordinate 647,066,317, forward strand.
CTTTCCTACCTCAAAGGGAACAAGTGTAAACACTCCGGGAATGATTACCAAAATGTCGACCTCTCCTCACGTTCCTAGTGGACTCTCTCACATGATTGGTTTTGGCTTTGAGAATGGGAACAACGTGATCATCGTAGCCTATACCAAACCTATTTCCCTTGATCTGGACGGTGCCTAACATCTTATCCAACCTTTTTTACCTAGATTCCTGACGCGATTAAGAATGTGTCTCAGAAGTGCGTACTCTCTAGGCTCAAGTGCAAGCCTGTCGCTCAAGTAATAATCCGATAAGTCGGGTATCGATCCTCAGGGAAATAGGACAACAGAGTTATGACGACGTTGGATAGATGAAGGAAACCTAACTCTGACTCTAAAGAAAAAGGAAAAGATGATTAGTTTGAGAATTGACTACAACTAAATGAAAATTTTGAAAATTTTTAGCTAATGAACTTAAGTACAAATGAAATGCAACTATTCTAAATTACCTAAAATACTAATGATGAATGATTTAAAAATTCAAACTATGTGATGAGAAAAAAAGAACAGGAATACAATCCCCCAACCCTAGTGTATTGATGATATAACACTAATCGTAAATTTAAATGATTAATTAAACCCATAATTCAGTACTCCCAAGCATTACGTATATGAGGTTCAAGCCCGCACCATACTTAATCACAGGATGAGTAAATCGGTCTTGCAATAGTTACACTCGAATTGTATTCTAAAGCATCCCGGTTACCCTGAAGCAAACGAGATCCAAAGATCTATAATTGTCGCGCTTCTACACAATATGGTCATAATCAAATCATTAAATTTAGAGGATTACTTTTATACACATATAACTACCACATCGGGTTGGGTTCATGCATTCCGACCCTTAAAAGTCTAGCCTACCATGATGAAAGTAATGAAAATGATTTTGGAATTACAGGAAGTCGTGATTAAACTAAGGAAAATTAAAGAATGATGTAAACGAGAAATTAGACAGAGGAAATTAATCACTAATCTTACCAAAGCACTGAAATCATCAACTAAAAGTACTTGTAATCACAGAAATCTGAACAATCTTCAATCTTGGAATTAAAATTATAATCTATCTTCAAACTAGGGTTTTACTGAAAAGAATGGAAAATTAGATAAATTCTCCGTTATTTAGAATGATAATAAATCGGGTTTAAATACCCTACAAAGCTCCAAGAGTTTTAGCTGAACTAGGACTCTCGATTAGAGGAAGAGTAAAAAATCAAAATTTGACAATCGGACCGATCCGAACCTTTTTTGGTTCGGTCTGGCTGGAATCCGGATCGGTTTGTTTATTTTTTTTCAGCTTCGATCCGTCTTCGGTCCGGGGTTCTCTGGAAATTGGCATTTCGGATCAGTCCGGATTTCCTTTGACTTTTTCTTATACCTTTGACTGCTCATAACTTTCACACTGGGACTCCGATTGAGGTGCCGTTCCTTCCTATGTGCTCGTGAACTTGATATCGTTGTAATTTTTTAGATGCCTTATCCAAATTCTGAGGAAAAATTATGATTTTTCCCTTTTGACTTTTCTTTCTTTTCTTTTTCGATTCTTCCAATTTCTTTCTTTATTTATTGATAATGAATACCTGTAAAATTAACACGAAATACCGAAAACTCAGGGTACTCATTAGAATAAGTCAGTAGCAAGATTATAAGATAAAATCAAATTGATTACGTTGTTCGAGGTACTAAAAGTAACTAATTTAAAGGGATAAATTTGGAAGAATTTATGCCTAATCAAATCCCCCTAACTTAGAACCTTGCGCGTCCCGAGCAATGTAAAGGAATCCTAGCAAGCCTCAACTCTTGGAAATCATTTTATTGGGATAGAATACCTTTTTTGCGAGCAACCGATTGCATTTAGCGCCTAGGTTGCCCTAGTAGGACGAGTTGTATCTCGTGAGGGTTTGCAGAGAATATACCCACAAAATTCGACTCAAAGAAACTTCAAAATGCGCAAAAATTGTATAATTCAAACTTTTCCAGAAAATAATCATCATCAAGTCATGCTCAAGAGTCTCAAATCATAGTGCGTGTGTGCGAAGTCAGAAATTTAACCGCGGATTTCCACCGATTGACCATTACATTACTTATCCGAAAATTCGTTTTGATTTCAAAATCTCACGAAATGCTCTCACAAACTAATCACTCGGAATGTGGCTATTATCTCGGTATGCGTGATAAAAAATATAATGGACACAAAGCCACGCACACAAGTAGAAAGACAGAAATTTTATAGTGATAGGATCTCATCAACGGAATACGATTTTAAAAACGGGAACATTGCCTCTTATTCACGCATTTAATCTCTTTTATTATCTTTTGGTGTCTTAGCTCTCCACGCGACAACCAATTTTGTAATTTAGGAATCGATTAGGACTTTTACGGGTTGAAGGTGTATTGGGTAAAATGAAAATGATAGGGAAGGTTAGAATTGGAAAAGTCATTTATGATGTCCATTTGTGCTTTTTCCGGGCTATTGCTCATTTTTTTTCTTCCTTTTTTCTATTTTTCTATTTTTCACTTTTTTTTCGTTTCTTGCTATTTTTGTTGAGCATATCTATTTTTTCTTGCCCCTTTTTATGCACTTTTCAGACTTTATTCGATAAATATTCGATTTTTACAATTCCGAGCTTTTTGGATTTTTCGAGTTGTCAAACGAAAGGAAAAATTATTCGGCTTAATTTGGGTTACAAAAGGGATAATTTTTCACAACTTTTTATGGCCAATATTTTTGGGTAACAAACGAGGGCCTACTTCATTGTCTAAAATACTAATTGCATTACCATGTGCGTTTCGAGATGAATTAAGTTTAGAGATTTATAGCGCGCTTTGTACGGCAATATCAGACACATTTATCAAAATCGATCAAAGTGAAAGGATTGAGATTCTTGACGACTTTTTTAGACGCTGAAAAGGACTTTGAGTTAATAATTAACTCGAATTGATTTATAAATTTCACAAAAATGAAAGGCTCAAATCTCACCAGGGATGTTAATCTCAACACTTATTCGTTAAGTCGTCACACAATTTCCATCTTTGGTCAATTTCGGCTTTGTGTATTGTGTTTTTATAATTTGAGACTTTACACCGACTTTTAATGATATTTTTGAAAATTTTGAATTCCAATTTTTATTAATTTTGAACAAAAATATTTTTGGGTTTTTTAAAATTTAATGATTTTTTGAAATTTCTGGACAGTTTTGAAAATTTGTGAAGTTTTAGAAATACGCAGTTGTCACCCCCCTAACTTAGACTTTTGCATTGTCCTCAAGCAAAAAGGACTAAAATCTAAACAAGGCAAAATAAGAAGTGCGATAAATAAAACAAATAAATGGAGAAAATGCAGATTTTTATAGAACACGACCGTGGTACAAAAATAGGAAAGATCATACAGCATGTGGACGAGGGAAACAAATAAAAACTGTCACAAACACACACAGCTTCACTGGGGTGGTGGGTGAGAAGAGTTGGGCACGTCAGGGCCATAAGGGTCATAAAAGTAGGATGGCAATAGCTCATTGGGATCCCCTTGGCGTCGGTACAAGTCCGCTTGGAAACGAAACATCATGCTTGTATCGCGGTGGTAGTCGATCATAAAGTTGATGAATCGCGTCTCCTGGGCCGACATACGATTAGTGAGGTCGTTACCCACCCATTAGAAATCTGGGTCGTCTTCTTCTTCGGCCGACACTTCATCCACACCCACGTCTCCCATCTCCACATCAGCACCTACCTCTTCTTCTTCCTCTTCCTTACTCGAGGCAGCACCGTCCTCATCATCACTTCCACGCCTCGCCCGAAGGATGGCTAGATGTTTGGAGCTCCGAGTGCGAGTTCCCCATCCAAAAGGACCGGGGAGGCGAGTACGGTCAAGCGGTGCCTTAATGCCAACGTCCTTGAGAATGGAGGTAATCAGGTGTGCATATGGAAGTGGGGATGCACCTTTCTCATCCATGGCTGCAACGAGGATATCAGCGTATAGGGTGCGAGCTAGGTTAATTGAAGTGTGGGGATCGAAGAGGTGGTATGTCAATGTGGCTTGACGGGGACGCATCGTGGAATCGTTGGACGTTTGAAAAATGTTAGCACACATATTTGGAATGTGAGCCGTACTTTCTCGTTAAGTCGACCAACAGCGACAGTCTCCCCCCTTCCATGCAACTTCAGGGGCAATTCGCTCCATAATCAGTTCCTTGGCTACCGGGGCGACATTCCTTGGGTATGTGTAGTCTTGAACATCGGGAGCATCATATTTGCCCAACTTGGCAGTGAGAAGGACCAAAGAAAAGGGAATGCCTTTACCGTCAACATAATCTTGATACTCGAATTGGCCCGTTTGAATAAGGGAGCCATAAAAAGAGCGTACCTCGGCTGCCCAAACTGCCTCGTAGGGTTCATTAAGGAAATAGCACCAACCCCTAGGCATGAAGAGAGCGGTGACGGAATTGGGCAGCCCTGCTCATCGGACTGCGAGCTCCATATGGAGTTTGTGATCCGACCCAAAGAAACGGTTGCACCAACGCTCCTCTTGGCGGGAACGAAACTCACCATGGCCGGAGGGTAGGATTTTAGTGGAGTCGTATCTGACGGGGACAGGTCGTTGGACTATTAGGACTAGGAGAGGTTACTGGAAAAAAATAAGTAGAGAGAAGAGAGGAGGGATGTGGTTGGAGGTGTGGAGGAAAATGGGGGACTTGGATGTGTATTTATAGGTGAGGGGTGGGTAGGGTTTTGTAAATGGAGGGAAAGGGTTCGGAGGGAAAGAGGGGATGTATTTGGGAGGGAAAATGAAGGGTTGGGTATGGTGGGACGAATTGGGTGGGAAAGGAAGGGATTGGGGAGAAGGGGGTGCACCTAGGGAAAGGGAAAAAATTGCAGAAACCAGACCGATCCAGCTGGTACAGGATCGAACCGGTTCGGTCCTTTTAATTTTCAAGCTTTTTAATTACCGAATCGATCCGGCTCTAAAAGAAACGAACCGATCTGGTCCAGCTCAAAAATAAAAGAACCGTTCCGATTCTTGCATTAAGCTGGAATTCTCCCCCTAACTTAATTTTGACTGCTCTTCTCTGAAAAGTTTCCTCTCTCCGCACTGCTCCCTATCAATTTTTGGTTCAACACCCTCTCGATTCTTATGATCAACGCAATTTGACTCAATTTCCCAAAACATGAGAATGCACTCACCTTATTGTACCCTAATCCTGGGGACTCTCACTTCTCACATGACTCTCGTCTACTATACATAAGAATTCACCCCATACGTGTCGGGGGTGCGATGACCTTATTGTAGCAGCTCACTTTACCCCGTAAAGGGGGTCTGACAACCAAACGGTGTCGACTTCTTCCACACACGCCTCTATATATGGCTTTAAGCATTGTCCATTTATTTTGAATGTATTTCCCCCTTTCAAATCATCTAACTCAACAGCTCCATGAGAGAAAACGTTCCTTACTATGAATGGACCAGACCATCATGGCCGCAACTTGCTCGGAAAGAAATGAAGCCGAGAGTTATAAAGAAGCACTTTTTGTCTGAGAAAAACTCTTTGCGGCGAATGATGTTATCGTGAGTGAGTTTCATCCTTTCTTTGGAGATTTTTGCGTTCTCGTACGCATCATTGCGTATCTCTTCTAACTCATTCAATTGAAGCTTGCGAGCTTCACCGGCCTTATCCATGGAAAAGTTCAACTCCTTAATCGCCCAATACGTCTTGTGCTCTAATTCCACAGGAAGATGGCAAGGTTTGTCATACACAAAGCGGAATGGGGACATACAGAGCAGATTTTTTTATGCGGTACGATAGGCCCATAGCAAATCGTTCAATCTAAGTGACCAATCTTTTCGGGTAGGATTGACGATCTTTTCAAGAATGTTCTTGATTTCCCGATTTGCTAGTTCGGTCTGCCCATTCGTTTGTGGGTGATACGTCATTATAACCTTGTGAACAACACCATACTTTCTCATGAGCTTCGCGAATGGCCTATTATAAAAGTGCGTGCCATTATCACTAATTATCGCTTTTGGAGCACCGAAGCGGAAAAGTACGTGTTCCTGTAGGAAATTAATCACCACTTTGTTGTCATTGGTCTTGGTAGCTATATCTTCCATCCATTTAGAAACATAGTCTACCGCGAAAAGGATGTATAGGAAACCAAAGGACGGGGGGAAAGGGCCAATGAAGTCAATACCCCAACAGTCGAAGATCTAAATAATGAGAATGGGGGTAAGAGGCATCATGTCTTGTCGGGTAATAGCTCCCATACTTTGGCACCTATTGCAAGATTTATAAGAATTGTTCACATCCTGGAATATTGTGGGCCAATAGAGGTCGCATTGCAGAGTTTTAGCGACCGTCTTTTTAGTCAAAAAGTGGCCTCCACAAGCTTCCGAATGACAAAATTGGATGACATTCGGGATCTCGTCATCCGGCGTAAGTAATAAACCTCTTCTTATCTTGAGGTGTCCAATCGGGAGGGACGACTCCCGTGACAAGATAGTTCATGATATCCACAAACTAGGGTAAAGAAGAGGTAGCAAAGAGTTGCTCATCCAAAAAGTATTCGTCTATGGGTATTGGATCACTAGGCACGTCGGACGAAAGCCGTAATAAGTGGTTGACAATGACGTTTTCTAGTCCCTTCTTATCTTTAATGGAGAGATTAAACTCTTGTAGGAGTAGTATCCACCTTATGAGGCGCGGTTTTGCATCTTTCTTCGCAAGTAGGTATTTCAACGCCGCGTGGTCGGTGAAGCAAGAGATGGGAGAACTGATAAGGTAGGACCAAAATTTGTCAAGAACGAAGATTATCGCTAGCAACTCCTTCTCTGTAGTGGAGTAATTGAGTTGTGGTCCGGTAAGAGTCCGGCTAGCGTAGTAGATGACATGAGCCTTATTGTCTTTTCTTTGGCCCAAAACAGCCCCTATCGCATAATCGTTGGCATCACACATAAGTTCGAATGGTAAGGACCAATCCGGAACTTGCATGATGGGAGAGGACACAAGCATGGTTTTCAGTTTTTCAAAAGCGTTATGGCATGCTTCCATCCACTCAAATGGGGTGTCCTTCATGAGTAGGTTGCTTAAGGGCCTAGCGATGGCGCTAAAGTCCTTAATGAACCTTCGATAAAACCCCGCGTGGCCAAGAAGGAGCGCACATCTTTGAGCAATTTTGGTGAGGGAAGATCGGCTATGACATCTATCTTAGCTCTATCAACTTCTATCCCCTTGGATGAAATTATGTGGCCAAGAACTATTCCCTCGGTGACCACAAAAAGACATTTCTCCCAATTTAGCACTAAGTTCTTTTCCACACATCGGGCAAGTACCTTGTGACACCCCGCGTAATTAAATACCGGGTGATCAGTCCTTTATTAAATTATAATCAAGGTGAGCGGACGGTTCATTCTTAGCATCACTGTCGAAAAAATAACTTTTCCAAATTTAGACACCCTAAATAATTAAGCTAAGTGTCAAAACCATTTTTAGACATTACTTTCCAAATTTTATTTTATAAACCAACATTTAAAACTTTACATAATTCATAGTTAAAGAGTCAACCAACTAATATACTGGAACAACAACCCAATTAATTAAACATCCAACTAAGTAATTCCCACAGTTAAAACTTAAAAGAAAACATCCTGACAGTAATAAACCCAAAAGTACAAATGCTGGAAATAAATAAATCACAATATCCAATAAAACAACTGAATGATGGAAAAGGGCGACACAAGCCCAACTGGATAAAATAAATGCTAGGAGTGGAATCAAGAAAATGAGGTCGTCTAAGCAAGAGGCATGTAACTCCCACCTAAGTTCCAATGCGTTTCCTTCGAAAGGATCCTACGCAAGACGCCCCTGTGGCTATGCACCTGTAATATATACATATATACAAGAGAGAAAAGAAAGTGTAAACGGGTCAGAGCCCGATTGTAAAAATGATTTAAAATTTATTTAGCAAGTATTTAAAATGTTTACTGGCCAATGCAACAACATATTAGTGCGGCACTCCCTTGAGAATTTATCACCTCTCCTTTAATGTGCACGCCTATTGCACTAACCTTACCAACGGTTTAACTTATCTTATCTTAGGTTGCTCGTAAAATTTAAACTGACAAATTCAATTACTTAAGAGGTTAATTTTATTTAACAACAAACTTCTCATTTAAACTTTATTTGCTAATAAAGTTTCTCAATAACATATTATACTTTTCAAACACCCATTTCCAATTTGAAATAATTATTCATTTCTTACTTACCATAAACAAAGTAGGTAGTTCCCAAATTCCAGGATTAAATATATACATTAAATACTCATATAATATATATATTCTAACAGCACCCCACATAAAAATTATGGTGCAACCATACTCTGCTATCCAGTCCCCGTATCACTCGTACTAAGGGGAATACAAGTTCGGAATCACTCTCGAACTATATTGAAACAAAACACAAACAATATTGAGGCGAAGCATAGTTTCCAAGTCTCTAAGAGGTCAGTACATGCCCTCACGTCTCTTAGGACCGTCATACTATCGATCCGATAGCCTGTACCAAAGGATTTCTATCTTCTAGGTTATGAGTCAATATCCCCCATAAAGGTCCCATCGAGATAAGACTGTCCCAGTGCGGTAACCTCAGGGATAGCAAGTAGCGCGGGCATGATTTTTAAATGTATATAGTATATGCATAAACACAGTCATATAAATATACTACTATTACTATATCAAGTTTAGGTACATACTCACGACCCATAATTATGTTATTTGTCCATATTACTCGTTATTTAGTTATCACGTAAAACGTTTGCCTCTTATCTTAATTTGTGGAATTATCCCAACTTATCAAGTGACACTCGTGGATTTCTGTCCTCCCAAGTGTAATTTTAGTAGGTACTCATTTATTTTCCAACGTAACTATCTTACGCGTCTCCCCCTTTAATACATAGTTCTATCGTCCCTTATATGTAAACATCCCCGTAAAAATGTAAATCTCGTCTTACATTAAAGGTTTTATATTTTTTTAATAAGTCCTACTGGTCTTCTTTATCTCCCAAAATATTTTAATAAGGATGTCTAAAGATTATTACTCATTTAAATTGAATTCAACTAATTAGAAGGGAAATATGAGTCTGCCAGGAGGGGTCGATCGATCGATGGTAGGAGCTCGATCGATCGATGCGTCGATCGATCGATACTCCTGGTTCGATCGATCGATTAAACAGGTATGGCGAATCTGCAGAATACCAGTTACGGGTTCTATCATTCAACATCATAAAAATCCAAAATTTTAACTCTCAAACTCCTTGAAATTTATATCACAAACCTTCTAAACCCAAATGGACAATATTCTATGCAAGGCATGTGAGTTTTCATAAAAAATCATGGGTTAAAAGTGCCAAAATTTAAACAATTCTCATGAACCCTAAAAATTTCTTTAACTTGATTCAAATCATTCTTTTTCCATAATTTATACTTCTAATCCATCGTAAATCCGTGGTTAAACCTCTACATGTGAAAAGAATTTCCAGATTATTGTTTATATCACTACAACATGCAAATTTCTAATCTCCAACATGGGTTTTCTTTCATAGAAACTCATCTTAATTAACCCTAAACTAACATGAATGAAGCATTAACGAAATTAAGCAAGATAAATACTTGCCTGGGGATTTTGGTTTCTGATTTGTGGCTGAAATCGATGTGGTGGTGATCCTTGTTACGCGATCTATCGTTTGGCGGCGACGGCGGCGCAAACGGAGGAGTTCTTGGCCTAGAACTCTTGGACAAGCTCTCTCTTTCCTTATCCAATGGCCGTCTCTTATTTTTGGTTGTGTTAACCCTAGAGGACAACCCTAAGCATCTGATATAACCTTACAATTTTCGTGGGTTTTCAGGCTTAAAAATGTAAAATGTCAAAAACGCCCTCCCGGGGTGTTAATTAGGCCTAAAAATGTCCCGAGATCCAAATTAAACCCCCCGAGTATACTATTTTGATTATATCGACCCTTCCGGACACTTGGCGCACTCGAAATGACCATACGGGTGATTTATAATTTATTCACTTTTATTAATCAACATTTAGTCCCGACACGACACGGGCGCGTCCCGACTTAAATTTCCAAAATTGTCATTTTATTCACTCGTGACATTTAATAGAACCAATATTATATATATTACTTTACTCATTAGTAATATTCAACAAGTTTCCAATGATTACTAACTCTCGTCACGTTAGTAATTATAAGAATAATTAATTTTCGAATTTATATTAAATTAATAACTCGCCTTAAATTTAATAAATTCCCCAATTTTAAAAGCCAGAGGTATTACATACTTCCCCCCTAATAATGGAATTTCGTCCCAAAATTCGGAAAATAAGGTATACCTGGTAAGAATAAGTCCGGGTATCTCTCGCGCATATCTGCCTCGCGCTCCCAGGTGGATTCCTCCATATTATTATGCTCCCACTGGACCCGTACAAGTGGAACTACCTTCGACCTCAATCTCCTTTCGCTATGGTCTAGGATAGCCACTGGTCTCTCCTCGTAAGAGCTGTCAGGCTGTAAGTCTATCTTTTCTATCGCGATGTGGGTGTGGTCCATATAATCCTGAAGGTATCATCTCAACGACGAGATGTGGAATACATCGTGAATGCGATGTAAATGCTCTGGCAGTCCCAATCTGTATGCTACCGGCCCAATCCTCTCGATAATGGGAAATGGTCCCACGTACCTCGGGGCTAATTTCCCTTTCTTCCCGAACCTCATCACTCCTTTCATAGGAGATACGTGTAGTAATACTTGGTCCCCCACGTTAAACTCTCGGAAGAACTGTTTTGCATCGGCGTAGCTTTTCTGCCTATCCTGGGCTACTCGAATAAGACTCCTGATCATCTCAATCCTAGCGGAGGTTTCCTGAATCACCTCTGGTCCGAGCAACTTGTTATCCCCCACCTCTAGCCAATATGTTGGGGAACGACAAGGCCTGCCATACAAAGCCTTAAATGGAGCCATGCGAATCGTGAACTGATAAGAGTTATTATAAGCGAACTCCACCAGTGGAAGATGTGGTTCCCAACTTCCTCCAAAATCAAGGACACACATGCATAGCATATCCTCCAACATCTGATTAGTACGCTCTGTTTTTCCATCTGTCTGTGGGTGATAAGCTGAACTCAACCTCAACTCTGTACCCATAGCCTCCTGAAAGCTCTCCCAGAAACGCGACACGAAAATCTTATCTCTATCTGACATAATATTAAGGGGCACCCCATGTAATTTGACAATCTCAGCAATGTACAACTGAGCATACTGACCCGTGGTATAGTTGGTCGGCACCGGCAGAAAATGAGCCACCTTGGTCAAACGGTCCACAATCACCCAGATGGAGTCGTGGCCCCGCTGTGATGTAGGCAACCCAGTAATAAAATCCATGGAAATACTCTCCCACTTCCATGCGGGTATTTCCAATGGCTGAAGCAACCCCGACGGCTTCTGGTGGTCCACCTTTACCAGCTGGTAGGTAGAACACTTAGACACGAACTCATCGATGTCCTTTTTCATCCCACTCCACCAGTATTGCCGCCTTATATCCTGGTATATCTTATCTCCCCCAGGGTATACCGTAAATTGAGACCCGTGAGACTGGGTCATTACTGCATGACGTAAGCCTGCTCCTTCTGGGACCACCAATCTCCCATTAAACCTCAAACCCCCATCAGAACTAACAGAATAGGACTCAGCACCCTCAGCTAGAAGTCATACAATCTGCTCCTGGAAAAATGGGTCTGCGGTCTGCGCCTGTATCACCGTCGTAACAATCTCGGGTGTCACTGTCATGACAGATATGAAGGAACGGGCTACTGCATCCTGGTGACCCAACTCTTTCCACTTTTCTTTCCAGACGTCCGCTACATCGTCTATCGGTTTATGGCTCAACGCATCAGCAACTACGTTGGCCTTCCCTGGATGGTATTGTATGTCGAATTGATAGTCCTTTACAAACTCTAACCACCTGCGCTGACACATATTTAGCTCTCACTGAGTGAACAGGTAATGCAGTGACTTGTGGTCTGTGAACAAGCAAAATTCTCACGCGGCTTAAGCTTGCGGGAGGCAAAAGCTATAGCCTTATCCTCCTGCTGAAGTACTCCCCCAAGTCCCCGTAAAGAGGCATCGGTGTAAACCAGATACTCCACGCCCGACTTAGGTAAAGAAACGACCGGTGCTGAAGTAAGCTTGTCTTTTAGCTCGTCGAAGGCCAATTGACAAGCATCATCCCAAACATATGGTACCCCTTTGCGAGTCAGGTTCTTCAATGGACCCACTATTTTGGAGAAACCCCGAATGAATCTCCTGTAGTATCCGACTAATCCCAAGAAACTACGTACTTTTGTCGGTGTCGTGGGCTGTCCCCATTCCCTCACCGCTGATACTTTACTCGGGGCAATTGCTATCCCTTGTTCAGAAACAACATGTCCCAAGAACTGCACTTCACGTAACCAAAACCCACACTTCTCGTACTTAGCATACAACTGATGCTCTCGTAGAGTCTGAAGAACCTGCCTCAAGTGATCGGCATGCTCTTCCTCAGAGTGTGAATATATCAGGATGTCATCTATGAAAACGATGATAAACTGATCCAAGAACTCTCTGAACACTCGGTTCATCAAGTCCATGAATACAGCTGGAGCATTTGTCAGTCCAAATGGCATCACTCTGAACTCATAGGACCCATATCTCGTCAAGAAAGCAGTCTTTGAAACATCCTACTCCCTAATACGTAGTTGATGGTACCCTGACCTCAGATTTATCTTCGAAAAGAAAGTTGCTCCCCTCAGTTGGTCGAACAGGTCATCGATTCGAGGCAACGAATACTTGTTTCGTATCGTGACCTTGTTCAGCTCCCGGTAGTCCACACATAGCCTCAGTTAACCATTTCTCTTTTTCACAAACAAAACTGGAGCGCCCCAAGGTGAGGTACTCCTGCGAATGAAGCCCTGACCTAATAGCTACTCTATCTGGTCTCGTAACTCTCGCATCTTCTCCAGAGCCATACGGTATGGAGCGCGTTCTATAGGTCGAGTAACTGGTAATAAGTCTATGACAAAATCTATCTCTCGACTAAGGGGTAGGCCTGGTATCTCCTGAAATACATCGGAATACTCACGAACAATTGGGATCGAGTCTAAGGTAATCACAACCTCCTTAGAGGTATCCTCCTCTATGTAATACAAATGAGCGGTCGAGACTCCCTTTGGGCGAGGCATCGCCACTACAAACATCTCTTGCCCCAAAATGGCAAAAACAATACTCCCACCGAAACAATCTATCATGTCAATGTAAGCTGCGAGCCAATCCATACCAATAATAACGTCATGCTCATGCATATCTAAGACTAACATGTCTGCTGGTAATACCAAGCTACCAATCTCTACTCCCACACCCCGACATATAAAGAAAATTAGCGATCCATTTCCCAGTGGTGAGTCTACACACGTTACAGTGCACTCTGCTGTGGCTAATAACCCTAAGGCCTTCGCAAAATGGGTAGCTATAAAATAGTGTGTTGCCCCAGTATCAAATAAAACCCAACCAATAGTTCTATGGATAGGAAACATACCCTCAATCGCGGGCGGTGCCTATGGAGCTGCTGCCTGGTGGACGTTATAGACACGTCCGTACTGTAACTTCCCCTGCTGCACCGGAGCGGCTGGAATGGCTGGTAGGGCAGGTACCTAAGCTGGTGCTGGGAGGGAGGTTGGAAAAAGGGGCCTCTGTGGCTCATTACGAGCACCCTGCTGCTATGGGGCCCTATCACCCTATGGACAATCCTGGCGCTTATGGCCATTCTTACTGCACATGAAACATCGACCCCTGAAATTTCCTCCCCTCTGACTCTGTTGACCACGGCCCTGTTGGCAGTTACCACCCCGCCACTAGCCCTGTTGGCCCTGATGAAAATGCTGTTGGCTCTGCTGCTGACCCTGCTATTGGCGGTGTTGGCCTTGCTAGCCCTGCTGACCCTGCCTAAATCCCCCAAATCCCTACTGGGAATCACCTGATCGGAACCTCTTGATAGGGTCCCTCTGATGGGAACTCTGGTCATGCTGACGAGTCTGCCCCTGAGATGTCGGTGCTCCACTAGCGCCACTACCCCCTGTCCTGCCCTGCTTGCCGGACTCTCCTGCTCACTTGCTTCCCTACAGATGGAAGCGGTGATCCTGGCAGTGTAGAAAAGCATCATTGAGTACATCTGTGTAAGTACTCAGAGACAGATTCCCCATAAGGTGCTGACGGATCCTCCAAGCTAACCCGTCCACAAATAATAGTATCTTCTTACCCTCAGTGGGTGCCTCATCTGGCACTATGGTGAGAAGTCTTGTGAACTCCTCTACATACTCAGCAACAGTAGAATTCTCCTGCTTCAAGTTCAGTAACTTTTGCCTCATCTCAGTTTTCACGACGAACGGAAAGTACTTGCGGTCAAACCGCTCTCAGAATTACTAAATCGGGATAGTATCCCTCTCCTCCAAGGTTGGGGTGGATTCCCACCACTGCAAAGCGGACCCTGTGGCCATCCCCGATCCCCGCCACGGAGGGAGAAATGATCCTTCGAGTCCCGTGCGTCCCCTCTCTCAGAAGAGCGCTTCGACCGATGTCGATTTGTGAGGTGTGAAAATGTAGAGAGATTCAGAGTCTCCAGTCTATTTTACTCAAAACAGACAAAATAAAAAGGGGAAGCCACCCCGAAGGATGGCATCCAAAGACATACTGGTGCGTACGAAGCCAAATTGATTCGAGAAGGGTTCGGAGGATTAGCTAGGAAATTGGAAGGTGTTAGGCACCCATTCTGCCCTTTCGGTCTCTCATGGATATTTGCTATTTTCCTTTATATTTCCCCCGTGATATGTGTGCATGTGTATATATAGAATGGAGGTAGGAATCCTTGACTTGTATCATGGAAAAGATAAAGCGAGTCATCCATAGGAATGTGAGATTAATGTAGAAAATAGGATTTGTGCGATTACCCTTGCGTTGATTGTTATAAAGGAACGACAACGTATGTGGAATAATACGCCACTAAGATCGAATGTATAGAATATAATAGAAATGAGATAAAGAGAAGAGAGAAAATAAGAGAAAAAGTGAGAAAAGGACTCGAGTCTCGGGTTTTACCCCGAGACGCCTACGTAGCCTATAAAGGCATCAAAGTCCACGTAGTTCGCATACAAAAATGAGGGGTGGGGTTTAACCCATAAATCCAAATGGAGAAATCTCTTATTTGTAAATGTGTGTGTAAAAAAAAGTGTTTAGTTGTGAGAAGAGTGTGGAAAAAGTGTGGGAATCCCTATTTGGAATTTATGAGCAAATCCTCTTTTTCTTGTTTTTTGGGTTTCATTTATATGAAAATAGGATATGTGCAATAATACTAGATAAAAAGTATGGTAGGATATGTGAAATAAGATAATAAAAGTGCTAAGTAAGAAAACAAGTTATTGCAAATTTAAGACAATTTAGGAGAGAGTTTGAAAAAGTTGATCCTTCTTGAAGATCTTGAGCTTGATCTTGAATGTTGGAGAGCATCCCTTGCACTTTGAATGATGATGGAGAGTGGTTAATTCACCAAGTTTGATGAAAAGGATGATGAAAAGTGGAAGTAAAAAAGGGATTTGGAAGTTGAAATCACGCTGCCTTCGAGAGAGGTTTCTGGGATTCGTTCAGAGAGATTTTTATCAGATTTGGGCTCCCCTTGCAAATGAGACCAAGGCCTCCTTATATAGGCCCATGGGTCTGCTGATCGGCATTGCCATGGCACTACCTATCGGCACCTGCCGATAGGCAGGGTCTGGGACCTGCCATTTGGCAGTGCGCTTCAGGCTTTTTCAGAAAATTGGCCACCGAGGGCAAACCGTTGGAAAGGTATTTTAGAGACCTTCGAAAGTCCTTTGGACCGCTCCCGAGTTCGGGAGTTGACTTTGGGTCAAATATGGCTCGAAAGCATTTATCGGTCCGTTGGACGGGAGATTATTCGGACGCAAATGGATCGTTCGTTCGCATGGTAGGTCCAAATCGCACATGGAGTGGACCGTTAGAAAGGTTAGGAGATGTACTTTGACATTCCAAAGAGTTTGACCCTGTTTGGGGAGTTAACTTTGGTCAACTGGGCCCGAGAAGCATTCGGTGAGCTCTCAGAGTCAAACGGATCATTCGTCTGCATTAAAAGTCGGAATCACGCTCGGGATGGACTGTTGGAAAGGGTTTTCAGTGCCCCTTAAAGATTCATTCAGCCTCGATCTAGCTGAAGAGTTGACTTAGGTCAAACAGAGTCCGGAAGCGCCCGGTGGCCTCTAGGTTGGGCTTCGGATGCAAACGGATCGTTCGTCCGCATGGTAAGTCAGAATCGCACACGAGGTAGACGGTTGGAAAGGGTTTTCAGTGCCCTTCGAAGATTCATTCAGCCTTGGTCGAGATGAAGAGTTTGACTTTTGGGTCCAACTGAGCCGGGGAGTGCCCGATGGCTTTCAGGTCAGTACTCGAGACGTGACCAGGGTTTACAGTGATGAGTGGAGGTACTAGGAACCTAAGGAGAGTTAGGGGGTTACAAAATGAGGTGTCTACAGAGCCCCTCAACGGGTGAGTTTGGAACAAAAGATGGTCGTCGATTAGACACCGCATGATGCCCAATTTTGAGGATCGAGGCTGGTTCTGAGGACCTATGGAAGCCAGGATGACCGATTCAAAGGGTCGAGGTCGCATCTGAGGACCTAAGGAGCGAGGGTGACCAATTCAGAGCGTCGAGGTCAGTTCTGAGGAACTAAGTAAGCAATGATGACCAATTCAGAGGGTCGAGGTCGATTTTGAGGACCTAAGGAAGCGAGGATGACCAATTCAGAGGGTCGAGGTCGATTTTGAGGACCTAAGGAAGGGAGGATCACCAATTCAGAGGGTCGAGGTCGATTTTGAGGACCTAAGAGTGGTGACGACCGAGGACTGAGACCAATTTTGACCTATCTCAGGTGACGATCCAGGACCGAGGTCAATTTTTACCCAAGAGTGGTGACGAACGAGGACCGAGGTTAATTATGACTTAACTCAGGTGACGATCCAAGATCGGGGCCAATTCTGACCCAAGAGTGGTGACGACCGAGGATCGAGGTCAATTCTGACCTAACCCAAGTGACGATCCAAAACCGGGGCCAATTCTGACTCAAGAGTGGTGACGACCAAGGACCGAGGTCAATTCTGACCTAAATCAGGTGACGATCCAAGACCGGGGACAATTCTGAACCAAGAGGGGTAACGACCGAGGACCGAGGTCAATTCTGACCTAACTCAGGTGATGATCCAAGACCGGGGCCAATTCTGACCCAAGAGTGCTGATGACCGAGGATCGAGGTCAATTTTGAGCTAATTCAGGTGACGATCCAAGACCGGGGCCAATTCTTACCCAAGAGTGGTGACGACCGAGTATCGAGGTCAATTCTGACCTAACCCAAGTGACGATCCAAGACCGGGGCCAATTCTGACCCAAGAGTGGTGACGACTGAGGACCGAGGTCAATTCTGACCTAACTCAGGTGACGATCCAAGATCGGGGCCAATTCTGACCCAAGAGTGGTGACGACCGAGGATCGAGGTCAATTCTGACCTAACTCAGCTGACGATCTAAGACCGGGGCCAATTCTGACCCAAGAGTGGTGATGATCGAGGATTGAGGATCGAGGTCAATTCTGACTTAACTCAGGTGACGATCCAAGATCGGGGACAATTCTGACCTAAGAGTGGTGACAACCGAAGACCGAGGTCAATTCTGACGTAACTCAGGTGATAATCCAGGACCGGGGTCAATTCTGACCCAAGAGTCATGACGACCGAGGACCGAGGTTAATTTTGACCTAACTCAGGTGACGATCTAAGACCGGGGCCAATTCTGACCCAAGAGTGGTGACGACCGAGGACCGAGGTCAATTCTGACCTAACTTAGGTGACGATCCAAGATCGGGGCCAATTCTGACCCAAGAGTGGTGACGACTGAGGATCGAGGTCAATTCTAACCTAACTCAGGTGACGATCCAAGACCAGGGCCAATTCTGACCCAAGAGTGGGTGCATTTCCTTTGGGAAAAGAAAAGAGTTCCACTGGGGATAAGAATTGGATTTGAGGTTCCGCTGGGGAACGATGAATGAGATGGAGAAGATTTGGAACGTCCTTTGGGATAGATCGCCTTGGGTGAGTGATTCATCTGAAATCCGCTGGGGAAAATACCATGTGATATTTTTTTGAACCGGGTAGCCGATGGCTGGGGAGGCTTTGTGTCCTTGATTTGAGCGGAGGAGCTGATTATTGGGGAGATAACTAGTTTGAGGTCGTGAACTCTGCTGAGGAGGTGATTAGGTGGTCCAGGCGCAGTGCTTAAGAGGTCATTTGCTTGGATTTTGAGGGTTCCGTTGGGGAAAAAGAGGTTTCGCCTGAAGGACTGCAAAATTTTTTTGAGGATTTTTTAGGGTTTTCTAGTATTTTCTGGGAATTTCTGTACGAAATTTTAAAGGGGGTGTCGGTCGGCATAGACTGAGGGGTGCCATTCGGCAGTGGCACGAACTTTTGGATTGCCTTAAGAAGGTGAGGAGTCAGTGCCGATCGGTATGGCTGGGGTCAGTGCCGATCGGTATGGTGCTTGGCCTCCTATATAAAGGGGGCGAATCCCCTTCATTTTTCACAGCTTCTTGCCTTCTCTCTTTCTGTTATTTCTTTCTGCGAATTGTTCTAACGTTCCGATCTTTAAGAAATGGCCGCCTTTGTGAGCACCGCTGTCCACTGGGAGTAGTTGACCGTTGATGACTGGGCGAATGTTGATTGGAGGGACAGGGTGCCCCTTAGTTTGGGGAACGAGAATGCCTTCGATGCATTTGAGCCGGTTACGGATGAGCGAACCTTGCTGCGGGAGCCGTCACGTCATCGCTCTTCGAGAGTGATTCTCGGCGGTTATGTAAGTAACCTAACCTTTGGCATTCCTTTCTTTTTGGGTGATTTTTCCTTTTTCTTGACCTTTGACTGAATTATTCCTTTTACCAGTCGGATATTTCTTTGAAGAACATGCATGCCCGTGGAATGACGGGTCTTAAGGATGTTTGGGAGCATCTTCCACCCGTGGTGTGTTGGATGGTATCATCAGTGGGTTTTGGGAGGTTGGTGGCTGCGCTGGATGAGACGCCTCGTTCGAAAGCAGTTTTGTGTGCCTTGGGGGAGAGGTGGTGGGAACCACACGCACTTTTCATTTTGGCTTCGAGGGGAGATTACGGTGACTCCCATAGATGTGCAGCAACTGCTTGGGTTGGATTGTGACGGGGAGCAGATATAGGTGGATCGCTCCTTACGGGTGAGGCCAGAGGCGGTGCATGCGGCACTTGGTGATGTGAGGAGGATAGTCTCTGGGATTCTATCCGTCTATCCTTGCTGAAGGATGTTTTGCTGAGCAGGGTGGTTGATGTGGAGGACGGGCTGCAAGTGAGGCAGATGGCCCGGTTGTTTATCTTGTTGGTGTTAGGATGTTTCATGGTGGCTTCGAGCGGCGACGTCGTCCATTTGTGGTTTCTGTCGTACTTGAGTATGTTTTCGAACATCCCTTTCTATGATTGGGGGAGTCTGACCTTGGCGACCTTTTACTCTTCTTTGGATGCATTCAGTCGGTGCTACCGGCAGACCTTTACTGGAGCCACTATCTCTTTGAGGTATTCTTTACTTTGCGCATTTTCATTTCATGTATTCGCATTTTCTTTTCATGCATTCGCATTTTCCTTTCATGCATTCGCATTTTCCTTTCATGCATTCGCATTTTCTTTATGCATCTCTTTTTTCTTGTGAATTCAGACGTGGTTCTATTAGGTGATTGGGTGCAACACCCCGCTGATTTCTCTGAAGGACGACACCGTTGGGGACTTCTGCCGACTGTATCGATGGTGTAAGGACAACCGACAGTCGAAAGGATCTCTCTCCATGGAGGCGGTGCGTCAGGTCTTGAATGACCTGACCAGTGGTCGGGTAAGGTCCTTTACTTTTTAGCCTTAGTTTTTTCACCTTCTGATCTTGTATTGACTCATGCCTGCTTAGGGATTTTCAGGTGACCTTTTATCCTTGGGGGACAGCCATTCAGGATACGCGGATGACTGGGCTGAATGCGCAGATGAGGCGTTTGTTGGTGCATGAGTTCGGCCATTCCTGGTACCTCGGGGAGAGGGTGATTCATCAGATTGCTGAAGAGGAGGTAGTGGTACCTCTCGCACAGCCTCCTATGTCTATGAGGTGGGAGCGACAGCTGTTGGAGGATGAGAGGATCGTGACGATGATTGGCGAATCTTATGCATTATACACTGATACGGTTGCGCCGTACGACTATATGGATTTTGTGACGTGCTGGTTGATGGCGCCCAGCATACATGATGCCTTGCCTTTCATTCTTGCTGGTTCGAGTCGGGCGCTGGGGTCTTCCCACAGTGGTGGTGGTCCGTCGGCACCTGCGGTGGCGGCGACATCAGAGGTCCCTTTTGTTCGGCTGCACAGTCCTTCGTACAACATTCGACGGGCTGATGGAGGGATAGTGCCGATGCTGCACCGACCCCTTGCGATGGATCCGAAGGAGCTGGGTTTGACAGAGGAGGTCCTTCGTCCTACGGTAAACCTTTCGGTCCTTTTCCTCTTTTTAATTTCATTTGCTTGATACTGATTCTGTCTTTTCCTTGTAGCAAATCAGGGTATCGACCACTTGACTGAGAGACATCAAAGACTGGATATCATCGGCGACTGCCCATATTCGGGATGCTGTCCCCATTCCTTTTTGCTTGGTGCCGTCAGCCTCGTCTGGGGAAGACTCTGGCTCGGTTAGTGGGGGTGCGTCGTCTCGTCGTAGGGGGAAGAGAGCGCGTCGCAGGTGTGGAATCTCTTGAGAGAGAAAGAGAGAGAGTGGGTTCGGGCTGAGTCCCATTGTTTTTGAATTTTTCTTTATTTCCTGCAAAAATGATGTAACACAGAAAATAGATATATGCAATGCAATGTAGTTTTTTTAACTATCTTTTATTTTAATGATGAATGAATGCATGTGCTTTTTTACTTTGTTGTCGAGACCGTAAAAATAGGAGTATTTTGGAATTTTTGAAAGGAAAGTTGTTTCATTTTAAAAAAAGGGAATCCCACAAGGAGAAAACAGGATTTTTGAAATTCTTTTGAGAATATCAATTTATTTTTATTGAGTTTTCTGATTTGACAAAAGAGGAAATTTCCAAAAATGGGGGGGTTGCCGATCGGCAAGCACCCTGGCCTGCCTATCGGCAGTTCAGTCCAGTCCTATCAATTAAAAGCTTTGATTGGTACCCTCTTCAGCCTTTAGTACCTTGTGAGGTAGGATTATCTCCGATTTTTACAGGGATTATGTCTTTCGTGAGAGTTCTCAAGTATAAAAAAGGGGAAGAGTGGAGTGTTTTCCTCACACCTTTGCATTCTTATCTACTTGCCTACTATTTCTTTGCCCTACAAGATGGCTCTCCCTGGTAGCACCGAGTTTGCCAATTACCTTGAAGTCTTGGAATCCATGTGCTCTTATAATGTCGACTATGATGCTTTCAACATGCGCCGAGTTTCCTTGTGGCATAATCGACCTATTGAGTGGAATATGCTGATGGCGGTAGTATAATTTTGGTATCCCTAAGACCATGTATTCTGCTTTGGGTTGGAAGAAGTTTGTCCTACCTACAAGGAATTTTCTGCCATACTGGGTGTGAATCCAGTGTTGCTGCAGCTTTGCCCGAATTTTCCCACTCTCCTAGGGATTTGTTGGCCCGGCTTCTTCATATCTCACCTTTGGCGGCTAGATCGTTAGTTACTGGAGGAATGATCTTCCTCCCGGCGGTGTTGCAGTCCGTGCATTTGCGGGAAGTAGGTGATGCTGGTTATACTAGAGCCGTTGTTCTGGGCCTGGTTTCAAAATTGATGTTGGTGACTGGGGTGGTGCGAGTGGACCCACAACTTGCAGCCATTACTTCATGGATGTCATACCGTCGTAATCCCGCGACGGTGATATTGGCGAAGACTCTGAATGGCCTGGATGTCTAGAGAGAAGGTCGTTCTGACTTTTTGAGGGGTAGCCCTGTGATGCTGTTCATGTGGTTGTCAGAAAGATTCCGCTTGTCAACTCCTCCAGAATATCCTTTGTCGGCTGTACCCAACTTCTTTTCGCGCTACTTCATTCGTGTTGGCCTGCATGTTGAGAATTGGGAGAATTGGATTGTGGAGTATGGGGCTCGTGGGCTATATTGGTCAGTGCCTTGGTGGCGACAGTTGCAGCCAGTTCTGGAGCTAGGAGAGTATTCATATGTGCGGCTGGTTGGTCTCAGACAGACCTCTTTTTATTTCCCTTGGCGGCTTCTGCGTCAATTTGGCTGGGCCAGGTCGTACCCCCTCGGACCTCAAATTTCTTTCCGGTAGAATATTTGACTGAGCGCTTACGTCTGTTGCTTGGATCTTTGTGGGAAAATCGACGTCCGTTGACCCGTCCCTCTCAGTCTTTCGGGAAGGTTTTCCATGTCCCCAAAGATTATATGAGGTGGTTGTAGAGGAAAGTAGTCAGCAAGATGTTGGCAGTAGAGGCTGGTCAAAGGTGGTTTATTTTGTCTGACTCCATGGAAGGGGGTGTTGTGGTCTTTTCGAAGATGGTTAAGGCTCATCGGTTCATGGAGTGTTTGAGGCACTCTATTCAAGGAGGGGAACTTAGGGTCCTCAGGATGCAGATGATGAGGGTATAGGCTCTTCGGGTAGCTGTGGGTAGGACTCCTGGGGAGTTTATTTGTGTAACAGTTGTGGGGGATTTTATCTAGTTTTTAAGGTAGTAGGGGGAAGGGAGTTATCCGTTCCTTTTTCTTATGTAATATGTACTGTGGTTTCTTATTAATGAAATAAACAAGTTTCTGATTATCCAACTATGCCTTTCAATGAATTTTGTATTTTGAATTATCTATACCGATCGCTAAGGCATACATAATCCTTTTGTTCAAGTAGATGTTTAAAATGAGCCAACGTTCTCGGAGGTAAGAAAAGAATAGTATTTTGTGAAAAAGAAAAGGGACGCACTCATGTGAGGAGTAAGAGATGCCTATGTACCTCCGGGATTTTTTTGAAAAAGTTTTAAAATAGTTTTTGTAGAGGATCAGGCCCACGTAGTTTTGGGTAGAAGGAAACGAAGAGTTTTTTATTTTTTATTTTTTTTAGAATAGAAGGGGGATGAGAAGAGTCGTTGCGCGCCGATATTTCGAACTAGGGGTAGAATTTCTTGAGATGGTCCAGATTGACTAGACGAGCCATCTCTTCCTCATCCAGGTCAGTGACCATGGCGGCACCGCCAGACAAGATCTCCTTCACAATGTAAGGGCCGCTCCAATTGGATGGTACCCCTGTATGTGGTATAGAGCCTTCAATCTCCTTTTGTCTAGGAGGGTCAGCTAGTCAAGACGGCTTTTGCACCAGTCTTCTTCACTAACCTTGCTTTCGAACATGACGTATAGCGAGGGTATTTCCAGCTCCACAAGTAGGACTGCTTCCATGCCGTAGACCAGGGAGTAAGGGGTAGCCCCAGTAGAGGTTCAGATTGAGGTTCGATAGCCCCAGAGGACGTACGGGATCCGGTCAGCCCAATCCCTACAACTTTCGATCATCTTGCTGATAATGGCTTTGAGATTTTTGTTGGCGGCCTCAACTGCACCATTGGTCTGAGGTCGATAGAGACAAGATTTGTGTCTCTGAATCCCATACTCGTTGGTAACTTCTGTGACTTCTGTCTCGAAGTGTAACCCGTTATCTGACACCAGCTCGTGCGGGACCCCATATCGACAAATGATATTTTCCTTGATGAATTTAGCCACCTTCTTGGCATTTAATGCTACGTATGACTCATCTTCGACCCATTTGGTGGAGTAATCAATGACAACTAGGATGAACTCATGCCCATTTGAATCCTTTGGCATAACCTTCCCTATGACGTCGATACCCTAGGTGGAGAACGGCCAGGGAGAAGTCATGTTGTATAATTCTCGCGGAGGTGGGTGTTGGAGGTTGGAGAACGGTTGGCATTTAGGGCATCTTCGAACATAGGAGGTGCAATCCATGGGCCATGGTGGTCCAATAGTAGCCCTGTCGGATGATCTTCTTGGAAAGCACGTGACCATTCATGTGGGGCCCACATTCCCCGCTGTGGATTTTCTGCATTATCTTTTAGATGTCAGCCCCTACGATACAGATGATGTACTGGGTGGCCAGCCTTCGGAGGGTAACTCGGTCGTTCTTATTGGCACCCTTTGGATACCTACCATGTTTGAGGAGGCACCATACATCATAGTACCAGTAATCGGCTAGTTCGGGGTCTTCTGTGGAGACAATCTCAATATGGTAATAATGGGTCGGTTTGTCTTGCTTCTGAACTAGGAAGGGGGTCATTGTTATTCCCTCGGGCACGTCGACCATGGAGGCCAAAGTAGAGAGGGCATCGGCTAGGTTATTCTTTGCTCGGGGTAGGTAATGGAAGGTGATATCTCAGAATTGGGAGGCTAACTCTTCTAATTGGGCATGAAAGGGTTGGAGCTTTTCTTCCTTGACTTTCCACTTTCTGAGCACTTGACCGATGATGAGGGCAGAATCCCCAAATACATCAAGGTATTTAATACCTTTCTTGAGAGTGAACTTGAGGCCCACTATGCATAACTCGTATTCCGTCATGTTATGGGTGCAGGGGAAATTCAACTTGATAGTGGTGGGAGTATGAGAGTCATTTGGGCCTACCAGAAGTATCCCAATGCCATATACCTTTTTATTGGCAGTGCCATCGAAGAACATTTTCCATCGGAGGCAGTCTTGAGTGGTGCAGAGGAAATTTTCATCTGGGAATTCGGAGATCCAGACATCTGTTTCTTCTACAGGGTAGTCAGCGAGGTAGTCAGAGATGGCTCTTCCTTTAACGACTTTCTGTGTGACGTACACGATATCGAACTCGGTTAGGAGCATCAACCATCGAGCCATTCGGCTGGATAAGACGAGTTTCTTGAGCAGGTATTTGATGGGATCCATTCGGGATACAAGCTTAATAAGGAAGGCGAGCATGTAGTGTCGCAACTTTTGGGTGACCCAGACAAGGGCGACACATGCCTTTTCTAAAGCAGTGTAGTTGACCTCATACCCAACCAATTTGCGACTGGCGTAATAGATGTCTCTTTCTTTGCGGGAGTCTTCAAGGTATTGGGCTAGCAAAGCGCTAGCTGCAGTGTCGGTTATGGTTAGGTATAAGAGCAAAGGGAGACCAGGCTGTGGTGGCATGAGAATTAGAGGTTGGGTCAGGTACTGTTTGATTCGGTCAAAATCTTCTTGGAAGGCCTCGTTCTAAACCTTGGTTGAATCCTTGCAGAGGGACTTGAAGATAGGTTCGCAGGTGGAGGTTAGCTAGCTGATGAATCGGCTGATGTATTATAATTTCCCAAGGAAACCTCAGACTTCCTTCTCTGTTCAGGGAGGTGGCATCTCCAGTATGGCCTTCAGCTTGGCGGGATCTGCTTCTATCCCCTTCTCACTGACCATGAATCCTAATATTTTTCCCTTTGTAACGTCGAAGAGGCATTTCCGTGGATTGAGTCTCATCTGATACTGTTGCAGTCGTTCGAAGAACTTTCGAAGAGCAAGAGCATGACCTTCTCTCGTTGTGGACTTGATAATCATATCATCCACGTAAACCTCAACCTCTTTGTGAATCAGATCGTGCAGGATGGTTGTGGCAGCCCTTTGGTAGGTAGCCCCAACATTCTTGAGGCCGAATGGCATAACGGTGTAGCAAAAGGTCCCCCATGAGGTGATGAATGCGGTTTTCTCTTGGTGGTCGGCGTGCATCTTGATTTGGTTGTATCAGGAAAACTCATCGATAAATGACTTGAGGGCATGACTGGCTGTATTGTCCACGATCATGTCGATATTGGGTAGAGGATAATAATCCTTCGGAGAAGCTTTGTTTAAATCTCGATAATCCACACACATTCGAACCTCCCCTCCTGATTTAGGCACAGGTGCAATGTTGGCTAGCCACGTGGAATATTCGATTACTCGAATGAAACCTACGTTCAACTGTTTGACCACCTCTTCTTTGACTTTGAGCAACCATTCGGTGCAGAGCTTTCTTAACTTTTATTTAACCGGCTTATAATCTGGGAGAGTGGGGATCTCATGCTGAGCTATTTCAGGATCAATCCTGGGCGTATCGTCGTAGGACCATGCAAAGACATCCACGAACTCCTTTAGTAATTCTTCAAGTTGGGCGTGCTCATGCTCGTCAAGGGTGGCCCCTATCCTAATCTCACGCATTTGGCTACTAGAACCGAGATTAATAACAACAGTCTCTTCTTCATTAACTTGAACGCTGTTATGTTGTTTGTTATTAACCTTATTTAAATCAGTTAAGAATTGTTCATTTGCAAAATCATCATCATCAAAAGTTTGATTAGAATCTAAACAATTAATGTAAGTCACAACAAGATACTCAAAATCTTCGTTTATTTCATTGATAGGAAAAACTACATTGAGAACCTCATCAAAAGAGGTCTCGATTACATTTGAGAAAGGATAGACAACAATAGATGAAACAGGGTAAATATTGGGGTTAGGGGAGGTTTCAAGAGGTAGAGCAGGCGCAGTATGCCAGTTGAGGATAGGTGTATCCGCAGTCTTGATCAGATGAGAGGAGTCCAGTGATGTGGTGCCTACATGAACCATGCAGAGTGCCAGCCCCAGTGTCTGCAAGTTGAAGGAATCTTCGAAATCACTTTCCTCAGTTTTTTCAGAATCTTTGATGAGCGGTTGCACGCGGTGTGGGAAATTTTTTATCCATGGGTAGCTATCTTGGAAAAATATCTCCAATCCAGGTTTCATCTTCTTGTTTATGTGGTCGTACCATGGTTCTAGAAAACCACAAAAGGGGAAATCCTCGCCCTCTTTGATGAATTGTCCATTTAAAGAGTCTCCCGAGATAGTTTGGCCACAGTCTAACCCTTTCTTTGATCGAATCTAGCGGATCATTCTGAGCTCTGGTTCTGATAGTTGATACCCCAAGACGCAAGGAGGGAAAGCTTTCTTCAGTTCGATGGGCTCAAGTATCCCCTGCTGCCTTTATCCTAGCCCCAGTCCGGGCATGAAGTGCATGTTTCTGAACATCTGAATCACATTGACATTGCTATGAGGGTCATATTCTGGACAAACCCTTTCTTTGAAACCGTTCCCTGCCGGGAGTAGGGATGGATCAACTCAGAATCCTGATAGGAGCATATCATTTGTCCCATGCTGTATCTCAAGAATTGGACTGCTGGTGCTTGCACTCTCGGCATTTTTGTCGTCGCCCAAAATGGTGATGACTCGCCCATCGACGAAGATTTTAAATTTCTGATGGAATGAGGAAGAGACACCCTTTATACCGTGGAGCCAGGGTCGTCCGAGCAACAGGTTAAAATAGGCCGGGATATCAATGATTTAGAATTCGATGACATGGTTTATAAGTCCTACCCGTATTGTAAGTTTTATGGATCCCATCACCTCCCGACGGGTATTATCATAGGCACGCACAGCAGCAGAGGTTGGAGCGAGGTCACTTTCGTTTAGGCCTAAACATTTGAAGGTTCTCAGTGGTAAGACATTCAAAGTGGATCCGTTATCAAAGAGATAAAGTGGTACAACCTTCCCCATTACTTCGATGGAGATATTGAGTGCATGATTGTGATTCGACCCAATTTTGGGGATTTCCTCTTCAGAAAATGATAATATTCGGGTGGAGGTCAAGGACCCGACCAAATTTACCGCTTCTTCTGGTGTGGTAGAAGGAGGAATTATGGGTCCTGTGAGCAACTTGATTAAAGCATTTCTGTGCAGTTGGGAAGACATGATAAGCCCCCATAGAGTGATGTTAGCTTGAGTTTTCTTAAGTTGATCGAGGATCTTGCTCTCCTCGATGGTCATTTCTGGCAAAGGAAGGTTTTCAACGCCCTTCCCCTTGTTATTTACTGGTAGCGAGCTTGGAACTTGGTAATGTCTCCCAGATCTGGTCATGTGATTTACTGAAGAAGGGAAAAACTTAAATCCAGTTTCTTCATCGATCTCAGGCTGTTCTACCACTCTGTCTATTTCTCTGAGGAGTTCTTCAAACGATATCATCCCACATATGTCGGCTACTTGGCCAGTTCTTCCTGAACCTTGTTCTTCATTTGAATCTTCGAATTCTTCCCCCTATCCGATGGCAATAATTATGTTTTCCCTCGTGAAGTCAATGCATTCCACAACTTCAACGGCTTCCTCATATAGGCTTTCCCATTCTGTGGGGATATGTGTGATTGAAGGGACCAAGCGCCCTTGTAGCTTTAAAGTGTCAAGTAACCCGGTGATACTGCAAATGTTATTGGTTTGCTTGAATGCTTCTGCCATGATCTGGACAACATCCTCTAAGCTGACTTCATCGGTTGGTACCACCCAACTATTTGATTCTTGGTCACATTTCCGTGTTTCCAAAAATAGCGTGCTGAACCTCTGGCAATCGATATTCATCTGTGAGGAAAATTTCAGCCCGAACTCTAGGAGTTGATTCAATATCTCTGACAATTAAATCCTTCCACTTTCAGAACGGGTACGGACAGTGATGCATGCTCTGGTAAGGAGTGACAATGCTTGATCAGCGAGGCTAGTAGGGTGTAGGAGGAAATATGGGAAACTTTGAAGAGGTTTAGGAGGGTATAGGGGTGTGATTTGGTTTGATGGATCGAAATTTGGGTTTTCGTCCAAGAAGATGGCATTGGTGTGATTTGGTAGGGGGTTATGAGTAGTGTTTGGCTTATGATTGGCTGATGGGCCGATGGTACCCCGATCGATGAGATCTTGGATTATGTTTCGAAGGTGGAAGCATTGGTCGGTGGTATGACCAGCTGTTTGGTAAAAGGCGCAATGAGCATCTGTCTTGAAGTTTCTTACGAGTGGATTTGGCAATGGCCGTGGATCCAAGGGCTTAATGAGGTTTCGGCTTAACATGGCTTGGTAAACTTTGGAGAGAGGAGCATGAAGCTCATTGTATTCCCTTCGGACGGTGGCAAGGTGACTTTCTGGTTCCCATGATGTGGTTGGTTGAGAGATGTTGTTGATGGTTGAGACTGTAGCATTGGCAGGCTTGTCATACTTTATAGGGGTGAACTTTTCGGACACCTTCTTCGATTCAACTTCTGTTTTGGCAAGACTTTCCTCGATTTCTACTCTTGCTTCTCTGAGAGCTCGAAAGTGGGGGTAGTACTGTCCTCCCATGGTTGCTTTGACATGGGGCAAGATATTCTTCTTCACTATGTTGACTTGTTCTTACTCAAATGGACGATTGGTCATGGTAGCTGCTTTTTCCTTCCATCGGGCTATGAAGTTACTGACAGATTCTCTAGAGTTTTGTTTGAGCAGCTCTAAATCACGGCGGGTGACCTCGAGCTCTTCGTTGTATTTGTACTGCAACATGAATTCTCGGGCTATATCCTCCCAGTTACGGATTCTGGATTGCTCAAGAGATTAAAACCATCGGAGGGCACTATCCTTCAAAGTTTGCTGAAACAGTTGGACCATCACCTCTTTCGAAGCCCCTAAGAGAGTCATGGAACGATGATAACTGCGAAGATGAATAATTGGGGGTCCACTCCCTCCGAACTTCTTGATATTTGGCATCTTGAACTTCTCGGGTAACCTTGCTTTAGGATAAGGAGACATATGGGTGTAGTCCATGTAATTCCTAGAGATTCGAACTTGGTCGAACTTCTTAGTGAGCATCTTAAGATCTTATTTGACTTTGTTTAACTCCTCCTCCTTTGGATCAATGACCATAAGCAGGTTAGCCATAGGCTGGGAAATGTTTGGCATTAGAAGCTGGACAGGCGGCGACCCATTGGCAGGAGGGGCATGTGGAGCATGCTGATATTCTTCCGGGGCCCAGATCCGCTTGGGTGGGCCCATAGCACGAGGGAACAGGGCCTCGGGCTCTTGAGGAATAGGGACTTGGTTTCATTGCATTTCTCGGACCTCAGCTTGGGGGTTGCCAATCTTGGCCACGAGCTGAGCTAGGACTTTCGGCAGATCCGATTGTATGACTGGTGCTTGATCTACATTCTCCATGGAAGATGGATGGGTTCCGGACTCAAAAGAAGTAGTAGAGGAACGGATGAAACTCCGGGGTGATTTGACTGAAGACCGAAGCCAATAGGGAGCCAGGTCAAGGGCTTGCAATCGACCTGAGAAGGCGTAGGATGAGATTTATTTTTGAGAAAAAAGGGAAGAAACTATTTTTGGATTTTTAATAAAGAAGGGAGAAATGTTTTTGGATTTTTAATAAATAAGGGAGAAATGTTTTTTTGGAGACGGAACTCAGCATGATTATTATTATTATTATTATGTTCTCACTTGTATTTAATTCTCCTAAATGCAATGTCGGACGGGATCCGAGCCTGGAAAAGTGGGGGGTCGTAATATATGCAAAGCTACGTTTGGACTTGTAACCGGGCTCGCGGACAGGGTCCCGTTTTAAAAAATGCGCAAAAATTGGGCGGCAGGCCGACCCAGAATTTCGGTAGAGTTTCGGATTGAAATCGGCAATATGAAGTGCGTGTCCTAGGTTTGACAGCTATATGCGGGTATGCAGTTGGTTGGGTGAATCGGCATAGGTTCCCCCATTTTGCGTGACTTCCACAATTTACGTCTTGCTCTTGCGGGCAATGGGTACGTGTGGACAAGCCATTTGATATACCTAAGTGTATGTGAATTGCCTCACCATATACCTCGTGGGGACGATACGCGTGAGAGAAAATTCGATATACTCGCGTACGTGAATGAATTCCCTGCGATATACCTCCCGTCATGACTTCGGTCAAGCGGTACGATGCGGGGGAACCGTTCGATATACGTCGAAGGTACTTGGCCAATGGAAGGTGAGAGTCATATCGCTTAGGCTAACTGCGACCTGCCGGACCAGCGCCCATCACGAAGTGACCCTCCAGTTACTGGGTAAAATTTAGTAAATAGCAATGCTCTCTGGTGATATCGTGTGAATCATGCATCATTCTCTTATTAGTATCTTATGATGAGAATGCCTTTCTTGATTATGCCAAAACAGGGAGCCAGATACAAGTACCCCAAAAGGTACACCAAGTATGGATGGGTGATGCGTGCAACATGGGGATATACATGTGATCCTAGGTGCACGTGGTGTGAAGTGTACATGGAGAATTTTCTACAAGTGTGTGAATATAAGCATAAGCATGGGATACACATGTGAGAAAGGGGAACATACAGATATGGGGGAAATATAAACAAATATAGCATCCATGTAAATAGAGTCAAGCCCTAAAAATATAACACTCGTCCCCAGCGGAGTCGCCACTGTGGCCATCCCCGATCCCTGCCGCGGAGGGAGAAAGGATCCTTAGGGTCCCACGCGTCCCCTCTCTCTCGAGAGCGCTTCGTGCGGCGTCAATTTATGAGGTGTGAAAATGTAGAGAGATTCAGAGTTGCCAGTCTATTTTACTCAAAACAGACAAAAGAAAAAGGGGAAGCCACCCCTAAGGATGGCATCCAAAGACATACTGGTGCGTGCGAAACCAAAATGATTCGAGAAGGGTTCAGAGGCTTAGTTCCGAAATGGGAAGGTGTTAGGCACCCATTCTGCCCTTTCGGTCTCTCATGGATATTTGCTATTTTCCTTTATATTTCCCCCCGTAATATGTGTGCATGTGTATATATATAATGGAGGTAGGAATCCTTGACTTGTATCATGGAAAAGATAAAGCGAGTCATCCGTAGGAATGTGAGATTAATATATATAATAGGATTTGTGCGATTACCCTTGGGTTGATTGTTATAAGGGAATGATAACGCATGTGGAAGAATACGCCACTAAGATCGAATGTATAGAATATAATAGAAATGAGATAAAGAGAAGAGAGAAAATAAGAGAAAAAGTGAGAAAAGGACTCGAGTCTCGGGTTTTACCCCGAGACGCCTACGTAGCCTATAAAGGCATGGAAGTTCACATAGTTCGCATACAAAACGAGGGGTTGGGTTTAACCCATAAATCCAAATGGAGAAATCTCTTATTTGTAAATGTGTGTGTGTAAAAAAAAGTGTTTTAGTTGTGAGAAGAATGTGGAAAAAGTGTGGGAATCCCTATTTGGAATTTATGAGCAAACCCACTTTTTCTTGTTTTTTGGGTTTTATGTATATGAAAATAGGAGATGTGCAATAATACTAGATAAAAAGTATGGTAGGATATGTGAAATAAGATAATAAAAGTGCTAAGTAAGAAAACAAGTTATTGCAAATTTAAGAGAATTTTGGAGAGAGTTAGAGAAAGTTGGACCTTCTTAAAGATCTTGAGCTTGATCTTGAATGTTGGAGAGCAGCCCTTGCACTTTGAATGATGATGGAGAGTGGTTAATTCACTAAGTTTGATGAAAAGTGGAAGT
This sequence comes from Sambucus nigra, assembly GCA_949130495.1. NCBI lineage: Eukaryota > Viridiplantae > Streptophyta > Magnoliopsida > Dipsacales > Adoxaceae > Sambucus > Sambucus nigra. The sequence goes on from OX422208.1 coordinate 647,098,886, forward strand.
AAAAAAGGGATTTGGAAGTTGAAATCACGCTGCCTTCGAGAGAGGTTTCTGGGATTCGTTCAGAGAGATTTTTATCAGATCTGGGCTCCCCATGCAAATGAGGCCAAGGCCTCCTTATATAGGCCCAAGGGTTTGCCGATCGGTATTGCCATGGCACTACCTATCGGCAGGTGCCGATAGGCAGGGTCTGGGACCTGCCATTTGGCAGAGCGCTTTAGGCTTTTTCGGAAAATTGGCCGTCGAGGGAAAATCGTTAGAAAGGTATTTTAGAGACCTTCGAAAGTACTTTGAACCGCTCCCGAGTTCGAGAGTTGACTTTGGGCCAAATGTGGCTCGGAAGCGTTTGTCGGTCCATTGGACGGGAGATTATTCGGATGCAAATGGATCGTTCGTCCACATGGTAGGTCCGAATCGTGCATGGGGTGGACCGTTAGAAAGGTTAGGAGATGTACTTTGACATTCCAAAGAGTTTGACCCGGTTTGGGGAGTTGACTTTGGTCAACTGGGCCCGAGAAGCGTTCGGTGACTTCTCAGAGTAAAACGGATCATTCGTCCGCATGGAAAGTCGGAATCGCGCACGGTACGGAGCATTGGAAAGGGTTTTCAGTACCCCTCGAAGATTCATTCAGCCTCGGTCGAGCTGAAGAGCTGACTTAGGTCAAACAGGACCCCGGAGCGCCCAGTGGCCTCTAGGTTGGGCTTCGGATGCAAACAGATCGTTCGTCCGCATGGTAAGTCAGAATCGTGCATGGGGCAGACCGTTAGAAAGGGTTTTCAGTGACCTTAGAAGATTCATTCAGTCTCGATCGAGTGAAGAGTTTGACTTTTGGGTCCAACTGAGCCAGGGAGTGCCCGATGGCTTTCAGGTCAGTACTTGGGACGTGACCAGGGTTTACAGTGATGAGTGGAGGTACTAGGGACCTAAGGAGAGTTAGGGCGTAACAAAATGAGGTGTCTACATCCCCCACTAGCTTAAATGAAGCCAACAACTGTTTTTGCACGTCTGTGCATTCATACATACGTAGATGCCTCTGGATATCTTTCTTCCATTGGCTGAAGATGATGATATCTGAACTACCAGAGAACTCAGGGGGATGCGCCTTCAGAAAGGCACCCCGGACCCGCTCCCATGCTGATGGAAGCTGTGCAGGTACTGGCGCCACTGCCTGAACTTGGGGTGGAGCCTGCTGTACTACCGCTAGCGCGGCATTCACCGCCTGAGCAACAATAGCGACTACCTCATTAGCATTCATTGTTCCCTGAGCCGGAGCTATTAGCTTCTCGGCTTGGGCACGCCTATCCTTTGGTGCACGTCTCAGAGGCATCTAAAATGTGAAGAAATTTATTAGTCTACAGTTATTATCAAATCTCAGAATAGCTGAAGACGTAATTGTATAAGCAAGAATAAACCAATCCTAAAATAGGGCTCTATAACAAAAATGCTAAGCTGAAAGCGAAATAAGCCGTACAGATACTAAGGACACTAGAACCTGATGCTCTGATACCACCTGTGACACCCCGCCTAATTAAATACCGGGTGATCAGTCCTTTATTAAATTATAATCATGGTGAACGGACGGCTCATTCTTAGCATCATTGTCGTAAAAATAACTTTTCCAAATTTAAACACCCTAAATAATTAAGCTAAGTGTCAAAACCATTTTTAGACATTACTTTCCAAATTTTATTTTATAAACCAACATTTAAAACTTTACATAATTCATAGTTAAAGAGTCAACCAACTAATATACTGGAACAATAATCCAATTAATTAAACATCCAACTAAGTAATTCCCACAGTTAAAACTTAAAGGAAAACATCCTGACAGTAATAAACCCAAAAGTACAAATGCTGGAAATAAATAAATCACAATATCCAATAAAACAACTGAATGATGGAAAAGGGCGACACATGCCCAACTAGATAAAATAAATGCTAGGAGTGGAATCAAGAAAATGAGGTCGTCTAAGCAAGAGGCCTGCAACTCCCACCTAAGCTGCAGCGCATTTCCTTCGAAAGGATCCTACGCAAGACGCCCCTGTGGCTGGGCACCTGTAATATATACATATATACAAGAGAGAAAAGAAAGTGGAAACGGGTCAGAGCCCGATTGTAAAAACGATTTAAAATTTGTTTAGCAAGTATTTAAAATGTTTACTGGCCAATGAAACAACATATTAGTGCGACACTCCCTTGAGAAATTCTCACCTCTCCTCTAATGTGCACGCCAATCGCACTAACCTTCCCAACGGTTTAACTTATCTTATCTTAGGTCGCTCGTAAAATTTAAACTGACAAATTCAATTGTTTAAGAGGTTAATTTCATTTAACAACAAAGTTCTCATTTAAACTTTATTTGCTAATAAAGTTTCTCAGTAACATATTATACTTTTCAAACACCCATTTCCAATTTGAAATAATTATTCATTTTTTACTTACCATAAACACAATAGGTAGTTCCCAAATTCTAGGATTAAATATATACATTAAATACTCATATAATACATATATATTCTAACAGCACCTCACATTAAATACTCAAATAATTATGGTGCTGGCATACTCTGCTATCCAGTCCCCGTATCACTCGTACCAAGGGGAATACAAGTTCAGAATCACTCTCGAACTATATTGAAACAAAACACAAACAATATTGAGGCGAAGCATAGTTTCCAAGTCTCTAAGAGGTCAGCACATGCCTCGGGTTTCTTAGGACCGTCTGACTATCGATCCGATAGCCTGTTCCAAAGGATTTCTATCTTCTAGGTTATGAGTCAATATCCCCTATAAAGGTCTCATCGAGATAAGACTGTCCCAGTGTGGTAACCTCAGGGATAGCAAGTAGCGCAGGCATAATTTTTACACGTATATAGTATATGCATAAACACAGTCATATAAATACACTACTATTACTATATCAAGTTTAGGTACATACTCACGACCCATAATTACGTTATTTGTCCTTATTACTCGTTATTTAGTTATCACGTAAAACGTTTGCCTCTTATCTTAATTTGCGGAATTATCCCAACTTATCAAGTGACACTCGTGGATTTCGGTCCTCCCAAGTGTAATTTCGGTAGGTACTCATTTATTTTCCAACGTAACTATCTTAAGCGTCTCCCCCTTTAATACATAGTTCCATCATCCCTTATATGTAAACATCCCCGTAAAATTATAAATCTCGTCTTACATTCAAGGTTTCATATTTTTTTAATAAGTCCTACTGGTCTTCTTTATCTCCAAAAATATTTTAATAAGGATGTCCCAAGATTATTACTAATTTAAATTGAATTCAACTATTTAGAAGGGAAATATGAGTCTGCCAGGAGGGGTCGATCGATCGATGGCAGGAGCTCGATCGATCGATGCGTCGATCGATTTATACTCATGGTTCGATCGATCGATCAAACAGGTATGGAGAATCTGCAGAATACCAGTTACGGGTTCTATCATTCAACATCATCAAAATCCAAATTTTTAACTCCCAAACTCCTAGAAATTTATATCACAGACCTTCTAAACCCAAATGGACAATATTCTACGCAATGCATGTGAGTTTTCATAAAAAATCATGGGTTAAAAGTGCCAAAATTTATACAATTCTCATGAACCCTAAGAATTTCTTTAACTTGTTTCAAATCATCCTTTTTCCAAAATTTCTACTTCTAATCCATCATAAATCCATGGTTAAACCTCTACATGTGAAAAGGATTTCCAGATTATTGTTTATATCACTACAACATGCAAATTTCTAATCTCCAACATGGGTTTTCTTTCATAGAAACTCATCTTAATTAACCCTAAAGTAACATGAATGAAGCATTAACGAAATTAAGTAAGATAAATACTTGTTTGGGGATTTTTTTTTCTGATTTGTGGCTGAAATCGGTGTGGTGGTGATCCTTGTTACGCGATCTATCGTCTAGCAGCGACGGCGGCGCAAACGGAGGAGTTCTTGGCGTAGAACTCTTGGACAAGCTCTCTCTTTCCTTCTCCAATGGCCGTCTCTTGTTTTTGGTTGTGTTAACCCTAGAGGACAACCCTAAGAATCTGATATTACCTTACAATTTTCGTGGGTTTTCAGGCTTAAAAATGTAAAATGTCCAAAACGCCCTCCCGGGGTGTTAATTAGGCCTAAAAATGTCCCGAGACCCAAACTAAACCCCCGAGTACATTATTTTGATTATCCCGACCCTTCCGGACACTTTGGCGAACTCGAAATGACCATACGGGTGATTTATAATTTATTCACTTTTATTAATCAACATTTAGTCCCGACACGACACGGGCGCGTCCCGACTTAAATTTCCAAAATTATCATTTTATTCACTCGTGACATTTAATAGAACCAATATTATATATATTACTTTACTCATTAGTAATATTCAACAAGTTTCCAATGATTACTAACTCTCATCACGTTAGTAATTATAAGAATAATTAATTTCTAGATTGATATTAAATTAATAACTCGTCTTAAATTTAATAAATCCCCCAATTTTAAAAACCATGAGGTGGTTGTGGAGGAAAGTAGTCAGTAAGATGTTGGCAGTAGAGAATGGTCAAAGGTGGTTTATTTTATCTGACTCCAAGGAAGGGGGTGTTGTTGTCTTTTCGAAGATGGTTAAGGCTCATCGGTTCATGGAGTGTTTGAGGCACTCTATTCAGGCAGGGGAAACTTGGGGTCCTCAGGATGCAGATGATGAGGGTACAGGCTCTTCGGGTAGCTGTGGGTAGGACTCCTGGGGAGTTTATTTGTGTAACAGATGTGGGGGATTTTATCTAGTTTTTATGGTAGTAAGGGGAAGGGAGTTATCGGTTCCTTTTTCTTATGTAATCTGTACTGTGGTTTCTTATTAATGAAATAAACAAGTTTCTGATCATCCAGCTATGCCTTTCGATTAATTTGTATTTTGAATTATCTATACCGATCGCTAAGGCATACATAATCCTTTTGTTCAAGAAGATGTTTAGAATGAGCCAACGTTCTCGGAGGTAAGAAAAGAATAGTATTTTGTGAAAAAGAAAAGGGCCGCACTCATGTGAGGAGAATGAGATGCCTATATACCTCCGGGGTTTTTTTGAAAAAGTTTTAAAATAGTTTTTGTAGAGGATCAGGCCCACGTAATTCTGGGTAGAGGGAAATGAAGAATTTTTTTATTTTTATTTTTTATTTTTTATTTTTTTTAGAATAGAATTGGGATCAGAAGAGTCATAGCGCGCCGAGATTTCGGACTAGGTGTAGAATTTCTTGAGACGGTCCAGATTGACTGGATGAGCCATCTCTTCCCCATCCAGGTCAGTGAGCATGGCGGCACCGCCAGACAAGATCTCCTTCACAATGTAAGGGCCGCTCCAATTGGGCATGAATTTTCCTCTGGGGTCCCAGACGGGTTCTATCATCTCTTTGAGGGATAAATCCCCCTCCCGGACACCGCGGTCCTTGACTTTCTTATTGAATGAATGCGCTATTCAGCGATGGTACCCTTGTATGTGGTATAGAGCCTTCAATCTCCTTTCGTCCAGGAGGATCTGCTGGTCAAGACTGCTTTGGCACCAGTCTTCTTCACTAACCTTGCTTTCGAGCATGACGCGTAGCGAGGGTATTTCCAGCTCCACAGGTAGGACTGCTTCCATGCCATAGACCAGGGAGTAAGGGGTAGCCCCAGTAGAGGTTTGGATTGAGGTTAGATAGCCCCAGAGGGTGTACGGGATCCGGTCAGCCCAATCCCTACAACTTTCGGTCATCTTGCTGATGATGGCTTTGAGGTTTTTGTTGGTGGCCTAACCTGCACCATTGGTCTGAGGTCGGTAGGGAGAAGATTTGTGTCTCTGAATTCCATACTCGTTGGTAACTTCTGTGACTTCTGCCTCGAAGTGGAACCCATTATCTGACACCAGCTCGTGCGGGACCCTATATCGGCAGATGATATTTTTCTTGATGAATTTGGCCACCTTCTTGGCATTTAATGCTACGTATGACTCAGCTTCGACCCATTTGGTTAAGTAATCAATGGCAACTAGGATGAACTCATGCCCATTTGAATCCTTTGGCATAACCTTCCCTATGATGTCGATACCCCAGGTGGAGAATGGCCAGGGAGAAGTCATGTTGTATAATTCCTGCGGAGGTAGGTGTTGGAGGTTGGAGAACTGTTGGCATTTAGGGCATCTTCGAACATAGGCGGTGCAATCCATGGGCCATGGTGGTCCAATAGTAGCCCTATCGGATGATCTTCTTGGCAAGCATGTGACCCTTCATGTGGGGCCCGCATTCCCCACTGTGGATTTTTTGCATTATCTTTTCGATGTCAGCCCCTGCGATACAGTGCAAATGAGTTCCATCGAAATTCCTCTTGAGTAGTGCTTTATGATAGATGACGTACTGGGTGGCCAGCCTTCAGAGGGTAGCTCGGTCATTCTTGTTGGCACCCTCGGGATACCTACCATGTTTGAGGAGGCACCATATATCATAGTACCAGCAATCGGCTAGTTCAGGGTCTTTTGTGGAGACAAACTCAATATGGTAGCAATGGGTCGGTTTGTCTTGCGTCTGAACTAGGAAGGGGGTCATTGTTATTCCCTCGGGCACGTCGACCATGGAGGTCAAAGTAGCGAGGGCATCGGCTAGGTTATTCTTTGCTCCGGGTAGGTAATGGAAGGTGATATCTAAGAATTGGGAGGCTAACTCTTCTAATTGGGCATGAAAGGGTTGGAGATTTTCGTCTATGACTTTCCACTTTTTGAGCACTTGACCGATGATGAGGGAAGAATCCCCAAATACATCAAGGTATTGAATACCTTTCTTGAGAGCAAACTTGAGGCCCACTGAGCATGCCTCGTATTCCGTCATGTTATTGGTGCAGGGGAAATTCAACTTGATGGCGATGGGAGTATGAGAGTCATCTGGGGCGAACAGAAGTATCCCAATGCCATATCCCTTTTTGTTGGCAGCGCCATCGAAGAACATTTTTCATCGGAGGCAGTCTTGAGTGGTGCAGATGACATTTTTATCTGGGAATTCGGAGAGCCAGACATCTGTTTCTTCTACAGGGTAGTCAGCGAGGTAGTCAGAGATGACTCTTCCTTTAACGGCTTTCTGTGTGACGTACACGATATCAAACTCGGTTTGGAGCATCAACCATCGGGCCATTCGGCTGGTTAAGACGAGTTTCTCGAGTAGGTATTTGATGGGATCCATTCGGGATACAAGCTTAATAAGGAAGGCGAGCATGTAGTGTCGCAACTTTTGGGTGACCCAGACAAGGGCGACACATGCCTTTTCTAAAGCAGTGTAGTTGAGCTCATACCCGGCCAATTTGTGACTGGCATAATAGATGGCTCTTTCTTTGTGGGAGTCTTCAAGGTATTGGGCTAGGAAAGCCCCAACTGTAGTGTCGGCTATGGTTAGGTATAGGAGCAAAGGGAGACCAGGCGGTGGTGGCATGAGAATTAGAGGTTGGGTTAGGTATTGTTTGATTCGGTCAAAAGATTCTTGGCAGGCCTCGTTCCAAATCTTGGTTGAATCCTTTCAGAGGGGCTTGAAGATAGGTTCGCAGGTGGAGGTTAGCCGGCTGATGAACCGGCTGATGTATTGTAATTTCCCAAGGAAACCTCGAACTTCCTTCTCTGTTCGGGGAGGTGGCATCTCTAGTATGGCCTTCATCTTGGCGGGATCTGCTTCTATCCCCTTCTCACTGACCATGAATCCTAAGAGTTTTCCCTTTGTAACGTCGAAGACGCATTTCTGTGGATTGAGTCTCATCTGATACTGCCGCAGTCGTTCGAAGAACTTTCGAAGAGCAAGAGCATGACCTTCTCTCGTTTTGGACTTGATAATCATATCATTCATGTAAACCTCGACCTCTTTGTGAATCAGATCGTGCAGGATGGTTGTGGCAGCCCTTTGGTAGTTAGACCCAGCATTCTTGAGGCCGAATGGCATAACGGTGTAGCAAAAGGTCCCCCATGGGGTGATGAATGTAATTTTCTCTTGGTGATCGGGGTGCATCTTGATTTGGTTGTATCTGGAAAACCCGTCGATGAATGACTTGAGAGCATGACTGGCTGTGTTGTCCACGATCATATCGATATTGGGTAGCGGATAATCATCCTTCGGAGAAGCTTTATTTAAATCTCGATAATCCACACACATTCGGACCTTCCCTCCTAATTTTGGCACAGGTACAATGTTGGTTAGCCACGTGGAATATTCGATTACTCGAATGAAACCTACGTTCAACTGTTTGACCACATCTTCTTTGACTTTGAGCGACCATTCGATGCGGAGCTTTCTTAACTTTTGTTTAACCGGCTTGTAATTTGGGAGAGTGGGGATCTCATGCCGAGCTATTTCAGGATCAATGCCGGGCATATCGTCGTAGGACCATGCGAAGACATCCATGAACTCCTTTAGTAATTCTTCAAGTTGTGCGCGCTCATGCTCGTCAAGGGTGGCCCCTATCCTAATGTCACGCAGTTGGCTACTAGAGCCGAGATTAATAACAACAGTCTCTTCTTCATTAACTTGAACGCGGTTATGTTGTTTGTTATTAACCTTATTTAAATCAGTTAAGAATTGTTCATTTGCAAAATCATCATCATCAAAAGTTTGATTAGAATCTAAACAATTAATGTAAGGCACAACGAAATACTCAAAATCTTCGTCTATTTTATTGATAGGAAAAACTGCATTGAGAACCTCATCAAAAGAGGTCTCGATTACGTTTGAGCAAGGATAGACAACAGTAGATGAAACAGGGTAAATATTGGGGTTAGGGGAGGTCTCAAGAGGTAGAGCTGGCGCAGTATGCCAGTTAAGGATAGGTGTATCCGCAACCTTGATCAGATGAGAGGAGTCTAGTGATGTGGTGCCTAAATGAACCATGCAGAGTGCTGGCCCATGTGTCTGCAAGTTGAAGGAATCTTCGAAATCACTTTCCTCAATTTTTTCAGAATCTTTGATGAGCGGTTGCACGCGGTGTGGGAAATTTTTGGCCCATGGGTAGCTATCTTGGAAAAAGATCTCCATTCCAGGCTTCATCTTCTTGTTTATGTGGTCGTACCATGGTTCTGGAAAACTGAAAAAGGGGAAATCCTCACCCTCTTTGATGAATCTTCTATTTAAAGAGTCTCCCGAGATAGTTCAGCCGCAGTCTAACCCTTTCTTTGATCGAATCTGGCAGATCATTCTGAGCTCTGGTTCTGATGGTTGATACCCCAAGCCGCAAGGAGGGAAAGGTTTCTTTAGTTTGATGGGATCAAGTATCCCCTGCTGCCTTTATCCTAGCCCCAGTCTGGGCATGAAGTGCATGTTTCTGAACATCTGAATCACATTGACTTTGCCATGAGGGTCATATTATGGACAAACCCTTTCTTTGAAACTGTCACCTGTCGGGAGTAGGGATGGCTCAACTCGGAATCCTGATAGGAGCATATCATTTGACCCATGCTGTATCTCAAGAATTGGACTGCTGGTGCTTGCACTCTTGGCATTTTTGTCGTCGCCCAAAATGGTGATGACTCGCCCATCGGCGAAGAACTTCAATTTATGATGGAATGAGGAAGAGACACCCTTTATATCGTGGAGCCAGGGTCTTCCGAGCAACAAGTTAAAACAGGCCGGGATGTCAATGACTTGGAATTCGACGACAGGGTTTATTAGTCCTACCCCTATTGTAAGTTTTATGGATCCCATCACCTCCCGACAGGTATTATCGTAGGCACGCACGGCAGCGAAGGTTGGAGCGAGGTCACTTTATTTTAGGCCTAAACATTTTAAGGTTCTCAGTGGGCAGACATTCAAAGCGGATCCGTTATCAATGAGCTAAAGCGGTACAACCTTCCCCATAACTTCGATAAAGATATTGAGTGCATGATTGTGATTCGACCCAATTTTGGGGATTTCCTCTTCAAAAAATGACAACATTCGGGTGGAGGTCAAGGACCCGACCAAATTTATCGCTTCTTCTGGTGTGGTAGAAGGAGGAACTATGGGTCCTGTGAGAAACTTGATTAAAGCATTTCTGTGCAGCTGGGAAGACATGAAAATCCCCATAGAGTGATGTTTTCTTGAGTTTTCTTGAGTTGATCGAGGATCTTGTTATCCTCGATGGTCATTTCTGGCATAGGAAATTCAATGCCCTTTCCCTTGTTATTTACTAGTAGCGAGCTTAGAACTTGGTAATGTCTCCCAGATCTGGTCATGTGATTTACTGAAGAAGGGAAAAACTTAAATCCAGTTTCTTCATCATTCTCAGGCTGCTCTGCCACTCTGTCTATTTCTCCGAGGAGTTCTTCAAACGATATCATCCCACATATGTCGGCTACTGGGCCAGTTCTTCCTGAAGTTTGTTTTTCATTTGAATCTTCAAATTCTTCCCCCCATCCGGTGGCAATAATTCTGTTTTCCCTCGTGAAGTCAATGCATTCCACAACTTCAATGGATTCCTTATATAGGCCTTCCTATTCTATGGGGATATGTGTGATTGAAGGGACCAAGTGCCCTTGTAGCTTCAAAGTGTCAAGTAACCTGGTGATACTGCAAATGTTGTTGGTTTTCCTGAATGCTTCTGCCACGATCTGGATAACATCCTCTAAGCTAACTTCATCGGTTGGTACCACCTAACTATTTGATTCTCGGTCCCATTTTCGTGCTTCCAAAAATAGTGCGCTGAACCTCTGGCAATCGATAATCATCTATGAGGGAAATTTCAGCTCGAACTCTAGGAGTTGATTCAATATCTCTGACAATTCCCAACTTCCACTTTCAGAACAGGTACGGACAGTGATGCATGCTCTGGTAAGGAGTAATAGTGCTTGATCAGCGAGGCTAGTAGGGTGTAGGAGGAAATATGGGCAACTTTGAAGAGGTTTAGGAGGGTATAGGGGTGTGATTTGGGTTGATGGATAGAAATTTGAGTTTTCTTCCAAGAAGATGGCATTGGTATGATTTGGTAGGGGGTTATGAGTAGTGTTTGGCTTAGGTTTGGCTGGTGGGCCGATGGTACCCCGATCGATGAGATCTTGGATTATGTTTCAAAGGTGGAAGCATTGGTCGGTGGTATGACCAGCTGTTTGGTGAAAGGTGCAATGAGCATCAGTCTTGAAGTTTATTAGGAGTGGATTTGGCAATGGCCGTGGATCCAAGGGCTTAATGAGGTTTCGGCTTAACAGGGCTTGGTAAACTTTGGAGAGAGGAGCATGAAGCTCAGTTTATTCCCTTCGGACGGGGGAAGGGCGAATTTTTGGTGCCCATGATGTGTTTGGTTGAGAGATGTTGTTGATGGTTGAGACTGTAGCATTGGCAGGCTTGTCATACTTTCTAGGGGTGAACTGTCCAGACACCTTCTTCGGTTCAACTTCTGTTTTGGCAAGACTTTCCTCGATTTCTACTCCTGCTTCTCTGAGAGCTCGAAAGTGGGGGTAGTACTATCCTCCCATGGTTTCTCGGATATGAGGAAAGAAATTCTTCTTCACTATGTTGACTTGTTCTTCCTCAAATGGCCGATTGGTCATGGTAGCTGCTTTTCCCTCCATCGGGCTATAAAGTTACTGACAGATTCTCCAGATTTTTGTTTAAGCAGTTCTAAATCATGGCGGGTGACCTCGAGATCTTCGTTGTATTTTTACTGCAATATAAATTCTCGTGCTATATCCTCCCAGTTACGGATTCTGGATTCCTCAAGAGATAAAAACCATCGAAGGGCACTATCCTTCAAAGTTTGCTGAAACAGTTGGGCCATCACCTCTTCCGAAGCCCCTAGGAGAGTCATGGAACGACGATAACTGCGAAGATGAACAATTGGGGGTCCACTCCCTCCAAACTTCTCGATATTTGGCATCTTGAACTTCTCGGGTAACCTTGCTTTAGGATAATGAGACATATGGGTGTAGTCCATGTAATTTCCAGAGATTCGGTCTTGGTCGAACTTCTTAGTGAGCATCTTAAGATCTTCTTTGACTTTGTTCAACTCCTCCTCCTTTGGATCAATGACCATAGGCAGGTCAGCCACAGGCTGGGAAATGTTTGGCATTGGAAGCTCGGTAGGCGGCGGCCCATTGGCAGGAGGGGCACGTGGAGCATGCTGATATTCTTTCGGGACCTAGATGGGCTCGGGTGAACCCATAGCACGAGAGAATAGGGCCTCGGGCTATTGAGAAATAGGGACTTGGTTTCGTTGCATTTCTTGGACCTTAGTCTGGAGGTTGTCAATCTTGGCCACGAGCTGAGCTAGGACTGTCGGCAGATCCGGTTATATGACTGGTGCTTAATCTGCATTCTCCATGGAAGATGGATGGGTTCCGGACTCGAAAGAAGTAGTAAAGGAGCGGATGAAAATCCGGGGTGATTTGACTGAAGACCGAAGCCAATAGGGAGCCAGGCCAAGGGCTTGCTATCGACCTAAGAAGGCGTAGGATGAGATTTATTTTTGAGAAAAAAAGGGAAGGAACTATTTTTGGATTTTTAATAAAGAAGGGAGAAATGTTTTTTTTGGAGACGGAACTCAGCATGATTATTATTATTATGTTCTCACTTGTATTTAATTCTCCTAAATGCAATGCCGGACGGGACCCGATCCTGGAAAAGTGGGGGGTCTTAATATATGCAAAGCTACGTTTGGACTTGTAATTGGGCTCGCGAACAGGGTCCCGTTTTAAAAAATGCTCAAAAATTGGGCGGCAGGCCGACCCGAAATTTCGGTAGAGTTTCGGGTTAAAACCGGCAATCTGAAGTTCGTGTCCTAGGTTTGACAACTATATGCGGGTATGCAATTGGTTGGGTGAATCATCATGGGTTCCCCCCTTTGGCGTGACTTCCACGATTTACGTCTTGCTCTTGCGGGCAATCGGTACGTGTGGACAAGCCATTTGATATACCCGAGTGTACGTGAATTGCCTCACCATATACCTCGTGGGGATGGTACGCGTGAGAGCGAATTTGATATACTCGGCGTACGTGAATGAATTCCCTACGATATACCTCCCGTCACTACTTCGGTCAAGCGGTACAATGGGGGGAACCGTTCGATATACGTCGAAGGTACTTGGCCAATGGAAGGTGAGAGTCATATCGCTTAGGCTAACTTTGACCTGCCGGACCAGCGCCCATCATGAAGTGACCCTCCAGTTACTGGGTAAAATTTAGTAAATAAAAATGGTCTTTGGTGATATCGTGTGAATAATGCATGATTCTCTTATTAGTATCTTATGATGAGAATGCCTTTCTTGATTATGCCAAAATAGGGAGCCAAGTACAAGTACCCCAAAAGGTACACCAAGTATGGATGGGTGATGCGTGCAACATGGGGATATACATGTGATCCTAGGTGCACGTGGTGTGAAGTGTACATGGAGAATTTTCTACAAGTGTGTGAATATAAGCATAAGCATGGGATACACATGTCAGAAAGGGGAACATGCAGATATGGGGGAAATATAAACAAATATAACATCCATGTAAACAGAGTCATACCCTCAAAATATAACACTTGTCCCCAGCGGAGTCGCCACTGTGGCCATCCCAGATCCCCGCCGCAGAGGGAGAAAGGATCCTTCGGGTCCTGCGTGTCCCCTCTCGAGAGAGAGCGCTTCGGCTGGCGTTGATTTGTGAGGTGTGAAAATGTAGAGAGATTCAGAGTCGCCAGTCTATTTTACTCAAAACAGACAAAAGAAAAAGGGGAAGCCACCCCGAAGGATGGCATCCAAAGACATACTGGTGCGTGCGAAACCAAAATGATTCGAGAAGGGTTCAGAGGCTTAGTTACGAAATGGGAAGGTTTTAGGCACCCATTCTTCCCTTTCGGTCTCTCATGGATATTTGCTATTTTCGTTTATATTTCCCCCCGTGATATGTGTGCATGTGTATATATATAATGGAGGTAGGAATCCTCGACTTGTATCATGGAAAAGATAAAGCGAGTCATCCGTAAGAATGTGAGATTAATGTAGAAAATAGGATTTGTGCGATTACCCTTGCGTTGATTGTTATAAGGGAATGATAACGCATGTGGAATAATACGCCACTAAGATCGAATGTATAGAATATAATAGAAATGAGATAAAGAGAAGAGAGAAAATAAGAGAAAAAGTGAGAAAAGGACTCGAGTCTCGGGTTTTACCCCGAGACGCCTACGTAGCCTATAAAGGCATCAAAGTCCACGTAGTTCGCATACAAAATGAGGGGTGGGGTTTAACCCACAAATCCAAATGGAGAAATCTCTTATTTGTAAATGTGTGTGTAAAAAAAAGTGTTTTAGTTGTGAGAAGAGTGTGGAAAAAGTGTGGGAATCCCTATTTGGAATTTATAAGCAAACCCTCTTTTTCTTGTTTTTTGGGTTTCATTTATATGAAAATAGGAGATGTACAACTCCCACCTAAGCTGCAGCGCATTTCCTTCGAAAGGATCCTACGTAAGACGCCCCTGTGGCTGGGCACCTGTAATATATACATATATACAAGAGAGAAAAGAAAGTGGAAACGGGTCAGAACCCGATTGTAAAAACGATTTAAAATTTGTTTAGCAAGTATTTAAAATGTTTACTGGCCAATGCAACAACATATTAGTGCGGCACTCCCTTGAGAATTTCTCACCTCTCCTCTAATGTGCACGCCTATCGCACTAACCTTCCCAATGGTTTAACTTATCTTATCTTAGGTTGCTCGTAAAATTTAAACTGACAAATTCAATTGTTTAAGAGGTTAATTTCATTTAACAACAAAGTTCTCATTTAAACTTTATTTTCTAATAAAGTTTCTCAGTAACATATTATACTTTTCAAACACCCATTTCCAATTTGAAATAATTATTCATTTCTTACTTACCATAAACACAGTAGGTAGTTCCCAAATTCCAGGATTAAATATATACCTTAAATACTCATATAATATATATATATATTCTAACAACACCTCACATAAAAATTATGGTGCGGGCATACTCTGCTATCCAGTCCCCGTATCACTCGTATTAAGGGGAATACAAGTTCGGAATCACTCTCTAACTGTATTGAAACAAAACACAAACAATATTGAGGCGAAGCATAGTTTCCAAGTCTCTAAGAGGTCAGCACATGCCCTCACGTCTCTTAGGACCGTCTGACTATCGATCCGATAGCCTGTACCATAGGATTTGTATCTTCTAGGTTACGAGTCAATATCCCCCATAAAGGTCCCATCGAGATAAGACTGTCCCAGCGCGGTAACCTCAGGGATAGCAAGTAGCGCGGACATGATTTTTACACGTATATAGTATATGCATAAACATAGTCATATAAATGTAATAAGGATATCCAAAGATTATTACTCATTTAAATTGAATTCAACTATTTAGAAGGGAAATATGAGTCTACCAGGAGGGGTCGATCGATCGATGGCAGGAGCTCGATCGATCGATGCGTCGATCGATCGATACTCCTGGTTCGATCGATCGATCAAACAGGTATGGCGAATCTGCAGAATACCAGTTATGAGTTCTATCATTCAACATCATCAAAATCCAAATTTTTAACTCCCAAGCTCCTAGAAATTTATATCACAAACCTTCTAAACCCAAATGGACAATATTCTACGCAAGGCATGTGAGTTTTCATAAAAAATCATGGGTTAAAAGTGCCAAAATTTATACAATTCTCATGAACCCTAAAAATTTCTTTAACTTGATTCAAATCATTCTTTTTCCATAATTTCTACTTCTAATTCATCAAAAATCCGTGGTTAAACCTCTACATGTGAAAAGGATTTCCAGATTATTGTTTATATCACTACAACATGCAAATTTGTAATCTCCAACATGGGTTTTCTTTAAGAGAAACTCATCCTAATTAACCCTAAACAAACATGAATGAAGCATTAACGAAATTAAGCAAGATAAATACTTGTCTGGGGATTTTTTTTTCTGATTTGTGGTTGAAATCAGTGTGGTGGTGATCCTTGTTACGCGATCTATCGTTTGGCGGCGACGGCGGCGCAAACGGAGGAGTTCTTGGCCTAGAACTCTTGGACAAGCTCTCTCTTTCCTTCTCCAATGGCTGTCTCTTGTTTTTGGTTGTGTTAACCCTAGAGGACAACCCTAATCATCTGATATAACCTTACAATTTTCGTGGGTTTTCAGGTTAAATATGTAAAATGTCCAAAACGCCCTCCTGGGGTGTTAATTAGGCCTAAAAATGTCCCGAGACCCAAACTAAATCCCCGGGTACATTATTTTGACTATCTCAACCCTTCCGGACACTTTGTCCCACTCGAAATGACCATACGGGTGATTTATAATTTATGCACTTTTATTAATCAACATTTAGTCCCGACACGACACGGGCGCGTCCCGACTTAAATTTCCAAAATTGTCATTTTATTCACTCGTGACATTTAATAAAACCAATATTATATATATTACTTTACTCATTAGTAATATTCAACAAGTTTCCAATGATTACTAACTCTCGTCACGTTAGTAATTATAAGAATAATTAATTTCCGAATTTATATTAAATTAATAACTCGCCTTAAATTTAATAAATCCCCCAATTTTAAAAGCCATAAAAATACGGGGTATTACATACCTTTTCCAATTTTTCTAGACAAAGGTCGAAAGAGGTGTCAAAAATGCTAAAATCTTCTATGAACACTTCAAGTCCTCTCTCGACCATGTCGCTAGATAATCTCAACATGCACATTTGAAAGGTCGCGGGTGCATTACACAAGCCAAATGGCATACGTTTGTAGGCAAACGTACCAAAAGAGCAAGTGAAAGTCATTTTATCCTGGTCAAGTACATCTACCTAAATTTGGTTATATCCGAAATAACCATCAAGGAAGAAATAGTAAGGGTGGCCCGTTACTCTTTTAAGCATTTGATCAATAAATGGCAAGGGGAAATGGTCTTTCCTAGTTCCCGCATTGAGTTTCCGATAATCAATGCAAACGTGCCACTCGGTGGTGGTACGTTGGGGAACTAGCTCTCCCTTAGCATTATCAATCACTGTCATGCCCGATTTCTTCGGGACAACTTGAATAGGGCTCACCCACTTGCTATCCGAGATTGGGTAGATGATCTCGGCATCCAATAGCTTAATGATTTCGATCCTCACCACTTCTTTCATATTAGGGTTTAGACTTCTTTGCATTTATCTCGAGGGCTTGACGTCCTCTTCGAGATGGATCTTGTGGGTGAAAATCAAAGGACTTATCCCTTTCCAACCAGCAATGCACCAACCAAAAGCCCTTTGGTGCTTTCTCAGAATCTTTAGCAATTTACCCTCCTGCTCTTCGTCTAAGTTAGAGGAGACAACAACAGGAAATGTCTTATCCTCTCCTAGATATGCATATTTAATATGGGAGGGGAGTTTCTTCAATTTGAGGGTTGAAAAATTTTCATTGGAGGGAACCATGCGTATATCCCTCGGTGGTAACTCCTCGAATCTAGAAACCCAATTCACATCTCTCACGTCCTCGTCCGATGCTCTCTCATCAAATAACTCTCTCAACTCCTCAACCTCCCTCTCGAATGTGGTGTACGTCCCCTCACGCTCGTGGTTCGACACTAAACAGGACCCTATGGCGTCTCCATAATAATTTTCCTCGAAATACTCCTCTACGATCTCGTCTATTAGTCTCACCGCGTGAAGATCATCTTCTCCCCCCATCTGTTCGGCGATATGGAAGATGTTAGTCTCTAAAGTCATGTTCCCAAAAGTGAGTTGCATTTGCCCATTTCTAGTATTGATGATGGCATTATCTGTAGCTAAGAATATGCACCCAAGAATAATGGGAACATGGTTGCTCGAGGTAAATGAGGGCTCCGTGTCCCAAATGACAAAGTCTACCGGGAAGAAGAAAGTGTCAACTTGGACGATCACGTACTCAACTATGCCTCTTGGGATCTTCACGGTTCGATACGCTAACTAGAGAGTGACCTTTGTGGGCTTGAGGTTACCCAAATCAAGTTGTCTATGGATGGCGTAAGGGAGGATATTGACACTTGCTCCCAAATCAAGTAAGGCTTTCTCAATTTTATTTTCTCTAATGATGTAGGAAATGGTGGGTCACCGAGATCTTTGAACTTGGGCGGGAGATCATTGAGTAGGATGGAGCTCACGTTATGTTCTAGAAAGATATTTTTCTTTACATTCATCCTCCTTTTTATCATCAACAAGTCTTTGATGACTTTTGCATAAGCTATAATTTTCTTAATCGCATCGAGGAAAGGTAAATTTAGCTTTACTTGCTTTAGTACGTCTAGCACTTCATCACAGGGATTTTATTTGGGGTAAGGAACCAACCTTTGAGGAAACGGTGTCACCGTGGGTGGTTTCCTACTACCTCGGTCTCACTAGCTTCCTCTTTATCACTCTCCTTCAAAGGGACATCTTCGTCCTCTTTCGTGTCGGGCAAAATCTCCTTGTCTTTGGTTGCGTCATGTGAGGGAGGTGATAAATAAACGACTCTCCCACTACGAAGAGTGGTCACATCTTGACATTGCTCCTGATGTTCTGTCGAGGTAGAGCTAGCACTAGTTTGACCTTGGGGCGGTCTTTGGCCCTGGGAAGGAAACTTGCCTTTATCTTGGATACTCAACGATGATTGAAGCTGTGAAATGTTCACATTCATGTCGTTG
Organism: Sambucus nigra; assembly: GCA_949130495.1. NCBI lineage: Eukaryota > Viridiplantae > Streptophyta > Magnoliopsida > Dipsacales > Adoxaceae > Sambucus > Sambucus nigra. Next base: position 647,117,503 of record OX422208.1, read on the forward strand.
ATCATGCGCTCAAGCCTAGCATTAGTTGCAGTCTGGGTATTGATAAAGTGGTTGATTGTATCCTCGAGATTTCTCCGCAGTGGAATGATATATGCTCCTTGAGGTGGTGGTGCTTGCACATGTCCTTGCATGTGTGGGGCTTATTGAAAGTGCAGTGGTGGAGGAGGGGTAACATGTGAATTAGGATTCATCGCAGCATGTTGTTGCCCATAGCTAAAACCAGGGTAGTTTTTCTATGAAGGATTGTAAGAATTTCCGTGCGGTTCCCCGAAATTACCCTTGAATCCTCCTATACCACTTACTTGTTCTTAAAGCATCACTTTGTAGGCGGGTATAGTCGAGCATTCCTTAGTTGAATGACCCGCCTCACAAATCGCACACACCTTTTCGATAGGGTTTGGGATGGATCCAGTTGGTCCTCTTCCATATACCTCATGTAGGTCTCGCAGTCCTTTCTCAAGTGTATCGAGTCGACTGTCCGTCATCGAATTCTTTTCTACATGAAATAGGCCGGATGCCGATGGAGTGGTAGTCACTTGACGATTTCAATTTTGAGCATTAGGGTCAGATGTATCCCAAGATTGGGTAGTCTCGGCGACATACCTCAGGTGAAGCTCAGCATCATGGGCGTCGAAATTGACAAACGGACCACTACCCATGGTTTCAACAAGTTGCTTGGAATTAATGTTCAGCCCATTATGGATAAGGGAAATGATTTTCATTTTATCAAAACCATGATGGGGACACGAAACAATTAACTCATTGAAATGCTCGTAGCATCGATCGAATGACTCATTTTCTAATTGTCGAAAAGTTTAAATTTGAGCCTTGATGGAATTCGTTCGATGTGGAGGAAAGAACTTCTTGAGAAATTTGGATTGTAGCTCGTTCTATGATGAAATCAAATTTGGAGGTAAAGACCATAGCCATGTCTTAGCCTTGTCTTTTAGCGAGAATGGGAAGAGTTTAAGGCGGAGCACATCTTTTGTGCAAGTTTGATCCCTGAGAGTCTCGCACGCCTCCTCAAATTCCATGATCTGGGCATATGGATTTTCTGAATCAATTCCATGGTAAGTGGGAAGTATCTGGATCATCCCATTCCTATAGCAAAATTGCCCAGCATTGTACGGGAGTAAAATGCATCCTGAAGTGACAGTGCGCTCGGGATATAAGACGTCTCTCAAAGGGCGATACGGGGCCTCTCCCTCATCGACGGCTGCACTACCGTGTTGTGACATGTCTCTCTCTCTCAAAGATCCAGTATCCTCACTTGGTATACTCAGAGCGTGCTCTAAAGTGGTCCTAAGAAGGAAAACGGGGTGTTACCCAGAATTGTGGAGCCTTAGGAGTGTGAGGGCTATCAGGGTCGTACTCAACTATTGGATTTTCGTGAATATGGGTTGGAGTATTATGGGGAGTTGGAGTGAGTTCAGAATTTTGCATTAACGGGCTTATGTGAGATGATGATGACTATTTTTGTGCTGTTTTCAAATTTTTATTTATTTTTGAATTTTTTGAAATTTTTGGTCAAAGTTTTAGATTGACTCGATATAATTCTAAGTCTACCTAAATTCCCGGCAACGACGCCAAAAACTTGACGCGACTAAGAATGTGTCTCAGAAGTGCGTACTCTCTAGGCTCAAGTGCAAGTCTATCGCTCAAGTAATAATCTGATAAGTCGGGTATCGATCCTCAGGGAAATAGGACAATAGAGTTGTGACGACGTTGGATAGACGAAGGAAACCTAACTCTGACTCTAAAGAAAAAGGAAAAGATGATTGGTTTGAGAATTGACTACAACTAAATGCAAATTTTGAAAATGTTTAATTAATGAACTTAAGTACGAATGAAATGAAACTATTCTAAATTACCTAAAATACTAATGATGAATGATTTAAAAATTCAAACTATGTGATGAGAAAAACAGGACAGGAATACAATTTCCCAACCCTAGTGTATTGATGATATAAAACTAATCGTAAATTTAAATGATTAATTAGACCCAGAACTTAGTACTCCCAAGCATTACGTATATGAGGTTCAAGCCCGCACCATACTTAATCAGAGGACGAGTAAATCGGTATTGTAATAGTTACACTCGAATTGTATTCTAAAGCATCCCGGTTACCCTGAAGCAAACGAGATCCAAATATCTACAATTGTTGCGTTCCTACGTAATACTGTCGTAATTAAATCATTGAATTTAGAGTATTACTTTTATACACATACAACTACCACATCGGGTTGGGTTCATGCATCCCGACCCTTAAAAGTCTAGCCTACCATGATGAAAGTAATGAAAACGATTTTGGAATTGTAGGAAGTCATGATTAAACTAAGGAAAAATTGAAGAATGATGTTAATGGGAAATTAGACAGAGGAAATTAATCACTAATCTTACCAAATGACTAAAAACATCAACTAAAAGTACTTGTAATCATAGAAATCTGAACAATCTTCAATCTTGGAATTAAAATTATAATCTATCTTCAAACTAGGGTTTTACTGAAAAGAATGGAAAATTAGATAAATTCTCCGTTGTTTAGAATGATAATAATTCGAGTTTAAATACCCTTCAAAGCTCCAAGAGTTTTAGCTAAACTAGGACTCTCCATTAGAGGAAGAGTAAAAAATCAAAATTCGACAATTGGACCGGTCCGGGCCTTCTTCGGTTCGATCTGGCTGGAATCCGAATCGGTTCATTTATTTATTGGCCGGATCGATCCGGTACGGATCGGTTTGTTTATTTTCTTTTAGCTTCAATCCATCTTCGGTCCGGGGTTCTCTAGAAATTGGCATTTCGGATTGGTCTGATCCGGATCGGTCCGGATTTCCTTTGACTTTTTCTTTTACCTTTGACTGCTCATAACTTTCACACCGAGACTCCGATTGAGGTGCTGTTTCTTCCTATGTGCTCATGAACTTGATATATTCAACTTTTCTTTAGATGCCTCATCCGAATTCTGGTTAAAAATTATAATTTTGCCCTTTTCACTTTTCTTTCTTTTCTTTCTCGATTCTTCCGGTTTCTTTCTTTCTTTATTGACATTGAATACCTATAAAATTAATACAAAATACTAGAAACTTGGGGTACTCATTAGAATAAGTTAGTAGCAAGATTATGAGATAAAATCAAATCGATTACGTTGTTCGAGGTACTAAAAGTAACTAAATTAAAGGGATAAATTTGGAAGAATTTATGCCTAATCAATTCCAAGTCAAACTTCACCTTACTCGACTATTTTAATTTCTTCTCTAACTCACTAATCTTATACTCAAACAAATGCCTAGACTTCTCAAACTCTATCATCTTTTTCTTTAAATCCTCCATCAAACCACAATGGCTACCTCTCTCCTTCTCAACATGCTCTAACTTATCCTTAAGCATCTTCTTCGGTGACCAAAGACCCTTAATTAAAGCATCATTATTCTCTTAGGCACGCTCCTTCAACCTAGCTTGCAATTTGGAGTTTGCCCTTTTCACTTATACCGCTTCATCATATTGCTCCCTAAAGGCAACTTACAATTCACATAAATCTATCTACTTATCCTCACTAAATTCACCCTCATTCACTTGAGATTCAACGGCCTCGGAAGTGTCATATCACTTAAGGTGGCATTATATGCTATTAGTTTCTTGCCCTCCTTCTTAAGTCTAGTGGGACACTCAATGACTTTGTGATCATACCCCTCACACCGAAAACACCTATCTGACTCATCCCTCTTAACTTTCTCACTCTTGTCCTTAGGGGTGGAATCTACCTTGTTGTTCTTGAATTTCTCAAATATTTTGGCATCTTTCGATTGATTTTGGAATTTAAGAAACTTTTTGAACTTATTTTCCAACAAGGCGACATCCTTAAAATTGAAATCGGAATCGTCATTCAAAACTTTAGTCTCCTCCTTCCGGGATTTCAAAACAATACCCTTTTTTTCTTTGGCACTTGCTTGGAGGTAAACAAATCGAGTTCATAGGTTTATAGATCACCTAAAATATCTTCAACTTTCATTGATTCAAGCACACCTAAGGAGTTTAAAATGGTCACTTTCTCATCAAAGCTACTCGGTAAGGATCTCAAAATTTTCTGTATGACAAGATTGTCGGGTATCTTCTCTCCTAAGTTAAACGACGAGTTGATAATATTGGACAACCTATCATAAAACTCATCAAATGACTCACTCTCTAACATCTTAATCGTCTCAAATGATGTAGTGAGGTTTTGTAGCTTGGATGCCCTAACCGTGCTAGTGCTGTCGTGAGTAAGTGCAAGTGTATCCCAAGCCTCACAAGTCATAATTATATTATACTCTTCTAGTGTGATATGAGAGGAAATAATGTGAAAACCTTTAGAGTTTTATAGTGAATGTATATGTTCGGCTTCGGTCCATGACTCAACGGGTTTAGTGTAGTGGACTCAACCTCTCGTGTAACTAGTGGAGTCCAACCCTTTTCTACCGCTAACCACACATGCTCATTAATTGATTTCAAAGCACTTCTCATTCGCATTTTCCAATAAAAATAATTTGTGACATTAAAAATAGGACCACAAGGGATCAAAACACAAAAAATGTTTCGAGCTCTGATACCAATTTGTAGGCCCCTTTTTCTTTCGAATGTATTTTAGGGATGAAAAGAAAAAAAAAACTTTCTTTTTAAAAAACTCTTTTTCCAAAAATTTATCCACACCAAGTTGTGAACCAATTTTAACTTAACCAAATTTTATCTTGATTAATCCTAAACATGCATATAGTAATTAAAGCAAGTAAAATAAATCTAGCTCACAAAAGTCGGCGCTGGATGTACGAGAAAACCACTAAGGGAAAAAAATCTCAGACGACCCAAGCAAGACAATCACTATGATATGGTATTACAAAGTACAAAGATAGTCTTACTCAAAGACTCGAAACCCACAAGTCTTGAAGCTTCTCTGAATCTTCAACCACTCCTCCCCAGTGCCCACACGAATCCCTACGTGATACCTCTCCATAACACTCGCGTCCACAATTGCCTCGGTGTCCATCGATGTTACTTGGAAATGTCTATGATGTTGAACACGAACTCCTTCCCTTATTCACCACAAACCCAACGATGTTCAAAGTGTATAACAACTCCAATAGTATAACAAAGATAAGTTTTGCATTTATGAATGAAAGTTCGGATCTTTGAAACTCTAAGGATGTTTTAGACTTTGGAAAACCTTAGAAAATTTGTGCAGAAAGCGTACTGGATGTAAACAGATTTTCTGGACTGCACACTTATGAAATTCTGAGAGAAACACGCCTTATATAAAAAATTTAAGGCGGTGGATTGTTCAAACGATATTGACGTATCACTCAAATGACATAGTGATCTCGCTTGAACGACATTCAATGTCGTTTAACCAATGAACAAAAAGAGTTTGTATTAAATACAATTCTAAATCCTCCTTATCTCAGAATAAACGAAGTTTAAACATGTTCAAACACTTTTAAAACATTTTAAATATATTTCTTTAATAAAATAACATCCTTAAACATTTTAAATATTTTTTGAGTTTATTAACATTACACGTTCATACCTGATTGATCTCGGAATGCAATGAAGATGTGAAACGTGGACCAATAAAATCTTGGCATAATTTATCTTTGAAGCTTGGACGCAACGTCTTCAATAAGATCTATGTTATAGCCTATGTGGGATTGTGACAAGTAAAAAAATCTATCTATGACTTAAAAACATGTTTTGTTCCGAGAGTAATTAAAAAACATACAAGAGACTCAATTGGAAATTTTGTCCTTACACACCCATTTCTATCTATAATGATTGAGAATGGGTACCGTAATGTTTGTTTCAAGAGGGTAGCATATGGATCGCTAAAAACTCACTTGTTATTTGCGAGTTTAGGTACGTTGATAAATGACCCTCTTGTCCTTCCTACTTATATAAAGTAGGGATTTTGAATGAGAAAATGGGCCAACGATTAATCCGATCTAAATTCAACCCATAACAACCATTAACCCGCTATTAACCAGACCATATATAACCCTAACCCGTTATCGGTCTGACCAAATATGCCCACACCCACCCATTTGACAACCCTAGTTCTAAGCAAGTGCATGGTGAGCAAACGACTTATTTTATTTTATATTTTATATTTTATTAGGTATAAAAGGACCTATTTGCAATTTATACATATGCTTTATAATTTTTTTTATAAATTTGAGTACGATCCAGATTTATTTGGTGAGATTCGACTCGCTTTTCTTATAATATTGCATGGAAAGTGATGATGAGATAAAACATCAATTTACTTAGAAATATGGAGTTGATGACTTCCTTAATGCTATTGCTAATGGCTTTTCTTAAATGAAGTAGGTTTATGAAGGTTTGATTCTGGGGTTAAATTTGAGTGAAATAGAAACAAAAAATTTTGTATTGTACAAACTAAGATGTCAATAATGTGGACTAGGAAATAGGGTGAAAGATAAAAGCTTATATGCCTTGAGAAAGTGAGATTGTGAAGCGGAACTCCCTGTTTTAGATAGATACTGATTCAAAATGTTATATCAACTAAAAAGAATTGTTGTAAGTCCTTCTAATGCAGAGGTATCTTGGGATTCAGTCAGACCACTATGGAATCAGATTAAGAGTGTGTGAGAAATTATGATTATGGATTGTATTGAATTTCCTCGAGTAAGATCGTAATCATATTTTTGCTTCAATCATATCTCTGAAATGCGGTTTATTTACTTTGTGTTTTCATTATACTTGTCAAGATCAAACATTATATTTGTATAATCATCTCCACAAGTTATAAAATGTGTTTTACATATATATTGTATGTTACAAGTATTATACTTAAAGTGTTGCTCTAAAACTCACATCTTCGTGCATTTTGTTTTGCCTGTTTCTTTTGCATATTTTTCTCTAATGAAACTTTTGATATGAACAAAATTGAATCACACAAAAATTTGATACAACTAAAATTTTTTAGCATTAATCTATTCAATCTTCACAGTCGAGAATTCTAAAGCTTTAGGGTTTTCATAAGAAAGCTAATAATAATGTGATGTCTAACTAAGACCTGAAGTTTTCTTTTCCTAAGCGAAAGGACCAAAAATTAAAAAAAAATTACTATAAAACCCAAAAAAAACTAAGGATAAAGGGACATAGTACCTAACCCACTAGGGATCTCACCCGAGGTTACAGTAATTAATAGCAACAAGGCCTTATTGTATATTTATAATATTTATATAGAATTTAATTTAAATTCAAATTTGTAGCATACTTGTAATTATTTTTAATAATAAAGAGACAGGGGGGGGGGGGGGGTAATACACTTTATGCAAAATTTTAGATCAATTCAAGTAACACAAATCATCCAACATTCCATTGATTAGAAAAGAAGCAAAATAGCGAAGTATTGCGAAACATAAAAAGAAATATGTTAATTGATCCAATATTACTTCACGGTTGCAAATCTTTCAATCTCTTTTGTCTATTTCATTTTCGATAGTGAACAAGAGAAAATAATTTTCATTTTCTATGCGAGTAGGGAAATTTTTTAGGGAGCATGCCTTTTCATCTGTTGACTTTGGCTAACTTGGGGGAAATAGTGATTTGCTCCATCACATATCAATATAATGTAATTAAAATCAACGTGTCAATTGGGCCATAATTGCTATTAGGACTTTTTTTAAGGAAAGTTTATCGAGTCTCACCCAAACCACACTTGAGCCTGGCACCTGGGCGGGAGGCACAACATTTGTGCCTTTGTGAGCTTAGCGCTTAGGTGGATTTAGAAACTTTTATTAAGGTGGGCGGACTAAATATATTATAGATATTTTTTCCAATTTATTGGGACAAAAACTTAACATTAGCACTAAATGTTGACTCTTCAAGTAATGAGTGTGTTTTGTTATCTCCCAAAAAACACTCAATCACATGTCCGTGAAATTTTCATTTGTTCTTTAGTTGATATATCACGAGGTTCATCTATTAAAATAAAATAATATCCATTATCTCCTGCTTTGAACAAGTTCTTTGTTAGTTTTTTTCTCTTTCTTAGAAGGATTTTGGTCACTCGAATAATCTAGGTCATTCAAAGGGGGAGACAATATAAAGGAATTTATTTTTTAGTACATAAGCATCACTAAATGAAAATAACTAAAGTTACTAATAATCAAGATGAATTAATTGAACATTCAACCTCAAATATGTGTGTTAATCAAAATTCAAACCTATGCACTAAAACAAAACCAATCAAGTTAAGATTTAATTGTTTACAAAAGTGGTCAACATGTCCAAGGAAATTAAAAATAATTACAAACTTGTCCCAAAAAATTAAAACTAAACATTTTTCATTACACCAACTTTGTTAGCAAATGAATTAGTCAGACAATAAATGTGTTCTTATACTCGAAAATTGCAACCTTGTTACCTCTGTGGTCAATTAATACATAACCTTTTATTCTCACCCCGATTAGATTTTATCCACTAATATCTTATACTCACTTTTTTGGAAATAGTGACCATGCATAATTGTTTTCGAAATTATAGAAAGGATCATGCATCGCCCGATAAACTTGGTAATGTTCAAGTTCCTTATATAATACTCCTCGTTATAGTCATCGTGATGGGAAGATGATTATGCTCGACAAAAGGGTGCATTAGGTGCCGATGCATGAGAGGAGAGTGTTGGAAGTTGATTTTGGGTGGGTAAAGCTTCAGGCACTTGCTTTTTCACATTTTCCATTTCACCCACCTAGCTGGACATGTGAATCTTCATTGAACTGAGCTATTTCATAACAGATGTAGTGCATAAGAATTTGGTCCTCGGCATCTTAGAGATCACTTCTCATGTCCTCCCCTTTTTATTTTTTCCAATTACCTTTGATAGAGCATATGAGTCAATGCCATGCGAGTTTCACTCTAACTGACTGCTATTAATGCCATATATTTTTTCCTATAGTATAATAATATATTTATAACAATAATTTCAACATTATTTTATTATAGTGTGTATATGTAATTAAATTTAAAATCACCAGAGTCGGAGCCAATTTGTCTGAGAATTTGTTGGCCTTTTTATCCCACCGGGCATGAAAGTACATGTTGACCCGATTAAGTTGTGTCCCTTCTTCCGAAGTCTCCTTGGTTCTCTCCACTCATTCGTCTTTCAAATCATCATATGATTTCGACCCAAGGTTGTGGACATCAAATTTCCTTTCCATGTACTCTTTATTTTTCTCCCTTCATTTAAGTTCTTCCTCACTGGTTCTTTCTCCAAGAGGTCATTCTATTGGCTAATGGGTTGTTCAATATTTTGCAAAACTTTGTCTTATAATGCCAATATATCGAAACTTGATGTTCATTTCGGGACATAATGCTTATGGAGGTTCTTCCTATAGGTTTTTAATTGTTAACCTATTCGAGGAAGAACAATTATCTTTGAACCCGTTGGGAATGTAAATTGTGTACGTAGTTGATCCCATAGGCCATCCTTTATGTAATGATTAACATTCTTCCAGTTTCCTGTTCTCATGACGCCTGCAATAATCTTTTTGAGCTTTAAACAATGGGATTTAAAAATTTGGACGACATTTTTTTGTCATCGATTGGATGATTACTAACGATGAACCCAATTTGCTTCTTGTCTTGTGTTTGGGATTCATCGGTAATGGGAGTTAGGGGAGATAGATTAATAGGGTTGTGTGGAGTTTAGTGACTCGAAGACTGTGTAGATGGATTAGGGTTAACATACAATGGAGTAGAGTTTTGAGAACCCGTAGGTGTCGAGGATTGATGTGGTTCATTAGAAGAGAATTGAGATAGAGTAAATGTGTCTTTATTTGTTGGTATCTATGTTCCTCTTCGAAATTTCCTACAAACAATTTTTTTTCCAAAGAATGTGCGAATATATATGTATATGTTCCAAGAGCTTTTAATACATGCTTGATGAGTATGATTTCCATCCATGTGGGATTATTATGAAAAAATTGGTGTAAAGAATTAATTGGCCAAGAGGGGAAAAGAGTATCTATAATTGACTTATAAATGTCCACAGTATGAACTCAAAATCCTTTCTTCATCAATTTTTTTGGAAATCTCACATTTATTGTGCATGTGTTGTGACACGTTGCAATATGGGTTTTTCCCTCTCTAGTCTAATAGTGTCATCAATGGCAATTCACAATCAAGATTATGAATGCAAAATATATTTTCTATTACCTCATCCCAATGTTCTGGTATGGAAAAGAGTATACGATTGAAATAGGTGCAGTTATGGAGTATCAACTCCATGATTCATACGATAATTAGATTGATCGATTTTCCTAATCACATATTGGTAAATAGGAGCCCACTTTATATGGTTTGCACCAGTAAAATCAGTTTTTATACTGCCCAATTGTTTGTCTGCTTTTCGTTGAAAGTAATTATTACTACAACTCACTTTTTCGTGAGAGAATATATAAAAGGAGGGGTATGAAAATGACTAATGTTTAATAAAGTGAATGAAAAGACAAAAATGTTATAATTTTTTTTTGTATGTGGTATTAGGAGTAAAGCCTCTAATTAATCATATGATTACTACGAGTCCACTAAGTAATTAATATTTTTCAATAGGTCAATCAAGCACAACAAGTCCAATTTTAGTTCAATTTTAAATCAATTAATCCTAGAATTGTTATATGTAGACTATGACAAAACTCTTCCATCAATTTATGTTCACCCACACATTAACCACTTAAGGAATAGGTGAACATGACCACAATAGCTAAACAAGAAGATATGTAGGCCACTTTTTCTTATGTGTACTTCAGGTGAAAACGATTTTTCCCAAAATAAACTTTTTACAATTTTAATTCGCACCAATTTTGTGAACAAATTTTACTTAAACCAATTTTATCTTATTAAAACTAAACATGCATCTAGGTGATTAAGCAAGTAAAATAAAGTAAAGTCCACAACGCCGATGTACGAGAAAACCACTAAGGGAAAAAACCTCGGACGACCCAAGCCCGACAATCACTATGATACGGTTTTATAAAGTACAGATAGTAGACCCGCTCAATGACTCGATACCCCATAAGCCTTGATGCTTATATATGATCGCTCCTCCATAGTGCAACGCAGAAATCCTTACACGCGAGGTCCACAAAAAATGAGTCCACGTATGTCTTGGTATCCATCGATGCATCTTTGGCAACTACCTATGATTCAAAATATGGAGTCCACCGCTCCTTCACCACAAAACTCGATGAAGCAAATGTTTAAAGTATGAAAAAACTCCAGATGGCGCCAAATACAAGATCTCTATTGCATATGTATATGAAAGATCAAATATTTAAACACAAAGGATGCTTTTAGACTTGAAAAACCATTGTAAAAAAGCGTGAAAAATGTAACTATTCTGTTCTATAATTTTGGTTTTGCACCCCCAAAATTCTGAGAAGAAATTGCCTTAAATAAAAAAAATTAAGTCAGAACGTCGTTAGAATGAGATGTGTATGTCGTTCGAATGATATAGCCACCTCGTTAGAACGAGATGTCCATGTCGTTCAAACGATAGTCACACCGTTTGAACAACTGTTAAAGTCGTTTTGTAAAGTGTGAGTGGCCCGATATATGTGTGTTTCAAACAAAACCAATTTTTCTCCGAAAAAGATCCAACTTTTAATTATGCACCAAACCAAGTTATAAAAAAACCCAATTCTTACTTTAAACCAGTTTTACCTTGATTAATCCTAAACATGCATCTAGTGATTAAAGCAAGTAAAGTAAAGTAAAGTAAAGTAAAGTAAAGTAAAGTAAAGTAAAGTAAAGAATACTCACAACGCCGGATGTACGAGGAAAAACCCAAAAAGGAAAAACAACCTCGGACGGCCCAAGCCCGACAATCACTATGAACAATGGTTTTACAAAGATAGATTAGCCTTACACTAAGACTCGATCCCCATGGGTCTTGATGCTCCTTCTGATCTTCAACCGTTCTTTAATAGTTCCCACGCAGAAATTTCATCTTCCACGATCTCTGTCCACAACACACGCATCCACGTATGTCTCGGTGTCCATCGATATGGCTTTGATACGTCTACGATGTCGAACATGATGTCCGTCCCTTCTTCATCGCAAAACTCTTTGTGTTCAATGTGTAGAACAAACAACTTTGGTGCAACAAGATCACGTAAACATATAATAACGATAACTCAGATCTTTGCAAACTCTAAGGATGTGTTTATGCTTTGTAAACCTTAGAAAACATGCGCAAACAAGGTTCTGGTTCGTAAAACTCTTTTCCAGAAAGCACACTTACGAAATTATGATGAAAACACTGTTTAAATAGGATTAAAATGCCGCCTCGAAAAACATGTTGTTTGAATGACTTGATGAACTCGTTTGAGCGACATCCCATCTCGTTCGAACGAGATTGGATGTCGTTTGAACGATAGGGCGTAAAGTTTGACTTTTTTTGACTTTTTGTTTAAAACGTCTCTTGCAATGAGAGATCCAAAAATGTCAAACTCTTTTACGAGCTTATCATCATAAAACGTATTTTAAACCTTTAAAACTCTTTTAAAACATTTAAAAAAAATATTCTTTATTAAAATCACATCCTTATTTTTTATAAAATAATTCCGAGCATCATAAATTATACGCATTCATACCTGAGTGATCTCAGAATGAAATTAACTTTGAAGACGATTAAACTTGCACCAATTAAACTTTGGCATGATTAATTCTTAGAAGCTTTGCCGCAACGTCTTCAATTTATTCAATACGTCATAGACCGAGTGGGATCGTGAAAAAATAAAAATCTCCCTATGACATATTACAAACACAGTTTTGTTAAGTCAAAACAATACAGGAACTCAATTGGAAATTTATGTCCTTACACGTTTGATCCTGCTAATCTCAAGGAAAAGATCTACACGACTCTAAAACGTGTTTATCTCAGAATAAATGAAATTAAAGCATTTTTATAACATTTTTAATCTTTTAAAATTATTTTTAAACAAAATAACATCCTTAAAATATATTTCAAGTCCTATAAACATTATGCATTCATACCTGAGAGTATCTCAGAATGCTATTTGATATGAAGACGTGAAATGTGCACCAATAAACACGGCATGCCATATCTTGAAGCTTGGCCGCTATGTCTTCAAACGACATGTCATAGCCTATGTGGGAATCGTGATAAGTAAAAATCTATCTATGACTCAAATTGGTTTTTTTCGAAATAATGCCAATACATACAAATTGACACTATTTGGAAATTTTTCCTTACAAATCTCCCACTTTGCCTATTCTGGGACAAAACCGAAGCAGTGAAATGCCTAAGCTGGACCGTCCAGCTGAATTACCAAAATTCCATACCATAAACCCAAAAAGAAAATACAGCACATGATCTAGTAAACAAATGTCAGACCGACAGCATAAACTTTCTCCATGTGATGTAGTCGCAAATATCTAATCTCTAAATAATCACAACACAGACGAAACAACAAATACCATGTGAAGTATGGAGGTACAAATGATATATAAACCTTATGAAATACCAATATATAAAACAAACCATTTGTTAAACATGTGAGCAAAACATATGATATCAAAAAGTATACCTAAATAATATAGCTCAAATCAATGATATCAATATGTAAACAATATGATAAAAACATGATAAACATATGTGCTCATCAAACAAAACTCCACCAACAAAACATACCATCTCTCCCCTTTTTTTGTCTCGAATATACAACCATAGAAAAAGATAAACAAACATCCTTGTATCTAGCATGAAAATAATCATATGAAGCATATATAGATAAACATAGATAGACAACTAAAAATAATCACAATATACCATGTTGTAGCTAGCAAATAGTCATAAAAATGAATCATCAATATCAGGTAAGATGTGACTTAACGAATAAATGCAGTATATGAATCAGGCATGAATAAATAATACCGATTGCATGAAAATAACCCAGATGTACCAAAACAGTGTAATATAACCATATATATGAAGCAGGTACAAAACCAGAACGAAAGAGTCAAAAAGTCAACTCTAGTTAACAAAGGTCGTTCGAACGACAAAGCACTATTATTTGAATGAGATAAGATCTTGTTCGATCTATGCAATAAGTGACCTAAAACAGTGTGTGGTCGCGTGAAGCATTTATCTAACGACCCTAAAAATGACCCTTCTAATGTCCATACCTGAAACTTTTAACACCTCGAGCGATAGGTCTCTTGATCTAGTCTTCAAACGACATGGATATGTCATTTTAATGACATCCAAAAGTCATTTGAACGACTTCAGAAACTTCATATTTCGACTCTAAAAATATGCAGAATTTGTCCAGTGAAAAAATTTCATGAAAATAGCAACTAGAAATACGAAACAGTAGCAAAATAGACTCAAAACAGAGAATATGAGTTTCATTCTAATATAGTATCAATGTGCTCAAACATGGATATGGAATGAATTGGCGTGAATCACAAAAAATGAATCACAATTTGGACACATCGAAATGATCAAGAAGCTCTAATTGATACCTAAATGTCATCAAACTAAGTTTTAGCCATACGTGACAATGAATATATTGAGCTAAATGAACTAAATGAACAACATGCCCACAAATTCAGAATTTTGAAGATTAAAAAAACAATAGCGTCATGACACATTTGTTCAACATTACGATTCATGGTGCTAAATTGTTATTACATTTTCCATCCAAACACCCTAATATATTCATATTTCCTTTTTCATGCTCTTTTAAGGTTTCTATTTTTCTCACCTTTGAGAAATCCTATTGGCCCCATTTTTGACATATGATTTTTTTTATTACCTTAATTTTTTCTCGAGCTGTTTTAAACGGTGGCTTTCACAACGAGATTATTATTATCTCGTCGCCCTTTTTCGTGAACACTCATTATTTTTTCAATTTAAGCAATATAAATCCTCACGACAAACGGTTCTTACATGCACACTTCCTCCTAAGTCTAATTATGCATAGATGACAAAATTGAGAGGAGAACGTCTCACCAAACTCAAATACGCATGAGAAGTCAAACATTCATATAAACTCGTGCATGTGTGTGCAATGTTATATATACAAAATTGAACCCAAATGCACATCAACTTCGAAACAACCACATTAGGAAATGATTAAGATAATTCTAAGCATCTATAATTATGACCAAATGTCCTAGCCACATGGATAATCAAATTATGGGGGTCCAAGAACACCAATATGCCATATCAAACATGTAAAATCATGACACAAAAATAAATCGAAAATCTCTTTGTATTTTTAAAAAAATATTTTTTACCCAAAAGTAAAATCTTTTTGTATTTTCTCAAAAATATATGAAACCAAAAATCTTTTTGTATTTTCAAAATTTTTATGAAAATAAAATCATTTTGTATTTTTCAATAAGAATCAAATAATGAAACATAACACTAGCAAGATATATATCATAAAGCAAAGACTAGCGTATGGCAAACATGACTAACACAATCATCCATACGAAATAACATGTGAAGCATCATGTGCTAGCATATGAGAATAAACCAACCTAGCATTTAACATCTCCAAAACAAATTTCCTAACCCAAACAGTTATATACCTAACCAAACGGGTTTTGGGAACCGACATGACACTATACTTAAATTTCCTAGGGTCTTTTCTAAGATCATAACAAAAATGTCTAAGGTGACCTTTCCTAGCACAATGAGAACATGTGTAAACAGGACAAGGAACGAAACCTTTAGGTTGACCTTTTCTACACCCTGGGATATGGTTGATGCTCTAAAATAATCTATGGTTTTGTATTTCACATTCAAATCACTAGAACAAGATAAACTATTTCCATCACTATTCACACTACTAGAGTCTTTTAAATTATTTTTCATCTTCAAAATTTTAGACTCAAGCGAGGAATTAGACTCCTCAAATTTTAGGGACTCCTTCGTTAAAGTTTCAATTACCCTAAGAAGCTTATATCTCTCCCCCTCACTGTGATCAACCTTATCCCTAAGATTCTTCTCACGTGCCTTAAATTCATTAATCAAAATATTTTCTTCAACGACATAAACCCTAGAATTCTTAAAGTCCTCTAACTCTTTCTCTAAAAAAAGACTCTATTCTCACTCTCTTCCTTGGCTAATTTCAAAGAATTAAAGTTATCATACAAAATTATAAACTTCCCATGAATGATATCTCTTTGAGTTTAAAACATTTGCAAATATTCAATCATATGTTTAAAATGAGAATTTTCTTCTTGAAGAATTTCAATTCGTTTTGCAAACTTCAAATTCAAAAGCTATAATTCGTCAAATCTTCGAGAATCCCTCGAGAGAAAATCAAGCCAAGAGTGATAAACAAACACGACTCCCAAAAATCACAAAACAAGGATCTACACAATAAACTAAATGCAACCCTCTCTTATACCAATTTGTAGGCCCCTTTTTCTTATGTGTGCTTTAGGTGAAAATAATTTTTTCAAAAACAAACTTTTTTAAATTTTAATTCGCACCAATTTTGTGAACCAATTTTACTTAACCCAATTTTATCTTGTTAAACCTACACATTCATCTAGGTGATTAAGTAACTAAAATAAAGTAAAGTCCACAATGCCGATGTACGAGTAAACCACTAAGGGAAAAAATCTCAGTCGGACGACCCAAGGCAGACAATCACTATGATATGGTTTTACAAAGTACAGACAATGGACTTACTCAACAACTCGATACCCCATAAGCCTTGATGCTCTTATAGGCTTTAACCACTCCTCCACAATGCAACGCATAAATCCTTCCACGCTAGGTTCAAAACACACGAGTCCACGTATGTCTCGATATCCACCAATGCAGCTTTGGCAACGGTATACGATTCAGAACGCAAAGTCCACCGCTTCGTCAGCACAAAATGTGATGAAACAAATGTTCAGAGTATGAACAAAATCCAGATGGTGCTAAACACAAGGTATCTATTGCATATATATATGAAAGATCGGATCCTGAAACATAAAGGATGTTTTTAGACTTGAAAAACCTTTGTAAATAAGTGAAAAAAACGTAACTGTTATGTTATGTAAATTTGGTTCTGCACCCCTAAAATTCTAATAAGAAATTGCCTTAAATGAAAAAATTAAGTCGACACATCGTTAGAACGAGATGTGTATGTCGTTTAAACGATATAACCATATCATTAGAATAAGATGTCCATGTCGTTTGAACGACTGTTAAAGTCGTTTGATCTTGATAAACTTAAGGGAAAGATCTATGTGACTCTAAAACCTGTTGATCTCAGAATAAACAAAGTTAAAACATTTTAAAAACCTTTATAATCTTTTAAAATCATTTTCAAACAAAATAACACCCTTAAAACATTTTTCGAGTCCCATAAACATTATGCATTCATACACGATAGTTTCTCGGAATACTATGTGATATGAAGACGGGAAACGTGTACCAATAAACACGACATGATATATCTTGAAGCTTGGCCACCACGTCTTCAAACAACACGTCATAAACTATGTGGGAATTATTATAAGTGAAAATATATCTATGACTTAAATTAGTTTTTTTTTTCCAGAATAATGCCAATACATTAAAATTAACACTATTTGGAAATTTGTTCTTATAAGATATATACACTAATAATAAATAAAATAATACACAAACTCTCAATGAATTGAAGGATCATAACATCAAGTAATTGATTTTTTCAATTAGTTAATTAAATACAACAAGACCAATTTTAGTTCATTTCAATTTAATAATCCAATAATTACTACTTGTCTACCAATAACAAAGCGCTTCCACCAATTTGTGTTCACCCAAACATCAACCACTTAAAGAAGGGGTGAACACGACCACAACAGCTAACCAAGAAGATATATACACTAATAAAAAAAATACACGGACTCTCATTGAATGGAAGGATCATCCTTTAAACGAACATATTCTTCATCCGCACAATATCAACATCAAGTAATTAGTGTTTTCCAGTTAAACACAATTAATCCTAGAATTACTATATGTCTATTAATGACAAACTTGTAACCCCCCTTATTTCTCACATATTGGTTGGTCATTCCAATATGCTGAAGATAGGGATCGTCAATCAATTATATCATTCTCAGTATCAACTTTAAAATAAAAATAATTTAAGTGAATTTAAACCCATCCACAACATGTAATAACTAAACGATAAATAAAAAAAACTAGAATAGATACTCAAACATCCAACGTAATAAAATTGAAATAGTCTCAACTCCCAAATAAACAAACTGTATAAAAATAACTGAGATGCAATGTTCATACAATCTCTGAATAAATAACTGACTAAAGTACTCAAATAAGTAATAACCTTATCTAAGAATCAACTGAAAAGAGGGTGGAGCTGCAAGTCTAAATATCCTCAACCTTGTGATTCTTATCTATGAATGCCTGGAAAATAGTTTTAAACAATTCGAGTCAACGCCCTAAAGTTATAAGAACTATCTTCAATATTAACAGTAATAATCATGCGACTTATGGTGACAATAAATCTCAACACAAATTATAAGTAAATGCGATCACAAAAAAAAATAAAGAACACGAATTAGAATAGTTTCAATCACACACGACACAAGATATATGTGGTTCGACAAATTGCCTACGTCTAGGGTGGTGCTCTCTGTTTGTATTTCTCTTTTCTCCGGGGGAGTGTTTATGATTATATACCCATTGACACGGGCCAGGGTACAATACATACATTTAAACTTTGGAGAGTGGGGGTGTTGGGTACCTCCACGTTGGCCCATAATCCCTAGAATATCTCTTGAGGGATTTTAGGGGTTGAATGGGTTACTGCTGAATTAACCATCTATGAGACTTTAGGGTTTGGGCTGGATTCTCCCTATTCTTGATAGGGCTTAGTCTGGCTACTTCTCTGGGACAAGATAAATGGACGAGGTACCCACAATTGCCCCTAAAATTTTTGGGTCACAATTTGGGCTCAATAATTTAAATAATAGCTCTGATGGCATTTTTGTGAATTGCACAATACTTTGGGGAGCAAAACGTCTTTCTCTAATAGATTTAGGCAGAAGATTCACTTCGTTCTTCTTGCGTAATCATTGGAAAGATAAGGAAGAGCTCAAGATATCTTCCTTATCTTCTCCTTCACAAATTTTTGCACTCTCAAGATATCTTCTGCTTCCAACTTCGTTCTCTCACTTTCAGGTATCTCATTTCATCTTCGAGCTCTTTCCTATCTTCCCATCTTCCTTGCTTGTGGCCTTGCATCGTCTCAAGATGATTTCCACTTCGTAGGTTTTCAAAACCTCTTATTCTTTCTTTTCTGTTAAAATTTCTTTTCTATCACTATTAGGGCTTATTTATGGCAAGAATAGGTATTAGATCAGTAGGTGAGTTTAAGGAATTCTATAATATCCCCAACTGGGCAGACATCGAATGTGCCCCTGTTCCTCGCAATGTTTGAGATATTGAGTACGGGCATTAGTTTCATGTTCTCCTGTTATCTCAGGAGGGTCTAAACTTTCCTCCAAATCGTTTATTTTTTCACTTCTTTAGTTACTTTTACATAGTTCCTGCCCAATATTCTCCATATGTTTGGAAAATTATCAATGGTGTTCATAGGATCAATCAACTTTATAGCACCAATTTAGGTCTTGCATAAATCTGTTATTACTATACCTTTTCTCAAATAAGTTATGGTCTTTTCTATCTAAAAGCTAGGAGTCCTGATAGGGTGTTGGTAGTCAATCTACCTGATTCCCACAAGGACTATTGGTAGGAAGGGTTCATTGCCAGGAACTGCAGTTCCCTCATCAAACTGGGGAGAGAAGTAAAAGGGACCAATGATTCTCTTTTACGGGGTGGAGTACATAGGTAGATATATCTCTTGTTCTGATAATTGATTCTCTGGTGGTGTACTTTATTTCTCATGTTTTCCTTTTTTTATTTTTTAGTGAAAATAAAGAACTCGAAACCTGCACTCCACAAAATTTGATTTGCTGAGCTAATCAAAGCTTGGAAGATCAGGGATTATTTGGCTGATGCTGAGCATCCGCGATCAGTTGCGTTCCTTTTAGAGTATAAGAACATTGGGTCCAACTTCATTGCCCAACCTGTTGATAGTATTCCTCAGCTAGATATCATAGAAGAGGTCGCTGCTGAGCCAATCTAATTAGACGAGGAGGAGAGCAACTCTGGTGAAGGAAGCGTGGTGGCTGATAGAGGTGGAGTTGAGGGTGATTATAGTGAGGAGAGTTCAAGTGATGAAGGATCTTCCAGTTCAGAGGAGTGGTTAGAGAGTTCAGAGGATTCTTATAGTTATAATAAAGAGACTATAGCTCCTCCTAGGAAGAATTTAATCCAGGATGATGATGAGGACAATGTTGCCCTTGCTTACAGGCTGAAGAAGCAGAAGTCTGGGAGCGGGGATACTGACACTGGCTCCCAGACTATGGCTCATGAAAGGTAGAGGAAGAAGAAAGAGGAGGCATTGGTAAGAGAGATAGAGAGAATAAGAAGGAAGAAGAGAGGAAGAAAGAGGAAGAGAGGAAGAGGGTCAAGAGGAAGAAGAAGGAGAAAGAAGAAGCAAGGACAAAGAAGGGGCAGTCTATGATGCCCGTGTCTACCCTAGCTTAGGGGGCTTCCATTGCTCTTACCCCTCAATTGAGCTTCGGCGGTGCTCAAGAGAGCAGTTTTTCCAGCTGATCGCCAGATGTCGTTAAGTATAGGGATCGACCAGTTAGACCAAAAGGCGAGTCAGGGGCTGGCCTTGGTAAGTCTTTTTTTACTTCTCTACTCTTGCAATTTTCTTTTCAATATGTTCTTCGCTAATGTTTTCTTTCTCTCTGTAGTTTGTATCTGATTTCACCATCCTCTATCATAGCCGTGACAAGTTAGAGAGGAAAAATTCTGAGCTAGAGGCGAGCCTAAAGACTGCAAGTGCTGCTCAGAAGTCTTTTGACCTTGCCTTAGCTGAAGCCAGTAAAGTAAAAGAGGCGACGTCTAAGGAGATGGAGGAGCTAAACCAGTCCTATAACTTGGTTTGCACGAGTAAGCTAACGGTGGTTGAGGAGAATAAAGAGCTCACCGCGAAGGTAAAAAAGCTGGAATCCGAGGTTGCCACTATCAAGAAGATTTCTTACAATGCTAGCTGGCTTACAGCATATGAGGATGTCGATTCTCAAATTGATTACATCAACCATTTTAACTTCAAGAAAGGTTAGGACAGGGCTTTGCTCGCTGCTAAGGTGTCTATTGATTCTCCTCTCTTTGATGAGCACGACCCTGGCTCAAAACCTATTGTAGAGGGTGTGCCTACTGCTACTGCCAGTGAAGATGCTTCAGCTATTTCAACCACTACTGCTGAAGCTCCCCCTGATTAGGGAATGGTGACTATTCCATCTGAGGGAGGTGCACATGAGGCTACTGCAAATAAGGGTAAGCAACCAACATCCTTGGAGTAGGCTGAGGTTGCCAGCTAGTCTTCTTAGGGGGGTTTATTTTTTTTGCCTTTATGTTGTTCTCTTTTTCTTACGTTGATGTACTTGAACTATTTTTGATTTAATAAAATGAAGTTCTGTTCCCTTTCATATACTAATTTATTTATTCTCGATGCTTGTAGGGTTTGTAGCTTATCAATATTGAGAAATATATTTCTACTACCTCTTGCCTAGGTAAAATTCTTTGTGCCGATGTGAGAGATCGAGTTCCTCGTGACTTTATAAGAATCTACAAGTCTCTTAGATCTAGGAATCAAGATTATAAAGACTAGTCAGAGCTTGTTTCCAAGATGAAAGATAGGCTTGAGGAGATGGAGGAGGTCAGTGCTTTCGTTTAGGAAGAAATGGATGCTCTGAAGGCTAATCTTATGGATGCTTTTGAGATCAATTAAGTTAGAGAGATACTCCAACAGGAGAATG
Source organism: Sambucus nigra (assembly GCA_949130495.1). NCBI lineage: Eukaryota > Viridiplantae > Streptophyta > Magnoliopsida > Dipsacales > Adoxaceae > Sambucus > Sambucus nigra. The sequence goes on from OX422208.1 coordinate 647,139,440, forward strand.
GTGCTTTAAGGATGGAAGTCTCACACCCTAGGGAGAATGCGCCGAGCATTGCCCCTCAGGTTTTACATGGTTCCTCTTTATGAACTGGGCGGCGAGTTGGGACTGGTGACAGTGGTTCAGCTAGGGAAATTTTTGAGCTACGGGGGATGTTTGTAGGGCGTATGTGATAGCTATTAATCTTCAAAGAGATGTCACTCAATAGAGGCACTTGTTCAAGAAAGGTCCTCAATAGGTGCGGGCTGATGGATATGACCAGGGTTGGACTGATGCTCCCACAAAGTTGAAACAGGTTGAGGAGTTTGCCTTCATAAGAGGGTGGTTGAGTGCCCTCAGGGAGTTACAAGTTCCCTGTAACTCTTTTCTCTGGTATAGGCATAAGATCTCTCCCTCAACTTTGATGCCGAACCCATTCAGAAGGGATGACAGATGGGTTCCTATAGATATGATCCCAAAACAACTTCTGGAACCGAGTTCAAACGAAGTTGAGGAGGAATTCACTCCTCATCCAGATAATGGATGAAAAGTGCGAGTAGCTGACTACCTCTCTCAGTGACCTGGTCCTCATTAGTGTATAAATTCGTTAGCATATGTAACTCTTTTTACATGTAATTATGTAACAAAATATTTATGTTTTGGGCAATTTGCCGACTAAATATGTGTTGTATTGTGTTATTTTTTACTCTGTTAATCTTTTATTCAGTTATTTTGGGATTTTCCAGCCGACTAGATATGACTTAGGAAGAGTTAGTTGTCGAGTGAGTATCCCCCAGTCCAGTATGCTTTAAGTGTACCCTTCTACCATACTTTACCTTTTAGGCCGCCTTAGGCCTAAGTGTGGAAATGACGAGGATACACCTGGTATTAGATATTTTATCTAAGTAGGATTTTTAAGCCAAACAATGTTGGTGACCAACCTGGGTTAGCCATGGTGCCTAAGGGTCCCTTATATGGCTTCATATATTATCAGGGGCAAGCTAGGAGGTCATTCATGTTCGTTGATGAATGCCTGAGGAGGGTCATTACATACTGACCCTGCTTTAATAAGTTTCTCATGATCTTAGTTTTGTATGTTAAGAAAGGATCCTGTAACTTGGAAAGGGTGCATGAATAATAATATAGTTTAGAAAAACCAACACTTCATAAAATGCCACTGCCTAACAAATCTTATTAATCAGAAATGAATTGAACATTTAACATTGTGTTTAAAAAGAAAACTAGAAGTATAATTTCTTCAAATTGCCTACATTCCAAGCTCTAGGTATTTCTTTACCCTCTAGCGTTTCTAAATGATAGATTCCTTGTCAGTCGTCTTTTATCACTTTGAATGGCCCCTCCCAGTTTGGTCCTAGCTTGCCATTCGATGGATATACAATGCTGCCAAGAACTTTCCTCAGGACGTAGTCCCCAACCTGGAATGCTCTTAGATTGACCTTTTTATTATAGTGATTTGTTAGCTATTGCTGGTAGGCTTATAGTTTCACTAGAGCCAGCTCCCTTCATTCCTTAGCTAGGTCAAGTTCAGCGAGCAATGCTGCATTCTTCTGTCCTTGGTCAATTAGAGTGGACCTCATAGTAGGGAGGCCAACTTCCAAGGGGATAATTGCCTCCATCCCATACGTCAGTGCGGATGGTGTCTCTCCAGTTGCTCACCTTGGGGTGGTGCGGTAAGCCCACAGGATATGGGGTAGTTAGTTTACCCATGCTCCTTTGGATCGCTCTCAATGCTTTTTCAATCCATTAATTACTGTTTTATTGGAAACCTCAGCGTATCCGTTGCTCTGAGGGTATGCCACAGAGCTGAAGTAGTGTCTGGTCCCGTGATCGCTATAAAAACTCTAGAAGAGGCCGCTCTTAAACTGGGTCTTATTATTAGTGATTATAGTCCGGGGGATCCCAAAATGAGTGACGATGTTCCTTCATATAAATCTTATCATGTCTGTGTCTCTGATATTTATCAGTAGTTATGCCTCTATCCATTTGGTGAAGTAGTCTGTTGTGACCAATAGGTATTTACGATTATTGGTTGTTGTTGGTAGAGGGCCCATGATGTCCATACCCCATTAGGATAAGGGCCATGGGCTAGTAAGTAATTTCAGGTCTCTAGCTGGCTGGTGAACCATAGGTGCATGAAGTTGACACTTTTTGCACTTTCGAGCATAGATTCTAGCATCTTTCTGCATGTACGTCCACGAGTACCCTTCTTTTATTACTCGAAAAGCTAGAGACTTACCCCCAAATGTTACTCTCATAGATTCCCATATGGATTTCATACAGAACTTGTTCGACGTCTTTTGGATGAGGGCACTAGAGGTAAGGGCCAGTGAATGATATCTTGTACAGCTTGCCCTCAGTAGATAAGTGAAAGCGAACATCTTTGACTCATATCTGATGAGTCATCTTCTTATCTGTTAGAAGTGCACCATCCTTCGAATAATCCGTTATGGGGTCCATCCAACTAGGGATTGTCTTAATATGAAGAACATGATCTATGCTTGACAGCTTGTTGATCTGGTTGATACTTAGTCGGGCAAGGAAATCGATATGAATTATCCTCTTCAAGCCGAAGTTGATCATTGAGATTAATGATGCCAGGGCATCAACATGGATGTTCTGTCCTTTGGTAAACTGCTGGACGCTGACGTGTTCAAAATTAGCCATTAATTCTTTCACAATGGTGAGATAGGGTGCTATTCTCTCATCTCTTACGTTGAACTCGCCACTTTTCTGGTTAGAGACCAACTGTGAGTCACCGAACACTTGGAGTCACTTTTCTCCAAGCGTTTGCGCCTTTTGTAGGCCCGCGATTAGTGCCTCATACTCTGCTTCGTCTGGGGATGGTTGCAAGGCTGTTCTCCTATAAACTTTGCGATGAAATAAGCGAGAACTTGCCCTTTGATGGAATTCCTCGGTTGGAATTGAATGTCAAATTTCCTGAGCTCGACTGACCACTTTGATAGTTTTCCTGAAGGTCTTCTTTCCTCAGGACTGCTTTAAGAGGGTGGGATGTAAGTACGATGATGGAGTGGGCTTCAAAATAGTGTTTTAATTTTCTTGAGGCTAGTACTAGCACAAAGGCGAGTTTTTCTAGTGGTAGGTATCGCTGTTCGTCGTCCAAAAGAGTCCTGCTCGCATAATAGACTGGGTGCTGGATCCCCTTTTTTTCGCATACCAGTGCAGAACTTACAGTATGACTGGATATCGCAAGGTAAAGTTATAGAGAATCATTCTCATGAGGGATTACGAGCAAGGGCGATTTGCTGAGGTAAGCTTTGATCCCCTCCAATGCCTTCGAGCAATCCTCGTTCCACTCCACATCCTTGCTTTTCTTCAACAATTGGATGAACGGTTGGCACCTTTCTAAAGACTTTCAGATGAATCGATTTATGGAGGCGAGCATCCTTGTGAGCTTCTTCACGTCTCTTATCGTTCGGGGGGGGGGGGGGGGGCTACACCCTATTGATGGAATCAATTTGGTCTGAGTTGGCTTCAATACCTCTCTTGCTGACCAAGTACCTAAGGAGTTTTCCAGACTGGACATTGGAGGAACACTTATTTGCGTTGAGCTTCATTCGGTACTTCTTGAGGATTTCAAAGGTCCTTAATAGGTCAGAGAGGTAGTCATCTTTGAGCTTGCTCTTGACGAGCATGTCATCGATGTAGACTTCCATGGTGCTTCCCATTTGGTCTTTAAACAACTTGGTGACCAACCGTTGGTAAGTTGCTCCTGCGTTTTAGAGCCCAAAGGGCATAACCTTGTAGTAATATAACTCAACTATGGTTATAAATGATGTTTTTTTCTTGATCTGGCTTGTACAGAGGGATCTGGTGATATTCGGAGTATGAATCCAGGAGGCTTATCCTCTCGTGTGCTGCAGTGGCATCCACCGGCTGATCAATCTTTGGGGGGGGGGGGGGGAGGAGCTATTGGGATATTCTATCCATTTCTTTATTTAGTCCATGTTTTTGCTCACATGTTAGTTACTTCGTACGCCTTTCTTAGAAAAAAATTGAAAATTTCAAAAAGATTTTCTTTTTTTTTTTTTCCTTTTTTGGACATTTTGCCTTTATTTTAGATGATAAATTTCAATAATGGCCCGATCTAATAGACAACCCGATGATGTATGTTCTTGATTTTAGAAGTTATTGGACTTTAGTCTCACTTATTGATATTGTGAATAACTTCATGAATTAAACTTTAATCCCATGAGCACATGCACTTTTATTGTTCTATTGATTTGGTTTAAGATTTTTATAACTCGGTAATCTTTTGTTGCATTGTATATACTTACACCGAGTAAGCTTTGTACTTTTCGTCATTTGTGATTGTATACACTATTCTTTTCTCATTGAAAATGTTGAATTCTTTGGTAATCTCACTATTCTTTAATTTGATCGTTCAATAATCGAGTTCATACTTGAAACGTGTTACTTGATCATGATTTTCATATATTATTTTGATTCGAGTAAACTTTTGGAAATGATCATAGGCCCTCTTTGTTATATCACCCATATTAGCCTTGACCTCACCCTTATGCGTTTCCCCTCGTTAACCCCCTTTGAGCCTAAATATTAGCCTTTCGTTTCATAACCCCAATCCTATAACCAACTCTAAATTGGAGTTTTAGCCCATACATACACTTTCCATACCCTTGTTTGGAATGTTGCTTGGGATTGAACGTTGTTGTTGTGATGTCGGTTGCAATTTGGGCATATGAGAGTTTGAAAAATAAAGAAAAAGTGAAAAAAGTGAAGAAAAAGAGAAAGCAAAAAGAAAAAGGAAACATGAGAAAAAGAAGAAAAGAAAAGAAAGAGAAAGTTGTAAATGTTGTATAGTGTTCAATAAGCTTTGATTACTCTCCTGGATGATATATCTAATGTCGTTTTGGAACTTGTTTTCCAATTTTGTTATTGCCCACATTTTCCCATTTTCCCGAGTTTTCATCCCAACCACTTTGAATCCGTACATACATTCCTTTCATTTCGTACCGTAGCCTAACCTACATTGCAACCCTATTAAAGTCCTATGTGATCTTTAGTTGATGTAATTCAAAAGTCATAATAGTTTTGATAATCTATGAAAATACATTTTTCCTTTTTTAATGTATGGTATCCTTTCACTGAGATTACAGTTTTTCGGTTTATATATAGCGTTCTTCATTTGTGACATATGTGTGACCTAGTTTCCATTTCCATTTACTCTTTTTGCCCGCATGTTCCGTGTGTTACCTCCCTGTTTCGAGTGAATTCACTTGATGAGTTTAATGCCCATGAGGATTGAATATATGCTCGCTTTATTTAATATCCGATTTATATAAGTTTTTTTCCAAATCATACTTTGCATGCCTCGCTCCCCCTACCATATTTTAAGGTTTCAATTCTATGAGGTGCATTCTATAATGTTAATGATTTGGACTTTTGTTTGAATTCGTTCAATGTTCTAATAATGCGTATGAAATTTTTTTCGCTTTTGTTGGGCTTATCGCATGTTGTTTTGGGCATATTTTGAGAAAACGATGTGATGTTTGTGGGTATCATCCCTGAAAACCCTCATGAGACTACACTCGTCCACTAGGGTGACCTAGGAGTTTAATGGATTATTGCATACACTAAATGCAATCGAATCGCCTGTGAAAGTGGCCTTTTGCTTTTATACCATACTTTTGTACTATTTCCTATTTTTGGTTTGCTTGTAGTTCTTGTTTCATCCTATTTCATTGCTAGGGACTAGCAATGTGTAAGTTAGGGGGTGTGATACGACACAAATATTGCATATTTCATCCTCCGAACATACGCATTTTAGCCTCCTAGGGTATCTTATTCCCTAGATTTATGCTCGTTAACCAGACAACCTCGGATTTCTACGTTAACATGTTTTGCAGGGGTTAATTGAGCTTTTATAGGTATTTGGATGCTAAGTGTGAAGTTTGGACGCATTTAGCTCGATTTTCGTACACGATCGCACGTTCAAGGGAAATTTAGTCATTTCAAAGATTGGTCACCTGGCCCACCATATCACAAAATTTGTATCCCTCCTCGTAAGCTTCACGTGGCCGCGAACGGTGCGCGATTCCGATTTAGAACAAAGAAGTTACGGCCATTTCAGCGGATGTGAAAGGCAAACATCCCAAAATAGCAATGCAGTGTGCTGATACCTGCTTGATCAATCGATCGATCGATCCTTCGAGACAGTGGGCTAATTTATTCACCATCGATCGATCGATGGTTTGGGTCGAGCGATCGATCCCCTGTTTCCAGGAGATATTTTGCCTTATATTTTCTTTTTTCTTTTCTTTTCTTTACTTATTCCAACTTACTATAAATACCAATTTTTGTTGTAATAATCAGATATTAAGGTTTAGAATAGATTTTAGGTTAGAATAGCTTAGGGTTTGAGGGAATTGAAGAGTTATTCTTTGATTCTTCTTGGTTTGACATCCAATTGGGTTGTAAGTTGCACTATTCATCTTCCTCTCCATTAATATAGCTTGTATTTCATTTGTTCTTGCTTTCTAATTAGATTTACATGCTTTGATTTAATCGCTTTCTAGTGTAGATTTACTGCATTTATTTACCGCATTTTTACCATGCTTTCTAGCTAATTTAAATTAGGTTGTGTTTGAATGGAACTCACTCGAGTTTACGCATTGCTTTGCTTTGGTGATGGTGTTTACGGGTCTATTTCAGGTGCGTTGTCCTACTTGTTGCACCTAGGAGATTTGACGGGGCATACCATGTATGTCCCATGCTTACGAAATTTCGTGTACAATTTTTGTGCTATTTGTTGACGCCAAAATCTTATTAGGGTTTTATGTGGATTTAGGGGCGTGTCAACCCTTGATTCAATTAACTGTCGAAACGAGACGCATTCTAAATAACTCGTCAACCCATGTATCCATTTTATACAAATTAACTCGAGTGAGGGATATTCGACCCAACCTATAGTTTTACTCGATTTGTTAGTCTAGTTTCAATACACTTGCCTAGATTAATCATTTCCTTTTATGCATCTTTTCCTTTTTAGTTTGTAATCACCTTTTACACTTTTATTGAGAAGTATTAAATCATTTAAATTCTAGCATCTCATCCCTGTGGATTTTTGATATCCAACTTACCGCTGTGCTTGCCTCGCAAGTGCAGTAGTAATTTAGGTTTGTTTGTATTGAGTAGGTGAAAAGAAAACAAACACTATGCACCTACACGCGCACACCTTTCGCACTCGATCAAAATGGAGAAAACCGAAAATAGGAGACAGTACAAAAGTATGGTATAAAAGCAAAAGGTCATTTTCGCGGGCGATTCGATTGCATTTAACGTATGCAATAAGCCGTTAAACCCCTAGGTCACCCTAGTGGACGAGTGTAGTCTCGTGAGGGTTTTCAGGGATGATACCCACAAACATCACAAGGTTTCCTCAAAATATGCCCAAACCAACATGTGACAAGCCCAATAATGGCGAATAAGATTTCATACGCATTATTAGCACATTGAATGAATTCAAACAAAAGTCCAAATGATTGAAATTATAGAATGCACCTCATAGAATTAAAATCTTAAAATGTGGGAGGGCTAAAGGTGTGCGCGTGTAGGTGCATAGTCATTTTCGTTTCACTTACTCAATACAAACAAACCTAAAACCCTAAGCTATTTCGGACTTGGGCCGTGACCATTTCGAGAATGACCAATTTCATGGGTCGTGACAAAAAAATGGTCCCCGCCCGCATTGGGTCACGGCAGATGGTCGCGGACTTGGGCCATGACCCATACCGCGACGGAGAAAAAATAGTCGCGGCCTTCGCCCGTCACCCATAACCGTGACAAAATTGGTCATGGCCAAAGTCTGTGATCCACACCGAGACAGGAAAAAAAGGAAAAAAACGGTCGCATCCCAAGTCCATGACCCACAACTGTGACAAAAATTGGTTGCGTCCAAAGTTCGTGACCCACGCCGCGACGAAAAAAAAGGAAAAAAATGGTCGCGAACTTTGGTCGCGACCATTTTTCGTCACGGTTTGGGGTCATGGACTTTGGCAACGACCATTTTTATGCGCGACGGAAAAAATAAAAATGGTCGTGGACAAAGTTCATGACCATATTTAACTAGAATTTAAAAAAATATCCTTTTTTGGTCCAATCCTAAAATCGGGGGTCCTATGACTGCACGGTTGCGAATATTTATTATTGGCAAAACAATAAAAAAAATCATAAATTGCGAATTGGGAACGTTGTTAATAAACAAATATATATACAAATTTTAAAATATTACATGTCTTAATAATTCACAGACCAAAAAAAAAAAAAATTGGGCAGAGTTTCCTCTATTTTCTGAATATTCCAAACCCTGTAAATATAAAACCTGCTTATTATAAAGCCCGCACGGCCATAAATATAACAATCAAATTATAAAAGCCCGCACGATCATAAAACTAAACAATAAAAGCCCGCACGGCTGTAACACATAAAAAACATAATCCTGAACGCCCACACCATTATATAAACAATCTTCATGTCGTAAACCAATGCCTTCTACATTCGTTTCACGTGCAAAAATCCTACAAATGATAGGATATAAAAAAAATGATATCCGTAAACAAGTAGTTTTACAAAAAAATTATTCAACCTGAAAATTGCATATATGAGTTATAATTATCAACATATCAATGTTTTTAGACCTAAGTCTAGAAATATGCAAATTATCCCCGTATCCTCAAATCGGGGGTCCCAGGATCGCGCAGTCAGTTTTTACGAGTTATATTAGTCTCATACGAGGTGTTGGTGCCACTCATGGGGCCGTTCGGGGACTGTTTTAGGTTTTCACCCACTAACGCCATGTTTGGCCTAAGTCCTGATATTTTCAAATTATTATCATATTCTCAAACCGAGGGCGCCGTAATCGCACGGTCAGTTCGTACGAGTTACATTGATCCTGTCTGAGGTGTTGGTGCCACTCACAGGGCAATTCGGGGGTTGTTTTGGGTTTTCACCCACTAACGCCATGTTTCTATACCTAAGTCTAGAAATATTCAAATTACCATCATATTCTCAAATCGGGAGTCCCGTGGCTGTGCGATCAGTTCCTACGAGTTACATTAGTCCCGTGGGAGTGTTGGTGCCTCCCATGAGGCCGTTCGGGGGCTTTTTCGCGTTTTCAGCCACTAATGCCATGTTTTTAAGCCTAAGTCTAGATATATTCAAATTACCATCGTATTCTCAAACTGGGAGTCCCGTGATCGCGCGGTTAGTTCGTACGAGTTACATTGGTCCCTTGCGAGGTGTTAGTGCCACTCACGGGGCCGTTTAGGTGATGTTTTGGGTTTTCACCCACTAACGACATGTTTTTAAGCCTAAGTCAAGAAATATGCTAATTACCATCATATTCTCAAACAGGGGGTCCCGTGATCTTGCAATCAGTTCCTACAAGTTACATTGGTCGCGTGCGAGGTGTTGGTGCCACTAACGGGGCCGTTCGGGGGCTGTTTCGGCTTTTCACCCACTAACGCCATGTTTTGCCTGAGTCCTGATATTTTCAAATTATCATCGTATTCTCAAAACCGGGGTGTACCGTGACCGCGCTGTCAGTTCTTACGAGTTATATTGGTCCCGTGCGAGGTGTTGGTGTCACTCATGGGACCGTTTGGGGGCTGTTTCGTGTTTTCACCCACTAACGCCATGTTTTTAAGCCTAAGTCTAGAAATATGCAAATTATAGTCGTATTCTCAAATCGGGAGTCCCGTGATCGCGCGGTCAGTTTCTACGACTTACATTGGTCCCGTACGAGGTGTTGGTGCCACTCATGGGGCTGGTTGGGGGTTGTTTCGGGTTTTCACCCACTAACGCCATATTTTTATACCCAAGTCATAAATATGCAAATTATCATCGTATTCTCAAATCGGGAGTCCCGTGATCACGTGGTCAGTTTCTACGAGTAACATTGGTCACGTGCGAGGTGTTGGTGCCACTCATGGGGCCGTTCGGGGTGTTGTTTTGAGTTTTCCCATATTAACGCCATGTTTCACCTAAGTCTTGATATTTTTAAATTATTGTCGTATTATCAAATGGGGGGTGCCATGATTGCGCGGCTAGTTCGTGAGAGTTTCATGGGTCCCGTGCGAGGTGTTGGTGCCACTCACGGGACCGTTCGAGGGCTATTTCGGGTTTTCACCCACTAACGCCTTGTTTCTAAGACCAAGTCTAGAAATATGCAAATTATCGTCGTATTTTGTAAGGACACAAATTTCCAATTGAGTCCTTTGTAGTTTTGGCTCAATTCCGGACAAAAACATTTGAGTCATAGGATAGAGTTAATTGATCATCCTTCAAGCCTATGACGTATTTGTTGAAGACGTAGCGGCTAAGAATATAAAGCTTCATCAAATTGCCGAGTTTAATGTGCCTCATTTCTATGTCATCAACATGGTTCCATTGCTCCTACGGTATGAATGTATTTTAATATATATATAGGAGCTTGGAACACTTTAGATTGGGTGTACGTTTATTTAAAACTGTTATTTAATTTCAGAAAGATTTTATTAAAACTTTAAAACAATGTATATAAAGTTTTGGGCAAAAAATAGAATTTTTCAAACTTTTTGGAAGTTCGATCGAAATGTCGTTCGAACGAGTTTGCCAACGAGGTTCCCCATTAGGCCACTGAAATGTCGTTCGAAGTGTCGTTCGAACGAACTTGATGTTCGAACGATATTTATAATGATTTCACACTGGAACTTTGTTAGAAGCCTCGTTCGAACGAGACTTCATTCGAACAAAAATGTCGTTCGAACGAGATTTGGCGGGAACAAGTATTTGGCAGTTTTGAGCAGTTTTTCCCACTTTTTCCACTACTTTACCCCACTAACTTTTGACAGAATATCTAAGTGCGAGAACCAACCTTTTTGGTTCAACCTTTTCACATCCTACAACCTCTAAGAGAGTGTTTTGAGAGAGAAATTAAAAGGGAAAAAGTTCATTGTTTTTGAGTGTTTAATTCTTCAAGAAAAATCTTTTAAACACCTGTTTAATCCCAATCGTTGTTTAATCCAAGTTCCATATATATATATATATATATATATATATATATATATATATATATATATACCTTTCTTGGAGTGCTTGGCACCGATTTATCTCTACATCCGTTTGAAGAGACGCTTGGGTTTGCATCTACATCCCACAAAGAAGAAGAAGTTTGCGTTGATTTACCCACTTGGATAAAGGCTCCTAGTTTGGGTGACGGTGACCCTATAAAGTTCGATCGGTAAATTCCGAGACCGCGGTGGAGCTCTGTGGTTATTCGCTAGGCAGAGTTGAGACAAGAAGATGAGTCGGGGCTTGAGAGGGATCGAGTCGAGTGTTGTAAGTCATCTTGCTTGTATTTGTAAATTCCGTACTTAGTGGATTTGAGGCTAGGGCCATCCGAGATTTTTTTTCGTTGTGGGTTTTTCCTCGTACATCGCGGTGTAGTGATTTATTGTTTATGTTATCTTTCTATACTCACCTAGAACGCATGCTTAGGTAATTCAAGATAAAATTTGGTTTTCATCACTACATGTTTAATTTGGTACGAAATTACATATTGGGTAATGTTTAGTTAATTTAATTCAAGTCATTTAATTTAATTTGATAAAATTGGTTTGGCCTAATTTGGAAAAATTGAGAAATATAACTCAGGCAAATTTTCTAGGACTTGGGTTAATTAATTTGGTTTAAGTAAAATTTAAATAAGTGTGTGTGTTTCATCATATTTCACTTGGTTTAATTTTAATTTCAGAAGAAATTAAAATTTGTGTATTTGTTTTTTAATTGAACCATCATCCTTCACTTTCGCATATCTTTAAAAAGGAAATTATCATTTTTGAGTGTAAAAGAATTTTTATTGTAAAAATTGGAGGGACTCCTACTTTTCAAATTGGTATCAGAGCCACAACGATAATTTACTTCCTTAAGATCCCTTATTTTTTTTAAACTAAAATGGAATTTTCCTAATTTCTAAATTTCCTATTTTCGATGGTTCTAATTATTGATATTGGAAAGCGCGAATGAAATCGACACTTAAATATATTGACGAGAGGGTTTGGTTATCTGTAGTTAACGGGTGGTCTCCACCAACTCATTTAGTAGATAATGAACATGTTCTCAAACCGACCGATAGATGGAGTGAAAATGAGTTTAAACTTTCAAACTTTAATTCTCGAGGTTTAAACGCCTTGTTTAACGCTGTCGCACCGGATGAATTCCATCGCATTATGACGTGTGAAACTGCTAAAGAAGCGTGGGATATTTTACAACTCACTCATGAAGGTACTAGTGTCGTTAAAGCTTAGAAACTCCAAAACCTCACCACTCAATTTGAAACTATCAAAATGAACGAAAAAGAAACTTTTGATGAATTTTATGCTAGACTTTTCGACATTGTTAGTTCATCTTTTTATTTGGGAGATAAAATACCCGACAACCGAGTAGTAAAGAAAATTTTAAGGTCCTTTCCCGATAGATTTATTCGAAAAGTGATCGTTTTAAATTCTTTACCAGCTTTAGCCTCTATGAAATTAGAAGAGCTCGTAGGTGATTTATCAACCTATGAACTAGACATGTTTCCCTCTAAAACCGAAAAGAAAATTGAAAAGTGCATTGCTTTAAAAGCCCGAAAAGAGGAAAAACAAATAGTAGAGAGCGAGAGTGATAGTGACTCGAAAGATATTGCGTTGTTTGCTAGGAAATTTCGAAGGTTTCTTAAAATAAACAAAGATAAATTTAAAAATGACTTTAAGAAATTTAAAACTTCTAAGCATGATAAAGCCGAGAGGATCCCTAAAACTTTTAAAGAAAATTTAAATAAGGACGAGTCGAAAAAATGTTTTGGTCGTGAAGGGTATGGCCATAGGGCTTTTGAGTGCCCCACTAAGCTAAGGAGAGATGGTAAGTTACCAATTTCTTATAATGCAACCCTTATTGATAGTGATTTAGAAGAGGGACCCGATTCCCTCACTAAGCCCAACTTTATGGCTTTTATGGATAGTCATGTGAGTGATAGTGAATACTCTTCTAATGATGAATTTTTAACACATGACACTTCCAAGGTCAAAGTTTATGATTCCCTTATTTTTGATGATAGTGAGAGTGGAGAAGAAAGAGAGAGTGAAAATGAAGAAGAGGTTGATGTGAGTGAACTTCAAAATGCTTTTCAAGAAATTTATGAAGAATCTATTAAATTAAAAAGAGCTAATTTAAAGATAGAAGCGAGTTTAAAAGAGTGTGTCAAGGTCGTTGATGATAGTATGTTGGTAGAAGACCTTAGGACACGAGAGAGAACTCTTTGAGAGAAGCTAGAATATATATAAGGCGAGAGAGATAGCCTTGGAGGTTTAATAGAATCCTTGAAAAAGGAGCTTCTCGAGTTTGAAGAGAGAAATGGTTTGTTAGAGTCTAGAATTTTACAATTAAAAGAACAATTAAAAGACGCTAGTAATGTCAAATTTGATTTGGAATGTAGGTTTGAAAAACTTGGTAAAATCTTAGGCACGGTCCAAATAAAAAATGACCCTTGTGGTTGAGGCTTCGATACTTGTAATGAATCTACTCAAAAATCCAAAACCAACATTTTAGGAGAATCGCCTAGGAAAGCCTTTAGAGATCACTCCGTAGGTAAAGATTTTCACCGTGAGTTCAAGTGTTCACATTGTGATCGAAAAGGTCATCTTAAAAAATTTTGTTTTGATCTTAAAATATTTTCTAGAAAATCCCAACGTAAGACAACCAAGCTAGCCAAGAATCCTACACCCTGAGATAGTCACTCTTCATTAGTTTGGGTTAGGAGATCCGACTTGGTAGCTTTACAAGATAGGGTTTTTGATTCTCATTTACTTTCACATGCTTCCTCCATTGCAAAATCTAAAGGTTGAATGTGTTAGTTTTATTTGCATACTTTAGCTTTTGTGCTCCATGCTATATCATCATGCTAAATGTATGCTTGTTTAATCATTTTCTAGTCTATTCTCTATGCTTAATCACATGCTAGAATTATGATATTTGTTTATCTTTTGTATTATATTTCCTTCATTTTGTTTGCATTAAATGAAAAATACAAAAATATTTTTGGTTTATCATTTGCATTTTATCTTTTTAGCAATTTAAGATTAATGAAAAATACAAATGATTTTTGTTTGTCTTTTGAGTAAATATTTTTTATTTTTGGTTAAATATTGACAAAAACTCAAAAAGATTTTTTATTTTGTGTGTATTTTAGTTTGACACACTTTATGTGGCATATACTTGTGTTTGAATCGCATCTTTTAAGCTCCCATGTGGCTAGAACTTTTGGTTTAGATTGTCAATCCTTATTATATTCTTTACCATGCTTACATGGAGTAGTTGGATTTTGTGTTGATATAATGGATTCTATTTTTTATATACCTCTTTTCTCACATGCATGAGCTCATTTGATATTTAATTGTCACATGTTATATTTGAGCTTTGTGAGGTGTTCTCCTATCAATCTAGTCATCTACATATTTGTGACCTAGGAGGACTAGTGCATGTCAAAATCCGTTGCACGTGAAATTTGTGTGAGATATAAAAAATGATAAATATAAATGTGCACGAGGAAGGGCTCCAAAAGGATTTAGTATCCTTTATGAATAGTAAGCCACCGTTTGATAGGACCTAAAAGAAATACGTGGTACAAGGGCCTAAAATAAAATATTTCATTAAAAGAAAATATTTTCCAAGGCCTATGTTTGATTGATATATTCATTCAAAATTCATATATATGCTTATTGAGGGAGATTGGATGGTATATCAACGGTTTTCACAATGTTCGGTTATCCTAGTGGTACTTTCAGTGTCATGACTCTATTGATTTGTAGAATCATCAAAAGTCTAGGCTTGTATGCATTGTGTATGTTTGTTCATTGAGTTCAATCTATATTATCACATGAGATTATATACAAATATGATGAAGTTTACAATCAATTGAGAACTCCGTGCACATGTTTTAAGTGATTGGGTCTAAATTTAATTGTTACTAGTTCACACCCCAACACTTCCATTTCCATATGACACAATTTTGCCATACGAGTGTGAAAAGCTTATCGTATTTTGTGTCATTTGTGTGTTTATATCTATATATATATATATATATATATATATATATATATACATACTCTAGATATATCTAGAGTATGTAGAGTATGTATATATATATATATATATATATCTAGAGTATGTATATATATATATATATATATATATATATATCTAGAGTATGTAGAGTATGTATATATATATATATATATCTAGAGTATGTATATATATATATATATATATATGATATTTTTGTTTAGTCTTTGTCTTGCTTTCTATTCCATCTATGCTTTAATTTATATTTGGTATCCATCTTGTTTCATTCTTTGTTGATATCACATGCTTAATACTTATGTATCATATTGGTATCTGTTTCTTGCATCTTAGTTGGTATCCATTATTATTCGCTGGATTAGTTATGATTTTGTTTCCCATGTGCTTTAACGTTCTAATCACTTTTTCACATTTGAATTTTTATCTTGTTATCCCATTTTATTTATCCCTTGCTTAGTTTAGAGGGTGTATATGCTTTAATTGGTGGAGATAAGTTAATTTTTGATTCTTAACCGTTGTCTATTCCTGCACAAAAAAGGGGGAGAATGATAGGGGGATAAATGGTATATATTCCTATTATTATAATCGTATCTTAGTTTGGGGGAGATTTATCTTAAGGGGAGATGTCTTTCTAAGTTGATCATAGTTGATAAAGGGAGAGAATTAATTTAGTGGTAGTACTTACTTTACTTGCAATAAATCTTTTGATATTCCCTAGGCATGTAATGTGTTTGCTTAAGTGTTTGTGCAGGAATTATATTATAAGTGGCAACTTTCACCGTCAAAGATTGTGATCCTTTGGGTTGTTTGAGTCAATCATGTATTTTTATTTTGGGTGGGACATTTTGTGTCAGTCTAGTAGAGCTTGACGGCCCTTTAGGATTTTTATTTTGTTTTTATCCTGGAATAGCCAAAGAGAGAGATATGTAAGGACACAAATTTCCAATTGAGTCCTTTGCAGTTCTGGCTCAATTTCGGACAAAAACATTTGAGTCATAGGATAGAGTTCATTGATCATCCTTCAAGCCTATGACGTGTTTCTTGAAGACCTAACGGCCAAGAGTATAAAGCTTCATCAAATTGCCGAGTTTAGTGTGCCTCGTTTCTATGTCATCAACATGGTTCCATTGCTCCTACAATATGAATGTATTTTAATATATATATATAGGAGCTTGGAACATTTTAGATTGGGTGTACGTTTATTTAAACCTGTTGTTTAATTTCATAAAGATTTTATTAAAACATTAAAACAAAGTATATTAAGTTTTGGGCTAAAAATAGAATTTTTCAAACTTTTTGGAAGTTCGTTCGAAATGTCATTCGAACGAGTTTGTCGTTCGAACCATAATGTCATTCGAACGAGTTTGCCAACCAGGTTCCCCATTAGGCCACTGGAATGTCGTTCGAAGTGTCGTTCGAATGAACTTGATGTTCGAACGAGATTTCCAACGAGATTTCTAATGAGTTCAAACTGGAACTTCGTTAGAAGCCTCGTTCAAACGAGACTTCGTTCAAACGAAAATGTCGTTCGAACGAGATTGGGCGAGAACAGGTGTTTGGCAGTTTTGAGCAGTTTTTTTCACTTTTTCCACTACTTTACCCCACTAACTTTTGACAGAATATCTAAGTGTAGGAACCAACCTTTTTGGTTCAACTTTTTCACATTCTACAACCTCTAAGAGAGTGTTTTGAGAGAGAAATTAAAAGGGAAAAAGTTCATTGTTTTTGAGTGTTTAATTCTTCAAGAAAAATCTTTTAAACACCTGTTTACACCCAATTGTTGTTTAATCCAAGTTCCATATATATATATATATATATATATATATATATATATATATATATATATATATATATATACCTTGCTTGGAGTGTTTGGCACAGATTTATCTCTACATCCGTTTGAAGAGACATTTTGGTTTGCTTTTATATCCCACAAAGAAGAAGAAGTTTGCGTTGATTTACCCACTTGGATAAAGGCTCCTAGTTTGGGTGACAGTGACCATATAAAGTTCGATCGGTAGATTTCGAGACCGCGGTGGAGCTCCGTGGTTATTCACTAGGCAGAGGTTGATACAAGAAGATGCGTCGGCTCTTGAGAGAAATCGAGTCGAGTGTTGTATGTCATCTTGCTTGTATTTGTAAGTTTCGTACTTAGTGGATTTGAGGCTAGGGCCGTCCAAGATTTTTTCCCATTGTGGGTTTTTTCTTGTACATCGCGGCGTAGTGATTTATTGTTTATTTTATCTTGCTATACTCACCTAGAACGCATGCTTAGGTAATTCAAGATAAAATTTAGGTTTAATCACTACATGTTTAATTTGGTACGAAATTAAATATTGGGTAATGTTTAGTTAATTTAATTCAAGTCATTTAATTTGATAAAATTGGTTTGGCCTAATTTGGTAAAATTGAGAAATATGACTTAGGAAAATTTTCTAGGACTTGGGTTAATTAATTTGGTTTAAGTAAAATTTAAATAAGTTTGTGTGTTTCATCATATTTCACTTGGTTTAATTTTAATTTGAGAAAAAATTAAAATTTGTGTATTTGTTTTTGAATTGAACCATCATCCTTCGCTTTCGCATATCTTTAAAAAGGAAATTATAATTTTTGAGTATAAAAGAATTTTTGATTGTAAAAATTGGGGGGACTCCTACTTTTCAAATTGGTATCAGAGCCAAAGCGATAATTTACTTCGTTAAGATCCTTTAATTTTTTTTAACTAAAATGGAATTTTCCCAATTTCTAAATTTCCTATTTTTGATGTTTATAATTACGCGTATTGGAAAGCGCGAATGAAATTAGCCCTTAAATATATTGACGAGAGGGTTTGGTTATCTGTAGTTAACGGGTGGTCTCCACCAACTCATTTAGTAGATAATGAACATGTTCTCAAACCGACCGATAGATGGAGTGAAAATGAGTTTAAACTTTCAAACTTTAATTCTCGAGGTTTAAACGCCTTGTTTAGCGCTGTCCCACCGGATGAATTCCATCGCATTATGACGTGTGAAACCGCTAAAGAAGCATGTGATATTTTACAACTCACTCATAAAGGTACTAGTGTCGTTAAAGCTTCGAAAATCCAAAACCTCACCACTCAATTTGAAACTATCAAAATGAACGAAAAAGAAACTTTTGATGAATTTTATGCTAGACTTTTCGACATTGTTAATGCATCTTTTTATTTGGGAGATAAAATACCCGACAACCGAGTAGTAAAGAAAATTTTAAGGTCCCTTCCTGATAGATTTATTCCAAAAGTGACCGTTTTAAATTCTTTACCAGCTTTAGCCTCTATGAAATTAGAAGAGCACGTAGGTGATTTATCAACCTATGAACTAGACATGCTTCCCTCTAAAACCGAAAAGAAAATTGAAAAGTGTATTGCTTCAAAAGCCCGAAAAGAGGAAAAAAAATAGTAGAGAGCGAGAGTCGTATTCTTGACATCTGAATCACATTGATGTTTCCATGAGGGTCGTATTTTGGACAAACCCTTTTTTTCAAGTCATCCCCTGACGGGAGTAGGAGTGGTTCAACTCGGAATCCTGATTAGAGCATATCATTTGACCCGTGCTGTATCTCAAGAATGGGACTATTGGTACTTGCACCCTTGGCATTATCGTCGTCGCCCAAAATAGTGATGACTCGTCCATCGGAGAAGAACATCAATTTCGGATGGAGTGAGGAAGACACACCCTTGATGCTGTGGAACTAAGGTTGTCCTAGAA
Organism: Sambucus nigra; assembly: GCA_949130495.1. NCBI lineage: Eukaryota > Viridiplantae > Streptophyta > Magnoliopsida > Dipsacales > Adoxaceae > Sambucus > Sambucus nigra. The sequence goes on from OX422208.1 coordinate 647,158,300, forward strand.
ACAGATTGAAACAAGCTGGGATGTCAATAACTTGGAATTTGACGACAGGGTTTATAGGGCCAGCCCCTATTATAAGCTTTATGGATCCCATCACCTCCCGACGAATATTATCGTAGGCACGCACAACAACGGAGGTTGGAGTGAGGTCGCTTTATTTCAGTCCTAAACATTTGAAGGTTCTCAGTGGACAGACATTCAAGGAGGATCCATTATCGATAAGAGAGAGTGGCAAGACCTTCCCCATAACTTCGACGGAGATTTTAAATGAATGATTGTGGTTTGGCCCAATATTGGGGATTTCTTCTTCGAAAAAGGATAGCATTCGGGTTGAGGTTAAGGATCCGACCAAATTTACAACTTCTTCTGGTGTGGTAGTAGGAGGAACTGTGGGTCCAGTGAGCAACTTGATCAAAGCGTTTCTGTGCAAGTCAGAAGACATGAAAAGCCCCTATAGAGTGATGTTAGCTTGAGTTTTCTTTAGTTGATCGAGGATATTGCTCTCCTAGAGGGTCATCTCTGGCATAGGAAGGTTTTCAATGCCCTTCCCTTTATCATTGGTTGGTAGTGAGCTTGGGATCTGGTAATGCCTCCCTGATATGGTCAATTGATTTACTGAAGAAGGGAAGAACATGAATCCCATTTCCTTGTCAACCTCGGGTTATTCTTCTACCTTATTTATTTCTTTGAGAAGTTCTTCAAATGATATCATCCCACACATGTCGACTATCGGGCCTATTTTCTCTGAAGCTTGCTCTTCATTTGAATCTTCGAATTTCCCCCGCCCATTCGGTGGCAACAATTCTGTCTTTCCACGTGTAGTCGATACATTCCACAACTTCAACGGCTTCTTCATACAAGTCTTCCCAATCGGTGGGGATGCGTAAGGGTGAATGGAACATGCGCCCTTATAGCTTCAAACCATCGAATAAATTGGTGATACTGCAAATGTTGTTGGTTTGTCAGAATAATTCTGCCATAATCTGGACAACATCATCTAAGCTGACTTCATCGGTCGGTACTACCAAACTATCTGACTCTCGGGCCCATTTTCGTTCTTCCAAGAATAGCGTACTGAAGCTTTGGCGATCAATGATCATCTGTGATGGAAGTTTCAGCCCGAACTCTAGGAGTTGGTTTAAGACTTCTAAAAATTCCATACTTCCATTTTCGGAACGGAGACGGACGGCGATGCATGCTCTGGTAAGGAGTGACAGTGCCTGATCAGCGAGGCTAGCAGGTTGTAGGAGGAAACATGGGAAAGTTTAGAGAGGTTTAGGATAGTATATGGGTGTGATTTGAATTGAGGGATAGAATTTTGGGTTCTCTTATAGAAAGATGGCATTGGCATGATTTAGGAGTGTGTTGTGAGTAGTGTTTGGCTTAGGATTGGTTGGAGGGGCGATGGTACCACGATCAATTAGACCTTGGATTATGTTTCAAAAGTAAAAGCATTGGTCAATGGTATGGCCAGCTATTTGGTGAAAGGCGCAATGTGCATCTGCCTTGAAGTTTCTTGGGAGTAGATTTGGAAATGGATGGGGATCCAAGGGTTTGATAAGGTTTCAGTTTAACAGTGCCTGATAAAATTTGGATAGGGGAGCATGGAGCTCGGTGTATTTCTTTCGAACTAGGACAGGGCAGCTTTCTGGTGCCCATGAGGTGGTTGGTTGACAGATGTTGTTGATGGTTGAGACTGAAGCACTGTCAGGCTTATCATATTTCCTGGGGGTGAACTTTTTAGACACCTTCTTCAATTCAACATCTGTTTTAGCAAGACCTTCCTCGATTTCTAGTCCTGCTTCTTTGAGAGCTCGGAAATGGGGATAGTATTGTCCTTCCATCATTGTTCGGACATGGGGTAAGAAGTTCTTCTTCACTATGCTGACTTGTTATTCCTCGGAAGGTCAATTGGTCATGGTTGTTGCTTTTTCCCTCCATCGGGCTATGAAGTTACTGACTGATTCCCTAGCATTTTGTTTGGGCAGCTCTAAATCACGACGGGTGACCTCAAGCTCTTCATTGTATTTGTACTATGACATGAATTCTCGGGATACATTCTCCCAGCTATGAATTCTAGACTTTTCGAGAGATAAAAACCATCAGAGGGCGCTCTCCTTCAAAGTTTGCTGAAACATTTGAGTTATCACTTCTTCTGAAGCCCCTAGTAGAGTCATGGAATGGTGATAGATACGGAGATGAACAATCGAGGGTCCATTTCCTTCGAATTTCTCGATATTTGGCATCTTGGATTTCTCGGGTAACCTCGCTTTAAGATAAGGAGACATGTGGGTGTAGTCCATGTAATTCCTCGAGATTCTGACTTGGTCAAACTTCTTAGTTAGCATTTGGAGGTCCTCTTTGACTTTGTTCAACTCCTCTTCCTTCGGATCAATGATCTCGGACCTCAGTTTGGAGGTTGTCGATCTTGGACACAAGCTGAGCTAGGATGATTGTCAGATCCCGCTGGATAATGAGGACTTAATCTGTTTTCCCATGGAAAGGGGGTGGATACCGAACTCAGAAGAAGTAACAGGGGAACGGACGGAACTCCGGGGTGATTTTACTGAAGACCGAAGCCAATAAGTATCCAAGCTAAGGGCTTGCGATCGACCTGAGAAGGCGCAAAAATGGGATTCATTTTTGAGAGAAAGAATGAAAATATTTTTTGACATTTTTTTTGAGATTGGAAGACAAAATATTTTTGGCTTTTTGATAAAGAGAGGATAAATTTTTTTTTTTTGGATTTTTTTTTTATAAAGAAAGGAGAGATAGTCTCAGCATGATTATTACAATTATTATGTTTTCACTTGTATTAATTCTCCTAAATGCAAAATGAAATGCCGGACACGACCCGAGCATGGAAAAATTGGGTTTGTAATATATGCAAAGCTATGGCTGGACTTATGACCAGGCTCACGGACAGGGTCCTATTTTAAAAATGCATGAGAATTCGGGCGACAGGTCGACCCGTAATTTTGGCATAGTTTCGGGGTGAACCCGATAATCTTATATGTGTGTCCTAGGCTTGACACCTATATGCGGGTATGCAGTTGGTTGGGTGAATCAGAAAGGGTTCCTCTCTTTGGCGTGACTTCCACGATATACGTCTTGCTCTTGCGGGCAATTGGTACGTGTGGACAAGCCATTTGATATACCTGAGTGTACATGAATTGCCTCACTATATACCTCATGGGGATGGTACGTGTGAGAGCGAATTTGATATACTCGGCGTACGTGAACAAGTTCCCTGCAATATACCTCCCGTCATGACTTCGATCAAGCGGTACGATGGGGGGGGAACCATTCGATATACATCGAAGGTACTTGGCCAATGGAAGGTGAGAGTCATATCGCTTAGGCTAACTGCGCCCTACCGAACCAGTGCCCATCACGAAGTGACCCTCCAGTTACTGGGTAAAATTTGGTCAATCACAATGCTCTTTGGTGATGTTATATGAATCATGCATGATCCTCTTATTAGTATCTTATGATGAGAGTATCTTTCTTGATCATGACCAACGGGGAGACAAGTATGATTACCAATGGTACACCATGTATGGATGGGTGATGCGTGCAATATATGGATATATGTGACCCTAGGTGTACGTTGTGCGAAGTGTACATGGAGAATTTTGTACAAGTGTGTGAATAGAAGCATAAGCATGGGGTACACATGAGTAATAAAGGGGAACATGCAAATAGGGAGAAAACATAAACAAATATAACACCCATGTAAATTGAGTCTATCCCTCATATAATCCCCAGTAGAGTCTCCACTGTGGCCATCCCCAATCCTCACGACGGGCGGGCGGTGTGAGGGAGGATCCTAGGTCCCGCACGTCCCTCTCGGGAGCGCTTCGGCCGGTGTCATTTGGGTGAGGTGAAAAATGTAGAGAGATAGAGTCGCCGATCTATTTTACTCAAAACAGACGAAAGAAAGGGAGCCACCCCGAAGGACAGCATCCAAAGACATACTGATGCATACGAAATCAAAATGATTCAAAAAGGGTCCGGAGGCTAAGTTACGAAATGGGAAGGTGTCAGTCACCCATTTCGCCCTTACGGTCTCTCATGGGTTTTTTCTATTTTCCTTTATTTTCCCCGTGATATGTGTGCATGTGTATATATAGTGGAGATAGGAATTATCGACTTGTACCATGGAAGAGGTAAAGCGAGTCATCCATAGGATGGTATAAAAATATTAGAAAATAGGATTTACGCAATTATCCTTACGTTGATCGTTACGATGGAACGACAACGCATGTGGAATAATACGCCACTAAGGACACATATATTTATATATATGTAATCTAGGAGGATTGAATTTAGAGAGAATAGGAGATGAAAGAAAAAGTAAAAATAGGACTCGAATCTCGGATTTTACCCCAAGACGCCTACATAGCCTATAGAGGCATCAAAGTCCACGTTGTTCATATGCAAAACTAGGGGTGGGGTTTATCCCATAAATCCAACCAGGGACATCTCTTATTTGTGTGTGTGTGTAGAAAAAATGTTTTAGTTGTGAGAAAAGTGTGAGAATTCCCGTTTGGAATTTATGAGAAAACCCTCTTTTTATTATTTTTTTGGTTGTTTACTTGTATGAAAATAAAAGATGTGCAATAATACTAAATAAAAAGTGTATTAGGATATGTGAGATGAAAAAATAAAAGTGCTAAGTAATAAAACAAGTTAATGCGAATTTATGAGAATTTGAGGAGAGAATTGAGAAAATTGGACCTTTTTGAAGATCATGAGCTTGATCTTGAATGTTAGAGAGAAGCCCTTGTACTTGAATGATGATGGAGAGTGGTTAATTCACCAAGTTTGATGAAAAGTGAAGGTTGGAAAGGGATTTTGATGTGGAAATCTCCCTGACTTCGAGAGAGGTTTTCTGGATTTTCTAAGAGTGATGTCAATCAGATCTGGGCTCCCTTGTAATGAGGTCAAGGACTCCTTTTTATAGGCCTAGGGCATTGATGATCGGCATATCCTTGGTCCTTCGACTTGGCAGGTGCGTTTAGGCACACTACCGATAGGCAGGGTATAGGACCTGTCGTTTGGCTGTGTCTTTCAGGCCTTTTCAGAAAATTGGCTGTAGAGCGCAAACCATTGATTCGAATATCGTACGGGGTGGACCGTTGGAAAGGTAATTTAGATATCTTTGAAAGTCCTTTGGATCGCTCCCGAGTTCAGTAGTTGACTGTGGGTCAAATGTGGCTCGGAAGCATTCGTCGATCCATTAGACAGGGAATCATCGGACAAAAATGGATCATTCGTCCGTATGGTAAGTCTGAATTGAGCACGGGGTGGACAGTTGGAAAGGTTAGGAGATGTACTTCGACATTCCAAAGAGTTTGATCCGGTTCGAGGAGTTGACTTTGGTCAACGGGCCCTAGAAATATTTGGTGACCTCTCTGAGTAAAACGGATCGTTCGTCCGTACCGTAAGTCAGAATCCCGGATGAGGTGAACAGTTGGAAAGGGGTTTCAGTGACCTTTGAAGATTTATTCAGTCTCGATTGAGTTGAAGAGATGACGTAGGTAAAACGAAGCCCAAGAGCACCCGGTGGCCTCCTAATTGAGTTTCGAGGTAAAACGGGTCGTTCGTTCGCATGGTAAGTCATAATCGAACACGAGATGGACCATTGGAAAGGGGTTTCAGGGCCTTTCTAAGATTCATTCAGTCTTGGTCGAGCTGAAGACTTTGAATATTGGTCAAACGGAGCTTGGGAGTTCCCGATGGTTTCTAGGTCAGTACTCAGGGTATTGACCCGGGTTTGTAGTGATGAAGGGAGGTGTTAAGTACCTAAGGGGAGTTTAAGGGGTAACAGAATGGGGTGTCTACAAAGCCCTTCGACGGGTGAGTTTGTAACAAATTATAGCCATCGAATAGACACCGCATGATGCTTTTGAGGGAGATGACCAATTTAGAGGGTCGAGGCCAATTCTGAGGACCTGAGGGAGTGAGGATGACCAATTCAGGGGGTCGAGGTCGATTCTGAGGACCTAAGGGATGGTTTGGAGGAAAGGTTTAGGCCAATTCCTGAGGAGGTGCTGGGGATGACCGATTCTACGGGTAGAAGCCAATTCTGAGGGCTTGAAGATGAGGTTGACCGATTCTGCGGGTCAAAGCCAATTCTGAGGGCTTGAAGATGAGGGTGACCAATTCTGTGACTCGAAGCCAATTTTGAGGGCTTAAGTAGAGATGACCATTTCTGTGGGTTGAAGCCAATTCTGCGAGCTTAAGTAGAGATGACCATTTATGCGAGTCGAAGACAATTCCGTGAGCTTAAGTAGAGATGACCAGTTCTGCGGGTCGAAGCCAATTCTGCGAGCTTAAGGTGAGATGACCAATTCTGCGAGTCGAAGCCAATTTTATGGGCTTAAGTAGAGATAACCATTTCTAGTGGTCGAAGTCAATTCTGCGAGCTTAAGTAGAGATGACCAATTCTGCTGGTCGAAGCTAATTCTGCGGGCTTAAGTAGAGATGATCAATTCTGCGGGCTTAAGTAGATATGACCAATTCTGCGAGTCAAAGCCAATTTTGTGGGATTAAGTAGAGATGACCAATTCTGTGAGTCGAAGCCAATTCTGCGGGCTTAAGTAGATATTATCTTAGGGAACTCTGCCAGGGAGATTTATCTTGTGGTTTTGTTTTGGGCTGGGGAATCGATTACTGGGGAAATCTTTTGCAAAAATTTTACTCGGGAGGTGATTAGGTGGCCTAGGGTTTGGATGTATTGCTTGGGGAAAATTGAGACCTTTGGGGTATAGGGGGAGATTTTTAGAGATCCTCCAGGAACATTGTTGGGAGGAGTTTTGCTTGGGTTTTGGGAGTTTCGCGGGGGAAATAGGGGTTCCACTTGAGGGAGTGCGAAATTTTCTTGGTGAAAATGTTCTAAATCCTTCCTAGGATTTTTATGAATTTTTTGAGAATTTTTCAGGGCTGTCTGGTATTTTCTGGGAATTTTTGTACAAAATTATAAGGGGGGTGCCGATCGACATGATACAAAGGGTACCATTCGACAGTGTCATAGACTTTTGGACTGCCTCGGGAAGGTAAGGGGTCAGTGATGATCGGTGGTTGGGGGGTCAGTGCCGAACGACATGACCCTTGGCATCCTATTTAAAGGGGCGAATTCCCTTCATTTTCATAGCTTTTTGCTTTCTTTCTTTTTGCGATTTTCGTCTGCAAATCATTCTAGCATTCTGATCTTTAAGAAATGGCCGCCTTTGTGAGCACTGCAGCGCATAGGGAATGATTGGTTGTTTACAACTGGGTGAATGTGGAGTGGAGGGCCATGGCGCTTCTTGCTTTGGGGAGTGAAAAATCCTTTGACACATTCGATCCGGTTGCGAATGAGTGGACCTTTCTACGAGATACGTTGCATCATCGCTCCTCGAGGGTGGTGAATCCTAGCGGTTATGTAAGTAAAGACTTTTGGCATTCTTCTCTTTTTGATGATTTTTTTCTTCCTTCTTAAATTTTTGACAAGGTTTTTCTTTTGACAGTCCAATATCTCTTTGAAGAACATGCGTGCCCGTGGGATGACGGGGATTAAGGATGTCTGGGAGAATCTTCCATCTGTGGTGCGTTGGATAGTATCTTCAATAGGTTTTGGGAGGTTGGTGTCTGCGCTGGATGAGACGCCTCGTTCGATAGTGGTCCTGTGCGCTTTGGGGGAGAGGTGGTGGGATACTACCCACACCTTCCATTTTGGTTTTGGGGAGATGAACGTGACTCCCATAGATGTGCAGCAGCTGCTGGGGCTGGATTGCGATGGGGAGCAGATAGAGGTGGATCGTTCTCTGCGGGTAAGGCCAGAGGCAGTGAGGGTGGCGCTCGGCGATGTAGGGAGGATAGTGTTTGGGGATTCCATCCGACTATCTTTGCTGAAAGATTTTCTGCTGAGTAGGGTCGTTGATGTGGAGGACGGGTTACAAGTGAGGCAGAAGGCCTGGTTGTTCATATTGTCGGTGCTGGGAGGTTTCATGGTGGCATCGAGCGGCGACATCGTCCATTTGTGGTCGTATTCTGGATCACATTCTGAACATCTGAATCACATTGATGTTGCCATGAGGGTCGTATTATGGACAAACCCTTTCGTTGAAGTCATCCCCTACCCGGAGTAGGAGTGGTTCAACTCAGAATCCTAATAGGAGCATATCATTTGACCCGTGGTTTATCTCAAGAATGGGACTGCTGGTACTTTCACCCTCAGCATTATCGTCGTCGCCCAAAATGGTGATGACTCATCCGTTGGCGAAGAACTTCAATTTCTGATGGAGTGAGGAAGACACACCCTTGATGCTGTGAAGCCAAGGTCATCTTAGCAATAAATTGAAATAAGCTGGGATGTCAATAACTTGGAATTCGATGACAGGGTTTATAGGGCCATCCCCTATTACAAGCTTTGTGGATCCCATCACCTCCCGAAGGGTATTATCGTAGGCACACACAGCAACGGAGGTTGGAGCGAGGTCACTTTCTTTTAGTCCTAAACATTTGAAGGTTCTCAGTGGGCAGACATTCAAGGCGGGTCCATTATCGACAAGAGAGAGTGACACTACCTTCCCCATAACTTCGACAGAGATTTTGAGTGCATGATTGTGGTTTAGCCCAATCTTGGGGATTTCTTCTTCGAAAAAGGATAGCATTCGGGTAAAGGTCAAGGATCCGACCAAATTTACGGCTTCTTCTGGTGTGGTAAAAGGAGGAATTGTGGGTCTAGTGAGCAACTTGATCAAAGTGTTTCTGTGCAAGTTAGAAGACATGAAAATCCCCCATAGAGTGATGTTAGCTTGAATTTTCTTTAGTTGATCGAGGATCTTGCTCTCCTCGAGGGTCATCTCTGGCATAGGAATATTTTCCACCCCCTTCCCTTTATCATTGGCTGGTAGTGAGCTTGGGATCTGGTAATGCCTCCCTGATCTGGTCATGTGATTTACTGAAGAAGGGAAGAACATAAATCCCATTTCTTTGTCAACCTCGGGTTGTTCTGCCACCTTATTTATTTCTTCGAGAAGTTCGTCAAATGATATCATCCCACACATGTCACTTACCGGGCCAGTTATTTCTGAAGCTTTCTCTTCATTCGAATATTCGAATTCTTCCCCCCATTATGGTGGCAATAATTCTATCTTTCCACGTAAAGTCAATATATTCCACAATTTCAACGACTTCTTCATACAGGTCTTCCCAATCGATGGGGATGTGTAAGGGTGAAGGGACCAAGCGCCTTTATAGCTTTAAAGCATCGAATAACTTAGTGATACAGCAAATGCTGTTAGTTTATCAAAATAATTTTGCCATAATCTGGACAACATCATCCAGGCTGACTTCATCGGTCGTACTACCCAACTATCTGACTCTTGGTCCCATTTTCGTGCTTCCAAGAATATCATACTGAACCTTTGGAAATCAATGATCATCTGTGAGGGCAATTTCAGCCCAAACTCTAGGAGTTGGTTTAAGGCTTCTGATAATTCCATACTTCCATTTTCTGAATGGATACGGACGACGATGCTTGCTCTGGTAAGGAGTGACAATGGCTGATCAGCGAGGCTAGCAGGGTGTAGGAGGAGATATGGGCAAATGTGGAGAGGTTTAGGAGAGTATATGGGTGTGATTTGAGTTGAGGGATCGAATTTTGGGTTCTCTTCTAGAAAGATGGCATTGGCATGATTTGTGAGTGGGTTGTGAGTAGTGTTGGGCTTAGGATTAGCTGGTGAGGAGATGGTAACCCGGTCAATTAGACCTTTGATTATGTTTTGGAGGTGAAATCATTGATAAGTGGTATGGCTAGATGTTTGGTGAAAGGTGCAATGTGCATCTGCCTTGAAGTTGCTTTGGAGTGGATTTGGAAATGGACGAGGATCCAAGGGTTTGATAAGGTTTTGGCTTAGCAGGGCTTGATAGACTTTGGAGAGAGGAACATGTACCTCGCTGTATTCCTTTTGGACTGGAACAGGGCGGCTTTATGGTTTCCATGAGATGGTTGGTTGAGAGATGTCGTTGATGGTTAAGATTGCAGCACTGGTAGGCTTATCATATTTCCAGGGGGTGAACTGTCCGGATACTTTCTTCGGTTCGACATCTATTTTAGCAAGACCTTCCCCGATTTCTACTCCTGCTTCTCTGAGAGCTCAGAAATGGGGATAGTATTGTCCTCCCACCGTTGCTCGGATATGGGGTAAGAAGTTCTTCTTCACTATGCTGACTTGTTCTTCCTCTGAAGGCTGATTGGTCATGGTTGCTACTTTTTCCCTCCATCGGGCTATGAAGCTACTGAATGATTCCCCAGAGTTCTGTTTGTGTAACTCTAAATCATGGCGGGTGACCTCATGCTCTTCATTGCATTTGTACTGCGACATGAATTCTCGAGCTACATCCTCCCAACTACGGATTCTAGACTCTTCGAGAGACAAAAACCATCAAAGGTCGCTATCCTTCAAAGTTTGTCAAAACATTTGGTCCATCACTTCTTCTGAAGCCTCTAGTAGAGTCATGGAACAATGATAGCTGCGAAGATGAACAATCGGTGGTCCACTTCCTCCAAATTTCTCGATATTTGGCATCTTGAACTTCTCGGGTAACCTCGCTTTAGGATAAGGAGACATGTGGGTGTAGTCAATGTAATTCCCCGAGATTCTGAGTTGGTCAAACTTCTTGGTGATTATCTTGAGGTCCTCTTTGACTTTGTCCATCTCTTCTTCCTCCGGATAAATGATCGTAGGTAAGTTATCCCCATGCTGGGCAAGATTAGACATCGGAAGCTGGGCAGGCGATGGCCCATTACGTTGAGCTTACTGATACTCTTCAGGAACCCAGATAGGCTCGGGTGGACCCATAGCGCGAGGAAATAGGGCCTCGGGCTCTTGAGGAACAAGAACTTGATTTCGTTGCACCTCTCGAACCTCAGTTTGGAGGTTGTCAACCTTAGATACAAGTTGAGCTAGGACTGCCGACATATCCGGCTGCACAATGGGGTCTTGATCTGTGTTCTCCATAGAAAGCAGATGGATACCGGACTCGAAAGAAGTAACAGGGGAACAGATGGAAATCCGGGGAGATTTGACTAAAGACCGAAGCCAATAAGGAGCTAAGTCAAGGGCTTGCGATCGACCTGAGAAGGCGCAAAAATGGGATTTATTTTGAAAAAAAAAGGATGAAAATATTTTTGACATTTTTTTTATTTTTGAGATTGGAAGACAAAATATTTTTTGCTTTTTGATAAAGAGAGGAGAATTTTTTTTTGTTAAAGAAAGGAGAGACGGTCTCAAGACAGATATTTTTAAAGTCGTATTCTCAAACGGACCCGTAAGTGGTATTCTCATGTATTCTTAAAGTCGTGATCAAGGAGAGACGGTCTCAAAACAAATATTTTACTCAAAACAAACAAAATAAAGGGAGCCATCCCGAAGGACAGCATCCAAAGACATACTGATGCATACGAAACCAAAATAATTCCAAAAGGGTCCGGAGGCTAAGTTACGAAATGGGAAGGTGTTAGGCACCCATTCCGCCCTTACGGTCTCTCATGGGTTTTTGCCATTTTCCTTTATTTTCCCCATGATATGTGTGCATGTGTATATATAATGGAGATAGGAATTATCGACTTATACCATGGAAGAGGTAAAGCGAGTCATCCGTAGGAAGGTATAAAAATATTAAAAAATAGGATTTACGCGATTATCCTTACGTTGATCGTTATGAGGGAACGATAACGTATATGGGATACTACGCTCGTAAGAACAAGTATATAGAATATAAGAGAATTGAGTTTAGAGAAAAAAATAGAAAATGAGAGAAAAAAGTAAAAATAGGACTCCAGTCTCGGATTTTACCCCGAGACACCTACGTAGCCTATCGAGGCATCAAAGTCCACATAGTTCGCATGCAAAACGACGGGTGGGGTTTATCCCATAAACCAAATCGGGGGATTCTCTTATTTCTGTGTGTGTGTATGTGTAGAAAAAGTGTTTTAGTTGTGAGAGAAGTGTAATAAAAGTGTGAGAATTCCCGTTTGGAATTTATGAGCAAACCCCCTTCTTCTTGTTTTTTGGGGTTTTTATTTATATGAAAATAAGAGATGTGCAATAATACTAAATAAAAAGTATATTAGGATATGTGAGAAGAGAAAATAAAAGTGCTAAATTAATAAAACAAGTTAATGCGAATTTATGAGAATTTGAGGAGAGAATTGAGAAAATTGGACCTTCTTGAAGATCATGAGCTTGATCTTGAATGTTGGAGAGAAGCCCTTGCACTTGGATTATTATGGAGAGTGGTTAATTCACTAAGTTTGATGAAAAGGATGATGCAAAGTGAAGGTTGGAAAGGTATTTTGATGTGGAAATCACGCTGACTTCGAGAGAGGTTTTCCGGATTTTCTGAGAGTGATGTCTATCAGATCTGGGCTCCCTAGTAATGAGGTCAAGGACTCCTTTTTATAGGACCAGGGCATTGAAGATCGGCATATCCCTGGTCCTAACAATAGGCAGGTGCGTTTAGGCACATTGCCGATAGGTCGGGTCTAGGAGCTGCCGTTTGGCAGTGTCTTTCAAGCCTTTTTATAAAATCGACTGCAGAGTGCAAATCGTTGATCCGAATAGCGCACGGGGTGGACCGTTGGAAAGGTAATTCAGATACCTTCGAAAGTACTTTGGACCGCTCCCGGGTTCAGTAGTTGACTTTGTGTCAAATGTGGCTCGGAATCATTCGTCGGTCCATTAGACAGGGAACCATCTGACGAAAACGGATCATTCGTTCGTATGGTATTGACCTGGGTTTGTTGTGATGAAGGGAGGTGTTAAGGACCTAAGGGCAGTTTAAGGGGTAACATAATGGGGTGTATACACTTGATATTTTTAAATTATCATAGTATTGACAAATCGGGGGTGCCGTGATCGTGAGGCCAGTTTGTGCGAGTCTGATTGGTCCCATACAAGGTGTCGGTGCCACTCATGTGGCCATTCGGGGGCTATTTTGGATTTTCGCCCACTAACGCCATGTTTTTAAGCCCAAGTCTAGAAATATGAAAATTATCGTGGTATTCTCAAACTAAGAGTCCCACGATCGCGGGGTCAGTTTCTACGAGTTATATTGGTCCCGTGCGAGGTGTTGGTGCCACTCACGGGGCCGTTTGGTGGCTGTTTCGGGTTTTCACCCACTAACGCCATGTTTTACCTAAGTATTAATATTTTTAAATTATCATTGTATTCTCAAACCGGGGGTCCCGTGATCGCGTGGTCAGTTCGTATGAGAAACATTGGTCCCATGCGAGGTGTTGGTGTCACTCACGGGGCTGTTCGGGTGTTGTTTCCGGTTTTTACCCACTAACGCCATGTTTTTATGCCCAAGTCTAGAAATATGAAAATTGTCATTATATTCTCAAACCGAGAGTCCCGTGATCGCCCGATCAGTTTCTAAGAGTTACATTGGCCTCGTGCGAGGTGTTGGTGCCACTCACGGGGCCGTTAGGGGGTTATTTCAAATTTTCCCCCGCTACCGTAATATTTTTATGCCCAAGTCTAGAAATATGCAAATTATCATTGTATTCTCAAACCGGGGGTCCCGTGATCGCGCGATCAGTTCGTACGAGTTTCATTCATCCCGTGCGAGGTGTTGGTGCCACTCACTGGGCCGTCCAGGGGATATTTTGGGTTTTCAACCACTAACTCCATGTTTTAACTAAGTCCTGATATTTTTAAATTATCGTTGAATTCTTAAACCGGGGTCCCATGATCGCGGTCATTTCGTATGAGTTACATTGGTCCCGTGCGACGTGTTGGTGCCACTCAGGGCACCGTTCGGGGGCTGTTTCCGATTCTCACCCACTAACACCATGTTTTTATTCCTAAGTCTAGAAATATGCAAATTTTCATCGTATTCTCAAACCGGGAGTCCCGTAATCGCACAGTTAGTTCCTACGAGTTAAATTGCTCCCGTGCGAGGTGTTGGTGCCACTCACGGGGCCGTTCGGGGGCTGTTTCGGGTTTTCCCCCACTAACGCAATGTTTTTATGCCTAAGTCTAGAAATTTGATAATTATTATCGTATTCTTAAACCGAGGGTCCCGTTATCGCGTGATCAGTTCCTACGAGTTACATTGGTCTCGTACGAGGTGTTGGTTCTACTCACGGGGTCGTTCGGGGGCTATTTTGGGTTTTTCCCCACTAACGCAATAGTTTTATGCCTAAGTCGAGAAATATTAAAATTATCCTCGTATTCTCAAATCGGGGGTCCTCTGATCGCGCGACCAGTTCGTACGAGTTACATTATCCCGTGCGAGGTGTTGGTGTCACTCACGGGTCCGTTCAGGGGCTGTTTCGGACTTTCACCCACTAATGCCATATATTTATGTCTAAGTCTAGAAATATTCAAATTGTCATTGTATTCTCAAACAGGGAGTCCCCTGATCGCGTGATCAGTTCCTATGAGTTACATTGGTCCCGTGTAAGGTGTTGGTGTCACTCACGGGGCCGTTCAGGGGCTATTTCAGTCTTTCACCCACTATCGCCATGATTTTATGCCTAAGTCTAGAAATATGAAAATTCTCATCGTATTCTCAAAGCAGCAGTCCATTGATCGCGCGGTGAGTTCCTATGAGTTACATTGGTCCCGTGCGAGATGTTGGTGCCACTCACGGGGCCGTTCGGGGTCAATTTCGGGGTTTCCCCCACGAACGCAATGTTTTTATGCCTAAGTGTAGAAATATGTAAATTATCATTATATTCTCCAATCGGGGGTCCCGTGATCGTGCGGTTAGTTCGTAAGTGTAACATTGGTCCCGTTCGAGGTGTTGGTACCACTCATGGAGCTGTTCAGGGGCTGTTTCATGTTTTCCTAGACTAACGCCATTTTTTTATGCCTAAGTCTAGAAATATGCAAATTATCGTTCTATTCGCAAACCCAGGGTCCCGTGATTGCACGGTCAGTTTCTACGAGTTACAATGGTTTGGTGCGAGGTGTTGGTGCCACTCATGGGGCCGTTTCGGGATTTCCCCCACTAACACCTTATTTTTATGCCTACATCAAGAAATATGCAAATTATCATTGTATTTTCTAACTAGGGGTCCCGTGATCGCGTGATCAGTTCGTACGAGTTTCATTGGTCCCGTGCGAGGTGTTGGTACCACTCACGGGGTCGTCCAGGGGCTGGTTCGGGTTTTCACCGACAACGCCATGTTTTTAAGCCCAAGTGTAGAAATATGCAAATTATCATCTTATTCTCAAACCGGGAGTCCCGTGATTGCGCGGTCAGTTCCTAGAAGTTACATTGGTCCTGTACGAGGTGTTCGTGCCAGTTACGGGGCCGTTCGGGGGCAGTTTTAGGTTTTCCACCACTAACGCAATGGTTTATACCTAAGTCTAGAGAAATAAAATTATCATCGTATTATCAAATCAGGGGTCCCCTGATTGCGTGGTCAGTTCGTACAAGTTACATTGGTCCCGTGCGAGGTGTTGGTGCAATTCAAGGGGACGTTCGGGGGCTGTTTCGAGTTTTCCCCCACTAACGCCATGTTTGTATGCCTAAGACTAAAAATATGCAAATTATCATCCTATTCTCAAATCGGGAGTCCCGAGATTACGCGGTCTGTTCCTACAAGTTATATTTTTCTCGTGCGGGGTGTTGGTGTCATTCACGGGATCGTTCGGGGGCTGTTTTGAGTTTTCCCCGACTAACGCCATATTTTTATGCCTAAGTCTTGAAATATGCAAATTATCATTGTATTCTCAAACCGGGGGTCTTGTGACCGCGTGGTCAGTTCGTACAAGTTGCATTGGTCCCGTGCGAGGTGTTGGTGCCACTTACGGGGTCGTTCGGGGGCTGTTTTGAGTTTTCCCTACTAACGCAATGTTTTTATGCCTAAGTCTAGAAATATGCAAATTATCATCGTATTCTGAAACCGAGGATCCCGTGATCAAGCGGTCCGTTCGTATGAGTTACATTGGTTGTGTGCGAGGTGTTGGTACCACTCAAGGGTCCGTTCGGGGGATATTTCGAGTTTTCACCTGCTAAATCCATGTATTTAAGCCCAAGTTTATAAATAGGAAAATCAACCTCGTATTCTCAAATCGGGAGTCCCGTGATCGCGCGATCAGTTCTTATGGTTACATTGGTCCTGTGCAAGGTGTTGATACCACTCACGGGGCCGTTCGTGGGTAGTTTCGGGTTGTCCCCCACTAACGCAATGTTTTTATGCCTAATTGTTAAAATATGCAAATTATCATCGTATTCTGAAATCGGGGGTCCACTGATCGCGCGGTCAGTTCGTACGAGTTACATTGGCCCCATGCGAGGTGTTGGTACCACTCACGGGGTCGTTCAGAGATTATTTTGGGTTTTCCTCCGCTAACACAGTGTTTTTATGCCTAAGTCCAGAAATATGGAAATTATCCTCGTATTCTCCAACCGGGGGTCCCATGATCGCGCGATCAGTTCGTACAAGTTACATTGGTACCGTGCGAGGTGTTGGTGCCACTCACGGGGCCGTTCGGGGGTTATTTCTGGTTTTCAGCTGCTAACCCCATGTTTTCAATCTCAAGTCTAGAAAAATGCAAATTATCATCAAACTCTCAAACCGGGAGTCCCGTGATAGCATGGTCATTTCCTATGGGTTACATTGTTCCTGTGCGAGGTGTTGGTGCCACTCACGGAGCTGTTCGGGGGCTGTTTTAGGTTTTCTCCACTAACGGAATGGTTTTATGCCTAATTAAAGAAATATGCAAATTATCATCGTATTCTCAAATTGGTGGTCCCCTGATCGCGCGACCAGTTCATACCAGTTACATTGGTCCCGTGCGAGGTGTTGGTTCCATTCTCGGGGCCATTCGGGGATGTTTTGGGTTTTTCCCACTAACGTCAAGTTTTTATGCCTAAGTCTATAAATATAAAAATTATTGTCCTATTCTCAAAACGAGGGTCCCGTGATTGCGCGGTCAGTTCCTACGAGTTAAATTTTTCTCGTGCGAGGTGTTGGTGCCACTCACGGGGCCATTTGGTGGATCTTTCGGGTTTCCCCACACTAACATCATGTTTTTATGTCTAAGTATAGAAATATGCAAATTATCATCGTATTCTCAAACCGGGGGTCCCGTGATCGTGCGGTTAATTCGTACGAGATACATTGTCCCGTGCGAGGTGTTGGTGCCACTCACGGGGTCGTTCGGGAACTGTTTCGAGTTTCCCCCATTAATGCAATGTTTTATGCCTAAGTTTAGAAATATGCAAATTATCATCATATTCTGAAATTGGGGGTGCCGTGATCGCGCGATCAGTTCGTACGAGTCACATTGGTCCCGTGCGAGGTGTTGGTGCCCCTCACGAGCCCGTTCAGGGGCTTTTTTGATTTTTCCCCCGCTAACACCATGTTTTTATGCCTAAGTCTAGAAATATGTAAATTATCATCGTATTCTCAAATCGGGAGTCCCGTGATCGTGCGGTCAATTCATATGAGTTACATTGGTCCCCTGCGAGGTGTTGGTGGCACTTACGGGGCCGTTTGGGAGCTGTTTTGTATTTTCACCCACTATCGCAATGTTTTTATGCCTATGTCTAGAATTATGCAAATCATCATCCTATTCTCAATCTAGGGGTTCCATGATTGCGCAGTCAGTTACTATGAATTACATTGGTCTCTTGCGAGGTCTTGGTGCCACTTGCGGGGCCGTTCGGGTTTTTTTTCGAGTTTTAACCACTAATATCATGTTTTTATGCCTAAGTCTAGAAATATGAAAATTATCAACCAAGAATCCCGTGATCATGCGGTCAGTTCGTACGAGTTACATTGGTCCCGCCCGAGGTGTTAGTGCCACTCACGGGGCCGTTCGGGGGTTGTATCGAGTTTTACCCCACTAAGATCATGTTTTTATTACTAAGTCTACAAATATGCAATTTGTCATTCTACTATCAAATCGGGAGTCCCGTGATCGCGTAGTCAGTTCCTACGAGTTAAATTGCTCTCATGCGAGGTGTTGGTGCCACTCACGGGGCCGTTCAGGGACTGATTCGGGTTTTTTCCCCAATAATACAATGTTTCTATGCCTAAGTCTAGAAATATGCAAATTCTTATCGTATTATCAAACCGAGGGTCCCGTGATCACAGTTCAGTTCATACGAGTTACATTGGTCCCATGAGAGGTGTTGGTACCACTCACGGGGCTGTTTGGGGGTTGTTTCAAGTTTTTCCCAACTAACACCATATTTTTATGCCTAAGTCTAGAAATATGCAAATCATCATCCTATTCTCAAACCGGGGGTCCTGTGATTGTGCGGTCAGTTCCTATGAGTTATAATGGTCTCGTACTAGGTGTTGGTGCCACTCACGGGGCCGTTCGGGTTTTCCTCCACTAACGCCATATTTTTATGCCTAAGTCTAGAAATATGAAAATTGTCTTCGTATTCTTAAACCGGGAGTCCCGTGATCCCGCAGTCAGTTCCTACGAGTTAAATTGCTCTCGTACGAGGTCTTGATGCCATTAACGGGGCAATTCGGGGGTTGTTTCGGGTTTTACCCCACTTACATAATGTTTTTATGCCTAAGTCTACAAATATGCAAATTATTATCATATTGTTAAACTGTGGGACCCATGATCGTGCGGTCAGTTCTTACGAGTTACATTGGTCCCGTGCGAGGTGTTGGTACCACTCACGGGGGCGTTCGGGGGCTGTTTTAAGTTTTCCCCAACTGACGCCATGTTTTTATGCCTAAGTCTTGAAATATACAAATTATCATCCTGTTCTCTAACCGGGGGTCCCGTGATTGCACGGTCAGTTCGTACGAGTTACATTGGTCTCGTAGGAGGTGTTGGTGCCACTCACGGGGCCATTCGGGGGCTGTTTTGGATTTTCCCCCACTAACGCCAAGTTTTTATACTTAAGTCTACAATATGCAAATTATCGTCATATTCTCAAATCGCGAGTCCCGTGATCATGCAGTCAGTTTGTACGAGTTACATTGCTTCCGTGCGAGGTGTTGGTGCCACTCATGGGGCCGTTCGGGGGCTGTTTTGTCTTTGCACCCACTAACGCAATGTTTTTATGCCTAAGTCTAGAAATATGCAAATCATCGTCCTATTCTCAAACCGGGGGTCCCATGATTGCGCGATCAGTTCCCACGAGGTACATTGGTCTTGTTCGAGGTCTTTGTGCCACTCCCGGGGCCGTTTGGGGGTTGTTTTGGGTTTTCCCCCACTAACGCAATGTTTTTATGCCTAAGTCTAGAAATATGCAAATTATCGTCCTAT
The DNA here is from genome assembly GCA_949130495.1 of Sambucus nigra. NCBI lineage: Eukaryota > Viridiplantae > Streptophyta > Magnoliopsida > Dipsacales > Adoxaceae > Sambucus > Sambucus nigra. The sequence goes on from OX422208.1 coordinate 647,177,550, forward strand.
TCTCAAACCGAGAATCCTATGATCGTTCGGTCAATTCGTACGAGTTGCATTGGTCCCGTGTGAGGTGTTGGTGCCACTCATGGGGCTGTTCAGGGGCTGTTTTAGGTTTTCGCCCACTAACGTCATGTTCTGACTAAGTCTTGATATTTTTAAATTAACATCGTATTCTCAAACAAAGGGTACCGTTATCGCGCGATCATTTCATATGAGTTACATTCGTCCCGTGCGAGGTGTTGGTGCCACTCACGGGGCCATTCAGGGGATGTTTCGGGTTTTCACCCACTAACGCCATGTTTTTATGCCTAAGTCTAGAAATATGCAAATCGTAATCATATTCTCAAACTGGGAGTCCTGTGATCGCGCGGTCAGTTCCTACAAATTACATTGGTCCCGTGATAGGTTTTGGTGATACTCACGGGGCCGTTCGGGTGTTGTTTTGGGTTTTCCCCCTCTAACGCAATGTTTTTATACCTAAGCCTAGAATTATGCAAATTATTGTCGTATTCTCAAATTGGGGGTCCCGTGATCACGCGTTGAGGTCGCGGGAGTTTCATTTGTCCTGTACGAGGTGTTGATCACACTCACATGGTCGTTCTGGGGCTGTTTCGGGTTTTAACCCCCTACCGCCACGTTTTAAAGCCTAAGTCTAGAAATATACAAATTATCATCGTATTCTCAAACGGGAGTCCCGAGATCACGTGGTCAGTTTTTACATGTTGCATTGGTCTGGTGCGAGGTGTTGGTACCACACACGGGGACGTTCGGGGGCTGTTTCGGATTTTCACCCACTAACGCCATGTTTTGACTAAGTCTTGATATTTTTAAATTATCATCGTATTCTCAAACAAAGGGTCCCGTTCTTGCGCGGTCATTTCGTATGAGTTACATTCGTCCCATGCGAGGCGTTGGTGCCACTCACGGGGCCGTTCGGGGGCTGTTTTGGGTTTTCATCCACTAATGCCATGTTTTTATGCCTAAGTCTAGAAATATGCAAATTGTAATCGTATTTTCAAACCAGGAGTCCTGTGATCACGCGGTGAGTTCCTATGAGTTACATTGGTCCCATGAGAGGTGTTGGTGCAACTCATGGGGCCGTTAAGGGACTATTTCAGGTTTTCCCTACTAACGCAATGTTTTTATGCCTAAGTCTAGAAATATGCAAATTATCATCGTATTCTCAAACCGGGGGTCTCGTGATCGCGCGATCAGTTCGTGTGAGTTTCATCATCACTTACGAGGTTTTGGTGCTACTCACAGGGTCGTTTGGGTTTTCACCCACTAACTCTATGTTTTTAAGCCAAAGTCTGAAAATATGCATATTATATTCGCATTCTCAAACCGAGAGTCCCGTGATCGCGCGGTCAGTTTCTACGTGTTAAATTTGTCCCGTGCGAGGTTTTGGTGCCACTCACGAGGCAGTTCGGGGGCTATTTCGGGTTTTCCACCACTAACACAATGTTTTTATTCCTAAGTCTAGAAATATAAAAATTAACATCCCATTCTCCAACTGGGGATCCCGTGATCGCACGGTCAGTTCGTATGAGTAACATTGGTCCCGTTGAGGTGTTGGTGCCACTCACGGGGCCGTCCGGGGGCTGTTTTGAGTTTTCTCCCACTAACGCCATGTTTTTATGCCTTAGTCTAGAAATACAAAAAATATCGTTCGATTCTCAAACCTGGGGTCCCCTGATTGCGCGATAAGTTCCTATGAGATACATTGGTCTGGTGCAAGGTGTTGGTGCCACTGGCAAGGCCGTTCTGGGGCTATTTCCGGATTTCCCCCACTAATGCCTTATTTTTATGCCTAAGTCAAGAAATATGCAAAGTATCGTTATATTCTCAAACTGTGGGTCCCGTGATCGCGCGATCAGTTTGTGCGAGTTTCATTGGTCCCGTGCGAGGTGTTGGTGCCACTCACGGGAGCGTTCGGGGGCTGTTTCGAGTTTTCACCCGCTAATGACATGTTTTTAAGCCCAAGTCTAGAAATATGAAAATTATCATCGTATTCTCAAACTGGGGGACCCGTGAGTGCGGGCCAGTTCGTGCGAGTTACATTGGTCCCGTGCGACGTGTTGGTGCCATTCACGGGGCTGTTTTGGGTTTTCCCCCACTAACGCCATGTTTTTATGCCTACGTCTAAAAATATGCAAATTATCATCATCTTCTCAAATCGGGGGTCCCTTGATCGCGCAATCAGTTCCGAGGAGTTACATTTTTCTCGTGGGAGATGTTGGTGCAACTCACGGGGCCGTTCGGGGGCTCTTTTGGGTTTTCCCTCTCTAACGCCATGTTTTTATGCCTGAGATTAGAAATATGCAAATTAACGTCGTATTCTCCAACTGAGGATCCTGTGACCGTGCGGTCAGTTCGTACGAGTAACATTGGTCCCGTGCGAGGTGTTGGTTCCACTTACGGGGCCGTTCGGGGGCTGTTTTGAGTTTTCTCCCACTAACGCCATGTTTTTATGCCTAAGTCTAGAAATAGGAAAATAATCTTCCGATTCTCAAACCTGGGGTCGTCCCATGATTGGGCGATCAGTTCCTACAAGATACATTAGTCTGGTGCGAGGTGTTTGATGCCACTCACAGGGCCGTTCTAGGGCTGTTTCGGGATTTCCACACTGACGCCTTATTTTTATGCCTAAGTCAAGAAATAGGCAAATTATTGTTGTATTCTCAAACTGGGGGTCTAGTTATCGCGTGATCAGTTCGTGCGAGTTTTATTGGTCCCATGCGAGGTCTTGGTGCCACTCACCGGACCGTTCGGGGGCTGTTTTGGGTTTTCACCCGTTAACGCCATGTTTTTAAGCCCAAGTCTAGAAATATGCAAATTATCATCATATTATCAAACCGAGAGTCCCATGATCGTGCAGTCAGTTCCTACGAGTTATATTGGTCCCGTGCGAGGTGTTGGTGCCATTTATGGGGCCGTTCGAGTTCTGTTTCGGGTTTCCCCCCACTAATGTCATGTTTTTATGCCACAGTCTAAAAATATGCAGATTATCATCCTATTCTCAAATCGGGAGTCCCGTGATTGCGCGGTCAGTTCCTAAGAGTTAAATTTTTCTAGTGTGAGATGTTGGTGCAACTCACGGGGCCGTTCAGGGGTTCTTTTGGGTTTCCCCCCACTAACGCCATGGTTTTATGCCTAAGTATAGAAATATGCAAATTGTCATCGTATTCTCAAATCGGGATCCCATGATCGCGCGGTCAATTTGTACGAGTTACATTGGTCCTGTGAAAGGTGTTGGTGCCACTCATGGGGTCGTTCGGGGGCCGTTTCGAGTTTTCCCCACGAACACAATGTTTTTATCCCTAAGACTAGAAATATGAAAATTATTTTCATATTCTCAAATCGAGGGTCCGGTGATCGCGCGATCAGTTCGTACGAGTTACGTTGGTCTTGTTCGAGGTGTTGGTGCCACTCACGGGGCCGCTCGGGGGCTGTTTCGAGTTTTCACCTGCTAACGCCCTATTTCTAAGCCCAAGTAAATAAATATGAAAATTATCATCATATTCTCAAACCGGGAGTCCCGTGATCACGTGGTCTGTTTCTACGAGTTAGATTGCTCTGGTGCGAGGTGTTGGTGCTACTCACAGGGCCGTTCGGGAGATGTTTCGGGATTTCCCCGACTAACGCCATGTTTTTATGCCTAAGTCTATAAATATACAAATTATCATCATATTCTCAAACCGAAGGTCCCGTGATCACGCGATCAGTTTGTACAAGTTACATTGGCCCCCTGCGGGGTGGTGGTGCCACTCACGGGGTCGTTCGGGGGCTGTTTCGAGCTTCCACCCCACTAAGGCAATGTTTTTATGCCTATATCTAGAAATATTCAAATTATCATCGTATTCTCAAATCGGGGGTCCCATGATCGCGCGTTCAGTTCGTACGAGTAACATTGGTCCCGTGCGAGGTGTTGGTGCCCCTCATGGGGCCGTTTGGGGGCTTTTTCGAGTTTTCCACCACTAACGCCATGTTTTTATGCCTAAGTCTAGCAACATGAATATTATCATCCTATTCTCAAATCGGGGGTCCCGTGATTGTGCGATCAGTTCCTATGAGTTACATTGGTCTCGTACGAAGTGTTACTCCAACTCACGGGGCCGTTCGGGGGCTGTTTCGGGTTTTCCCCCACTAACACTATGTTTTTATGCCTATGCATAGAAATATGCAAATTATCATCGTATTCTCAAGCCGAGAGTCCCGTGATCGTGCTGTCAGTTCGTACGAGTTACATTGGTCCCGTGCGAGGTGTTCGTGCCACTCAGGGGGCCGTTCGAGGGATGTTTTGGGTTTTCACCCAGTAACGCAATGTTTTTATGCCTAAGTCTAGAAATATGCAAATCATCATCCTATTCCAAAACCGGGGGTCCCATGATAGCGCGGTTAGTTCCCACGAGTTAACATTGGTCTCGTGCGAGGCCTTGGTGCCCGTCACAGGGCCGTTCGGGTGTTGTTCCGGGTTTTCCCCACTAATGCCATGCTTTTATGCCTAAGTCTACAAATATACAAATTATCATCCTATTCTCAAATCGAGAATCCCGTGATCGTGCGTTCAGTTTGTACGAGTTACATTGGTCCTGTTGGAGGTGTTGGTACCACTCACGGGGCTGTTCGGGGGCTGTTTAGAGTTTTCCTCTACTAGCGCCATGTTTTTATGCGCATGTATAGAAACATGCAAATAATCGGGGTATTCTCAAACCAGGGGGCCCGTGATCACGTAGTCAGTTCATGCGAGTTTCATTGGTCTCGTGCGAGGTGTTGGTGGCACTCACGGGGCCGTTCGGGGGCTCTTTCGAGTTTTCACCCACTAAATCCATGTTTTTAAGCCTAAGTAAAAAAATATACAAATTATTATCCTATTCTCAAACCGATAATCCCATGATCATGTGATCAGTTCGTGCGAGTCTCATTGGTCCCGTGCGAGGTGTTGGTGCCACTCATAGGGCCATTCGGGGGCTATTTCGGGTTTTCACCCACTAATGCCATGTTTTCAATGGCTAAGTCTAGAAATATGTAAATTATCATCATATTCTCAAATGGGAGTCCCATGATCGCGCTTTCAGTTTTACAAGTTACATTAGTCCCGTGAGAGGTGTTGGTTCCACTCACGGGGCCATTCGGGGGCTATGTTGGGTTTTCACCCACTAGAGCCATGTTTTGACTAAGTCTTGATATAATTAAATTATCGTCGTATTATCAAACTAGGGGTCCCGTGATATGGCGATCATTTCGTATGAGTTACATTAGTCCTGTGCGAGGTGTTGGTTCCACTCAGGGTGCCATTCGGGGGCTGTTTCGGGTTTCCACCATCAAACGCCATGTTTTTATGCCTATGCCTAGAAATCTGCAAATTTCCATCATATTCTGAAATCGAGAGTCTCGTAATCGCTCGGCGAGTTCCTACGAGTTACATTGGTCCCGGGCGAGGTGTTGGTGCCAGTCACGGGGTCGTTCGGGGCCTATTTCGGGTTTTCCCCAACTAACACAATTTTTTATGCCTAAGTCCAAAAATATGCAAATTTGCATCCTATTCTCAAGTCGGGGGTGCTGTGATTCTGCGGTCAGTTCATACGAGTTACATTTGTCTGGTTCGAGGTATTGGTTCCACTCACGGGGCCGTTCGGGGGTTGTTTCAGTTTTCCCCCACTAACACCATGTTTGTATGCCTAAGTCTAGAAATATGCAAGTTATCGTCATATTCTCAAATACAGAGTCCTGTGATCGCGCAGTCAGTTCATACGCGTTACATTGGTCTCGTGAGTGGTTTTAGTGATACTCACGGGGCCGTTCGGGGGATGTTTCGGGTTTTCCCCCGCTAATGCAATGTATTTATGCCTAAGTACAGAAATATGCAAATTATCATCGTATCCTCAAACCGGGGGTCCCGTGATCGTGCGGTCAGTTTGTGCGAGTTTCTTTTGTTCCGTGTGTGGTGTTGGTGACACTCACGGGGTCGTTGGGGGCTATTTTGGGTTTTCACCCACTAACGCCACATTTTAAAGCCCAAGTCAAGAAATATAAAAATTATCATCGTATTCTCAAACGGGAGTCTGGTGATCGCGCGGTCAATTTCTACAAGTTACATTTATTCGGTGCGAGGTGTTGGTGCCACTCATGGGGCCATTCGAGGGCAGTTTCGGGTTTTCACTCTCTAACGCCATGTTTTGACTAAGTCTTGATATTTTTAAATTATCATCGTATTCTCAAACAGAGGGTCCTGTGATCGCGCAGTCATTTCATACAAGTTACATTGGTCCCGTGCGTGCTGTTGGTGCCACTTACGGGGACGTTCGGGGGCTATTTCGGGTTTTCACCCACTAACACCATGTTTTTATGCCTAAGTCTAGAAATATTCAAATTGTAATCGTATTCTCAAACCAGGAGTCCCGTGATCGCGCGATCAGTTCCTATGGATTACATTGCACCCGTGCGAGGCGTTGGTGCCACTCAAGGGGACGTTCGAGGGTATTTCGAGTTTTCCCTACTAACGTAATGTTTTTATGCCTAAGTTTAGAAATATGCAAATTATCATCGTATTCTCAAACCGGGGGTCTCATGATCGCGTGGTCAGTTCGTGCGAGTTTCATTGTCGCGTGCGAGGTGTTGGTGCCACTCACTGGGCCATTCGGGGGCTATTTTCGGTTTTCACCCACTAACGCCATGTTTTAAGCCCAAGTCTAGAAATATGCATATTATTGTGGTATTCTCAAATCGGGAGTCCCCTAATCGCGCGGTCAGTTTCTACGAGTTACATTGGTCCCGTGCAAGGTGTTGGTGTCACTCACGAGGCCGTTCGGGGGTTGTTTCGGATTTTCACCCAGTAAAGCTATGTTTTAAAGCCTAAGTTTAGAAATATACAAATTATCATCCTATTCTCAAATCGAGAATCCTGTGAAACGTGCAATCAGTTCATTGCGAGTTTCATTGGTCCAGTGCGAGGTGCTGGTGCTATTCGTGGGGCCATTCGGGGTCTGTTTTAGGTTTTCACCCACTAACGCCATGTTTTTATGCATATGTCTAGGAATATGACAATTATTAACATATTCTCAAATGGGAGTCCCGTGATCGCGAGGTCAGTTTCTAGGGGTTACATTGGTCCCATGCGAGGTGTTGGTACCACTCATGGTGCCGTTCGGGGGCTGTTTTGGGTTTTCACCCACTAAAGACATGTTTTGACTAAGTCTTAATACATTTAAATTATCGTCGTATTCTCAAACTGGGGGTCCCGTGATCGTACGATCATTTTGTACGAGTTACATTGGTCCCGTGCGTGGTGTTGGTGCCACTTAGGGTGCCGTTCGGGGGCTGTTTTGGGTTTTCACCCATTAACGCCATTTCTTTATGCCTATGTATATAAATATGCATATAACCATCGTATTCTCAAATCGAGAGTCCTATAATCGCAAGGTCTGTTCCTACGAGTTACATTGTTCTCGAGCGAGGTGTTGGTGCCACTCACGGAGTCGTTAGTGGGCTGTTTCCAGTTTCCCTCCACTAACCTAATGTTTTTATGCCTAAGTCTAGAAATATGCAAATTATGTTATATTCTCGAACCGAGGGTCCCATGATTGTGCAGTCAGTTCGTACGAGTTATATTGGTCCCGTGCGAGGTGTTGGTACCACTCACGGGGCTGTTCGGGGGATCTTTCGGGTTTTCCCCCACTAACACCATGTTTTTATGCCTAAGTCTAGAAATATGCAAATTGTAATCGTATTCCCAAACCAGGAGTCCCGTGATCGTGTGGTCAGTTCCTATGAGTTACATTGGTCCCGTGCGAGGTGTTGGTGCCACTCACGGGGTCGTTCGAGAGTTGTTCAGAGTTTTCCCACACTAACGCGATGTTGTTATGCCTAAGTCTAGAAATATGAAAATTATCATCCATTCTCAAACTAAGGGTCCCGTGATTGCGCGGTCAGTTCCTACGAGTTACATTGGTCTCGTACGAGGTATTGGTGCCACTCATTGGGCCGTTCCGTGGTTGTTTCAGGTTTTCCCCCACTTACGTCATGTTTTTACCCTTAAGTCTAAAAATATGCAAATTATCATTGTATTCTCAAATCAGGGGTCCTGTGATCGCGCGGTCAATTTGTGCGAGTTTCATTGTCCCGTGCGAGGTGTTGGTGCCACTCATAGGGCCGTTCTGGGGTTGTTTCGGGGTTTCACCCACTAACGCCATGGTTTTAAGCTCAAGTCTAGAAATATTCATATTATTGTCATATTCTCAAACTGGGAGTCCCGTGATCGTTCGGTCAGTTTCTACGAGTTAAATTGGTCCTGTGCGAGGTGTTGGTGTCACTCACGGGGCCGTTCGGGGGCTATTTGGGGTTTTCACCCACTAACACCATGTTTTACCTATGTATTTATATTTTTAAATTATCACCGTATTCTTAAAACCGTGGATCCCATTATCGTGCGGTCAGTTCATACGAGTTACATTGGTCTCGTGCGAGGTGTAGGTGTCACTCATGGGGCCGTTCGGGGGATGTTTTAGATTTTTACCCACTGATGCCATATTTTTATTCTCAAGTCTAAAAATATACAAATTTTTGTTGCATTCTCAAACCAGGGGTCCCCTGATCGCACGATCAGTTTATACGAGTTACATTGGTCCCGTGGAAGGTGTTGATGTCACTCACGAGGCCGTTCGGGGGCTATTCCGATTTTCACCCACTAACGCCATATTTTTATGCCTAAGTCTAGAAATATGGAAATTCTAATCATATTCTTAAATCAGGAGTCCCGTGATGACGCGGTCAGTTCCTACGAGTTACATTAGTTCCATGCGAGGTGTTGGTGCCAGTCACGGGGCCGTTTGGGGGTTGTTTTGGGTTTTCCCCCACTAACGCAATGTTTTTATGCCTAAGTTTAGAAATATGAAAATTATCATCGTATTCTCCAACCGGGGGTCCAGTGATCACGCGGTCAGTTTGTACGACTTACATTTGTTCCGTGCAAGGTGTTGGTGCCACTCACGGGGCCGTTTGGTGGCTGTTTCGAGGTTTCCCCCACTAACACCATGTTTTTATTCCTAAGACTAGAAATACGCAAATTATCATCCTATTCTCAAACTCGGGGTCCCGTGTTTGCGCGGTCAATTCCTACGAGTTTCATTAGTCTGGTGCGAGGTGTTGGTGCCACTCACGGGGCTGTTCAGGGGCTATTTCGGGATTTCCCCCCACTAACGACTTATTTTTATGCCTATGTCAAGAAATATGAAAGTTAGCGTTGCATTCTCAAATCGGGGGACCCGTGATCGTGGGATCAGTTCGTGCAAGTTTCATTGGTCCCGTGTGAGGTGTTTGTTCCACTCACAGGGCCGTTCCGGGCCTATTTCGGGTTTTCACCTGCTAACACCATGTTTTTAAGCCCAAGTCTAGAAATATAAAAATTATCGTCGTATTCTCAAATCGGGAGTCCCGTGATTATGCGGTTATTTCCTGCGAGTTACCTTGGTCCCGTGCGAGGTGTTAGTGCTACTCACGGGGCCATTCGGGGGCTTTTTCGGGTTTCCCCCACTAACGCAATGGTTTTATGCCTAAGTCTATAAATAAGAAATTATCATCATATTCTCAAATCAGGGGTCCCCTGATCACGCGATCAGTTTGTACGAGTTACATTGGTCCCGTGTGAGGTGTTGGTGCCATTCATGGGGACGTTCGGAAGCTATTTTGGGTTTTCCCCCCACTAACGCCATATTTTTCTACCTAAGTCTAAAAATATGCAAATTATCGTCCTATTATCAAATCGGGTGGCTTGTGATTGCGCTATCAGTTCCTATGAGTTACATTTTTCTCGTGCCAGGTGTTGGTGCCACTCACGGGGCTGTTTGGGGGATCTTTCGAGTTTTCCCCCACTAAAGACATCTTTTTATGCCTAAGTGTAGAAATATACAAATTATCATTGTATTCTCAAACTGCGGGTCTTGTGATCGCGCGGTCAGTTCGTACGAGTAACATTGGTCCCGTGCGAGGTGTTGGTGCCACTCACGGGGTCCTTCGGAGGATGTTTCGAGTTCCCCCCCACTAATTCAATGTTTTTATGCCTAAGTATAGGAATATGAAAATTATCATCGTATTCTCAAACCGGGGGTCCCGTGATTGTGCAGTCAGTTCTTACGAGTTGCATTGGTGACGTGCAAGGTGATGGTGCAACTCACGGGGTCGTTTGGGGGACATTTCGAGTTTTCATCCGCTAACGCCATGTTTTTAAGTCCAAGTCTAGAAATATTAAAATTAGCATCGTATTCTCAAATCGAGAGTCCCGTGATCTCTCGGTTAATTCCTATGAGTTACATTGGTCCCGTGTAAGGTGTTGGTGCCACTCAGGGGGCTGTTCGTGGGCAGTTTTGGGTTTTCCACCACTAACGTAATGTTTTTATACCTATGTCTTGAAATATTCAAATTATCATCGTATTCTCAAATCGGGGATCCCCTGATCGCGCGATCAATTCGTACGAGTTACATTGGTCCCGTGCGAGGTGTTGGTTCGACTCAAGGGGCCGTTCGATGACTGTTTCTGGTTTCCGCCACTAATGCAATGTTTTTATGCCTAAGTCTAGAAATATGAAAATTATCATCGTATTCTTCAACTGGGGGTCCCGTGATCGCGCAGTCAGTTCGTACGAGTTACATTGGTCCCGTGCGAGGTATTGGTACCACTCACTGGGCCGTTTCGGGGCTGTCTCGAATTTTCGCCCACTAACGCCATGTTTTTATGCCTAAGTCTAGAAATATGAAAATTATCATTGCATTCTCAAATTGGGGGTCCCGTGATCGCACGATCGGTTCGTGTGAGTTTCCTTGGTCCCATGATGGGTATTGGTCCCACTCATGGGGCCGTTCGGGGGCTGTTTCGAGTTTTCAACCGCTAATGCCATGTTTTTAAGCCCAAGTCTAGAAATATGCAAATTATCATCGTATTCTCTAACCGGGAGTCCCGTGATTGCGCGGTCAGTTCCTATGAGTTACATTGGTCCCATACGAGGTGTTGGTGTCACTCATAGAGCCGTTCGGGGGCTGTTTCGAGTTTTCCCCCATTAACGCAATGGTTTTATGCCTAAGTCTAGAAATATGAAAATTATCCTCATATTCTTAAATCGGAGGTCCTCTGATCGCACGGTCAGTTCTTACGTGTTACATTAGTTCCGTGCGAGTTGTTGGTGCCATTCATAGGGCCGTTCGGGGGCTATTTCAAGTTTTCCACCACTAACGCCATGTTTTAATGCCTAAGTCTAGAAATATGCAAATTATCATCCTATTCTAGAACCGGTCATCCCATGATTGCACTATTAGTTCCTATGAGTTAAATTTTTCTCGTGCGAGGTGTTGGCGCCACTCATGGGGTCGTTTGGTGGGTCTTTCGGGTTTAACCCCACTAGCGCCATGTTTTTATGCCTAAGTCTAGAAATATGAAAATTATCATCGTATTCTCAAACCAGGGGTCTTGTGATCGTGCGGTTAGTTTGAACGAGTTACATTGGTCCCGTGCGAGGCGTTGGTGCCACTCACGGGGTCGTTCGGGGGCTGTTTCGAGTTTCCCCCTCTAACGCAATGTTTTCATGCCTAAGTCTAGAAATATGCAAATTATCATCCTATTCTCAAACCGGGAATCTCATGATCGTGCGATCAGTTTGTGCGAGTTTCATTGGTCCCGTGCAAGGTGTTGGTGCCACTCACGGGGCCGTTCGGTGGTTGTTTCGGGATTTCTCTCCTAACTCCTTCTTTTTATGCGTAAGTCAGGAAACATGCAAATTATCGTTGTATTCTCAAACTGGGGGTCCCGTGATTCCGCGATTAGTTCGTGAGAGTTTCATTGGTCCCGTGCAAGGTGTTGGTGCGACTCATGGGCCTATCGGGGCCTCTTTCGAGTTTTCACCTGCTAATGCCATGTTTCGAGTTTTATGCCTAAGTCTAGAAATATGCAAATTATCATCGTATTCTCAAACCAGGAGTCCCGTGATTATGCGATCAGTTCCTGCGAGTTACATTGATCCCGTGCGAGGTTTTGGTGCCATTCAAGGGGCCATTTTGGTGCTGTTTCGGGTTTGCCCCCACTAACGCAATGGTTTTATGCCTAAGTCTAAAAATAGGAAATTATCATCATATTCTCAAATCAGGGGTCCCCTGATCACGCGATCAATTTGTACGAGTTGCATTGGTCCCGTGCGAGGTGTTGGTGCCATTCACGGGGACGCTCGGGGGCTATTTCGGGTTCCCCCCTAACGCCATGTTTTTCTACATATGTCTAAAAATATGCAAATTATCGTCCTATTTAAAAATGGTGGTCTTGTGATTGCGCGGTCAGTTCCTATGTGTTACATTTTTCTCATGCGAGGTGTTGGTGCCACTCACGGGGTTGTTTGGGAGATCTTTTGAGTTTTCACCCACGAAAGCCATGTTTTTATGCCTAAGTGTAGAAATATACAAATTATCGTTGCATTCTTAAACTGGGGGTCTCGTGACTGCGCGGTCAGTTCGTATGAGTAACATTGGTCCCGTGCGAGTTGTTTGTGCAACTCACGGGATCGTTAGGGGGCTATTTCGAGTTTCCCCCCACTAATTCAATGTTTTTATACCTAAGTATAGGAATATGAAAATTATCATCGTATTCTCAAATCGGAGGTCCCGTGATTGTGTAGTCAGTTCGTACGAGTTACATTGGTCACATGCGAGGTGTTGGTACCACTCACGGGGTCGTTTGGCGGACGTTTTGAGTTTTCATCCGCTAACGCCATGTTTTTAAGCCCAAGTCTAGAAATATGAAAATTAGCATCATATTCTCAAACTGAGAGTCCCGTGATCCTGCGGTCAGTTCCTACGAGATACATTGGTCCCGTGCGAGGTTTTGGTGCCACTCAGGAGGCCGTTCGTGGGAAGTTTTGGGTTTTCCCCCACTAACGTAATATTTGTATGCCTAAGTATTTAAATATGCAAATTATCACCGCATTCTCAAATTGTGGTCCCCGGGTCGCGCGGTCAGTTCGTACGAGTTACATTGGTCTCGCGCGAGGTGTTGGTGCCACTCAAGGGGCCGTTCGACGATTGTTTCTGGTTCCCCCCACTAACGCAATGTTTTTATGCCTAATCATAGAAATGTGAAAATTTTCTTCGTATTCTCCAACTGGGGGTCTCGTGATCACGCGATCAGTTCGCACGAGTTACATTGGTCCCGTGCGAGGTGTGGGCGCCACTCAAGGGGCCGTTCGGGGGATATCTCGAGTTTTCGCCCACTAACGCCATGTTTTTATGCCCAAGTCTAGAAATATACAAACTATCATTGCATTCTCAAATCGGGGGTCCTGTGATCGCGCGCTCGGTTCATGCGAGTTTCCTTGGTCCCGTGTGAGGTGTTGGTTCCACTCATGGGGCCGTTCGGGGGCTGTTTCGAGTTTTCACACGCTAACGCCCAGTTATTAAGCCCAAGTTTAGAAATAAGCAAATTATCATCGTATACTCAAACCGGGAGTCTTGTGATCGCGCGGTCAGTTCCTATGAGTTACATTGGTCCCGTGCGAGGTGTTGGTGTCACTTACGGAGTCGTTCGGGGGATGTTTCGGGGTTTCCCCCACTAACGCAATGGTTTTATGCCTAAGTCTAGAAATATGAAAATTATCCTCATATTCTCAAATCGGGGATCCTCTGATCTCACGGTCAGTTCTTACGAGTTACATTGGTCCCGTGCGAGGTGTTGGTGCCATTCACAGGGCCGTTCGGGGGCTGTTTTGGGTTTTTCCCCACTAACGCCATGTTTTAATGCCTAAGTCTAGAAATATGCAAATTGTCGTCCTATTCTAGAACCGGGGGTCCCATGATTGCACGATTAGTTCCTATGAGTTAAATTTTTCTCGTGCGAGGTGTTGGTGCCACTCATGGGGTCGTTCGGTGGCTCTTTCGGGTTTTCCCCCACTAACGACATGTTTTTATGCCTAAGTCTAGAAATATGCAAATTATCATTGTATTCTCAAACCGGGAGTCCCGTGATCGCGCTGTTATTTTGCATGAGTTACATTGGTCCCGTGCGAGGTGTTAGTGCCACTCACGGGGTCGTTCGGGGGCCGTTTCGATTTTCCCCCTCTAACGCAATGTTTTTATGCCTACGTCTAGAAATATGCAAATTGTCATCCTATTCTCAAACCGGGAATCTCATGATCGTGGGATCAGTTCGTGCGAGTTTCATTGGTCCCGTGCAAGGTGTTGGTGCCACGCACAGGGCCGTTCGGGGTTTTTTTTGAGATTTCCCCCCTAACGCCTTCTTTTTATGCCTATGTTAAGAAACATGCAAATTATCATTGTATTCTCAAACCGGGGGTCCCGTGATTGCGCGATTAGTTCGTGCGAGTTTCATTGGTCCCGTCCAAGGTGTTGGTGCCACTTATGGGGCCGTTTGGGGCCTGTTTCGTGTTTTCACCTGCTAATGCCATGTTTTTAAAACCAAGTCTAGAAATATGAAAATTATCATCGTATTCTCAAACAAGGAGTCCCGTGATTATGCGATCAGTTACTGCGAGTTACATTGATCCCGTGCGAGGTTTTGGTGCCATTCACGGGGCCATTTTGGGGCTGTTTCGGGTTTCCCCCCACTAACGCAATGGTTTTATGGCTAAGTCTGAAAATAGAAAATTATCATCGTATTTTCAAATCAGGGGTCCCTTGATCACGCGATTAGTTTGTACGAGTTACATTGGTCCCGTGCGAGGTGTTGGTGCCATTCACGGGGACGTTCAGGAGCTATTTTGGGTTTTCCCCCACTTACGCCATGTTTTTCTACCTAAGTCAAAAAAATGCAAATTATCGTCCTATTCTCAAATCGGGGGTCTTGTTATTGCGCGGTCAGTTCCTATGGGTTACATTTTTCTCGTGCGAGGTGTTGGTGCCACTCACGGGGCCGTTTGGGGGATCTTTCGAGTTTTCCCCCACTAAAGCCATGTTTTTATGCCTAAGTGTAGAAATATCAAAATTATCATTGCATTCTCAAACTGGGGGGCTCGTGATCTCGCTATCAGTTCGTACGAGTAACATTAGTCCCGTGCGAGGTGTTGGTGCAAGTCATGGGATCGTGGGGGGGCTGTTTCGAGTTTTCCCCCGCTAATGCAATGTTTTTATGCCTAAGTATAGGAATATGAAAATTATTGTCTTATTCTCAAACCGGGGGTCCTGTGATTGTGCAGTCAATTCGTACGAGTTACATTGGTCACATGCGAGGTGTTGGTGCCACTCACGGGATCATTTGGGGGACGTTTCGAGTTTTCACCCGCTAATGCCATGTTTTTATGCCCAAGTATAGAAATATGAAAATTAGCATTGTATTCTCAAACCGAGAGTCCCATGATCCCGCGGTCAGTTCCTATGAGCTAAATTGGTCCCGTGCGAGGTGTTGGTGCCACTCAGGAGGCCGTTGGTGGGCAGTTTTGGGTTTTCCCCCACTAACATAATACTTGTATGCCTAAGTCATTAAATATGCAAATTATCATCGTATTCTCAAATCGGGTGTCCCCGGATTGCGCGATCAGTTCATACGAGTTACATTGGTCTCGTGCGAGGTGTTGGTGCCACTCAGGGGCCGTTCGGTGACTGTTTCTAGTTTCCCTCACTAAAACAATGTTTTTATGCCTAAGCCTAGAAATATGCAAATTTGCGTTGTATTCTCCAACAGGAGGTCCCGTGATCGCGCGATCGCTTCGTACGAGTTATATTGATCCCGTGCGAGGTGTTGGTGCCACTCACGGGGCCGTTCGGGGGATGTCTCGAGTTTTCTCCCACTAACGCAATGGTTTTATGCCTAAGTCTAGAAATATGAAAATTATCCTCATATTCTTAAATCGGGGGTCCTGTGATTGTGCGGCCGGTTCGTGCGAGTTTCCTTGGTCCCGTGTGAGGTGTTGGTGCCACTCATGGGGCCGTTCGGGGGCTGTTTCGAGTTTTCACCCTCTAACACCAAGTTTTTAAGCCCAAGTCTAGAAATATGCAAATTATCATCGTATTCTCAAACTGGGAGTCCCGTGATCGCGCGGTCAGTTTCTATAAGTTACATTGGTCCCGTGCGAGGAGTTGGTGTCACTCATGGAGTCGTTCGGGGGACGTTTTGGGTTTTCCCCCACTAACACAATGGTTTTATGCCTAAGTATATAAATATGAAAATTAACCTGGTATTCTCAAATCGGGGGTCCTCTGATGGCACGATTAGTTCTTACGACTTACATTGGTCCCGTGCGAGGTGTTTATGCCATTCACGGGGCCGTTCGGGGGCTGTTTTGGGTTTTCCCCCACTAACGCCATGTTTTAATGTCTAAGTCTAGAAATATGCAAATTGTCATCCTATTCTCAAATCGGGGGCCTCATGATTGCACGGTCAGTTCCTTCGAGTTAAAATTTTCTCGTGCGAGGTGTCGGTGCCACTCACGGGGTCGTTCGTGGGCTCTTTCGGGTCTTCCCCCCGTAACGCCATGTTTTTATGCCTAAGTCAAGAAATATGAAAATTATCATCGTATTTTCAAACCGGGAATCTCATGATCGTGTGGTCAGTTCGTGCGAGTTTCATTGGTCTCGTGCAAGGTGTTGGTGCCACTCACGGGGACATTCGGGGGTTATTTCGGGATTTCCACCACTAACACCTTCTTTTTATGCCTAAGTCAAGAAATATGCAAATTTTTATTGTATTATCAAACCGGGGGTCCCGTGATTGCGCGATCAGTTCGTGTGAGTTTCATTGGTCCCGTGCGAGGTGTTGGTGCCACTCATGGGGTGGTTCGGGGCCTGTTTTGGATTTTCACCTACTAACGCAATATTTTTAAACCCAAGTCTAGAAATATGCAAATTATCATCGTATTCTCAAACTCGGAGTCCCATGATCATTCGGTCATTTCCTGCGAGTTACATTGATCCCGTGCGAGGTGTTGGTGCCACTCACGGGGCCATTCGGGGGCTGTTTTGGGTTTTCCTCCACGAATGCAATGGTTTTACGCCTAAGTCTAGAAATATGAGATTATCATTGTATTCTCAAATCAGAGGTCCCCTAATTACGTGATCAATTCGTAGGAGTTACATTGGTCCCGTGCGAGGTGTTGTGTTCATCCACGGGGAAGTTTGTGGGGCTATTTTTAGTTTTCCCAACTAATGCCATGTTTTTCTGCCTAAGTTTAAAAATATGCAAATTATCATTCTACTCTCAAGAGGGGGGCTGGTGATTGCGTGGTCAAATCCTATGAGTTACATTTTTCTCGTGCGAGGTGTTCGTGCCACTCACCGGGCCATTCGGGGGATCATTCGGGTTTTCCCTAACGAACGCCATGTTTTTATGCCTAAGTGTAGAAATATGAAAATTATCATTGTATTCTCAAACTAGGGGACTCGTGATCGCGTTGTCAATTCGTACAAGTAACATTGGTCCAGTGCGAGGTGTTGGTGCCACTCACGGGGTCGTTTGGGGGCTGTTTCGTGTTTCCCCCCACTAATGCAATGTTTTTATGCCTAAGTATAGAAATATACAAATTATCATTGTATTCTCAAACCGGGGGTCCCGTGATCGTGCAGTCAGTTCGTACGAGTTACATTGGTCATGTACTAGGTGTTGGTGCCACTCATGGGGCCGTTCGGGGGATGTTTTGAGTTTTCACCCGCTGAAGCCATGTTTTTAAGCTCAAGTATAGAAACATAAAAATTATCATCGTATTCTCAAACCGGGAGTACCGTGATTGCACGGTCAGTTCCTACGAGTTACATTGGTCCTATGCGAGGTGTTGGTGCCACTCAGGGGGCCGTTCGTGGGCAATTTTTGATTTTCCCTCACTAACGTAATGTTTTTATGCCTAAGTTTTGAAATATGCAAATTATTGTCGTATTCTAAAAATGGGGGTCCTCTGATCGCACAATCAGTTCTTACGAGTAACATTGGTCCCGTGCGAGGTGTTCGTGCCATTCACGGGGTCGTTTGGGGGCTATTTTGTGGTTTTCACCACTAACGCCATGTTTTAATGCGTAACTCAAGAAATATGAAAATTATCATCCTATTCTCAAACCGGGGGTCCCCTAATCGGGCGGTCAGTTTGTACGAGTTACATTGGTCCAGTGCAAGGTGATGGTGCCACTCATGGGGCCGTTCGGCGACTGTTTCTGGATTTCCCCCACTAATGCAATGTTTTTACGCCTAATTCTAGAAATGTGTAAATTATCATCGTATTCTCCAACCAGGGGTCCCGTGATCACGCGGTCAGTTCATACGAGTTAGATTGGTCCCGTGCGAGGTGTTGGTGCCACTCACGGGCCCGTTCGGGGGATGTCTCGAGCTTTCCGCACGAACGCCATGTTTTTATGCCTAAGTCAAGAAATATGCAAATCATCGTTGTATTCTCAAACCGGGGGTCCCGTGATCATGCGGTCGGTTAGTACGAGTTTCCTTGGTCTCGTGCGAGGTGTTGGTGCACTCACAGGGCCGTTTGGGGGCTGTTTTGAGTTTTCACCCGCTAACGCTATGTTTTTAATCCCAAGTCTAGAAATATGAAAATTATCATCGTATTCTCAAATCGGGAGTCCCGTGATCACGCGGTTAGTTCATTTGAGTTACATTGGTCCCGTGCGAGGTGTTAGTGCCACTCACGGAGTCCTTCGGGGGTTATTTCCAGTTTTCCCTCACTAACAGAATGGTTTAATGCCTAAGTATAGAAATAAGAAAATTATCGTCGTATTCTCAAATCGGGGGTCCTATGATCGCACAATCAGTTCTTACGAGTTACATTGGTTCCGTGCGAGGTGTTGGTGCCATTCACGAGGTCGTTTGGGGGCTATTTCGTGGTTTTCACTTCTAACACCATGTTTTAATGAGTGCCTTTAGAAATATGCAAATTACTATCCTATTCTCAAATCGGGGGTCCCGTGATTGTGCGATCGGTTTCTACGAGTTAAAATTTTCTCGTGTGAGGTGTGGGTGCCACTCACGGGGCCGTTCGCAGGATCTTTTGGGTTTTCCCCCACTAACGCCATGTTTTTATGCCTAAGTCTAGAAATATGCAAATTATCATCGTATTCTCAAACTGGGGGTCCCGTGATCGCGAGATCAATTTGTACGAGTTACATTTGTCCCGTGTGAGGTGTTGGTGCCAGTCACGGGGTCGTTCGGGGGATATTTCGAGTTTTCACCCGCTAACGCCATATTTTTACGCCTAAGTCTAGAAATATGCAAATTATCATCATATTCTCAAATGGGAGTCCTGTGATTGCGCGATCAGTTTCTACGAGTTACATTGCTTCCGTGAGGTGTTGGTGCCACTTACGGGGCCGTTCGGGGGCTATTTCGAGTTTTCACCCGCTAACGCCATGCTTTGAATAAGTCTTGATATATTAAAATTATCATCGTATTCTCAAACTAGGGGTCCCGTTATCGCGCGATCATTTCATACGAGTTACATTGGTCCCGTGCGAGGTGTTGGTGCCACTAAAGTCCCCGTTCGGGGGCTGTTTCTTATTTTCCCCCACTAACGCAATGTTTTTATGCCCAAGTCTAGAAATATGGAAATTATAATCATATTCTCAAACCGACGGTCCCATGATCACGCAGTTAGTTCGTACGAGTTACATTGGTCCCGTTCGAGGTGTTGGTACCATTCATGGGGCTGTTTCGGGTTTTCCCCTACTAACACCATATTTTTATGCGTAAGTCTAGAAATATGCAAATTAGCATCCTATTCTCAAATCGGGGGTCCCGTGATTCTGTGGTCAGTTCCTACGAGTTACATTTGTCTAGTGCGAGGTACTAGTTCCACTCATGGTGCCATTCGGGGGCTATTTTGGTTTTCTCCCACTAACGGCTTATTTTTATGCCTAAGTCTAGAAAATGCAAGTTGTCATCGTATTCTCAAATTGGGACTCCTGTGATCGCGAGGTCAGGTCCTACAAGTAACATTGGTCCCGTGAGAGGTTTTGGTGATACTCACGATGCCGTTCGGGGGATATTTCGGTTTTTCCCCCACTAACCCAATGTATTTATGCCTAAGACAAGAAATATGCAAATTATCATCGTATTCTAAAATCAGGGGTCCCGTGATCACGCCGTCAGTTTGTGCGATATTCATTTGTCCCGTGCGAGGTGTTGTTGACACTCACGGGGTCGTTCGGGGGCTATTTCAGGTTTTCACCCACTAATGCCACGTTTTAAATCCCAAGTCTAGAAATATACAAATTATCATCTATTCTCAAATGGGAATCTCGTGATTGCGCGATCAGTTTCTACGAGTTACATTGGTCCGGTGCGAGGTTTTGGTGCCACTCACGGGGCCGTTCGGGGGAAGTTTCGAGTTTTCACCCTCTAACGCCATGTTTTGACTAAGTATTGATATTTTTAAATTATCATCATATTCTTAAACCAAGGTTCCCATTAATACATGGTCATTTCATACAAGTTATATTGGTCCCGTGCGAGGCGTTGGTGCCACTCACGGTGCTGTTTGGGGGCTATTTCGTGTTTTCACTTACTAACACCATATTTTTATGCCTAAGACTAGAAATACGCAACTTGTAATCGGATTCTTAAACCAGGAGTCCCAGGATCACGCGGTCAGTTCCTATGAGTTACATTGGTCCCGTACGAGGTGTCAGTGCCACTCACGGGGCCGTTCCGGGGCTGTTTCGGGTTTTCCGTACTAACGTAATGTTTTTATGCCTAAGTTTAGAAATATGCAAATTATCGTCGTATTCTCAAACAGGGGGTCCCGTGATCACGCGATCAGTTCGTGTGAGTTTCATTGTCCCGTGCGATGTGTTGGTGCCACTCCGGGGCCGTTCGGGGGCCGTTTTGAGTTTTTACCCACTAACGCCATGTTTTTAAGCCCAAGTCTAAAAATATGCATATTATTATCTTATTATCAAACTGGGAGGGCCGTGATCGCGCAGTCAGTTTCAATGAGTTAAATTGGTCCCGTGCGAGGTGTTGGGTGCCACTCACGGGGCCGTTCGGGGGCTATTTTGGGTTTTCACCCACTAACGCCATATTTTACCTAAGTCTTGATATTTTTAAATTATCATTGTATTCTCAAAACCGGGGTCCCATTATCGGATGGTCAGTTCATACGAGGTATTGGTGTCACTCATGGGGCCATTCGAGGGCTGTTTCGAATTTTCACCAACTAAAGCCATATTTTTGTGCCTAAGGATAGAAATATATAAATTATCATCCTATTCTCAAATCGGGAATCCCGTGATCATGCGATCAGTTCATACGAGTTTCATTGGTCCCGTGTGAGGTGTTGGTGACAGTTACGAGGCCATTCGGGTGCTGTTTCAGGTTTTTACCCACTAATGCCATGTTTTTATGCCTAAGTCTAGAAATATGAAAATTATCATCATATTCTCAAATGGGAGTCCCGTGATTACGCGGTCAGTTTCTACGAGTTTCATTGGTCCCATGCGATGTGTTAGTGCCGCTCATGGTGCCGTCCGGGAGCTGTTTAGGGTTTTCACCCACTAACGCCATGTTTTGACCAAGTCTAGAAATATGCAAATTATCATCGTATTCTCAAACTGGGGGTTCCGTGATCGCGCGATCAGTTTGTACGAGTTATATTTGTCTCGTGTGAGGTGCTGGTGTCACTCACGGGGTCGTTCGGGGGCTGTTTCGAGTTTTCACCCACTAACACCATATTTTTAACCTATGTCTAGAAATATGCAAATTATCATCATATTCTCAAATGGGAGTCCCGTGATTGCCCGATCAGTTTCTACGAGTTATATAGGTCTTGTGCGAGGTGTTGGTGCCACTGATGGGGTCGTTAGGGGGCTGTTTAGGGCTTCCCTCCACTAACCCAATGTTTTTATGCCTAAGTTTAGAAATATGCAAATTATTGTCGTATTATCAAACCGAGGGTCCCATGATCGCGGAGTCAGTTCGTGCGAGTTACATTGGTCCCGTACGAGGTGTTGGTACCACTCACGGAGCCGTTAGGGTTTTCCTCCACTAACGCCATGTTTTTATGCCTAAGTATAGAAATTTGCAAATTTCCATCATATTCTTAAAGAGGGAGTCCCGTGATCGCGCAGTCAGTTCCTACGAGTTATATTGCTCTCGTGCGAGCTGTTGATGCCACTCACGGATCCGTTCGGGGGCTGTTTCCGGTTTTCCGCCACTAACACAATGTTTTTATGCCTAAGTCTAGAAATGTGCAAATTATTATCATATTGTTAAATCGAGGGTCCCGTGATCGCGCGATCAGTTCTTACGAGTTACATTGGTCCCGTGCGAGGTGTTGGTACCACTCACGGGGGCGTTAGGGGGCTGTTTCGGTTTTCCTCCACTAACGCCATGTCTTTATTCATAAGTCTAGAAATATGCAAGTTGTGGTCGTATTCTCAAACGTGGAGTCCTGTGATCACACGGTCAGTTCCTAGGATTTACATTGGTCCCGTGAGAAGTTTTGGTGATACTCATGGTGCTGTTCGGGCGTTGTTTTAGGTTTTCCCCCACTAACACCATTGTTTTATGACTAAGTCTAGAAATATGCAAATTGTAATCGTATTCCAAAACCAGGAGTCCCGTGATTGCGCGGACAGTTCCTATGAGTTACATTGGTCCCGTGCGAGGTGTTGGTGCCACTCAAGGGGCCGTTCGGGGGCAGTTTCGTGTTTTCCCCACTAACGACTTATTATTATGCCCAAGTCTAAAAAAATGCAAATTATTGTCCATTCTTAAACTGGAGGTCCCGTGATTGCAAGGTCAGTTCCTACGAGTTACATTGGTCTCGTGCGAGGTGTTGGTGCCACTCACGGGGCCGTTCCGTGGTTGTTTCGGGTTTTCCTCCACTTACGTCATGTTTTTAAACCTAAGTTTAGAAATATGCAAATTATCATCGTATTCTCAAATCGGGGGTCCTGTGATCGCGCGGTCAGTTCGTGCAAGTTTCATTGTCCCATGCAAGGTGTTGGTGCCACTCACGGCTCCGTTCGGGGGCTGTTTCAGGTTTTCACACACTAACACCATTATTTACCTATGTCTTTATATTTTTAAATTAACATCATAATCTCGAAACCGGGGGTCCCATTAACACGTGATAAATTCATACGAGTTACATTGCCCCCGTGCGAGGTATTGGTGTCAGTCACGGGGCCGTTCAGGGGTTGTTTCGGATTTTCACCCATAGACGCCATGTTTTTAAGACTAAGTCTTGAAATGTACAAATTGTCATCGTATTCTGAAACTGGGAGTCCCCTGATCACGCGACCAGTTCATACGAGTTACATTGGTCCCGTGCAAGGTGTTGATGTCAATCACGAGGCCGTTCAAGGGATGTTTCGGGTTTCACCCACTAACGCCATGTTTTTATGCCTAAGTAAACAAATTTGCAAATTCTCATCGTATTCTCACATCAAGAGTCGTGTGATCACGCGGTTAGTTCCTACGAGTTACATTGGTCCCGTGCGAGGTGTTGGTGTCACTCACGGGGC
Organism: Sambucus nigra; assembly: GCA_949130495.1. Lineage (NCBI taxonomy): Eukaryota > Viridiplantae > Streptophyta > Magnoliopsida > Dipsacales > Adoxaceae > Sambucus > Sambucus nigra. The sequence continues at coordinate 647,200,983 of OX422208.1, forward strand.
CGTTCGGGGGCTGTTTTGGGTTTTCCCCCACTAACGCAATGTTTCTATGCCTAAGTCTAGAAATATGCAAATTATTGTCGTATTATCCAATCGGGGGTCCCGTGATTGCGCGGTCAGTTCGTACGAGTTACATTGGTTCCGTGCAAGGTGTTTGTGCCACTCACGGGGCCGTTCGGGGGCTATTTCGTGGTTTCCCCCACGAACGCCATATTTTATGCCTAAGACAAGAAATACACAAATTATCATCCTATGCTCAAACTCGGGGTCCCATGAATGCTCGGTCAGTTGCTACGAGTTTCATTGGTCTGGTGGGAGGTGTTGGTGCTACTCACGGGGCCGTTCGGGGGCTGTTTCGGGATTTCCCCCACTAACGCCTTATTTTTATGCCTAAGTCAAGAAATATGAAAATTATTGTTGTATTCTCAAACCTGGGGTCCCGTGATCACGCGATCAGTTCGTGTGAGCTTCCTTTGTCCCGTGCGAGGCGTTGGTTCCAGACACGGGGACGTTCGGGGCCTGTTTCATGTTTTCACCCGCTAACGCCATGTTTTTAAGCCCAATTCTAGCCATATGCAAATTATCGTCATATTCTCAAACCGGGAGTCCCGTGATCATGCGGTCAGTTCCTGTGAGTTACATTGGTCCCGTGCAAGGTGTTGGTGCCACTCATGGGGCCGTTCAGGGGATGTTTCGGGTTTTCCCCCACTAAAACAATGGTTGTATGCCTAAGTCTAGAAATATGAAATTATCATCGTATTCTGAAATTCGGGGTCCCCTGATCAGGCGATCAGTTCGTACGAGTTACATTAGTTCCGTGCGAGGTGTTGGTGCCATTCACGGGGACGTTTGGGGGGATATTTTGGGGTTTCCCCACTAAAGCCATGTTTTTCTGCCTAAGTCTAAAAATATGCAAATCATCGTCCTTTTCTCAAATCGGGGGTCTTGTGATTGCGCGGTCAGTTCCTATGAGTTACATTTTTCTCGTGCGAGGTGTTGGTGCCGGTCACGGGGACGTTCGGGGGATCTTTTGGGTTTCGCCCCACTAATGCCATGTTTTTATGCCTAAGTGTAGAAGTATGGAAATTATCATTGTACCCGTACGAGGTATTGGTGCCACTCAAGGGGTCGTTCGGGGGCTATTTTGAGATTCTCCCCACTATTGCAATTTTTTTATGCCTAGGTCTTGTAATATGAAAATTATCGTCGTATTCTCAAACTGCGGGTCCTGTGATCATCCAATCAGTTCTTACGAGTTACATTCGTCACGTGCGAGGTGTTGGTGCCACTCACGGGGTCGTTTGGGGGATGTTTTGAGTTTTCACCTCCTAACGCCATGTTTTTAAGCCCGATTCTAGAAATATGAAAATTATCATCATATTTTCAAACCGGGAGTGCTGTGATCGCGCGGTCAGTTCCTATGAGTTACATTGGTCCCGTGTGTGGTGATGGTGCCACTCAGAGGGCCGTTCGTGGGTAGTTTTGTGTTTTCCCCCACTAACGTAATGTTATTATGCCTACGTCCAGAAATTTGCAAATTATCGTCGTATTCTCCAATCGGGGGTCACATGATCGCGCGGTTAGTTCGTACGAGTTACATTTGTCCCGTGCGAGGGGTTGGTGCCACTCACGGGGCCGTTCGACGGCTATCTCTAGTTTTTCCCCACCAACGCCATGTTTTCTGGCCTAAGTCTATGCAAATTATCATTGTATTCTCAAATCAGGGGTCCCGTGATCACGCGGTCGGTTCGTGCGAGTTTCGTTGGTCCTGTGCGAGGTGTTGGTGCCACTCACGGGGCCGTTCGGGGGCTGTTTCGAGTTTTCACCCGCTAACGCCACATTTTTAAGCCCAAGTCTAGAAATAAGCAAATTATAATCGTATTCCAAAATTGGAAGTCTCGTGATCACTCGGTTAGTTCCTATGAGTTATATTGGTCCCATGCGAGGTGTTGTTGCCACTCACGGGGTCGTTCGGGGGCTGTTTTGGGTTTTCCCCCACTAACATGATGTTTTTCTGCCTAAGTCTAAAAATATGCAAATTATCGTCCTATTCTCAAATCGGGGGTCTTATGATTGCGCGGTCAGTTCCTGTGAGTTACTTTTTCTCGTGCAAGGTGTTGGTCCTGTGCGAAGTGTTTATGCCTAAGTCTAGAAATATGATAATTATCCTTGTATTCTCAAATCGGTGGTCCTCTGATCGTACGTTCAGTTCGTACGAGTTACATTGGTCCCGTGTGAGGTGTTAGTGCCACTCATGGGCCTGTTCGGCGACGTATTCTGGTTTTCCCCCACTAACGCAATGTGTTTATGCCTAAGTCTAGAAATATGCAAATTATCATCGTATTCTCCAAACGGGGATCCCCTGATCGTACGGTCAGTTCATATGAGTTACATTGGTCCCGTGCAAGGTGTTGGTGCCACTGACGGGGCTGTTCGGGGGCTGTTTCGTGGTTCCCCCACGAAGGCCATGTTTTATGCCTAAGACTAGAAATACGTAAATTATCATCATATTCTCAAACCAGAGGTCCCGTGATTGTGCGGTCAGTTCCTACGAGTTTTATTGGTCTGGTGTGAGGTCTTGGTGCCACTCATGGGGCCTTTCGGGGGCTGTTTCGGGATTTCCTCCACTAACGCCTTATTTTTATGGCTAAGTTAAGAAATATGAAAATTATTATTGTATTCTCAAACCTGGGGTCCCGTGATCACGCGATCAGTTCGTGCGAGTTTCATTTGTCCCGTGCGAGGTGTTGGTTCCACACATGGGGCCGTTCGAGGCCTGTTTCGGGTTTTCACCCGCTAACGCCATGTTTTTAAGCCCAAGTCTGGCAATATGAAAATTGTCATCCTATTCTCAAACCGAGAGTCCCGTGATCATACGGTCAGTTCCTGTGAGTTACATTGGTCCCGTGCGAGGTGTTGGTGACACTCACGGGGCCGTTCAGGGGCTGTTACGGTTTTCCCTGACTAATGTAATGGTTTTATGCCTAAGTCTAGAAATAGGAAATTATCATCGTATTCTCAAATCAGGGGTCCCCTGATCATGCGATCAGTTCGTACGGGTTACATTGGTCCCGTGCGAGGTGTTGGTGCCATTCACGGGGACATTTGGGGGGATATTTTGGGTTTCCCCCACTAATGCCTTGTTTTTATGCCTAAGTCTATAAATATGCAAATTATTGTCCTGTTCTCAAATCGGGGGTCTTGTGATTGCGCGGTCAGTTCCTATGAGTTACATTTTTCTCGTGCGAGGTGTTGGTGCCAGTCAAGGGGACGTTCGGGGGATCTTTCGGGTTTTCCCCCACCAACGCCATGTTTTTATGCCAAAGTGTAGAAATATACAAATTATCGTTGTATTCTCAAATCGGGGGTCTCTTGATCGCGCGGTCAGTTCGTACGAGTAACATTGGTCCCGTGCGAGGTGTTGGTGCCACTCACGGGGTAGTTCGGGGCCTATTAAGAGTTTCCTCCACTAATGCAATTTTTTTTGCCTAAGTTTTGTAATATGAAAATTATCATCGTATTCTTAAATTGGGGTGTCCTGTGATTGTGCAATAAATTCGTACGATTTACATTGGTCACGTGCGAGGTGTTGGTGCCCCTCACGGGGTCGTTTGGGGGATGTTTCAAGTTTTCACCCACTAACGCCATGTTTTTAATCCCCAGTCTAGAAATGTGAAAATTATCATCGTATTCTAAAACCGGGAGTCCCGTGATCACGTGGTCAGTTCCTACGAGTTACATTGGTCCGTGCGAGGTATTGGTGCCACTCAGGGGGTCGTTCGTGGGCAGTTTCGAGTTTTCCCCACTAACGTAATGTTTTTATGCCTAAGTCTTGAAATATGAAAATTATCATTGTATTTTCAAATCGGGGGTCCCCTGATCGCGTGATCAGTTCATACGAGTTATATTGGTCCCGTGCGAGGTGTTGGTGCCACTCATGGGGCCGTTTGGCGACTGTTTCTGGTTTTCCCCCTTAAAGCAATGTTTTTATGCCTAAGTCTAGAAATACGCAAATTATCGTCGTATTCTCCAACCGCAGGTCACGTGATCACACAGTCAGTTCGTACGAGTTTCATTTGTCCCGTGCGAGGTGTTGGTGCCACTCCTGGGGCCGTTCGGGGACTGTCTCGTGTTTTTCCCCACTAATGCCATGTTTTTATGCCTAAGTCTAGAAATATGCAAATTATCAGTTTATTCTCAAACCGGGGGCCTGTGATTGCGCAGTCGGTTCGTTCGAGCTTCCTTGGTCCCGTGCGAGGTGTTGGTGCACTCACGGGGCCGTTCGGGGGCTGTTTCGAGTTTTCACCCGCTAACGCCATATTTTTAAGCCCAAGTCTAGAAATACTCAAATTATCATCATATTCTCGAACCGGGAGTCCCGTGATCACATGGTTAGTTTATATGAGTTACATTGGTCCCGTGCGAGGTGTTGGTGCCACTCACGGGGCCGTTCGGGGGCTGTTTTGGGTTTTCCACCACTAACGCAATGGTTTTTTGCCTAAGTCTAGAAATATGAAAATTATCCTCCTATTCTCAAATCGGGGGTCCTCTGATTGCACGATCAGTTCTTACGAGTTACATTGGTCCCGTGCGAGGTGTTGGAGCCATTCACGGGGTCGTTCGAGGGCTGTTTAGAGTTTTCCCTCGCTAACTCCATTTTTTAATTCCTAAGTCTAGAAATATGCAAATTATCATCCTATTCTCAAACTGGGGGTCCCGTGATTGCGCGATCCGTTCCTACGAGTTAAATTTTTCTCGTGTGAGGTGTTGGTGCCACTCACGAGGCCGTTCGGGGGATCTTTCGGGTTTTCCCCCGCTAACGTCATGTTTTTATGCCTAAGTCAAGAAATATGTAAATTATCATCGTATTCTCAAATCGGGGGTCCGGTGATCGCGCTATCAGTTTTTACGAGTTACGTTGGTCCCGTGTGAGGTGTTGGTGCCACTCACGGGGTCGTTCGGGGGCTGTTTCGAGTTCCCCCTCTAACGTAATGTCTTTATGACTAAGTCTAGAAATATGGAAATTATCATCCTATTCTCAAACTGGGAATCTCATGATCGTACGGTCAGTTCGTGCGAGTTTCATTGGTCCCATGCATGGTGTTGGTGCCACTCACGGGGCTGTTTCGGGATTTCTCCCACTAACGCCTTCTTTTTACTCCTAAGTCAAGAAATATGAAAATTATCATTGTATTCTTAAACCGAGAGTCCCGTGATCACGCGATAAGTTCCTATGAGTTACATTGGTCCCGTGCGAGGTGTTAGTGCCACTCACGAGGCCGTTCCGAGGCTGTTTTGAGTTTTCCGTAGTAACGCAATGATTTAATGCCAAAGTTTTGAAATATGCAAATTATCATCGTATTCTCAAACTGGGGGTCCAGTGATCGCGCGATTAGTTCGTGTGAGTTTCATTGTCCCGTGTGAGGTGTTAGTGCCACTCACGAGGCTGTTCCGGGGCTGTTTTGAGTTTTCCGTAGTAACGCCATATTTTTAAGCCCAAGTCTAGAAATATGCATATTATTTTCGTATTTTCAAAATGGGAGTCCCGCCATTGGGCAGTAAGTTTCTACGAGTTAAATTGATCCCATGCGAGGTGTTGGTGCCACTCACGGGGCCGTTCGGGGGCTATTTTGGGTTTTCATCCACTAACGTCGTGTTTTACCTAAGTCTTGATATTTTTAAATTATTGTCATATTCTCAAAACCGGGGGTCCCATTATCACACGGTCAGTTCGTACGAGGTGTTGGTGTCACTCACGGGGCCGTTCGGGGACTTTTTCGGATTTTCACCCACTAAAGTTATGTTTTTAAGCTTAAGTCTAGAAATATACAAATTATCATCCTATTCTCAAATCGAGAATCCCATGAACATGTAATCAGTTCATCGCGAGTTTCATTCGTCCCGTGCGAGGTGTTGGTGCTACACGTGGGGCCATTCGGGGGCGGTTCTAGGTTTTCACCCACTAACGCCATATTTTTATGCCTAAGTCTAGGAATATGCCAATTATTAACATATTCTCAAATGGGAGTCCCATGATCGCGCGGTCAGTTTCTAGAGGTTACATTGGTCCCGTGCGAGGTGTTGGTACCACTCATGGTGCCGTTCGGGGGCTGATTCGGGTTTTCACCCACTAACGACATGTTTTGACTAAGTCTTGATACATTTAAATTATCGTCGTATTCTCAAACTGGGGGTCCCATGATCATACGATCATTTTGTACGAGTTACATTGGTCCCGTGCGTGGTGTTGGTGCCACTCAAGGTGCCGTTCGGGTGCTATTTTGGGGTTTTACCCATTAATACCATGCTTTTATGCCTATGTATATAAATATGCATATAACCATCGTATTCTCAAACCGGGAGTCCTGTAATCGCAAGGTCTGTTCCTACAAGTTACATTGTTCTCGAGCGAGGTGTTGGTGCCACTCATGGGGTCGTTAATGGGATGTTTCCTGTTTCCCTCCACTAACCTAATGTTTTTATGCCTAAGTCTAGAAATATGCAAATTAACTTTGTATTCTCGAATCGAGGGTCCCATGATTGTGCAGTCAGTTCGTACGAGTTATATTGGTCCCGTGCGAGGTGTTGGTACCACTCACGGGGCCGTTAGGGTGCTCTTTCGGGTTTCCCTCCACTAACACCATGTTTTTATGCCTTAGTCTAGAAATATGCAAATTGTAATCGTATTCCCAAACCAAGAGTCCCGTGATCGCGCGGTCAGTTCCTATGTGTTACATTGGTCCTGTGCGAGGTGTTGGTTCCACTCACGGGGTCGTTCGAGAGTTTCATTGGTCCCGTACGAGGTGTTGGTGACACTCACGGGGCCATTCAGGGTCTGTTTCAGGTTTCAACCACTAACGCCATGTTTTTATGCCTAAGCCTTGAAATATGTAAATTATCATCATAATCTCTAATGGGAGTCCCATGATTGCGCTGTCAGTTTCTATGAGTTACATTGGTCCCATGCGATGTGTTAGTGCCACTCATAGTGCCGTTCGGGGGATATTTTGGGTTTTCATCGACTAACTCCATGTTTTGACTAAGTCATGATATATTTAAATTAATGTCGTATTCTCAAACTGGGGGTCCCGTGATCATGCGATCCTTTCGTAGGAGTTACATTGGTCCCGTGCGAGGTGTTGGTGCCACAAAGGTTTCCGTTCAGGGGCCATTTAGGGTTTTCACCCATTAACACCATGTTTTTAGTCCTATGTATAGAAATATGCAAATAGCCATCGTATTCTCAAACCGGGAGTCTTGTAATCGCGCGATCAGTTTCTACGAGTTACATTGATCCTGTGTGACGTGTCGTTAGGGGGCGGTTTTGGGTTTCCCTCCACTAACCCAATGTTTTTATGCCCAAGTCTTGAAATATGCAAATTATCATCTTATTCTTAAACCGAGGGTCCCATGATCGCGCAGTCAGTTCGTGCGACTTCCATTGGTCCCGTACGAGGTGTTGGTACCACTCACGAGGCCATTCGGGCCTCTTTCGGGGTTTCCCCCACTAACGCCATATTTTTATGCCTATGTCTAGAAATATGCAAATTAGCATCATATTCACACACTGGGGGTCCCGTGATTATGCGGTCAGTTCTTACGAGTTACATTTGTCTGGTGCGAGGTATTGGTTCCACTAACGGGGCCGTTCGAGGGTTGTTTCGGTTTTCCCCCACTAACGCCACATTTTTATGCCTAAGTCTAGAAATATGCAAGTTGTCATCGTATTCTCAAACCGAGAGTTCTGTGATCACGCGGTCTGTTCCTACGAGTTACAATGGTCCTATGAGAGGTTTTGGTGATACTCATGGGGCCATTCGGGCGCTGTTTTGGGTTTTCCTCCACTAACGTCATGTTTTTATAGCTAAGTCTAGAAATATGCAAATTGTAATCGTATTCCCAAACCAGGAGTCCCGTGATCACGCGATCAGTTCCTATGAGTTACATTGGTCCCGTGCAAGGTGTTGGTGCCACTCAAGGGGCCGTTCGGGGGCAGTTTCGTGTTTTCCCCACTAACGCCTTATTATTATGCCTAAGTCTAAAAAAATGCAAATTATTGTCCCTTCTTAAACTGGAGGTCCCGTGATTGCAAGGTCAGTTCCTACGAGTTACATTGGTCTCGTGCGAGGTGTTGGTGCCACTCACGGTGCCGTTCCGTGGTTATTTTGGGTTTTCCCCCACTTATGTCATGTTTTTATCCCTAAGTCCAGAAATATGCAAATTATCGTCGTATTCTCAAATCAGGGGTCTTGTGATCGCGCGGTCAGTTCGTGCGAGTTTTATTGTCCCATGCGAGGTGTTGGTGTAACTCACAGCTCCGTTCGGGGGCTGTTTCGGGTTTTACCACACTAACACCATGATTTACCTCTGTCTTTATATTTTTAAATTATCATCGTATTCTCAAAACCTGGGGTTCCATTATCACGTGGTCAATTCATACGAGTTACATTGCCCCCGTGCGACGTGTTGGTGTCAGTTACGGGGCCGTTCAGGGGCTGTTTCGGATTTTCACCCATGGATGCCATGTTTTTAAGCCTAAGTCTAAAAATATACAAATTGTCGTCATATTCTCAAAATGGGGGTCCCCTGATCACGCGATCAGTTCATACGAGTTACTTTGGTCCCGTGCAAGGTGTCGATGTCACTCATGAGGACGTTCGGGGGACGTTTTGGGTTTCACCCACTAACACCATGTTTTTATGCCTAAGTCTAGAAATTTGCAAATTCTCATCGTATTCTCACATCAAGAGTCCCATGATCACGCGGTTAGTTCCTACGAGTTACATTGGTCCCGTGCGAGGTGTTGGTGTCACTCACGGGGCCGTTTGGGGGCGGTTTCGGGTTTCCCCCCACTAGCGCAAGGTTTTTATGCCTAAGTCTAGAAATATGGAAATTATCATCGTATTCTCCAACCGGGGATCCCTTGATTGCGCGGTCAGTTTGTACGAGTTACATTGGTCCCATGCAAGGTGTTCGTGCCACTCACGGGGCCGTTCGGGGGCTGTTTCATGGTTTTCCCCCATGAACGCCATGTTTTTATGCCTAAGACTAGAACTACACAAATTATCATCCTATTCTCAAACTCGGGGTCCCATGATTGCGCAGTCAGTTCCTACGAGTTTCATTGGTATGGTGTGAGGTATTGGTACCAGTCACGGGGCCGTTCGGGGGCTGTTTAGGGATTTCCGCCACTAACGCCTTATTTTTATGCCTAAGTTAAGAAATATGAAAATTATTTTTGTATTCTCAAACCTGGGGTCCCGTGATCACGTGATCAGTTGGTGCGAGTTTCATTTGTTCCGTGCGAGGTATTGGTTCCACACATGGGGCCGTTTGGGGCCTATTTCGGGTTTTCACCCCCTAACGCCATGTTTTTAAGTCCAAGTCTAGCAATATGCAAATTATTGTCGTATTCTCAAACCGGGAGTCTCGTGATCATGCGGTCAGTTCCTGCGAGTTACATTGGTCCCGTGCGAGGTGTTGGTGCCACTCACGGGGCCGTTAAGGTGCTGTTACGGGCTTTCCCCCACTAATGCAATGGTTTTATGCCTAAGTCTAGAAATAGAAAATTATCATCGTATTCTCAAATCAGGGGGTTCCCTGATCATGCGATCAGTTTGTATGAGTTACATTGGTCCCGTGCGAGGTGTTGGTGCCATTCACGGGGACGTTTGGGAGGCTATTTTGGGTTTCCCCCACTAACGTCATGTTTTTCTGCCTAAGTCTAAAAATATGCAAATTATCGTCCTATTCTCAAATTAGGGGTCTTGTGATTGCGCGGTCAGTTTCAGTGAGTTACATTTTTCTTGTGCGAGGTGTTGATGCCAGTCAAGGGGACATTCGGGGGATCTTTCGGGTTTTCCCCTAGTGACGCCATGTTTTTATGCGAAAGTGTAGAAATATGCAAATTATCATTGTATTCTCAAATTGGGGGTCTCGTGATCGCGCGGTCAGTTCGTACGATTAACATTGGTCCCGTGCGAGGTATTGGTGCCACTCACGGGGTCGTTCGGGGGCTATTACGAGTTTCCCCCACTAATGCAATTTTTTTATGCCTAGGTCTTGTAATATGAAAATTATCTTCGTATTCACAAACTGGGGGTCCTGTGATCGTGCAATCAGTTAGTACGAGTTACATTGGTCACGTGCGAGGTGTTGGTGCCCCTCACGGGGTTGTTTGGGGGATGTTTCAAGTTTTCACCCACTAACGCCATGTTTTTAAGCCCCAGTCTAGAAATATGAAAATTATCACCGTATTCTCACACCGGGAGTCCCGTGATCACGTGGTCAGTTCCTACGAGTTACATTGGTCCCGTTTGAGCTATTAGTGCCACTCAGGGGGCCGTTCATGGGCAGTTTTGGGTTTTCCCCCACTAACGTAATCTTTTTATGCCTAAGTGTTGAAATATGCAAATTATCGTCGTATTTTCAAATCAGGGGTCCCCTGATCACGCTGTCAGTTTGTACAAGTTACATTGGTCCCGTGCGAGGTGTTGGTACCAATCATGGGGTCGTTCGGCGATTGTTTCTGGTTTTCCTCTTTAACGCAATGTTTTTATTCCTAAGTCTAGAAATATGCAAATTATCATCGTATTCTCCAACCGAGGGTCACGTGATCGCGCGATCTATTCGTACGAGTTACATTTGTCCCGTGCGAGGTGTTGGTGCCACTCACGGGGCCGTTCGGGATCTGTCTTGTGTTTTAACCCACTAACGCCATGTTTTTATGCCTAAGTCTAGATATATGTAAATTATCGTTGTATTCTCAAATCGGGGGTCTTGTGGTTGCGCAGTCGGTTCGTTCGAGTTTCATTGGTCCCGTGCGAGGTGTTAGTGCCACTCACGGGGCTGTTCGGGGGCTGTTTCGATTTTTCACCCGCTAACGCCATGTTTTTAAGCCCAAGTCTAGAAATAATCAAATTATCATTGTATTCTCAAACCGGGAGTCCCGTGATCACACAGTTAGTTGATATGAGTTACATTGGTCCCGTGAGAGGTGTTGGTGCCACTCACGGGGCCATTCGGGGGCTGTTTCGGGTTTTCCCCACTAACGTAATGGTTTTATGCCTAAGTCTAGAAATATGAATATTATCCTCGTATTCTCAAATCAGGGGTTATCTGATTGCACGATCAGTTATTACGAGTTACATTGGTCCCGTGCGAGGTGTTGGTTCCATTCACGGGGACATTCGGGGGCTGTTTCGAGTTTTCCACCGCTAACGCCATTTTTTAATGCCTAAGTCTTGAAATATGCAAATTATCATGCTATTCTCAATTCGGGGGTCCCATAATTGCGCGATCAGTTCCTACGAGTTAAATTTTTCTCGTGTGAGGTGTTGGTGCCACTCACGGGGCCGTTCAAGGGCTCTTTCGAGTTTTCCCCCGCTAACACCATGTTTTTATGCCTAAGTCTAGAAATATGTAAATTACAATCGCATTCTCAAATCGGTGGTCCCTTGATCGCGCTATCAGTTTATACGAGTTACGTTGGTCCCGTTCGAGGTGTTGGTGCCACTCACGGGATCGTTCGGGGGCTGTTTCGAGTTGCTCCTCTAACGTAATGTCTTTATGCCTATGTCTAGAAATATGCAAACTATCATCCTATTCTCAAACTGGGAATCGCATGATCGTGTGGTCAGATCGTGGGAGTTTCATTGGTTCCGTGCATGGTGTTGGTGCCACTCACGGGGCCGTTCGGGGGATGTTTCGGGATTTCCCCCACTAACGCCTTAGTTTTACTCCTAAGTCAAGAAATATGAAAATTATCATCGTATTCTCAAACTGGGAGTCCCGTGATCACGCGGTCAGTTCCTATGAGTTACATTGGTCCCATGTGAGGTGTTAGTGCCACTCACAAGGCCGTTCCGAGGCTGTCTCGAGTTTTCCCTACTAACGCAATGTTTTTATGCCTAAGTTTTGAAATTTGCAAATTATCATCGTATTCTCAAACTGGGGGTCCCGTGATCGCGTGGTCAGTTCGTGTGAGTTTCATTGTCCCGTGCGAGGTGTTGGTGCCACTTATAGGGCCATTCAGGGGCTTTTTCAATTTTTTACCCACTAACGCCTTGTTTTTAAGACCAAGTCTAGAAATATGCATATTATTGTCGTATTTTCAAACTGGGAGTGCCATCATCGGGCAGTCAATTTCTACGAGTTAAATTAATCTCGTGCGAGGTGTTAGTGCCACTCACGGGGCTGTTTGGGTGCTATTTTGGTATTTCACCCACTAACGCCATGTTTTACCTAAGCCTTGATATTTTTAAATTATTGTCATATTCTCAAAATTGGGGGTCCCATTATGGCGCGGTCAGTTCGTACGAGGTGTTGGTGTCACTCACAGGGCCTTTCGGGGGCTATTTCGGATTTTCACCCACTAAAGTTATGTTTTTAAGCCTAAGTCTAGAAATATAAAAATTATCGTACTATTCTCAAATCGGGAATCCCGTGATCATTCGATCAGTTCGTGCGAGTTTCATTGGTCCCGTGCGAGGTGTTGGTGACACACACGGGGCCATTCGGGGGCTGTTTCAGGTTTTCACCTACTAACGCCATGTTTTTATGCGTAAGTCTAGAAATATGTAAATTATCATCTTAATCTCAAATGGGAGTCCCATGCGATGTGTTAGTGCCACTCATGGTGCCGTTCGGGGGCTGTTTTGGGTTTTCTCCCACTAACGCCATGTTTTGACCAAGTCTTAATATATTTAAATTAATGTCGTAATCTCAAACTGGGGGTCCCGTGATCACGCGATCATTTTGTACGAGTTACATTTGTCCCGTGCAGGGTGTTGGTGCCACTAAGGTTGCTATTCGGGGGCCATTTAGGGTTTTCACCCATTAACGCCATGTTTTTATGCCTATGTATAGGAATATGTAAATAGCCATCGTATTCTCAAACCGGGAGTCCCATAATCACGCGATCAGTTCCTACGAGTTACATTGGTCCCGTGTGACGTGTTCGTGCCACTCACGGGGTCGTTAGGGGGCTGTTTCGGGTTTCCCTCCACTAACCCAATGTTTTTATGCCTAAGTCTTGAAATATGCAAATTATCATCGTATTCTTAAACCGAGGGTCCCATGATCGCGCAATCAGTTTGTGCGACTTACATTGGTCCCGTGCGAGGTGTTGGTACCACTCACGGGGCCGTTAGGGCCTCTTTCGGGTTTTCCCCCACTAACGCCATGTTTTTATGCCTATGTCTAGAAATATGCAAATTAGCATCCTATTCACACATTGGGGGTCCCGTGATTATGTGGTCATTTCTTACGAGTTACATTTTTCTGGTGCGAGGTATTGGTTCCACTAACAGGGCCGTTCGGGCGCTGTTGCGGTTTTCCCCCACTAACGCCATGTTTTTATGCCTAAGTCTATAAATATGTAAATTATCATCATAATCTCAAATGGAAGTCCCATGCGATGTGTTAGTGCCACTCATGGTGCCGTTCGGGGGATGTTTTGGGTTTTCTCCCACTAACGCCATATTTTGACTAAGTCTTGATATATTTAAATTGATGTCGTATTCTCAAACTGGGGGTCCCGTGATCACGCGATCATTTCGTACGAGTTACATGGGTCCCGTGCGAGGTGTTGGTGCCACTAAGGTTGCCATTCGTGGTCCATTTAGGGTTTTCACCCATTATCGCCATGTTTTTATGCCTGTGTATTGAAATATGCAAATAGCCATCGTATTCTCCAACCGGGAGTCCCGTAATCACTCGATCAGTTCCTACGAGTTACATTGGTCCCGTGTGATGTGTTCGTGCCACTCACGGGGTCGTTAGGGGGCTGTTTCGGGTTTCCCTCCACTAACCCAATGTTTTTTTGCCCAAGTCTTGAAATATACAAATTATCATCGTATTCTTAAACCGAGGGTCCCATGATCGCGCAGTCAGTTCGTGCGACTTACATTGGTCCCGTGCGAGGTGTTCGTACCACTCACGGGGCCATTCGGGCCTCTTTTGGGTTTTCCCCCACTAACGCCATGTTTTATGCCTATGTCTAGAAATATGCAAATTAGCATCCTATTCACACACTAGGGCTACCGTGATTATGCGGTCAGTTGTTACGAGTTACATTTATCTGGTGCGAAGTATTGGTTCCACTAACGGGGCCGTTCGGGGGCTGTTTCGGTTTTCCCCCACTAACGCCATGTTTTTATGCCTAAGTCTAGAAATATGTAAGTTGTCGTTGTATTCTCAAACCGAGAGTCTTGTGATCATGCGGTCTATTCCTATGAGTTACAATGGTCCTATGAGAGGTTTTGGGGATACTCATGGGGCCGTTCGGGTGCTGTTTCGGGTTTTCCCCCACTAACGCCATGTTTTTATGCCTAAGTCTAGAAATATGCAAATTGTAATCATATTCCCAAACCATGAGTCCCGTGATCGCACGATCAGTTCCTATGAGTTACATTGGTCCCGTGCGAGGTGTTGGTGCCACTCAAGGGGCCGTTCGGGGGCTGTTTCCTGTTTCCCCCCACTAACGCCTTATTATAAAGCCTAAGTCTAAAAAAATGCAAATTATCGTCCATTCTAAAATCGCGGGTCCCGTGCTTGCATGGTCAGTCCCTACGAGTTACATTAGTCTCGTACGAGGTATTGGTGCCACTCACGGGGCCGTTCCGTGGTTGTTTCAGGTTTTCCCCAACTTGTGTCATGTTTTTACCCCTAAGTCTAGAAATATGCAAATTATCGTCGTATTCTCAAATCGGGGGTCCCGTGATCGCGCGGTCAGTTCATGCGAGTTTTATTGTCCCTTGGGAGGTGGTGGTGCCACTCATGACTCTGTTCGATTCTGTTTTGGGTTTTCACCCACTAACATCATGATTTACTTGTGTATTTATATTTTTAAATTATCATCATAATCTCAAAATTAGGGGGCCCATTATCGCGCGATCAATTCATACGAGTTACAATTGTCCCATGCGAGGTGTTGGTGTCAGTCACGGGGCCGTTCGGGGGCTGTTTTGGATTTTTACTCACAGGCGCCATGTTTTTAAGCCTAAGTCTAGAAATATATAAATTTTCATCGTATTATCAAATTGGGGGTCCCCTGATCGAGCGATCAGTTCATACGAGTTACATTGGTCCCGTGCAAGGTGTTGATGTCACTGACGAGGCCGTTTGGAGGCTGTTTTGGGTTTCACCCACTAACGCAATGTTTTTACGCCTAAGTCTAGAAATTTGCAAATTCTCATCGTATTCTCAAATCAGGATTCCCATGATTGCGCGGTTAGTTCCTATGAGTTACATTGGTCCCGTGCGAGGTGTTGGTGCCACTCACGGGGCCGTTCAGGGGATGTTTCGGGTTTTTGCCATCTAACGCAATGTTTTTATGCCTAAGTCTAGAAATATGCTAATTATCATCGTATTCTCCAATCGGGGGTCCCATGATCGCGCGGTCAGTTTGTACGAGTTACATTGGTCCCGTGCAAGGTGTTGGTGCCACTCACGGGGCCGTTCGGGGGCTGTTTATTGGTTTTCCCCACGAACGCCATGTTTTTATGCCTAAGACTAGAAATACACAAATTATCATCCTATTCTCAAACCCGAGGTCCCGTGATTGCATGGTCAGTTCCTCGAGTTTCATTGGTCTGGTGCGAGGCGTTGGTGCCAATCACGGGGCCGTTCAGGGGCTGTTTCGTGATTTCCCCACTAACGCCTTATTTTTATGCCTAAGTCCCGTGATTATTTCGTATTCTCAAACTGGGAGTCCCGTGATCATGCGGTCAGTTCCTGCGAGTTACATTGGTCCCGTGCGAGGTGTTGGTGCCACTCACGGGGCCGTTCTGGGGCTGTTTCGGGTTTACCCCCACTAACGCAATGGTTTTATGCAGAAGTCTAGAAATAGGAAATTATCATTGTATTCTCAAATCAAGGGTCCCCTAGTCACGCGATCAGTTCATACGTGTAACATTGGTCCAGTGCGAGGTGTTGGTGCCATTCACGGGGACGTTTGGGGGGCTATTTTGGGTTTTCCCCCACTAATGCCATGTTTTTCTGCCTAAGATTAAATATATTCAGATTATCGTCCTATTCTCAAACTGGGGGTCTTGTGATTGCGCGGTCAGTTCCTATGAGATACATTTTTCTCGTACGAGGTGTTGGTGCCAGTCAGGTGGCCATTCGGGGGATCTTTCGAGTTTTCCCCACTAACGCCATATTTTTATGCCTAAGTGTAGAAATATGAAAATTATCATTGTATTCTCAAATCGGGGGTCTTGTGATCGCGCGATCAGTTCGTACATGTAACATTGGTCCCGTGCGAGGTGTTGGTGCCACTCACGGGGTCATTCGGGGATTATTTCGAGTTTCCCCCCACTAATGATATTTTTTTATGCCTAAGTATTGTAATATGAAAATTATTATCGTATTCTCAAACTGGGGGTCCAGTGATCATGCAATCAGTTCGTACGAGTTACGTTGGACACGTGCGAGGTGTTGGTGCCTTCACGGGGTCGTTTGGGGGATGTTTCGAGTTTTCATCCGCTAACGCCATGTTTTGAAGCCCCAGTCTATAAATATGAAAATTATCATCGTATTCTCAAATCGGGAGTCCTGTGATCGCGCGGTCAGTTCCTATGAGTTACATTTATCCCGTGCGATGTGTTGGTGCGACTCATGGGGCTGTTCGTGGGCAGTTTCGGGTTTTCCCCCACTAACGTAATGTTTTTACGCCTATGTCTTGAGATATGCAAATTATCATCATATTTTCAAATTGGGGGTCCCCTGATCGCACGGTCAGTTCGTACGATCATTGGTCCCGTGCGAGGTGTTAGTGCCATTCATGGGATCGTTTGGTGACTGTTTCTAGTTTCCCCCCTAACGTAATGTTTTTATGCCTAACTCTAGAAATATGCAAATTATCGTCGTATTCACCAATCGGGGGTCCCATGATCGCGCGATCAGTTTGTACGAGTTACATTTGTCCCGTGCAAGGTGTTGGTGCTATTCACCGGGCCGTTTGGGGGTTGTATCAAGTTTTTCCACACTAACGCCATGCTTTTTTGCCTAAGTCTAGAAATATGCAAATTATCATTGTATTCTCAAACCGGGGGTCCCGTGATCGCGTAGTCAGTTCGTGGAAGTTTTCTTGATCCCGTACGAGGTGTTGGTGCCACTCACGGGGTCGTTCGGGGGCTGTTTCGAGTTTTCACCCGCTAACGCCATGTTTTTAAGCCCAAATCTAGAAATATGCAAATTATCATCATATTCTCAAATCGGGAGACTAGTGATCACGCGGTTAGGTCCTATGAGTTACATTGGTCCCGTACGAGGTGTTGGTGCCACTCACGGGGCCGTTCGGAGGCTTTTTTGGGTTTTCCCCCACTAACGCAATGGTTTTACGCCTAAGTCTAGAAATATGAAAATTATCCTCATATTCTCAAATCGAGAGTCCTCTGATCGCACAGTCAGTTCTTACGAGTTACATTGGTCCCGTGCAAGGTGTTGGTGCCATTCACAGGGTTGTTCAGGGGATATTTCGAGTTTTTCCGAGCTAATGCCATGTTTTAATGCCTAAGTATATAAATATACTAATTATCATCCTATTCTCAAACCGGGGGTCTTTTGGTTGAGCGATCCGTTCCTACGAGTTAAATTTATCTCGTGTGAGGTGTTGGTGCCACTCACGGGGCCGTTCGGGTATTCCCCCGCTAACGCCATGTTTTATGCCTATGTCTAATAATATGTAAATTATCACCGTATTCTCAAATCGGGGGTCCCGTTTCGTGTTTTCACCCACTAACGCCATGATTATATGCCTAAGTCTAGAAATATGCAAATTATCCACATATTCTCAAATGGGAGTCCCGTGATTGCACGATTAGTTTCTACGATTTACATTGGTCCCGTGCGAGGTGTTGGTGCCACTCACGGGGTCGTTCGGGGGCTGTTTCGAGTTTCCCCATATAACGTTATGTTTTTATGCCTAAGTCTAGTAATATGAAAATTACCATCCTATTCTCAAACCAAGAATCTCATGATTGTGCGATCAGTTTGTGCGAGTTTCATTGGTCCCATGCAAGATGTTGGTGACACTCACGGGGCCGTTTGGGGGCTGTTTTGGGATTTCCACACTAACGCCTTCTTTTTATGCCTCAGTCAAGAAACATGAAAATTATCGTTGTATTCTCAAACTGGGGGTCCCGTGATTGCGCGATCAGTTCGTGCGAGTTTCCTTGGTCCCGTGCGAGGTGTTGGTGCCACTCATGGGGCCGTTCGGGACCTGTCTCGGGTTTCATCCGCTAACGCCATGTTTTTAAACCCAAGTCTTGAAATATGCAAATTATCATCGTATTCTCAAACCGGGAGTCCCGTGATAATGCGGTCTGTTCCTACGAGTTACATTGATCCCGTGTGAGGTGTTGGTTCCACTCACGGGGCCATTCGGGGGATATTTCGGGTTTCTCCCACTAACGCCATGGTTTGAGGTCTACGTATAGAAATATGAAATTATCATCATATTCACAAATAAGGGGTCTACTGATCACGCGATCAGTTCGTACTAGTTACATTGGTCCTATGCGAGGTGTTGGTGCCATTCACGAGCAAGTTCAGGGGATGTTTTGGGTTTTCTCCCACTAACGCCATGTTTTTCTACATAAGTCTAAAAATATTCAAATTATTGTCAAATTCTCAAATCGGGGGTCTCGTGATTGCCAGTTTGTACGAGTAACATTGGTCCTGTGCGAGGTGTTGGTGCCACTCACGGGGTCGTTCGGGGGATATTTTGAGTTTCCCCCACTAATTCAATTTTTTATGCCTAAGTATTGTAATATTAAAATTATCACCGTAATCTCAAACAGGGGGTCTTTTGATCGTGCAATCAGTTCGTACGAGTTACATTGGTCACGTGCGAGGTGTTGGTGCCACTAATAGGCCCGTTCGGGGGATGTTTTGAGTTTTCACCCGCTAACACCATTTATTAAACCCAAGTCTATAAATATGAAAATTATCAACATATTATCAAACCGGGAGTCCCGTGATCACGCTGTCAGTTCCTACGAGTTACATTGGTCCCGTGCGAGGTGTTGGTGAGACTCAAGGGGCCATTCATGGGCAGTTTTGAGTTTGCCCCCACTAACGTAATGTTTTTATGCCTAAGTCTTGAAATATACAAATTATCATCATATTCTAAAATCGGGGGTCCCCTGATCGCGCGGTCAGTTCCTAGGTGTTATATTGGTCCCGTGCGAGGTGTTGGTGCCATTCATGGGGCCGTTGAGGGGTTGTCTTGAGTTTCTCCCCACGAACGCCATGTTTTTATGCCTAAGTCTAGAAATATGCAAATTGTCATTGTATTCTCAAACCGGGGGTCCCATGATCGCACGGTCGGTTCATACGAGTTTCCTTGGTCCCTTGCGAGGTGTTAGTGCCACTCACGGGGCCGTTCGGGGGCGGTTTTGAGTTTTCACCCGCTAACACAATGTTTTTAAGCCTAACTCTAGAAATTTGAAAATTATCATCATATTTTCAAATGGGGAGTCCCGTGATCGAGCGATCAGTTCCTATGAGTTACATTGGTCCCGTACGAGGTGTTGGTGCCACTCACGAAGCCGTTCGGGGGCTGTTTCGGGTTTCCCACCACTAACTCAATGGTTTTATGCCTAAGTCTAAAAATATGAAAATTATCATCGTATTATGAAATCGGGGTTCCTCTAATCGTACGGTCAGTTCTTACGAGTTACATTGGTCCCGTGCGAGGTGTTGGTGCCATTCAAGGGGCTGTTTGGGGGCTATTTCGAGTTTTTCCCCACTAACGCCATGTTTTAATGCCTAAGTTTAGAAATATGGAAATCATCATTGTATTCTCAAATCGGGGGTCCCGTGACTGCACAGTCAGTTCGTGCGAGTTTCCTTGGTCTCGTGTGAGGTGTTGGTGCCACTCATGGGGCTGTTCGGGGGCTATTTCAGGTTTTCACCCGCTAATGCCATGTTTTCAGTCCAAGTCTAAAATTTTTCAAATTATCATCGTATTCTCAAACCGGGAGTCCCGTGATGGCGTTGTTATTTCCTATGAGTAACATTGGTCCCGTGCGAGGTGTTGGTGCCACTCACGGAGCCGTTCGGGGGCTGTTTCGGGTTTCCCCTCACTAACACAATGGTTTTATGCCTAAGTTTAGAAATATAAAAATTATCGTCGTATACTCAAATCTAAGGTCCTCTGATAGCATGGTCAGTTCCTATGAGTTACATTGGTCCCGTGCGAGGTGTTGGTGCCACTCACGGGGCCGTTCGGGGGCTATTTTCGGTTTTTACCCACTAACGCCATGGTTTTATGCCTAAGTCTAGAAATATGAAATTATTGTCGTATTCTCAAATCAGGGGTCCCCTGATCACGCAATTAGTTCATACGAGTTACATTGGTCACGTGCCAGGTGTTGGCCTGTTTTGGGTTTTCACCCGTTAACGCCATATTTTTAAGCCCAAGCCTAGAAATATGTAAATTATCATCATATTCTCAAATTGGGAATCCCGTGATCGCACGGTCAGTTCCTATGAGTTACACTGGTCCCGTGCGAGGTGTTCGTGCCACTCACGGAGCTGTTCGGGGGCTGTTTCGGGTTTCCCCTCACTAACGCAATGGTTTTATGCCTAAGTCTAGAAATATGAAAATTATCGTCGTATTCTCAAATCGGGGGTCCTCTGATCGCACGGTCAGTTCGTACGAGTTACATTGGTCCCGTGCGAGGTGTTGGCCTGTTTCGGGTTTTCACCCGTTCATGCCATATTTTTAAGCCCAAGCCTAGAAATATGCAAATTATCATCATATTCTCAAATTGGGAATCCCGTGATCGCACGATCAGTTCCTACGAGTTACATTGTCCCGTACGAGGTGTTGGTGCCACTCAGGGGGCCGTTCGTGGGCAATTTCAGGTTCTCCCCCACTAACATAATGTTTTTATGCCTAAGTCTTAAAATATGAAAATTATCATCGTATTCTCAAATCGGGGGTCCCCCGATCGCGCGGTCAGTTCGTACGAGTTACATTGGTCCCGTGCGAGGTGTTGTTTCCACTCACGGGGCCGTTCAACGACTATTTCAGGTTTTTCCCACAAAAGCAATGTTTTTATGCCTAAGTCCTAAAATATGCAAATTATCGTCGTATCTCCAACCGAGGATCCCGTGATCGAGCGGTCAGTTCGTACGAGTTACATTGGTCCCGTGTGAGGTGTTGGTGCCACTCACAGGGTCATTCGGGGTTGTTTCGAGTTTTCCCCCACTAACGCCATGTTTTTATTCCTAAGTCTAGAAATATGAAAATTATCATTTTATTCTCAAACCGAGGGTCCCGTGACCGGGCGGTCGATTCGTATGAGTTTCCTTGGTCCCGTGCGAGGTGTTGGGGCCACTCACGGGGCTGTTCGGGGGCTGTTTTGGGTTTTTACCCACTAACGCCATGTTTTGAATAAGTCTTGATATATTTAAATTATCGTCGTATTCTAAAACTGGGGGTCCGTTGATCGCGCAATCATTTCGTACGAGTTACAATGGTCCCGTGCCAGGAGTTGGTGCCACTCAGGGTGCCGTTCGGGGGCTATTTCGAGTTTTCACCCACTAGCGCCATAATTTTATGCCCTAGTCTAGAAATATGAAATTATTGTCGTATTCTCAAATCATGGGTCCCCTGATCATGCAATTAGTTCGTACGAGTTACATTGGTCCCGTGCGAGGTTTTGCTGCCATTCATGGGGACGTTCAAGGGCTATTTTGGGTCTTCTCCCACTAACGCCATGTTTTTATACCTAAGTCTAAAAATATGCAAATTATCTTCTTATTCTCAGAACGGGGGTCTCGTGATTCCGCGGTCAGTTCCTATGGGTTACATTTTTCTCGTACGAGGTGTTGGTGCCACTCACGGAGCCGTTCGGGGGATCTTTTGGGTTTTCCACCACTAACGCCATGTTTTTATGCCTAAGTGTAGAAATATGGAAATTATCATTGTATTGTCAAACTGGGGGTCTCGTGATCGTGCGATCAATTCGTACGAGTAACATTGGTCCCGTGCAAGGTGTTGGTGCCACTCATGGGGTCGTTTGGGGGCTGTTTCGAGTTCCCCCCCACTAATACAATGTTTTTATGCCTAAGTGTAGAAATATGAAATTTATCATTGTATTCTCAAATCGGGGGTCCCATGATCGTGCAGTTAGTTCGTATGAGTTACATTGGTCACGTGCAAGGTGTTGGTGCCTCTCATAGGGCTGTTCGGGGGATGTTTCGAGTTTTCAGCCTCTAACGCCATCTTTTTAAGCCCAAGTCTAGAAATATGAAAATTATCATCGTATTCTCAAATCGGGGGTCCTCTGATCGCACGGTCAGTTCTTACGAGTTACATTGGTCCCGTGGGAGGTGTCGGTGCCATTCACGGGGCCGTTTGGGGGATGTTTCGAGTTTTTCCCCACTAACGCCATGTTTTAATGCCTGTCTAGAAATATGTAAATTATCGTCCAATTCTCAAATTGGGGGTTTCGTGATGAGGAAGTCTGTTCCTACGAGTTAAATTTTTCTCGTGCGAGCTGTTGGTGCCACGCACGGGGCCGTTCGGGGGCTCTTTCGAGTTTTCACCCACTAACTCCATGTTTTTATGCCAAAGTCTAGAAATATGCAAATTATCATCGTATTCTCAAATCGGGGGCCGCGTGATCGCGCTATCAGTTTGTACGAGTTACATTGGTTCCTTGCGAGGGGTTGGTGCCACTGACGGGGTCGTTCGGGGGCTGTTTGGGGTTTCTCCCCTTTAACGCAATGTTTTTATGCCTGAGTCTAGAAATGTAAAAATTATCATCCTATTCTCAAATTGGGAATCTCGTGATTGTGCAGTTAGTTTGTGCGAGTTTCATTGGTCCCGTGCGAGGTGTTCGTGCCAGACACAGGGCCATTCGTGGGCTGTTTTAAGTTTTCACCCATTAACGCCATGTTTATACGCCTAAGTCTAGAAATAAGAAAATTGTCATAATATTCCTAAATGGGAGTCCCCTGATTGTACGATCAGTTTCTATGATTTACATTGGTTCCGTGCGAGGTGTTGGTGCCACTCACGGGGCCGTTCGGGGGAAGTTTCGAGTTTTCAGCCACTAACGCCATGTTTTGAATAAATCTTAATATATTTAAATTATCATCGTATTCTCAAATTGGGGGTCCCGTGATCTCGTAGTCAGTTCGTACGAGTTACAATGGTTCCGTGCAAGGTGTTGATACCACTCACGGGGCTATTTCGGATTTACCCCCACCAACGCCATGTTTTTATGCCTGAGTCTAGAAATATGCAAATTAGCATCCTATTCTCAAACCGGGGGTCTCGTGATTATGCGATCAGTTTGTGTGAGTTTCATTTGTCCCGTGCGAGGTGTTGGTGACACTCACAGGGTCGTTTGTGGGCTATTTTGAGTTTACAGCCACTAACGCCCCATTTTAAAGCCCAAGTCTAGAAATATACAAATTATCATATTTTCTCAAACGGGAGTCCCGTGATCGCGCGGTCAGTTTCTACGACTTACATTGGTTAGGTGAGAGGATTTGGTCCCACTCACGGGTCCGTTCAGGGGCTATTTCGGGTTTTCACCCTCTAACGCCATGTTTTGACTAAGTCTTGATATTTATAAATTACCATCGTATTCTCAAATCGAGGGTCCCATGATTGCGCAGTCATTTCGTACAACATTAGTCCCGTGCGAGGTGTTGGTTCGACTCACGGGGCCGTTCGGGGTCTATTTCAGGTTTTCACCCACTAACGCCATGTTTTTATTCCTAAGACTAGAAATATGCAAATTGTAATCGTATTCTCAAACCAGGAGTCCCGTGATCGCGCGGTCAGTTCCTATGAGTTACATTGGTCCCGTGCGAGATGTTGGTGCCACTCACGGGGGCTGTTCGTGGGCAGTTTCGGGTTCTCCCCCACTAACGTAATGTTTTTATGC
Source organism: Sambucus nigra (assembly GCA_949130495.1). Taxonomy (NCBI): domain Eukaryota; kingdom Viridiplantae; phylum Streptophyta; class Magnoliopsida; order Dipsacales; family Adoxaceae; genus Sambucus; species Sambucus nigra. The sequence continues at coordinate 647,224,898 of OX422208.1, forward strand.
CTAAGTCTTAAAATATCCAAATTATCATCGTATTCTCAAATTGGGGGTCCCCCGATCGCGCGGTCAGTTCGTACGTGTTACATTGGTCCCGTACGAGGTGTTGGTGCCACTCACGGGGCCGTTCAACGACTATTTCGAGTTTTCCAGACTAAAGCAATGTTTTATGCCTAAGTCCAGAAATATGCAAATTATCATCATATGCTCCAACCGAGGATCCCGTGATCGCGCGGTCAGTTCGTACGAGTTACATTGGTCCCTTGCGAGGTGTTGGTTCCACTCACGGGGCCTTTCGGGGTTGTTTCGAGTTTTCCCCACTAACGCCATGTTTTTATGCCTAAGTTTAGAAATATGCAAATTATCATTGTATTCTCAAATTGGGGGTCCCGTGACCGCGCGATCGATTCATGCGAGCTTCCTTGCTCCCGTGCGAGGTGTCGGTGCCACGCACGGGACTGTTCGGGGGCTGTTTCGGGTTTTCACCCACTAATGCCATGTTTTGAATAACTCTTGATTTATTTAAATTATCATCTTATTCTCAAATGAGGGGTCCCGTGATCGCGTGATCATTTCGTATGAGTTACATTGGTCCCTTGCGAGGTGTTATTACCACTCAGGGTGCCGTTCAGGTGCTATTTCGGGTTTTCACCCACTAACGCCATGGTTTTATGCCTAAGTCTATAAATATTAAATTATTGTCGTATTCTCAAATCAGGGATCCCCTGATCACACGATTAGTTCGTACGAGTTACATTGGTCCCGTGCGAGGTGTTGGTGCCATTCATGGGGACGTTCAGGGGCTATTTTGGGATTTCTCCCACTAATGCCATGTTTTTTTACCTAAGTCTAAAAATATGCAAATTATCTTCCTATTCTCAGACCAGGGGTATTGTGATTAAGCGGTCAGTTCCTACGAGTTAAATGTTTCTCGTGCGAGCTGTTGGTGCCACTCACGGGGTCGTTCGGGGGCTCTTTCGATTTTTCACCCACTAGCGCCATGTTTTTATGCCAAGGTCTAAAAATATGCAAATTATCGTCGTATTCTGAAACCGGGGGCCCCGTGATCGTACGGTCAGTTTGTGTTACATTAGTCCCGTGCGAGGTGTTGGTGCCACTGACGGGGTCGTTCGGGGGCTGTTTCGAGTTTCCCCCTTTAACGCAATGTTTTTATGCCTAAGTCTAGAATTGTGCAAATTATCATCCTATTCTCAAATCGGGAATCTCCTGATCGTGCGGTTAGTTCGTGCGAGTTTCATTGGTCTCGTGCGAGGTGTTGGTTCCACACACATGGCTATTCGAGGGCTGTTTTAAGTTTTCACCCACTAACGCCATGTTTATATGCCTAAGTCTATAAATATGTAAATTATCCACATATACTCAAATGGGAGTCCCGTGATTGCACGGTTAGTTTCTACGATTTACATTGGTCCCGTACGAGGTGTTGGTGCCACTCACGGGGCCGTTCGGGGTCAGTTTCGAGTTTTCACCCACTAATGCCATGTTTTGAATATTTCTTGATATATTTATATTATCATCGTATTCTCAAACTGGTGGTCCCGTGATCGCGCAATCATTTTATATGAGTTACATTGGTCCCGTGCGAGGTGTTGGTGCCACTCAGGGTGCCGTTTGGGGGCTGTTTCGGGTTTTCACCCACTAACACCATGTTTTTATGCGTATGTCTAGAAATATGAAAATTGCCATCGTATTCTCAAACCGGGAGTCCCGTAATCACACGGTCAGTTCCTACGAGTTACATTGGTCCCGTGCGAGGTGTTGGTGCAACTCATGGGGTCATTCGGGGGCTGTTTCGAGTTTTCCCCCACTAACGCAATATTTTTATACCTAAGTCCAGAAATATGCAAATTACAGTCATATTCTCAAACCGAGGGTCCCATGATCATGCAGTCAGTTCGTACGAGTTACATTGGTCCCATGCGAGGTGTTGATGCAACTCATGGGGTCGTTCGGGGGCTATTTTGAGTTTACAGCTACTAACGCGGAGCCCAAGTCTAGAAATATACAAATTATCTTATTTTCTCAAACTGGAGTCCCGTGATCGCGCGGTCAGTTTCAATGAGTTACATTGGTTCGGTGCGAGGTTTTGGTGCCACTCACGGGGCCGTTTAGGGGCTATTTCGGGTTTTCACCCTCTAACGCCATGTTTTGAATATTTCTTGATATATTTATATTATCATCGTATTCTCAAAATGGTGGTCCCGTGATCGCGCAATCATTTCATATGAGTTACATTGGTCCCGTGCGAGGTGTTGGTGCCACTCAGGGTGCCGTTCGGGGGCTGTTTTGGGTTTTCACCCACTAACGCCATGTTTTTATGCGTATGTCTAGAAATATGAAAATTTCCATCATATTCTCAAACCGGGAGTCCCGTAATCACACGGTCAGTTCCTACGAGTTACATTTTTCCCGTGCGAGGTGTTGGTGCAACTCATGGGGTCATTCGGGGGATGTTTTGAGTTTTCCCCCACTAACGCAATATTTTTATGCCTAAGTTTAGAAATATGCAAATTACAGTCATATTCTCAAACCGAGGGTCCCATGATCGCGCAATCAGTTCGTACGAGTTACATTGGTCCCATGCGAGGTGTTGATACCACTCACGGGGCTGTTTCGGATTTTCCCCCACTAACGCCATATTTTTATGCCTAAGTATATAAATATGCAAATTAGCATCCTATTCTCAAATCGGGGGTCCCGTGATTCTGCGGTCAGTTCGTGCAAGTTTTATTTGTCCCGTGCGAGGTGTTGGTGACACTTATGGGGTCGTTCGGGGGCTATTTCGAGTTTACAGCTACTAACGCGGCATTTTAAAGCCCAAGTCTAGAAATATACAAACTATCTTATTTTCTCAAACTGGAGTCCCGTGATCGCCCGATCAGTTTCAACGAGTTACATTGGTTCAGTGCGAGGTTTTGGTGCCAGTCACGGGGCCGTTCAGGGGTTGTTTCGGGTTTTCACCCTCTAATGCCATGTTTTGACTAAGTCTTAATATTTATAAATTATCATCATATTCTCAGACCGAGGGTCCCGTGATCGTGCGGTCATTTCGTACAAGTTACATTGGTCCCATTCGAGGTGTTGGTGCCACTCACGGGGCCGTTTGGTGTCTATTTTGGGTTTTCACCCACTAACGCCATGTTTTTATTCCTAAGTCTAGAAATATGCAAATTGTAATCGTATTCTCAAACCAGGAGTCCCGTGATCGCGCGGTTAGTTCCTATGAGTTACATTGGTCCTGTGCGAGGTGTTGGTGCAACTCACGGGGCCGTTCCGGGGCTGTTTCGAGTTTTCCCTACTAACACAGTGTTTTTATGCCTAAGTTTAGAAATATGAAAATTATTGTCGTATTCTCAAACTGAGGGTCTCGTGATCACGCAATCGATTCGTGCAAGTTTTATTGTCCCTTGCGAGGTGTTGGTGCCACTCACGAGGACGTTCGTAGGCTGTTTCTGGTTTCGCCCCACTAACGCCATGTTTTTAAGCCCAAGTCTAGAAATATGCATATTATTGTTGTATTCTCCAACTGGGAGTCCCGTGATTGCGCAGTCAGTTTCTACGAGTAAAATTGGTCACGTGCGAGGTGTTGGTCCCACTCACGGGGTCATTCGGGGGCTGTTTTAGGTTTTCACCCACTAATGCCATGTTTTACCTAAGTCTTGATATTTTTAAATTATCATAGTATTATCAAAACTGAGGGTCCCATTATCGCGCGGTCAGTTCGAACGAGGTGTTGGTGTCACTCACGGGGCCGTACGGGGACTGTTTCGAATTTTCACCCACTAACGCCATGTTTTTATGCCTAAGTCTAGAAATACACAAATTGTCATCGTATTCTCAAATCGGGGGTCCCTTGATCACGCGATCAGTTCATACGAGTTACATTGGTTCCGCGGAAGGTGTTGGTGTCACTTATGAGGCCGTTCGGGGGCTGTTTTGAGTTTTTACCCACTAACGTCATGTTTTTATGCCTAAGTCTACAAATATGCAAATTCGCATCATATTCTCAAACCAGAAGTTCCATAATCGCACGATCAGTTCCTACGAGTTACATTGGTCCCGTGTGAGGGGTTGGTGCCACTCACGGGGCCGTTCGGGGGCAATTTTGGGTTTTCCCCACTAACGCAATGTTTTTATGGTTAAGTCTAGAAATATGAAAATTATCATCGTATTCTCAAACCAGGGGGACCCATGATCGCGCGATCAGTTCGCACGAGTTACATTGGTCCCATGCGAGGTGTTGGTGCCACTCACGGGGCCGTTCGAGAGCTGTTTGGAGATTTCCCCCACTAACGCCATCTTTTTATGCTTATGACTAGAAACACGCAAATTATGATCCTATTCTCAAACCTTTGTCCCCGTGATTGCGCAATCAGTTCCTACGAGTTACATTGGTCTGGTGCGAGGTGTTGGTGCCACTCACAGGGCCGTTCGGAAGCTGTTTCAAGATTTCCCCGACTAACGCCTTATTTTTATGCCTAAGTTAAGAAATATGCAAATTATAATTGTATTCTCAAACCGAGGGTCTCGTGATCACCCGACCTGTTCGTGTGAGTTTCATTGGTTCCGTACGAGGTGTTGGTGCCACTCACAGAGCCGTTCGAGGTCTATTTCGGGTTTTCACCCGTTAACGCCATATTTTTAACCCAAGCCTATAAATATGCAAATTATCATCGTATTATCACACTGGGAATCCCGTGATCGCGCGGTCAGTTCCTACGAGTTACATTGGTCCCGTGCGGGGTGTTAGTGCCACTCAAGGGGCCGTTCGTGGGCAGTTTGGGGTTCTCCCCTAGTAACGAAATGTTTTTATGCCTTAGTCTTATAATGTGCACATTATCATAATATTCTCAAATCGGGGGTCCCCCGATCGCGCGGTCAGTTCGTACGAGTTACATTGTCCCGTGCGAGGTGTTGGTGCCACTCACGGGGCCGTTCGGTGACTATTTTGGGTTTTCAACACTAAAGCAATATTTTTTTCCCTAAGTCCAAAAGTATGCGAATTATCGTCGTATTCTCCAACCGAGGATCCCGTGATCGCGCGGTCAGTTCGAACGAGTTACATTGGTCCCGTGCGAGGTGTTGGTGCCACTCACGGGGCCATTCGGGGTTGTTTCGAGTTTTCCCCCACTAACGCCATGTTTTTATGCCTAAGTCTAGAAATATGCAAATTATCATTGTATTCTCAAACTGGGGGTCCCGTGATCACGCGGTCGATTCGTGCGAGTTTCCTTGGGCCCGTGCAAGGTGTTGGTGCCACTCACAGGGCTGTTCGCGGGCTATTTCGAGTTTTCACCCGCTAACACCATGTTTTAAGCCCAAGTCTAGAAATATGCAAATTATCATTGTATTCTCAAACCGGAAGTCCCACGATCGCGTGGTCAGTTCCTACGAGTTACATTGGTCCCGTGCGAGGTGTAAGTGCCACTCACGGAGCCGTTCGAGGGTTATTTTGGGTTTCCCCCACTAACACATTGGTTTTCATCCTAAGTTTAGAAATATGCTAATTATCGTCTTATTCTCAAATCGGGGGTCCTCTGATCGTGCGTTCTGTTCTTATGAGTTACATTGGTCCCATGCGAGGTATTGGTGCCATTCACGGGGCCGTTTGGGGGCTATTTTGGGTTTTCCCCCTAATGCAATGTTTTTATGCCTACGTCTAGAAATATGCAAATTATCGTCCTATTTACAAATCGGGGGTCCCGTGATTGCACGGTCAGTTCCTATGGGTTAAATTTTTCTCGTGCGAGGTGTTGGTGGCACTCACGGGGCCATTAAGGGGCTATTTTGAGTTTTCCCCCTCTATAGCAATGTATTTATACCTTAGCCTAGAAATATGCAAAACTGGAGGTCCCATGATCACGCGGTCAGTTCATGCGAGTTTCATTTGACCCGTGCGAGGTGTTGGTGACACTCACGGGGTCGTTCGGGGGTTATTTCGAGTTTTCACCCACTAACGCCACGTTTTAAAGCCCAAGTCTAGAATATACAAATTATCATATATTCTCAAATGGGAGTCCCGTGATCGCGCAGTCAGTTTCTACGAGTTGCATTGGTCTAGTGCGAAGTTTTGGTGCCACTCACGGGGCCGTTCGGGGTCTATTTCGAGTTTTCACCCTCTAACGCCATTTTTTGACTAAGTCTTGATATTTTTAAATTATCTTCGTATTCTCAAACCGAGGATTCCATGATCGCGGGGTCATTTCGTACAAGTTACATTGGTCCCGTGCGAGGTGTTGGTGCCACTCACGAGGCCGTTCGGGGTCTATTTCGGGTTTTCACCCACTACCACCATGTTTTTATGCCTAAGTCTAGAAATATGAAAATTGTAATCGTATTCTCAAACTAGGAGTCCCATGATCGCGCGGTTCGTTTCTATGAGTTACGTTGGTCTCGTGCGAGGTGTTGGTGCCACTCGCGGGGCCGTTCCGGGGCTGTTTCAGGTTTTCCCTACTAACGCAATGTTCTTATGACTAAGTTTAAAAATATGCAAATTATCATCGTATTCTCAAACTGGGGGTCCCGTGATTGCACGGTCAGTTCGTGTTAGTTTTATTTCCCCGTGCGAGGTGTTGGTGCCACTCACGGGGCTGTTTTGGTGATGTTTCGAGTTTTCACCCACTCACACCATGTTTTTAAACCCAAGTCTAGAAATATGCATATTATTGTCGTATTCTCAAATTTGGAGTGCCGAGATCACGCAATCAGTTTTTACGAGTTTAATTGGTCCCGTGCGAGGTGTTGGTGCCACTAATGGGGCCGTTCGGAGGCTGTTTTGGTTTTTCACCCACAAACGCCATGTTTTACCTAAGTCTTGATATTTTTAAATTATCGTCGTATTCTCAAAACTGGGGGTACCATTATCACGTGATCAGTTCGTACGAGTTGTTGGTTTCACTCACAAAGCCATTCAGGGGATGCTCTGATTTTCACCCACTAAAGCCATATTTTTATGTCTAAGTCTAGAAATATACAAATTATTGTCCTATTCTCAAATCGGGAATCCTGTGATCGTGCAATCAGTTCGTGCGAGTTTCATTGGTCCCGTGCGAGGTGTTGGTGACACTCATGGGGCCATTCGGGGGCTGTTTCAGGTTTTCACCCACTAACGCCGTATTTTTATGCCTAAAGTTTAGAAGTATGCAAATTATCATCATATTCTAAAATGGGAGTCCTGTGATCACGTGGTCAGTTTCTACGAGTTACATTGGTCCCGTGCGAGGTGTTAGTGCCACTCAAGGTGCCGTTCAGGGTCTGTTTCGTGTTTTCACCCACTAACGCCAAGTTTTGACTAAGTCTTGAAATATTTAAATTCATGTTGTATTCTCAAATTGGGGGTCTCGTGATCGCGCGATCATTTCGTACGAGTTACATTTGTCCCGGGAGAGGTGTTGGTGCCACTCAGGGTGCCGTTCGGGGGCCATTTTCGGTTTTCACCCATTAACGCCATGTTTTTATGCCTATGTCTAGAAATATGCAAATAGCCATCATATTCTCAAATCGGGAGTCCCGTATTCGCGCGATCAGTTCCTACGAGTTACATTGGTCCCGTGTGAGGTTTTGGTGCCACTCACGGGGTCGTTAGGGGGTTGTTTCGGGTTTCCCTCCACTAACCCAATGTTTTTATGCCTTAGTCTAGAAATATGCAAATTATCGTTTTATTCTCAAACCGAGGGTCCCATGATCGCGCTGTTAGTTCGTACGAGTTACATTAGTCCCGTGCGAGGTGTTGATACCACTCACGGGGCCGTTCGGGCCTCTTTCGGGTTTTCCCTCACTAACGCCATGTTTTTATGCCTATGTCTAGAAATATGAAAATTAGCATTTTATTCACAAACCGGGCGTCTCGTGATTATGCGGTCAGTTCTTTCAAGTTACATTTTTCTGGTGCGAGGTATTGGTTCCACTGACGGGGCCATTTGGGGGCTGTTTCAGTTTTCCCCCACTAACGCCATGTCTTTATGCCTAAGTTTAGAAATATGCAAGTTGTCATCAAATTCTCAAACCGGGAGTCCTGTGATCGCGTGGTCAGTTCCTATTAGTTACATTGGTCCCGTGAGAGGTTTTGGTGATACTCATGGGGCCGTTCGGGGGCTGTTTCTGGTTTTCCTCCACTAACGCCATGTTTTAATGCCTAAGTCTAGAAATATGAAAATTGTAATCGTATTCCAAAAACAGGAGTCCCGTGATCACGCGGTCAGTTCCTATGAGTTACATTGGTCCCGTGCGAGGTGTTGGTGCCACTCACGAGGCCGTTCGGGTTTTCCCCCCACTAACGCCATGTTGTTATGCCTAAGTCTAGAAATATACAAATTATTGTCCATTCTAAAATCGGGGTCCCGTGATTGCACGGTCAGTTCCTACGAGTTACATTGGTCTCATGCGAGGTGTTGGTGCCACTTACGGGGCTGTTCCGTGGTTGTTTCGGGTTTTCCCCCACTTACATCATGTTTTTACCCCTAAGTCTAGAAATATGCAAATTATCTTAGTATTCTCAAATCGGGGTATCCCGTGATTGTGCGATCAGTTCGTGAGAGTTTTATTGTCCCATGCGAGGTGTTGGTGCCACTCACGGGGCTGTTCGGGGGCTGTATCGGGTTTTCACCCACTACCGCCATGAATTTAAGCCCAAGTCTAGGAATATGCATATTATTGTCGCATTCTCAAACTGGGTGTCCCATGATCGCGCGATCAGTTTCTACGCATTAAATTGGTCCTGTGTGAGGTGTTGGTGCCACTCACGGGGCAGTTCGGGGGCTGTTTCCGATTTTCACTCACTAACACCATGTTTTTCCTATGTCTTTATATTTTTAAATTATCACCGTATTTCCGAAACTGGAGGTCGCATTATCGCGTGGTCAGTTCATACGAGTTACATTGCTCCCGTGCGAGGTGTTGGTGTCAGTCACGGGGCCGTTCGGGGGCTGTTTCGGATTTTCACCCACAGACGCCATGTTTTTAAGCATAAGTATAGAAATATTCCAATTGTCGCCATTGTCTCAAATCGGGGGTCCTCCAATCGCGCGATAAGTTCATACGAGTTACATTGGTCCCGTGCAAGGTGTTGACATAACTCACGAGGTCGTTCGGGGGCTGTTTCAGGTTTCACCCACTAACGCCATGTTTTTATGCCTAAGTCTAAAAATATGGAAATTCTCATCGTATTCTCAAATCATGAGTCCTGTGATCGTGCGATCAGTTCCTACGAGTTACATTAGTTCCGTGCGAGGTGTTGGTGCCACTCAAGGGGCCGTTCGGGGGCTATTTCGGGTTTTCCCCCAATAACGCAATGTTTTTATGCCTAAGTATAGAAATATGAAAATTATCGTCATATTTTCCAACTGAGGGTCTCGTGATCACGCGGTTAGTTCATACGAGTTGCATTGGTCCCGTACAAGGTGTTGGTGCCACTCACGGTGCCGTTCAGGAGCTATTTCGAGGTTCCCCCCCCCGCCCGAATGCCATATTTTTATGCCTAAGACTAGAAATACGCAAATTATCATCCTATTATCAAACCCAGGGTCCCGTGATTGTGCGGTCAGTTACTACGAGTTTCATTGGTCTGGTGCGAGGTGTTGGTGCCACTCACGGGGCCGTTCGGGCGGTTTTTTGGATTTCCCCCACTAACGCCTTATTTTTATGCTTAAGTCAAGAAATATGAAAATTATCATTATATTCTTAGACCTGGGGTCCTGTGATCGCACTATGAGTTAGTGCGAGTTTCATTGGTCCCGTGTGAGGTGTTGGTTCCACTAATGCAGCCGTTCGGGGCCTATTTCTGGTTTTCTCCTGCTAAAGCCATGTTTTTAAACCCAAGTCTAGAAATATGCTAATTATCATAGTATTCTCAAACCGAGAGTCCCGTGATCATGCGGTCAGTTCTTGTGAGTTACATTGGTCCCGTGCGAGGTGTTGGTGCCACTCACAGGGCCGTTCGGGGGCTATTTTGGGTTTCCCCCACTAATGCAATGGTTTTATGCTTAAGTCTTGAAATAGGAAATTATCGTCGTATTCTCAAAGGGGTCCACTGATCATGCGATCAGTTCATACGAGTTATATTGGTCCCGTACGAGGTGTTGGTGCCATTCACGAGGACGTTTGAGAGCTATTTTGGGTTTTCCCCACTAACTCCATGTTTTTCTTCCTAAGTCTAAAATTATGCAAAGTATCGTCCTATTCTCAAACCGAGGGTCTTGTGATTGCGTGGTCAGTTCCTATGAGTTACATTTTTCTCGTGCGAGGTGTTGGTGCCAGTCACGGGGCCGTTCGGGGGATCTTTCGAGTTTCCCCCACTAATGCAATGTTCTTATGACTAAGTATATGAATATGGAAATTATCGTCGTATTCTCAAATCGGGGGTCCCGTGATCGTGCAGTCAGTTCGTACGAGTTACATTGGTCACGTGCGAGGTGTTTGTGCCACTAATGGGGCCGTTTGGGGGATGTTTCGAGTTTTCACCCACTAACGCCATGTTTTTAAGCCCCAGTCTAGAAATATGGAAATTATCAACATATTCTCAAATAGGGAGTCCCGTGATCGTGCGGTCAGTTCCTACGAGTTACATTGGTTCCGTGCGAGGTGTTGGTGCCACTGAACAGGCCGTTCGTGGGCAGTTTCGATTATTCCGCCACTAACGTAATGTTTTTATGCCTAATTCTTGAAATAACCAAATTATCATCGTATTCTCAAATCACGAGTTCCCTGATCGCGCGATTAGTTCGTACAAGTTACATTGGTCCTGTACGAGGTGTTGGTGACACTCATGGGGCCGTTCGGCAACTGTTTATGCTTTTTCGCCACTAACGCAATGTTTTTATGCCTAAGTCTAGAAATATGCAAATTATCATCGTATTCTCCAACTGGGGGTCCCGTGATCGTGCGATCAGTTCGTACGAGTTACATTGGCCCCATGCGAGGTGTTGGTGCCACTCGCGGGGCCGTTCGGGGGTCGTCTCGAGATTTCCCCCACTAACGCCATGTTTTTATGCCCAGGTCTAAAAATATGCAAATTATCGTTGTATTCTCAAATCGAGGGTCCCGTGATCGCGCGGTCGGTTCGTACGAGTTTCTTTGGTACCGTGTGAAGTGTTGGTACCACTAACGGGGACGTTGGGGGGCTATTTCTAGTTTTCACCCGCTAGTGCCATGTTTTTAAGCCCAAGTCTAGAAATGTGCAAATTATCATCATATTATCAAACTGGGAGTCCGTGATCGCGCAGTCAGTTCCTGTGAGTTACTTTGGTCCCGTGCGAGGTGTTAGTGCCACTCACGGAGCCGTTCGGGGGCTGTTTTGGGTTTTCCCCCACTAACATAATGGTTTTATGACTAAGTCTAGAAATATTAAAATTATCCTCTTATTCTGAAATCAGGGGTCCTCTGATCGCACAGTCAATTCTTACGAGTTACATTGGTCCCGTGCGAGGTGTTGGTGCCATTCATGGGGCCTTTCGGTGGCAATTTTCGATTTTTGCCCACTGATGCCATGTTTTAATGCCTAAGTCTAGAAATATACAAATTATTGTCATATTCTTAAATCGGGAGTTCCATGATTGCACGGTCAGTTCCTACGAGTTAAAATTTTCTCGTGCGAGGTGTAGGTGCAACTTAGGGAGCCTTTCGAGGGCTCTTTTCGACCACTAGCGTCATGTTTTTATGCCTAAGTGTAGAAATATGAAAATATTTTTGTATTCTCAAATTGGGGTCTCGTGATCGCACGGTCAATTCGTACGAGTAACATTGGTCCCGTGCGAGGTGTTAGTGCCACTCACGGGGTCGTTCGGGGGTTGTTTTGAGTTTCCCCCCACGAATGCCATGTTTTTATGCCTAAGTCTACAAATATGAAAATTATTGTTATATTCTCAAACCGAGGGTCCCGTGATCGCGCGGTTGGTTAGTGCGAGTTTCCTTGGTCCCGTGCGAAGTGTTAGTGCCACTCCCGGGGCCGTTCAGGGGCTATTTCAAGTTTTCACCTGCTAACGCCATGTTTTTAAGACCAAGTCTAAAAATAGGAAAATTATCATCGTATTCTCAAATCGGGAGTCCCGTGATCGTGCGGTTAGTTCCTATGAGTTATATTGGTCCCGTGCGAGGTGTTGGTGCCACTCACGGAGCCGTTCGGGGGTCGTTTCGAGTTTTCCGCCACTAACGCAATGGTTATATGCCTAAGTCTAGAAATATGAAAATTATCTTCATATTATCAAATCGGGGGTCGTCTGATCGCACGGTCAGTTCTTACGAGTTACATTGGTCCCGTGCGAGGTGTTGGTGCCATTCGCGGGGCCGTTTGGGGGATATTTCTAGTTTTTACCCACTAACGCCATGTTTTAATGCCTAATTCTAGAAATATGCAAATTATCACCCTATTCTCAAATCGGTGGTCCCGTGATTGTGCAGTCAGTTCCTACGAGTAAAATTTTTCTCGTGCGAGGTGTTGGTGCCACTCACGGGTCCGTTTGGGGGATCTTTCGGGTTTCCCCCCACTAACTCCATGTTTTTATACCTAAGTCTAGAAATATACAAATTATCATCGTATTCTAAAATTAGGGGTCCCGTGATCGCATAGTCTGTTTGTACGAGTTACATTGGTCCCGTGCGAGGTGTTGTGGCACCTACGGGGTCGTTCGGGGGGTATTTCGAGTTCCCCCCCTTTAACGCAATGTTTTTATGGCTAAGTCTAGAAATATGCAAATTATCATCATATTTTCAAACCGGGAATCTCGTGATTGTGCGGTTAGTTCATGTGAGTTTCATTGGTGTTGTACGAGGTGTTGGTGCCACTCACGGGGCCATTCGGGGGTTATTTCAATTTTCACCCACTAACGCCATGTTTTTATGCCTAAGTCTAGAAATATGAAAATTATCATCATATTCTCAAATGGGAGTCTCGTGATTGCGCGGTTAGTTTCTACGAGTTACATTGGTCCCTTGCGAGGTGTTGTTGCCACTCACAGGGCCGTTCGGGGGATATTTCGCATTTTCACCAACTAACGCCATGTTTTGAATAAGTCTTAATATATTTAAATTATCATCATATTCTCAAACTGGGGGTCCCGTGATCACGCGATCATTTCGTACGAGTTACATTGGTTCCGCGTGAGGTGTTGGTGCCATTCAGGGTGCCGTTCGGGGGCTATTTCAGTTTTTCACCCACTAACACCATGTTTTTATGCGTATGTCTAAAAATCTGAAAATTGCCATCGTATTCTCAAATTAGGAGTCCCATAATCACGCGGTCAGTTCCTACGAGTTACATTGGTCCCGTGCGAGGTGTTGGTGCCACTCACGGGATCATTCGGGGGTTGTTTCGGGTTTTACTCACTAATGCAATGTTTTTATGACTAAGTCTAGAAATATGCAAATTATAGTCGCATTCTCAAACCGACGGTCCCATGATCGCGCAGTGAGTTCGTACGAGTTGCATTGGTCCCGTGCAAGGTGCTGGTACCACTCACGGGCTGTTTTGGGTTTCCCCCCACTAACGCCATGTTTTTATGCCTATGTCTAGAAATATGCAAATTAGCATCCTATTCTCAAACCGCGGGTCCTGTGATTCTGCAGTCAGTTCCTATGAGTTACATTTGTCTGATGCGAGGTATTAGTTCCACTCACGGGGCCATTCAGGGGCTGTTTCGGTTTTCCCCTACTAACGTAATGTTTTAATGCCCAAGTCTAAAAATTTGTAAGTTGTCATCGTATTTTCAAATTGGGAGTCATGTGATCGCGCGGTCAGTTCCTATGAGTTACATTGGTCCCGTGAGAGGTTTTGGTGATTCTCACGAGGCCGTTCGGGGGCTGTTTAGGGTTTCCCCCCACTAACGCAATGTATTTATGCCTAAGCCTAGAAATATGCAAATTATCATCCTATTCTCAAACCAGGGGTCCCGTGATCACGCAATCAATTTGTGCATATTATTGTCCCGTGCGAGGTGTTGGTGAAACTCACGGGGTCGTTTGGGGGATGTTTCGGGTTTTCCCCTACTAACGCCATATTTTAAACCTAAGCCTAGAAATATGCATATTATTGTCGTATTCTCAAACCAGGAGTCCCGTGATCGTGCGGTCAGTTTGTGCTAGTTAAATTGGTCCCGTGCTAGGTATCGGTGCCACTCACGGGGGCCATTCGGGTGTTGTTTTGCGTTTTCACCCACAAACGCCATGTTTTACCTAAGTCTTGATATTTTTAAGTTATCATCGTATTCTCAAAACCGGGGGTACCAATATCGCGCGGTCAGTTTGTACGATGTGTTGGAGTCACTCAATGGGCCGTATGGGGGTTGCTTTGGATTTTCACCCACTAACGCCATGTTTTTATGCCTTAGTCTAGAAATATATAAATTGTCATCGTATTCTCAAATCGGGGGTCCCCTAATCGCGCAATCAGTTCATACGAGTTACATTTGTTCCGTGGAAGGTGTTGGTTCACTCACGAGGTCGTTCGGGGGCTGTTTTGAGTTTTCACCCACTAACGCCATGTTTTTATGCCTAAGTCTAGAAATTTAAAATTCTCATCGTATTCTCAAACCAGGAGTCTCGTGATCACGTGATCAGTTTCTACGAGTTACATTGGTTCTGTTCGAGGGATTGGTGCCACTCACAGGGCCGTTCGGGGGATATTTTAGGTTTTCCCACACTAACGCAATGTTATTATGCCTAAGTCTAAAAATATGAAAATTATCATCGTATTGTCCAACCATCGGGGTCCCGTGATTGCGCGGTCAGTTCGTACGAGTTACATTGGTCCCGTGCGAGGTGTTGGTGCCACTCACAGGGCCGTTCGGTGGCTGTTATCGGGGGTCTTGTGATCGCGCGATCATTTCATACGGGTTACATTGGTCTCGTGCGAGGTGTTGGTACCACTCACGGGGCCGTTCGGAGGCTATTTTGATTTTTCCCCCATTAACGCCATCTTTTTATGCCTAAGTCAAGAAATATGGAAATTATTATTGTATTCTCAAATCGGGAGTCCCATGACCGCACAGTCGGTTCGTAGGAGTTTCCTTGGTCTCGTGTGAGGTGTTGGTGCCACTCATGGGGCTGTTCGGGGGCTATTTCGGGTTTCCCCACTAACGCAATGGTTTTAGTCCTAAGTCTAAAAATTTCCAAATTATCATCCTATTCTCAAATCGGGAGTGCCGTGATCGTGGAGTCAGTTCCTACGAGTTACATTCATCCCGTGCGAGGTGTGGTGCCACTCTCGGAGCCATTCGGGGGCTATTTCGGGTTTCCCCACTAACGCAATGGTTTTAGTCCTAAGTCTAGAAATATGCAAATTGTAGTAGTATTCTCAAATCGGGGGTCCTCTAATCGCGCGGTCATTTCTTAAGAGTTACATTGGTCCCGTGAGAGGTGTTGGTGCCATTTAGGTGGCTGTTCGGGGGTTGTTTTGGGTTTTTCCCCACTAACACCATGTTTTTAAGCCTAAGTATAGAAATATGGAAATTATCGTCCTATTCTCAAATCAGGGGTCTCGTGATTATGCGGTCAGTTCCTACGGGTTAAATTTTTCTCCCGCGAGGTGTTGGTGCCACTCACGGGGCCATCCGGGGGCTCTTTCGGGTTTCCCCCCACTAACGCCATGTTTTTATGCCTAAGTCTAGAAATATACTAATTATCATCATATTCTCAAACGCGGGGTCCTGTGATTGCGCGGTCAGTTTCTACGACCTACATTGGTCCCGTGCGAGGTGTTGGTGCCACTCATGGGGTCGTTCGGGGCTGTATCCAGTTTCCCTCTCTAACGTAATGTTTTTTTGACTAAGTCTAGAAATATTCAAATTATCATTATATTCTCAAACTTCGGGTCTTGTGATCATTCGGTCAATTTGTACGAGTTACATTGGTCCCGTGCATGGTGTTGGTACCACTCACGGGGCCGTACGAGGGATGTTTTGAGTTTTCACCCGCTAACCCCATGTTTTTAAGCCCAAGTCTTAAAATATGAAAATTATCATCACATTCTCAAATCGAGAGTTCTTTGATGGCACGGTCAGTTCGTACGAGTTACATTGGTCCCGTGCGAGGTGTTGGTGCCACTCACGGGGCCGTTCGGGGGCCGTCTCGAGTTTCCCCCCACCAACGCCATGTTTTTATGCCTAAGTCTAGGAATATGCTAATTATCATTGTATTCTCAAACCGGGGGTCCGTTGATCGCGCAGTCGATTCGTGCGAGTTTTCTTGGTCCCGCGCGAGGTGTTGGTGCCACTAACGAGGCCGTTCGGGGGTTGTTTCGGGTTTTCACTCTCTAACGGCATATTTTGACTAAGTCTTGATATTTTTAAAAATATAATCATATTCTCAAACCGAGGGTTCCGTGATCGCAAGGTCATTTCGTATAAGTTACATTGGTCCCATGCAAGGTGTTGGTGCCTCTCACGGGGCCGTTCAGGGGGCTATTTCGGTTTTCACCCACTAACGCCTTGTTTTTATGCCTAAGTCTAGAAATATGAAAATTGGAATCGTATTATCAAACTAGGAGTCCCGTGATCACTCGGTGAGTTCCTATGAGTTACATTGGGCCCGTGCGAGGTGTTGGTGCCATTCACGGGGCTGTTTTGGGTTTTTCCTTCTAACGCAATGATTTTATGCCTAAGTTTAAAAATATGAAAATTATCATCATATTATCAAACCAGGGGTCCCGTGATCGCGCGGTCAGTTCATGCGAGTTTCATTGTCCCGTGCGAGGTGTTGGTGCCACTCACGGGGCTATTCGAAGGCTGTTTCGGGTTTCCCACCCTAACGCCATGTTTTTAAGCCCAAGATTAGAAATATGCGTATTATTGTCATATTCTCAAACTGGGAGTCCCGTGATTACGCAGTCAGTTTCTACGAGTCAAATTGGTCCCGTGCGTGGTGTTGGTGCCATTCACGGGGGCTATTTTGGGTTTTCACCCACTAACGCCATGTTTACCTAAGTCTTGATAGTTTTAAATTATCATTGTATTCTCAAAATTGGGGGTACCATTATCGCGCAGTCAGTTCGTACGAGGTGTTGGTGTCACTCACGGGGCCGTACGGGGGCTGTTTCAGATTTTCACCAACTAACGCCATGTTTTTATGCCTAAGTCTAGAAATATGCAAATTTTCATTGTACTCTCAAACCGGGAGTCCGTGATCACGCGATCAGTTCATACGAGTTATATTTATTCCGTACAAGGCGTTGGTGTCACTCACGTGGCCGTTTGGGGGCTGTTTCGTGTTTTCACCCACTAACGCCATGTTTTTATGCCTAAGTCTAGAAATTGCAAATTCTCATCGTATTCTCAAACCAGGAGTCCCGTGATAACGTGATCAGTTCCTACGAGTTACATTGGTCCCGTGCGAGGGGTTGGTGCCAGTCACGGGGACGTTCGGGGGTTGTTTTGGGTTTTCCCCCACTAACGCAATGTTTCCCGTGCGAGGTGTTGGTGCCAGTCACGGGGCCGTTCGGGGGCTATTTTGAGGTTTCCCCTACTAACGCCATCTTTTTATGCCTAAGACTAGAAATATGCAAATTATCATCCTATTCCCAAACGTGGGGTCCCGTGATTGCGCAATCAGTTCCTACGAGTTACAATGGTCTGGTGCGAGGTGTTAGTGCCACTCACGGGGCCATTCGGGGGCTCTTTCGAGATTTCCCCCACTAACGCCATCTTTTTATGCTTACATCTAAAAATATGGAAATTATCATTGTATTCTCAAATCGAGGGTCTCGTGACCGCGCGGTCGGTTCGTGCGAGTTTCCTTTGTCCCGTGCAAGGTGTTGGTGCCACTCATGGGGCTCTTTGGGGTCTATTTCGGGTTTTCACCCGCTAACACGATGTTTTAAGCCCAAGTCTAGAAATATGAAATTATCATTGTTTTCTCAAACAGGGAGTCCCGTGTTCGAACGGTCAGTTCCTACAAGTTACATTGGTCCCGTGCGAGGTGTGGTGCCACTCACGGAGCTGTTCTGGGGATGTTTCGGGTTTCCACCACTAACGCAATGGTTTGTCCAAAGTCTAGAAATATGCAAATTATTTTAGTATTCTCAAATCGGGGGTGCTTTGATCATGCGGTCAGTTCTTACGATTACTTTGGTCCCGTGCGAGGTGGTGGTACCATTCACGGGGCCGTTCGGGGGTTGTTTTGGGTTTTTCCCCACTAACGCCATGTTTTTATACCTAAGTCTAGAAATATGCAAACTATCGTCCTGTTCTGAAACCGGGGTCCCGTGATTGTGCGATCAGTTCCTATATGTTACATTTTCTCGTGCGAGGAGTTGGTGCCACTCACGGGGCCATTCGGGGGCCCTTTCGGGTTTTCCCCCACTAATGCCATGTTTTTATGCAAAAGTCTAGAAATATGCAAATTATCATCGTATTCTCAAACTGAGGGTCCTGTGATCGCACGGTCAGTTCGTACGAGTTACATTGTTCCCGTGCGAGGTGTTGGTGCCACTCATGGGGCCATACGGGTGCTGTTTCGAGTTTTCACATGCTAACGACATGTTTTTATTGCCAAGTCTTGAAATATGAAAATTATCATTATATTCTCAAACTGAGAGTTCTGTGATCGCACGGTTAGTTCCTACGAGTTACATTGATCCCATGCGAGGTGTTGGTGCCACTCACGGGGCCGTTCATGGTAAGTTTTGGCTTTTCCCCCACTAACGCGATGTTTTTATGCCTAAGTTTTGAAATATGTAAATTATCATTGTATTCTCAAATTGGGGGTCCCATTATCGCGCGGTCAGTTCGTACGAGTTACATTGGTCCCTCCCGAGGTCTTGGTGGCACTCACGTGGCCGTTCGATTACTGTTTCAAGTTTTCCCCCACTAACACAATTTTTTATGGCTAAGTCTAGAAATATGCAAATTATCATCGTTTTCTCCAATCGAGCATCCCATGATCGCGCGGTTAGTTCGTATGAGTTACATTGTCTCGTGCGAGGTATTGGTGCCACTCATGGGGCCGTTCAGGAGATGTTTTGAGTTTTCCCGCACAAATGCCATATTTTTATGCCTAAGTCTAGAAATATGAAAATTATTGTGGTATTCTCAAAATCAAGGGTCCCCTAATCGCGCGGTTAGTTCATACAAGTTACATTGGTCCCGTACGGGGTGTTGGTGCCATTCACGGGGCCGTTCAGGGGCTGTTTCGGGTTTTTTTCCCACTAATGCCATGTTTTTATGCCTAAGTCTAGAGATATGCAAATTATTGTCCTATTCTCAAAACGGGGGTCTTGTGATTGTACGGTCAGTTAGTATGAGTTACATTGGTCTGGTGTGAGGTGTTGGTGCCAATCACGAGGACGTTTGGGGGCTATTTCGGGATTTCCCCCCACTAATGCCTTATTTTTACGCCTAAGTCTAAAAATATGCAAATTATCATTGTATTATCAAACCGGGTGTCTTGTGAACACGCGATCAGTTCGTGCGAGTTACATTCATCTCGTGCGAGGTATTGGTGCCACTCAGGGTGTCGTTCGGGGGATGTTTCAGGTTTTCACCCACTAACAACATGTTTTTATGCGTATGTCTAAAAGTATGAAAATTTCCATCGTATTCTCAAATCGGGAGTCCAATAATCACGCGGTCAGTTACTACGAGTTACATTGGTCCCATGCGTCATGTTGGTGCCACTCACGGGGTCATTCAGGGGCTGTTTTAGATTTTCCCCCACTAACGTAATGTTTTTATGCCTAAGTCTAGAAATATACAAATTATAGTCATATTATCAATCTGACGGTCCCATGATTATGCAGTTAGTTCGTACGAGTTACATTGGTCCCGTGCGAGGTGTTGGTACCACTCACGGGGTGTTTCATGTTTTCCCCCACTAACGCAATGTTTTTATGCCAAAGTCTAGAAATATGCAAATTAGCATCCTATTCTCAAATCGGGGGTCCCGTGATTCTGCAATCAGTTCCTACGAGTTACATTTATCTGGTACGAGGTATTAATTCCACTCACGGGGCCATTCGGGGGCTGTTTCGGTTTCCCCCCACTAACGCCATGTTTTTATGTCTAAGTCTAGAAATATGTAAGTTGTCATCGTATTCTCAAACTGGGAGTCCTGTGATCGCGTGGTCAGTTCCTACGAGTTACAATGGTTCCGTGAGAGGTTTTGGTGATACTCACGAGGTCGTTCAGGGGATGTTTCGGGTTTTCCCCCACTAACGCAATGTATTTATGCCTAAGCCTAGAAATATGAAAATTATCATTGTATTCTCAAATCGGGGGTCCCATGATCGGGTGATAAGTTCGTATGAGTTTCATTTCTCATTTGCAAGGTGTTTGTGACACTCACGGGGTCATTTGGGGGATATTTTGGGTTTTCAACCACTAACACCACGTTTTAAATCCCAAGTCTAGAAATATACAAATTATCATATATTCTCAAATGGGAGTCCCGTGATCATGCGGTCAGTTTCCACAAGTTACATTGGTTCGGTGCGTGGTTTTTGTGCCAATCACGTGGCCGTTCGGGGGCTATTTCGGGTTTTCACCCATAACGCCTTGTTTTGACTAAGTTTTGATATTTTTAAATTATAATCGAATTCTCAAACCGAGGGTCCCGTGATCGCGCGGTCATTTCGTACAAGTTATATTAGTGCCATTCTCAAACCGAGGTGTTGGTGCCACTCACGGGGCCGTTCGGGGGTTATTTCGGGTTTTCACCCACTAGCGCTATGTTTTTATGCCTAAGTCTAGAAATATGAAAATTGCACTCGTATTCTCAAACCAGGAGTCCCGTGATCGATCGGTCAGTTCCTATGAGTTACATTGGTCCCGTGCGAGGTATTAGTGCCACTCACGGGGCCGCTCCGGGGCTATTTCGGGTTTTCCCTACTAACGCAATGTTTTTATGCCCAAGTTTAGAAATATTCAAACTATCATTGTATTCTCAAACCGAGGGTCCCATGATCGCGCTGTCAGTTCGTATGAGTTTCATTGTCCCGTGCGAGGTGTTGGTGCCACTCACGGGGCTGTTCGGGGTCTATTTCGGGTTTTCCCCCACTAACTCCATGTTTTGAATCCCAAGTCTAAAAATATGCATATTATTGTTGTATTCTCAAACTGGGAGTCCCTTGATTGCGCAATCAGTTTCTACGAGTTAAATTGGTCCCGTGCGAGGTGTTGGTGCCACTCACGGGGACGTTCGGGGCCTGTTTTGGGTTTTCACCCACTAATGCCATGTTTTACCTAAGTCTTGATATTTTTAAATTATCGTCGTATTCTCAAAATCGGGGGTCCCATTATCATGCGGTCTGTTCGTACGAGGTGTTGGTGTCACTCACGGGGCCGTACAGGGGCTGTTTTTGATTTTCACCCACTAATTCCATGTTTTTATGCCTAAGTCTATAAATATGCAAATTGCCATCATATTCTCAAATGGGGGGTCCCCTGATCCCACGATCAGTTCATACGAGTTACATTGGTTCCGTGCAAGGTGTTGGTGTCACTCACGAGGCCGTTCGGGGACTGTTTTGAGTTTTCACCCACTAACGCCATATTTTTATGCCTAAGTCTAAAAATATGCAAATTCTCATCATATTCTCAAACCAGGAGTCCCGTGATCGCGCGATTAGTTTCTACGGGTTACATTGGTTCCGTGCGAGGGGTTGGTGCCACTCACGGAGCCGTTCGGGGGCTGTTTTGGGTTTTTCCCCACTAACGCATTGTTTTTATGCCTAAGTCTAGAAATATGAAAATCATTATCGTATTCTCCAACCAGGGGGTCCCGTGATTGTACGGTTAGTTCGTACGAGTTATATTGGTCCCGTGCGAGGTGTTGGTGCCACTCATGGGGCCGTTCGGGGGCTATTTTGAGGTTTCCCCCACTAACGCCATCTTTTTATGCCTAAGACTAAAAATGCGCAAATTATCATCCTATTCTCAAACCTGGGGTCCCGTGATTGTGCGATCAGTTCCTACGAGTTACATTGGTCTGGTGCGAGGTGTTAGTGCCACTCACGGGGCCATTCGGGGGCTCTTTCTAGATTTCCCCGACTAACGCGGTATTTTTATGCCCAAGTTAAGAAATTAGAAAAATTATCCTTGTATTCTCAAACCGGGGGTCCCGTGATCGCGCGAGTTTTATTGGTCCTGTGCGAGGTGTTGGTGCCACTCACGGGGCAGTTTGGGGCCTGTTTTGGGTTTTCACCCGTTAATGCCATATTTTTAAGCCCAATCCTAGAAATATGTAAATTTTCGTCGTATTCTCAAATCGGGAATCCCCTGATCGCGTGGTCAGTTCCTACTAGTTACATTGGTCCCGTGCGAGGTGTTGGTGCCAGTCAGGGGGCCGTTCGTGGGCAGTTTTGTGTTCTCCCCCAATAATGTAAGGTTTTTATCCCTAAGTCTTGAAATATGCAAATTATCATCGTATTCTCAAATCGGGGGTCCCCTGATCGCGCAGTCAGTTCATACCAGTTACATTGGTCCCATGCGAGGTGTTGGTCCCACTCACGGGGCCATTCGACGACTGTTTCGGCTTTTCCCCACTAACGTAATGTTTTTATGCCTATGTCTTGAAATATGAAAATTATCATTGTATTCTCTAATCGGGGGTCTTGTGATCGCGCGGTCAGTTTGTACGAGTTAGATTCGTCCCGTGCGAGGTGTTGGTGCCTCTCACGGGGCCGTTCGAGGGCTGTTTCGAGTTTTCCCCCCTAACTCCATCTTTTTATGCCTAAGTCTACAAATATGGAAATTATCATTGTATTCTGAAACCGGGGGTCCCGTGACCGCGCAGTCAGTTCGTGCGAGTTTCCTTGGTCCCGTGCGAGGTGTTGGTGCCACTCACGAGGCTATTCAGGGCCTATTTCAGGTTTTCACCGGCTAACGTTGATAAGCACCCAAAACTGTACAATTTATACCCCTAATAGATGTATTTTAGTTGCTAATTCTCGGTAATATGGGTCTTATGTGGTCAAATGTTCATTATGCAGGTTTAATTGCAGTTGCGGTGTCAAAAGCTATATTTTCAGGCAATTTATAGTTATAATGGAGCTAAACACCCTTGCTCCGTAACCCTAACCTACCTTAAACCTAGCCTAAACCTTCCCCAAACCCTGTGTGTGTTTTGTTTGTCCTTTTTTAATATTTTTTTAGATTTTTATTTTGTGTCGTTTTATTTTTTAGGTTTTATTTTATATTTATTTAGGATTTCTAGTTTTTATTTTCTATGTTTTATTTTATTTTTATAATTTTATTTTATTTTGATTTTTATTAGTTTAGTTTAATTTTGTTTTTATTAGGATTAGATTTTTTTAGGATTTCATTTATTAGTTTTATTTTATTTTATATTTATTTTAGATTTTAGTTTTAAGTTTATTAGGCTTTATTTTTTTTTTATTTCTTTCTAATTTCATTCTTAATTGAGTCTTTATTTTATTTTTTTAGAGTATGAATTTAAATTTTTAGATTTTTATTTTTATTAGTTATTTTTATTTTATTATGGTTCAAATTAAACACACACACACATTATCTCATATACCCCCATACACCCAAACAACAACTCACCCTTACCCAACCTTACTACCTTACACTCACCCACACACAATCATCACCACACCCTTCTTCTACCTCCCAACCTTCTCTCTCCTCTCCCCTACCAACCTCCATTATCACCCACCAAAACTTCAAATTTCATATACCCTTAAATCTTCTTCACCCATAAAATCCAGTCATATACCCCAAATCCATCACTACCGTTTAACCTGCAACCCATAACCCAAGATCCATATACAAAACTCCCAACCCACCGGCGTTTCAACTTCTCGCCGGACCTCCAACCTCCTCACCTCTCTCCGGTCCGTGAACCCCCAAACAGCAACCCGCCTCCAACACCTGAAGCCACTCCGGTGACCTCCAATCGAACCCCACCTCTCTCTTCGCCGGTGATGGCCGAAACCGCAACCTCCGACCACCTCTTCGGTCAGATTTCCACCAGAGATCCTTTCACCTCCCTTCCAAATCCATCCCGACAGAGCCGCAAACCCAATTTCCATCTCGACCTCCCATATCCAAGTCGTGACCAGCCAAAGTCAAAAACCCATTTCCATGTTTCTCCCAAGCCATGATTTGTGTCACCTGCCAAACCAAATCCAAATACCTACATGCCAAATAAAAACCCACTTATCCCCTTTATTCCCTTTTTCCCATAATAACCCAACTAACACCTTTCACACCTTTTACCCAAAACACCCCCATTAACCATATCAGATTTTTTATTCCCTCACCCCTCATTCACATGACCTCACACCATATCCACATGCACCCCCTAGCCATATACCTTATATATCCCTTTGCTCCATGTGCCTACTATATAAGAATACCATGCTCATTCAAAGAAAAATGGCACTTATCATCAAATAGAGAGAGAAAATTCTAGAGAAAAATAGAGAGTTAGGTTAGAATAAATTAGGTAGAAATATTTGTAAATAGTTTTATTTTCATTTTTTTAGATATTTGTGAGTGATAAATGTGTGAGGATTAATTTGAGTGAAATTTTTATGTAATATTGTTTGGATCACTCAAGTTCATGGATTATGAATTTTAACTCATGGATTGAATATCAATTAAGCATCAAGAGATTGGGGTTTGATTATTTTTTTCTCATCTCATTTATTTTATGCCTTTGATTATTAATTTGTCATATTTCATATCATGTTAGGATAAATCCCCTTTCAAGGGGTGGGGTAAAACCCTTATTAGATGTTATTTTATTTTTATTAGTTTAATTACTTGAAAAGTCCCTTTGAATATTAATTTTGATCCCTCACCCTTAAATTTACGCCTCGAGAGAGGGTAAATGATTTTCAAGAGAAAATCGAAATTCTAGTGATAATACCCATTTTAGATTCGAACTAGAGATAGGGGTTTCTTAAGTGGGGTATTATCACTTGAATTTCAACTCTAAATTTATTTTCTAAGATTTACATAAATTTTAATTGATCGATCCTAGCGGGTGATTAATTAAAAGGAATGTAGATCTATTTTTTTAGAGTTGTGGGGTGTTAAACTTAATTTTCTAAAAGACTACTATTATAATTACACTTGCAACGAGAGTTGGTTTGTAATTTTGATATTAATATGGGAGAATTCAAATAATTAAATTAATTAATTAGAATAGCTAAAATTTGTGGTGTAATCCCATTCCTTGATTGTTCTCACAATTATTTACCTCACTTTATCTCATATTTTTAGTTTAGACTTTATTTTTCACTTTTAGTCAATTTCTAGTTAGTTGTTTTCATCTCACATTTTAGTTTAGTGTTAATTCACCTCACCTCACCCTATTGTTTTAATATTGAAAAAGATAAAAAAAATTAGAAAAAGTGAAAAAGCACAAAAATAAAATAAAAAATGAATTACAATTTTGTTCCCTTTGCTTTACAACCTTGAATGTGGATTGATACCCTTACTTACCTCTACACTTGAGATTATTATATTTTGTAGGTTTTGAGGTTTTGACTAACTTGGCTTTCAACAACGACATATGCAAAAGTCACGTTATCAAAAGCCATGTTTTAAGCCCAAGTATAGAAATATGCAAATTATGATCGTATTCTCAAACCGGGAGTCCCGTGATCGCGCTGTCAGTTCTTACAAGTTATATTGGTCCCGTGCGAGGTGTTGGTGTCACTCACGGAGCCGTTCGGGGGATGTTTCGGGTTTCCCCCACTAACACAATGGTTGTAGGCCTAAGTCTAGAAATATGCAAATTATCATCCTATTCTCAAATCGGGGGTCCTCTGATCGCGCGATCAGTTCTTATGAGTTACATTCGTCCCGTGCAAGGTGTTGGTGCCATTCACGGGGCCGTTCGGGGGTTGTTTCGGGTTTTCCCCCACTAACGCCACGCTTTTATGCCTAAGTCTAGAAATATGCAAATTATCATCCAATTCTCAAACCGGAGCTCCCGTGATTGCGCGGTCAGTTCCTATGGGTTAAATTTTTCTCGTGCGAGGTGTTGGTGCCACTCACGGGGCCATTCAGGGGCTCTTTCGGGTTTTCCCCCACGAACTCCATGTTTTTATGCCTAAGTCTAGAAATATGCAAATTATCATCGTATTCTCAAACCTGGGGTCTCATGATTGCGTGGTCAGTTTGTACAAGTTACATTGGTCCCGTGTGAGGTGTTGGTGCCACTCACGGGGTCATTCGGGGGCTATTTCGAGTTTCCCCCTTTAACGCAATGTTTTTATGTCTAAGTCTAGTAATATGCAAATTATTATCGTATTCTCAAATCGGGGGTCATGTGATTGCGTGGTCAGTTCGTACGAGTTACGTTGGTCCCGTGCGAGGTGTTGGTGCCACTCACGGGGCCGTACGGGCTGTTTCAAGTTTTCACCCGCTAACGCCATAATTTTAACCCCAAGTCTAGAAATATGAAAATTATTCTCATATTCTGAAATCGAGAGTTTCGTGATGGCGGGGTCAGTTCCTACGAGTTACATTGGTCCCGTGCGAGGTGTTTGTGCAACTCACGAGGGCGTTTGTGGGAAGTTACAGGTTTTCCCCCACTAACGCAATGCTTTTATGACTACGTTTTGAAATATGCAAATTATCACTATATTCTCAAATCGGGGGTCCCATGATCGCGCGGTCGGTTCGTACGAGTTAAATTTGTCCCGTGCAAGGTGTTGGTGGCACTCACGTGGCCGTCTAGCGACTGTTTCAAGTTTTCCCCCACTAACGCAATGTTTTTATACCTAAGTCTAGAAATATGCAAATTATCGTCGTATTCTCCAGCCGAGCATCCCGTGATCTCACCGTCAGTTCGTACGAGTTACATTGGTCCCCTGAGAGGTGTTGGTTCCCCTCACGGGGCCGTTCGGGGGCTGTTTTGAGTTTTCCCCACTAAAGCCCTCTTTTTATGCTTAAGTTTAGAAATATGCAAATTATTGTCGTATTCTCAAATCGAGGGTCCCGTGATCCCGTGGTTAGTTAATACAAGTTACATGGGTCCCGTGCGAGGTGTTGGTTCCATTCACGGGGCCGTTTAGGGGCTGTTTTGAGTTTTCCCACTAACGCTGTGTCTTTTACCTAAGTCTAGAGATATGTAAATTATTGCCCTATTCTCAAACCGGGGGTCCCCTGATTGAGCAATCAGTTCCTATGAGTTACATTGGTCTGGTGCGAGGCGTTGGTGCCACTCATGGGGCCGTTCGGGGGCTGTTTTGGGATTTCCCCCACTAACACATTATTTTTATGCTTAAGTCTAGAAATATGCAAATTATCATCGTATTCTCAAACTAGGTGTCCCGCGATCGCGCGGTCGATTCATGCGAGTTTTATTGGTCCCGTGCAAGGTGTTGGTGGCACTCGCGGAGCCATTCGGGGGTTGTTTCCGGTGTTCCCCCACGAACGGAATGGTTTTATGCCTAAGTCTAAAAATATGCAAATAATGATCGTATTCTCAAATCGAGGGTCCTGTGATCGCGCGGTCTATTCTTACGAGTTACATTGGTCCCGTGCGAGGTGTTGGTGCCACTCACGGGGCCGTTTGGGGATCTTTCAGGTTTTCCCCCACTAACGACATGCCTTTATGCCTAAGTCTAGAAATATGCAAATTATCATCGTATTCTCAAACAGGGGGTCCCGTGATCACGCGACAAGTTTGTACGAGTTATATTGTTCTCGTGCGAGGTGTTGGTGCCACTCACGGGGTCGTTTGGGGGCTGTTTTGAATTTCTCTTAACGCATTATTTTTATTCCTAAGTCTAGAATTATGAAAATTATCATTGTATTCTCAAACCGGGGGTCTAGTGATCACGCGGTCAATTCGTACGAGTTACATTGGTCCCGTGCGATGTGTTGGTGCCACTCACGGGGCCATACGGGGGCTATTTCGAGTTTTCACCCGCTAACGCCATATTTTTAAGCCCAAGTCTAGAAATATGAAAATTATTGTCATATTATCAAACCGAGAGTTCCGTGATCGCTCAGTCAGTTCCTATCAATTACATTGGTCCCGTGCGAGGTGTTGGTGCCACTCACGGGGCCGTTCGTGGGAAGTTTCAGGTTTTCCCCCACTAACGCAATGTTTTTATGCCTATGTTTTGAAATATGCAAATTATCATTGTATTCTCAAATCGGGGGTCCACTGATCGCGCGGTCTGTTCGTACGAGTTACATTGGTCTCGTGCAAGGCGTTGGTGGCACACACGTGGCCGTTCGGCGACTGTTTCGAGTTTCCCCCCACTAACGCAATGTTTTTATGCCTAAGTCTAGAAATATGCAAATTATCTTCGTATTCTCCAACCGAGCATCCCGTGATCACACAGTCAGTTCGTACGAGTTACATTGGTCCCGGTGCGAAGTGTTGGTTCCACTCACGGGGCCGTTCGGGGGCTGTTTCGAGTTTTCCCCCACTAATGCCCTGTTTTTATGCCTAAATATAGAAATATGAAAATTATTGTCGTATTCTCAAATCGAGGGTCCCCTGATCACGTGGTTAGTTCATACAAGTTACATTGGTCCCGTGCAAGGTGTTGGTGCCATTCACGGGGACGTTCAAGGGATGTTTTGGGTTTTTACCACTAACTCCATGTCTTTATGCCTAAGTCTAGAGATATGCAAATTATTGTCCTATTCTCAAACCGGGGGTCCCGTGATTATGCAGTCAGTTCCTATGAGTTCCGTTCGTTTGGTGCGCGGTGTTGGTGCCACTCACGGGGCCGTTCGGGGGCTGTTTTGAGATTTCCCCCACTAACGCCTTATTTTTATGCCTAAGTATAGAAATATGCAAATTATCGTTGTATTTTCAGACTGGGTGTCCTGTGATCGGGCGGATGGTTCGTGCGAGTTTTATTGGTCCCGTGCAAGGTGTTGGTGGCACTCACGGTGCCGTTCGGGGGCTGTTTCGGGTGTTCCCCCACTAACGGAATGGTTTTATGCCTATTTCTAAAAATATGAAAATTATCATCGTATTCTCAAATTGCGGGTCCCCTGATTGCGCGGTCTGTTCTTACGAGTTACATTGGTACCATGCAAGGTGTTGGTGCCATTCACGGGGCCATTTGGGCGCTGTTTATGGTTTTTCCCCACTAACGCCATGTTTTTATACCTAAGTTTATAATTATGCAAATTATTGTCTTCTTCTCAAATCGGGGGTCCCGTGATTGCGCGGTCAGTTCCTACGAGTTAAAATTTTCTCGTGCGAGGTGTTGGTGCCACTCGCTAGGCCGTTCGGGGGATCTTTTGAGTTTTCCCCCACAAACGCCATGCCTTTATGCCTAAGTATAAAAATATGTAAATTATCGTCGTATTCTCAAACCGAGAGTTCCGTGATCGCGCGGTCAGTTAAAACAAGTGACATTGGTCCCGTGCGAGGTGTTGGTGCCACTCACGGGGCCGTACGGGGGCTATTTTGAGGTTTTCCCCACTAACGCCATGTTTTCATGCCTAAGACTAGAAATACGAAAATTACCATCCTATTCTCAAACCTGGGGTCCCGTGATTGAGCAGTCAGTTCCTATGAGTTACATTGGTCTGGTGCCTGGTGCTGGTGCCACTCATGGGGCTGTTCGGGGGCTGTTTCGAGATTTCCCCCGCTAACGCCTTATATTTATGCCTAAGTCAAGAAATATGCAAATTATCGTTGTATTCTCAAACCGGGTGTCCCGTGATCACGCGATCAGTTCGTGCGAGTTTTATTGGTCCTGTGCAAGGTGTTGGTGCCACTCACGGAGCCGTTCGGGGTCTGTTTTGTGTTTTCACCCGTTAACGCCATGTTTTTAAGCCCAAGTCTAGAATAATGAAAATTATCATTGTATTCTCAAACCGGGAGTCCCGTGATCGCACAGTCAGCTCCTACGAGTTACATTGATCCCATGCGAGGTGTTGGTGCCACTCAGGGGACGTTTGTGGGCAGTTTTGGGTTCTCCCCCACTAACGTAATGTTTTTATGACTAAGTATTTAAATATGCAAATTATCATCGTATTATCAAATCGGTGGTCCCTGATCACGCGGTCAGTTCACCCGAGTTACATTGGTCCTGTGAGAGGCTTTGGGGCCACTCACGGGGCCGTTCGGTGACTGTTTCGGGTTTTCCCCCACTAATGCAATGTTTTTATGCCTAAGTTCAGAAATATGAAAATTATCGTCATATTCTCCAATCGGGGGGTTCCGTGATCGCGCGGTCAGTTTGTACGAGTTACATTGGTCTCGTGCGAGGTGTTAGTGCCACTCACGGGGCCGTTCGGGGGCTGTTTTGAGTTTTCCCCCACTAACGCCTTGTTTTTATGCCTAAATCTAGAAATATGCAAATTATCATTGTATTCTCACACCGGGGGTCCTGTGATCGCACGGTCAGTTCGTGCGAGTTTCCTTGGTCCCGTGCGAGGTGTTGGTGCGAGTCACGGGGCTGTTTTGGATTTTCACCCGCTAACGCCATATTTTAAACCCAAGTCTAGAAATATGAAAATTATCATTGTATTCTCAAATTGGGAGTCCCGTGATCACGCAGTCAGTTCCTACAAGTTGCATTGGTCCCGTGCGAGGTGTTGGTGCCACTTATGGTACCGTTCGGGGGCTGTTTTGGGTTTTCCCCCACTAACACCATATTTTTATGCCTAATGCTAGAATATGGAAATTGTCATCGTATTCTCAAACCGGGGGTCCCCTGATCGCGCGATCAGTTCATACGAGTTACATTGATTCCGTGCAAGGTGTTGGTGTCACTCACGAGGCTGTTCGGGGGCTGTTTCGAGTCTTCACACACTAACGCCATGTTTTTATTCCTAAAAAATATGCAAATTCTCATTGTATTATCAAACCAGGAGTCCCATGATCGCGCGGTCAGTTACTACGAGTTCATTGGTCCCATGCGAGGTGTTGGTACCACTCAGGGAGCCGTTCGGGGGCTGTTTTGGGTTTTCCCCCACTGACGCCATGTTTTTATGCCTAAGTCTAGAAATATACAAATTATAGTCGTATTCTCCAACCGGGGGGGTCCTATGATCGCGCGGTCAGTTCGTACGAGTTACATTGGTCCCGTACGAGGTGTTGGTGCCACTCACAGGGTCATTCGGGGGATGTTTCGAGTTTCCCCCTTTAACACCATGTCTTTATGCCAAAGTCTTGAAATTTTAAAATTATCGTCGTATTCATAAACTGAGGGTCCTGTGATCGAGTGGTCAGTTCGTACGAGTTACATCGGTCCCGTGCGAGGTGTAGGTTCCCCTCACGGGGTCGTTCGGGAGCTTTTTCAAATTTGCCCCACTAACGCAATGTTTTTATGCCTAAGTCTAGAAATATGAAAATTATCATTCTATTCTCAAATGTGGGGTCCCATTATTTTGCTATCAGTTCCTACGAGTTACGTTGGTCTGGTACGAGGTGCTGGTGCCACTCACAGGGCCGTTCGGGGGCTATTTCGGAATTTCCCCTACTAACGCCACATTATTAGGACTAAGTATAAAAATATGCACATTATCATCGTATTCTCAAATCGGGGAACCCGTGATCGCGCAATCAGTTCTTTATGAGTTTCATTGTTCCTGTGCGAGGTGTTGGTGCCACTCACGAGGCCGTTCGGGGGGCTATTTCGAGTTTTCACCCGTTAATGCAATGTCCTTAAGCCCAAGTAAATAAATATGCAAATTATCTTCGTATTCTTAAACTGGGAGTCCCATGATCGTGAGGTTAGTTCCTATGAGTTACATTGGTCCCGTACGAGGTATTGGTGCCACTCAAGGGGCCGTTCGAGGGCAATTTTGGGTTTTCCCCCACTAACGCAATGTTTTTATACCTAAGTCTAGAAATATGAAAATTATCATCGTATTCTCAAATTAGGGGTCCCCTGATCGCGCGGTCATTTCGTACGAGTTGCATTGGTACCGTGCGAGGTGTTGGTGCAACTCACGGGGCCGTTCGGGGGCTGTTTCGGGTTTTGCCCACTAACGCCATGTTTTTATGCCTAGGTCTAGAAATATGTAAATTATCGTCCAATTCTTAAATCGGGGGTCCTGTGATTGCGCGGTCAGTTCCTACAAGTTACATTGATCTCGTGCAAGGTGTTGGTGCCACTCACGGGGCCGTTCTGGGGCAGTTTCGAGTTTTCACCCACTAACACCATGTTTTATGCCTAAGTCTAGAATTATGCAAATTGTCATCGTTTTCTGAAACCGGAAGTCCCGTGATCACGCGGTCAGTTCCTACGAGTTACATTGGTCCCGTGCGAGGTGTTTGTACCACTCACGAGGCCATTCGAGTTTCCCCCCACTAATGCCATGTTTTTATGCCTAAGTATAGAGATATGCAAATTATCATCCTATTCTTAAATCGGGGATCATGTGATTCTGCAGTCTATTCCTACGAGTTACATTGGTCTGGTGCGAGGTGTTAGGGCCACTCACAAGGCCGTTTGGGGGATGTTTCGGGTTTTACCCCCTAACGCCATGTTTTTATGCCTATGTCTAGAAATATGCAAATTATCATCGTATTCTCAACTCGGGAGTCCAAAAATCGTGCGGTCTGTTCCTACGAGTTTGATTGGTCCCGTGCGAGGTGTTGGTGCCACTCACGGGCCATCGAGGGCTTTTTTCGGGGTTTCACCCACTAACGCCATGTTTTACCTAAGTCTTAATATTTTTAAATTATCATCGTATTCTCAAATCGGGGTTCCCATGATCATACGCTCAGTTCCTACGAGTTACATTGGTCCCATGAGAGGTGTTTGTACCACTCACGGGGCCGTTCGGGGCCTATTTTGGAGTTTCCCCCACTAACGCCATGTTTTTATCCCTAAGTCTACAAATATGTAAATTATCATCCTATTCTCAAACAGAGGGTCCCGTGATTATGCGGTTTGTTAGTACGAGATACATTGGTCTGGTACGAGGTGTTAGGGCCACTCACGGGGCCGTTCGGGGGCTGTTTCAAGTTTTACCTAATGCCATGTTTTCATTCCTAAGTCTAGAAATATGCAAATTATCGTCATATTCTCAAACCGGGAGTCCCATAATCGCGAGGCTGTTTATTGGCTATTTTGGGTTTTCACCCACTAATGCCATGTTTTACCTAAGTCTTGATATCTTTAGATTATCGTCGTATTCTCAAACTGGGGGTCCCGTGATCATGCGATCAGTTCGTGCAAGTTTCATTGGTCCCGTGCGAGGTGTTGGTGCCACTTACAGGGCTGATCGGGGGCTCTTTCTAAATTTAACCCACTAACGCGATGTTTTTAAGCCCAAGTCCAAATATATGAAAATTATCGCCGTATTCTCAAACTAGGAGTCCTGTGATTGCACAGTCAGTTTCTTCAAGTTACAATGGTCCCGTGCATGGTGTTGGTGCCACTCACGGGGTTGTTCAGTGGCTATTTCGGGTTTTCACTCACTAACGCCATGTTTTACCTAGGTCTTGATATTTTTAAATTATCGTTGTATTCTCAAACTAGGGGTCCCATGATCGCGCGATCAGTTCATGAAAGTTTCATTGGTCCCGTGCGAGGTGCTGGTGCCACTCACAGGGCCGTTCGGGGGCTATTTCGGGTTTTAACCCACTAATGCGATGTTTTTAAGCCCAAGTCTAGAAATATGCAAATTATTGTTGTATTCTCAAACCAGAAGTCTCGTGATCGCGCGGTCAGTTTATACGAGTTACATTTGTCCTGTGCGAGGTGTTAGTGCCACTCACGGGGCTGTTTGAGGGTTGTTACGAGTTTTCACCCTCTAACGCCATGTTATACCTAACAATGGATGTTTTTAAATTATCATCGTATTCTCAAACTATGGGTCCCGTGATCGTACGATCAGTTCGTACGAGTTACATTGGTCCCGTGTAAGGTGTTGGTTTCATTCACGGGGTCGTTCGGAGGATGTTTCGGGTTTTCACCAGCTAGAAATATGAAAATTGTCATCATATTCTCAAATCAGGAGTCCCGTTATCGCACGGTCAGTTCCTATGAGTTACATTGGTCCCATATGAGGTGTTGGTGACACTCATGAGGCCGTTCGGGGGCTGTTTCGGGTTTTCCCCCGCTAACGCAATGTTTTTGTGTCTAAGTCTAGAAATATACAAATTATCGTCGTATTCTCAAACCAGGAGACCCGTGATCGTGCGGTGAGTTTCTACGAGTTACATTTGTCCAGTACGAAATGGGAGTCCTGTGATCACGCGGTCAGTTACTATAAGTTACATTCGTCCCGTGGGAGGTGTTGGTGCTCCTCACGGGGCCGTTCCTATTTTCCCCCACTAACGCAATGTTTTTATGCCTAAGTCTAGAAATATGATAATTGTCATCGTATTCTCGAACCGGGGGTCTTGTGATCGCGCGACCAGTTCGTACGAGTTACATTGGTCTCGTTCAAGGTGTTGGTGACACTCATGGGGCCGTTCGGGGGCGGTTTCGGGTTTTTCCCCACTAACACTATGTTTTTATGTCTAAGTCTAGAAATATGTAAATTATCATCCATTCTCAAATCGGGGGGCCCGTGATTGCGCTGTCAGTTCTTATTAGGTACATTGGACTCGTGTGAGGTGTTGGTGCCACTCACAGGGGCCGTTCCGGGGCTGTTTCAGGTTTTCCCCCACTTACGCCATGTATTTATGCCTAATTCTAGAAATATGCAAACTATCATCGTATTCTCAAACCGGGGGTCCCGTGATCGCGCGATCAGTTCGTGCGAGTTTCTTTGGTCCCATGCAAGGAGTTGGTGCCACTCACAAGGTCGTTCAGGGGCTATTTCGGGTTTTCACCCACTAACGCCATGTTTTTAATCCCAAGTCTAGAAAAATGCAAATTATCATCGTATTGTAAAACCGGGAGACCCGTGATCGCGCGGTCAATTTCTATGAGTTACATTGGTTTCGTGCGAGGTGTTGGTGCCACTCATAGGGCCGTTTGGGGGTTGTTTCGGGTTTTTACCCACTAACGCCATGTTTACGTAAGTCTTAATATTTTTTAATTATAATCGTATTCTCAAACCGTGGGTCCCGTGATTGCGCCATTAGTTCGTACGAGTTATATTGGTCCCGTGCGAGGTGTTGGTGTCACTCACGAGGCCGTTCGAGGGTTGTTTCGAGTTTTCACCCATTAACGCCATGTTTTTATGCCTAAGTCTAAAAATATGAAAATTATCATCATATGCTCGAACCGTGGGTCCCGTGATCGTGCGAGATGTTGGTGCAACTCACACAGTCGTTCTGGGGATATTTCGGGTTTTCATGCACAAACGCCGTGTTTTTAAGCTCAAGGATAGAAATATGCAAAATATCATCGTATTCTCAAACCGAGGGTCCCATGATTCTGTGGTCAGTTCCTACGAGTTACATTGGTCCCGTGCGAGGAGTTGGTGCCACTCACTGGGCCCTTCGGGGCTATTTTTGGTTTTCCACCACTAACATAATATTTTTATGCCTAAGTCTAGAAACATGCAAATTATCGTTGTATGCTCTAACCGGGGGTCCCGTGATCACGAGATCAGTTCGTACGAGTTACATTGGTCTCCTGCGAGGTGTCGGTGCCACTCATGGGGCCATTCGGGGGCTATTTCGATTTTCCCCCACTAACGCCATGTTTTTATACCTAAGTCTAGAAATATGCAAATTATCATCCATTCACAAACAGAGGGTTCCGTGATTCTGCGGTCAGTTCCTACAAGTTTCATTGGTCCCGTACGAGGAGTTGGTGCCACTCACGGGGCCGTTCGGGGGCTCTTTCCAATTTTCCACCACTAACACAATATTTTTATGCCTAAGTCTAGAAATATGCAAATTATCGTCGTATGCTCAAACCAGGAGTCTAGTGATCGCGTGGTCAGTTCCTACGAGTTATATTGGTCCCGTGTGCATTGTTGGTGCCACTCACGGGGCCGTTTGGGGGATGTTTCGAGTTTTCCCCTACTAACACCATGTTTTTATGCCAAAGTTTAAAAATATGCAAATTATCGTCGTTTTCTCAAATCGGGGGTCCCGTGATTGCGCAGTCAGTTCATTCGAGTTTCATTGCTCCAGTTCGAGGTGTTGGTGCCACCCACGGGGCCGTTTGGGATCAGTTTAGGGTTTTCACCCACTAACTCCATGTTTTTGAGCCCAAGTCTAGAAATATGCAAATTATCATTGTATTCTCAAATGGGGAGACCCGTGATCGCGCTGTGAGTTTCTACGAGTTACATTGGTCCCATGCGAGGTGTTCATGCCACTCACGGGGCCGTTCGAGGGCTGTTTAGGGTTTTCACCCACTAAAGTAATTTTTTTACCTAAGTCTTGATATTTTTAAATTATCATCGTATTCTCAAACTGGGGGTCCCGTGATTGCGCGATCAATTCGTGCGAGTAACATTGGTCCCGTGCGAGGTGTTGGTGTCACTCACGGGGCCGTTCGAGGTCTATTTTGGGTTTTCACCAATTAATGCAACGTTTTTATGCCTAAGTCTAGAAATATGGAAATTGTCATCGTATTCTTAAACTGGGAGTCCCGTGATCGCGCAGCCAATTCCTACGAGTTACATTGGTTCCGTGCGAGGTGTTGATACCACGCACGGGCCTCTTTGGGGGATGTTTCTGGTTTTACCCCGCTAACGCAATGTTTTTATGCCTAAGTCTTGAAATAAGCAAATTATCGTCATATTCTCAAATCGAGGGTACCATGATCGCGCGGTCATTTCGTGTGAGTTTCATTGGTCCCGTGAGTTGTGTTGGTGCCATTAATGTGGGCGTTCGAGGGCTATTTTCTGTTTTTATGCACTAACACAGTGTTTTTAAGCCCATATCTAGAAATATGCAAATTATCATCGTATTCTCAAATGGGAGTCCCATGATCGCGCGGTCAGTTCCTATGAGTTACATTGCTCCCGTGCGAGGTGTCGGTGCCACTCACAGGACCGTTAAGGGGCTGTTTTGGGTTTTACCTTACTAATGCAATGTTTTAATGCCTATGTATAGAAATATGCAAATTATCATCATATTCTCAAACCGAGGGTCCCGTGATCAAGCGGTCCATTCGTACGAGTTACATTGGTCTCGTCCGTGGTGTTGGTACCACTCACGGGGCCGTTCGGGGACTGTTTTAGGTTTTCCCCCACTAATGCTATTTCTTTATTCTTAAGTCTAGAAATATGCAAATTATCATCCTTTTCTCGAATAGAGGGTCCCGTGATTCTGCGATCAGTTCCTACGAGTTACATTGGTCCCGTGAGAGGTGTTCGTGCCACTAAGAGGGCCATTTGGGGGCTGTTTCAAATTTCCCCCACTAACGCAATGTTTTTATGCCTAAGTCTAAAAATATGCAAATTATTGTCGTATTCTCAAACCGAGGGTCCTGTGATCGAGCGATCAGTAAGTACGAATTACATCAATCCTGTGCGAGGTGTTGGTGCCACTCACGGGGCCGTTCGGGGGATGTTTCGAGTTTTTCCCCCACTAACAACATGTTGTTATGCCTATGTCTAGAAATATGCAAATTATCGTCCATTCTCAAACCGGGGTTTCTGTGATTGCAATGGCAGTTCCTACGAGTTACATTGGTCTCGTGCGAGGTATTGGTGCCACTCACGGGGCCGTTCCATGCTTGTTTCTAGTTTTCCCCCACTTACATCATGTTTTTATCCCTAAGTCTAGAAATATGCAAATTATCATCGTATTCTCAGACCAGGAGTCCCGTGATCGCGCGTCAGTTCCTACGAGTTACATTGGTCCCGTGTAAGGTGTTAGTGCCACTCACGGGGCCATTCGGGGGTTGTTTCGAGTTTTCCCCCACTAACACCATGTTTTTATGCATATGTTCAGAAATATGCAAATTATCATCGTATTCTCAAATCGAGGGTCCCGTGATTGCGCGGTTAGTTCGTGCGAGTTTCATTGGTCCCGTGCGAGGTGTTGGTGACACTCACGGGGCTGTTCGCGGCCTGTTTCAGGTTTTCAGCCACTAATGCCATATTTTTAAGCCCAAGTCTAGAAATATGAAAATTATCATCGTATTCTCCAACCGGGAGACCCGTGATCGCGCTGTGAGTTTTTACGAGTTACATTGGTCCCGTGCGAGGTGTTAGTGCCACTCACGGGGCCGTTCGGGGGTTGTTTAGGGTTTTCACCCACTAACGTAATTTTTTACCTAAGTCTTGATATTTTTAACTTGTCGTCGTATTCTCCAACCGGGGGTCCCGTGATTGCGCGGTCAGTTCGTGCGAGTTACATTGGTCCTGTGCGAGGAGTTGGTGTCACTCACGGGGCCGTTCGGGGGCTGTTTTGGGTTTTCACCCATTAATGCCATATTTTTATGCCTAAGTCTAAAAATATGAAAATTGTCGTCGTATTCTCAAACTGGGAGTCTCGTGATCGCGCAGTCAATTCCTACGAGTTAGATTAGTCCCGTGTGAGGTGTTGGTGCCACTCACAGGGCCGTTCGGGGGCTATTTCTAGTTTTCTCCCGCTAACGCAATGTTTTTATGCCTAAGTCTAGAAATATGCAAGTTATCATCGCATTCTCAAATCGGGGGTCCCATGATCCGCGGTCAGTTCGTGGGAGTTTCATTGGCCCCGTGTGTTGTGTTGGTGCCACTCACGGGGGCATTCGAGGGCTATTTTTTATTTTTACGCACTAATGCAATGTTTTTAAGCCCACGTATATAAATATGCAAATTATCATCGTATTCCCAAACTGGAGTCCCGTGATCGCGCGGTTAGTTACTATAGTTACATTGGTCCCGTGCGAGGTGTCGTTGCCACTCACGAGGCCGTTCGGGGGCTGTTTCGAGTTTTACCCCACTAGCTCAATGTTTTTATGCCTATGTCTATAAAATTGAAAATTTTCGTCGTATTCTAAAATCGAGGGTCCCATGATTACGCGATCAGTTCGTATGAGTTACATTGGTCCCGTGCGAGGTGTTGGTACCACTCACGGGGCCATTCGAGGGCTATTTTAGGTTTCCCCCACTAATACCATGTTCTTACGCTTAAGTCTAGAAATATCCAAATTATCATCCTATTCTCAAATCGGGGGTCCCATGATTTTGTGATCATATCTGATGAGTTATAGTGGTTCCTTGCGAGGTGTTGGTGCCACTCACGGTGCCGTTCGTGGGCTGTTTCGAGTTTTCCCCCACTAACCCAATGTTTTATGCCTAAGTCTAGAAATATGTAAATGATCAATGTATTCTCAAACCGAGGGTCTCGTGATCACGCGATCAGTTCGTACGAGTTACATTAGTCCCGTGCGAAGTGTTGGAGCCACTCACGGGGCCGTTCGGGGGCTGTTTTGGGTTTTCCCCCACCAACGCCATGTGGTTATTCCTAGGTCTACAAATATGGAAATTATCATTGTATTCTCAAACCTTGGGTCCCGAGATCATGCGGTCAGTTCGTGCGAGTTACATTAGTCTCGTACAAGGTGTTGGTGCCACTCACGGGGCTGTTCGGGGCTGTTTCGGGTTTTCACCCACTAACGCCATGTTTTACCTAAGTCCTGATATTTTTAAATTATCGTCGTATTCTCAAACTCGATGTCCCATGATCGTACGGTCAGTTCCTGCAAGTTTCATTGGTCCCGTGCGAGGTGTTGGTGCCACTCATGTGGACGTTCGGGGGTTGTTTTGGATTTTCACCCACTGACGCCATGTTTTTAAACCCAAGTCTAGAAATATGCAAATTATTGTCATATTCTCAAATGGGAGTTCTGTGATCGCGCGGTCAGTTCCTTCGAGTTACATTGGTCCCGTGGGAGGTGTTGGTGCCACTCACGGGGCCGTTCGCGTTTTCCCCCGCTAACGCAATGTTTTTATGCCTAAGTCTAGAATTATGCAAATTATCATCGTATTCTCAAACCGCGGGTCTCATGATCGCGAGGTCAGTTCCTGCGAGTTACATTGGTTCTGTGCGAGGTGTTGGTGCCACTCACGGGGCCGTCCGGGGTCCGTTTCGGGTTTTCCCCCACTAACACAATGTTTTTATGCCTAAGCCTAAAAATATGTAAATTATCATCCATTCTGAAATCGGTGGTCCCCTGATTGCGCTGTCAGTTCCTACGAGTTACATTGGTCTCGTGCGATGTGTTGGGGCCACTCACGGGGCCGTTCTGGGGCTATTTCAGGTTTCCCCACTTAGGCCATGTTTTTATGCCTATGTCTAGGAATATGCAAATTATCGTCGTATTCTCAAACCGTAAGTCCCGTGATCGCGCGGTCAGTTTTTATAAGTTATATTGGTCCCATGCGAGGTGTTGGTGCCACTCATAGGGCCGTTCGGGAGTTGTTTAGAGTTTTCCTCCATTAACATAATGTTTTTATACCTAAGTCTAGAAATATGCAAATTATCTTCGTATTCTCAAACCGGGGGTCCTGTCATCGCACGTTCAGTTCGTGCGAGTTTCATTGGTCCCATGCGAGGTGTTGGTGCGACTCGCGGGATCGTTCAGGGGCTGTTTCAAGTTTTCACCCACTAACGCCATGTTTTTAAGACCAAGTCTGGCAATTTGCAAATTATCATCATATTCTCGAACCGGGAGACCCGTGATCACGTGGTCAATTTCTACGAGTTGCATTGGTCCCGGGTGGGGTGTTGGTGCCATTCACGGGGTCATTCGGGGGCTATTTTGGGTTTTCACCCACTATAGCCATGTTTTACCTAAGTCCTAATATTTTTTTAATTATCGTCGTATTCTCCAGCCAATCATCCCGTGATCGCGCCGTCAATTCGTACGAGTTACATTGGTCCCGTGCGAGCTGTTGGTGCCACTCACGGGGTCGTTCGGGGGCTATTTTGGATTTTCTCGCACTAACACCATATTTTTATGCCTAATTCTGGAAATATCAAAATTATCATGTATTCTCCAACCGGGGTCCCATGATTGAATGGTCAGTTCCTATGAGGTACATTGGTCTCGTGCAAGCTGTTGGTGCCAATCACGGGGCCGTTCCAGGGTTGTTTCGGGTTTTCCCCAACTTAATCATGTTTTATACCTAAGTCTAGAAATATGCAAATTATCATTGTATTCTCAAATCAGGGTCCCATGATCGCACGATCGGTTCGTGCGAGTTTCCTTGGTCCCGTACGAGGTGTTGGTGCCACTCACGGGGCCGTTTGGGTGCTCTTTTGAGTTTTCACCCGCTAACGCCATGTTTGCAAGGCCAAGTCTAGAAATATGCAATTTATCATCGTATTCACAAACTGGGAGTCCCATGATCACGCGGTCATTTCCTATCAGTTATATTGGTCCCGTGCGAGGTGTTGGTGCCACTCACAGAGCCATTCGGGGCCTTTTTCGTGTTTTCCCCCACTAACGCAATGGTTTTTTGCCTAAGATTAGATTCGGGGGTCCTCTAATCGCACGGTCAGTTCTTATGAGTTACATTGGTCCAGTGCGAGGTGTTGGTGCCATTCACGGGGCCGTTCGGGGGGTGTTTTGTGTTTTTCCCCACTAATGCCATGTTTTAACGCCTAAGTCTACAAATATGCAAATTATTGTCCTATTCTCCAACTAGGGGTCCCGTGATTGCGTGGTTAGTTCCTGCGAGCTAAAATTTTCTCATGCGAGGTATTGGTTCCACTCACGGGGCCGTTCGGGGGCTCTTTTGAGTTTTCCCCCACTAACGCCATGTTTTTATGCCTAAGTTTAGAAATATGTAAATTATCATCGTATTCTCATAACGGGGGTCCCGTGATCACGCGATCAGTTTGTACGAGTTACATTGTACCCGTGCGACTTGTTGGTGCCACTCACGAGGTCGTTCGGGGGCTGGTTCCAGTTTCTCCCTCTAACGTAATGTTTTTATGCCTAAGTCTAGAAGTATGAAAATTATCATCCTATTCTCAAATCAGTAATCTCATGATCGTGCAGTTAGTTCGTGCGAGTTTCATTGGTCCCGTGTGAGGTGTTGGTGCCACTCACGGGGGCCATTAAGTGGCTATTTCGAGTTTTCACCCACTAACGCCATGTTTTTATGCCTAAGTCTAGAAATATGCACATTATTGTCATATTCTCAAATGGGAGTCCCGTGATCCCGCAATCAGTATCTACAAGTTACATTGGTCCCGTGCGAGGTGTTGGTGCCACTCACGGGGCCGTTCGGGGGCTGTTTTGGGTTTTCACCCACTAACGCCGTGTTTTGACTAAGTCTTGATATATTTAAATTATCATCATATTCTCAAACTTGTGGTCCCGTGATCGTACGATCATTTTGTACGAGTTACATTGGTAACGTGTGAGGTGTTGGTGCCACTCAGGGTGCTGTTCGGGGGCTATTTTGGGGTTTCACCCACTAACGCCATGTTTTTATGCATATGTCTAGAAATATGCAAATTGCCATCATATTCTCAAATCGGGAGTCCCGTAATCGCGCGATCAGTTCCTACGAGTTACATTGGTCCCGTGCGAGGTGTTGGTGCCACTCACGGGGTCGTTCGGGGGCTGTTTTGGGTTTTCCCCCACTAATGCAATGTTTTTATGCCTAAGTATAGAATATGAAAATTATAGTCGTATTCTCAAACCGAGGGTCCCATGATCGCGGAGTCAGTTTGTGCGAGTTACATTGTTTCCGTGTGAGGTGTTGGTACCCCTCACGGGGCTGATTCAGGTTTTCCCCCACTAACGCCATATTTTTATGCCTAAGTCTATATATATGAAAATTAGCATCCTATTCTTAAATCGGCGGCCCAGTCATTCTGTGGTCAGTTCCTACGAGTTGCATTTGTCTGGTGCGAGGTATTAGTTCCACTCACGGGGCCATTCGGTGGCTATTTTGGTTTGCCCCCACTAACGCCATGTTTTTACGCCTAAGTCTAGAAATATGGAAGTTGTCATCGTCTTCTCAAATTAGGAGTCCTGTGATCGCACGATCAGTTTGTACGAGTTACATTAGTCCCCTGAGAGGTTTTGGTGATACTCACGAGGCCGTTCGGGGGCTGTTTTGGATTTTCCCCTGCAAAGGAAATGTATTTATGCCTAAGCCTAGAAATATGCAAATTATCATCGTATTCTCAAACCGAGGGTCCCATGATCGCGTGGTCAGTTTGTGCTAGTTCCATTTGTCTCGTGCGAGGTGTTGGTGACACTCACGAGGTCGTTTGGGGGATATTTTGGGTTTTTACCCACTAATGCCACATTTTAAAGCCCAAGTCTAAAAATATACAAATTATCATCTATTCTCAAACGGGAGTCCCATGATCACGCGGTCAGTTTCTACGAGTTACATTGGTCCGGTGTGAGGTTTTGGTGCCACTCACGGGGATTTTCGGGGGATGTTTTGGGTTTTCACCTCTAACGCCATGTTTTGACTAAGTCTTGACATTTTTAAATTATTATCGTATTCTCAAACCGAGGGTCCCGTGATCACACGGTCATTTTTTACAAGTTACATTGGTCCCGTGTAAGGTGTTGGTGCCACTCATGGGGCCGTTTGGGGGATATTTTGGGTTTTCACCCACTAACGCCATATTTTTATGCCTAAGTCTAGAAATATGCAAATTGTAATCGTATTCTCAAACCAGGAGTCCCATGATCACGCGGTGAGTTCCTATGAGTTACATTGATCCCGCGCGAGGTGTTGGCGCCACTCAGAGGGCCGTTCTGGGGCTATTTCGGGTTTTCCCTAGTAACATAATGTTTTTAGGCCTATGTTTAGAAATATGAAAATTATCGTCGTATTCTCAAATTGGGGGTCCCG
The DNA here is from genome assembly GCA_949130495.1 of Sambucus nigra. Classification (NCBI taxonomy): domain Eukaryota; kingdom Viridiplantae; phylum Streptophyta; class Magnoliopsida; order Dipsacales; family Adoxaceae; genus Sambucus; species Sambucus nigra. The sequence continues at coordinate 647,268,484 of OX422208.1, forward strand.
TGATCACACGATCAGTTTGTGCGAGTTTCATTGTCCCGTGCGAGGTGTTGGTGCCACTCAGAGGGTCGTTCGGGGGCTCTTTCGGGATTTCACCCACTAACGCCATGTTTTTAAACCCAAGCCTAGAGATATGCATATTATTGTTGTATTCTCAAACTGAGAGTCCCGTGATGGTGCGGTCAGTTTGTGCTAGTTAAATGGTCCCGTGCTAGGTGTCGGTGCCACTCACGGGGCCATTCGGGGGATGTTTTGGGTTTTCACCCACTAACACCATGTTTTACCTAAGTCTTGATATTTTTAAATTTTCATCGTATTCTTAAAACCGGGGGTCCCGTTATCGTGCAGTCAGTTCATACGAGTTACATTGGTCCCGTGCGACGTGTTGGTGTCAGTCACGGGGCCATTCGGGGGCTGTTTCGGATTTTCATCCACTAACACCATGTTGTTATGACTAAGTCTAGAAATATACAAATTGTCATCGTATTCTCAAACTGGTGGTCCCCTGATCGCGCGATCTGTCCATACGAGTTACATTGATTCCGTGCAAGGTGTTGGTGTCACTCACGAGGCCGTTCGGGGGCTGTTTCGAGTTTTCACCCACTAACACCATGTTTTTATTCCTAAGTCTAGAAATATGCAAATTCTCATCGTATTATCAAACTAGGAGTCCCGTGATCGCGTGGTCAGTTCCTACGAGTTATATTGGTCCCATGTGAGGTGTTGGTGCCACTCACGGGGCCGTTTAGAGGTTGTTATGGGTTTTCCCCCACTAACTCCATGTTTTTATGCCTAAGTCTAGAAATATACAAATTATCATCATATTCTCCAACTGGGGGGGTCCTGTGATCGCGCGGTCAGTTCGTACGAGTTATATTGGTCCCGTACGAGGTGTTGGTGCCATTCACGGGGCCGTTTGGTGGCTGTTTTGAGGTTTCCCCCACTAATTTCATGTTTTCATGCCTAAGACTAGAAATACGAAAATTATCATCCTATTCTCAAACTAGGGGTCCAGTGATTGCGCGGTCAGTTCTTACGAGTTACATTGGTCTGGTGCGAGGTATAGGTGCCACTCACGGGGCCGTTCGAGGGCTGTTTTGAGATTTCCCCCACTAACGCCTTATTTTTATGCCTAAGTCAAGAAATATGAAACTTATCGTTGTATTCTCAAATCGGGGGTCTCGCACGATCAAATCGTGCGGGTTTCATTGGTCCCGTGCGAGGTGTTGGTGCCACTCAGAGGACCGTTCAGTGCTTGTTTTGGGTTTTCACCTGCTAACACCATGTTCTTAAGACAAAGCCTGGAAATATGCAAATTATTGTCGTATTTCTCAAATTGGGAGTCCTGTGATCGCGGGGTCAGTTCCTACGACTTACATGGGTCCCGTGCGAGGTCTTGGTGCCATTGAGGGGGACGTTCGTGGGTTGTTTAGGGTTCTCCCCCGCTAACGTAATGTTTTTATGTCTAAGTCTTGAAATATGCAAATTATCATCGTATTCTCAAATCGGGGGTCCCCTGATTGCGCGGTCAGTTCGTACGAGTTACATTGGTCCCATGCGAGGTGTTAGAGCCACTCACGAGGCGGTTCGGCGACTGTTTTGGATATTCCCCACTAAAGAAATGTTCTTATGTCTATGTCCAGAAATATGCAAATTATCTTCGTATTCTCCAACCGGAGGTCATAGAATCATGTAGTCAGTTCTACGAGTTACATTGGTCCCATGCGAGGTGTTGGTGCCACTCAAGGGGCCTTTCGGGTTTTTTCGAGTTTTCCTCCACTAACGCCATATTTTTATGACTAAGTCTAGAAATATGCAAATTATCATTGTATTCTCAAACCGGGGTCCCATGACCGCGCGATCGGTTTGTGCGAGTTTCCTTGGTACCACGCGAGGGGTTGGTGCCACTCACGGGGCTATTTGGGGGATGTTTCGGGTTTTCACCCTCAAATGCCATGTTTTAATCCCAAGTCTAGAAATATGCAACTTATCATCGTATTCTCAAGGCGGGAGTCCTGTGATCGCGCAGTTAGTTCCTACGAGTTCATTGGTACCATGCGAGGTGTTGGTTCCACTCACGGAGCCGTTCGGGGGGCTATTTCGAGTTTTCCCCCATTAACTCAATGGTTTTAGTCCTACGTCTACAAATATGCAAATTATCATCGTATTCTCAAATCAGGGGTCCTCTAATCGCGCGGTGAGTTCTTACGAGTTACATTGGTCCCATACGAGGTGCGGGTGTGATTCACGGAGCCGTTCGGGGGCTGTTTTGGGGTTTCACTAACGCCATGTTTTTATGCCTAAGTCTAGAAATATGCAAATTATCCTCCTATTCTCAAACAGAGAGTCCCGTGATTGCGCAGTCAATTCCTACGAGTTAAATGTTTCTCGTGCGAGGTGTTGGTGCCACTCACGGGGCCATTCGAGGGATCTTTCGGGTTTTCCCCCACTAACGCCATGTTTTTATGCCTAAGTATAGAAATATGAAAATCATCATCGTATTCTCAAACCGGGGGTCCCGTGATCGTGCGGTCAGTTTGTCCGAGTTACCTTGGTCTCGTGCGAGGTGTTGGTGCCACTCACGGGTCATTCGGGGGCTGTTTTGAGTTCCCCCCTCTATAGCAATATTTTTATGCCTTCGTCTTAAAATATACAAATTATCGTCATATTCTCAAACCGGGGGTCTTTTGATTGCACGGTCAGTTTGTACGAGTTACATTGGTCCCGTGCGAGGTTTTGGTGATACTCATGGGGCCGTTCGGGGGATATTTCAGGTTTTCACCCACTAACGTCATGTTTTTATGCCCAATTCTAGAAAGATGAAAATTATTGTCATATTCTCAAACCGGGAGTTCTGTGATCGCGCGGTCAGTTCCTACGAGTTACATTGGTATCGTGTGAGGTGTTGAGGCCACTCACCGGGTCGTTCGTGGGCAATTTTGGGTTTTCCCCCACTAACGCAATGTTATTATGCCTACGTTTTGAAATATGAAAATTATCATTGTATTCTCAAATCGGGGGTCCCTTGATCACGTGGTCAGTTCATACGAGCTACATTGGTCCCGTGCGAGGTGTTGGAGCAACTCACATGGCCGTTCAACGACTATTTCGAGTTTCCCCCCACTATCACAATGTTTTTATGCCTAAGCCTAGAAATATGCAAATTATCATTATATTCTATAATTGGTCATCCCGTGATCACGCGATCAGTTCGTACGAGTAACAATGGTCCCGTGCGAGGTGTGTGTTGCCACTCACGGGGCCGTTCGGGGGTTGTTTCGAGCTTTCCCCCACTAACGCCATGTTTTTATGCCTAAGTCTGGAAATATGCAAATTATTGTCGTGTTCTCAAATCTAGGGTTCCCTGATCACGCGGTCAGTACATACGAGTTACATTGGTCATGTGCGAGGTGTTGGTGCCACTCACCGGGCCGTTCGGTGAATGTTTCGGGTTTTTTTCCCACTAACGCCATATTTTTATGCTTAAGTCTAGAGATATGCAAATTATTGTCCTATTCTTAAACCGGGGGTCCAGTGATTATGCGGTCAGTTCCTACGAGTTACATTGGTCTGGTGCGACGTGTTGGTGCCACTCACGGGGCCGTTCAGGGGCTGTTTCAGGATTTCCCCCACTAATGCCTTATTTTTATGCCTAAGTCTATAAATATTCAAATTATCATTGTCTTATCAAACCGGGTTTCCCGTGATCGCGCGGTCGGTTCGTGCTAGTTTTATTGGTCTCGTGCGAGGTGTTGGTGCCACTCAAGGAGCCGTTCGGGGGCGGTTTCTGGGTTTTCCCACTAACCCAATGGTTTTATGGCTAAGTCTAGAAATATGCAAATTATCATCGTTATCATAAATTGGGGGTCCCTTGATCCCGCGTTCAGTTCTTACGAGTCACATTGGCTCCGTGCGAGGTGTTGGTGCCATTCATGGGGCCGTTCGGGTGCTGTTTCGAGTTTTTCCCTACTAACGCCATGTTTTTATGCCTAAGTCTAGAAATATGCAAATTATCGTCCCATTCTCAAATCGAGGGTCCTGTGATTGCGTGGTCTATTCTTACGAGTTTAATTTTTCTCGTACGAGGTGTTGGTACCACTCAAGGGGTCGTTCGAGGGATCTTTTGGGCTTTCCCCCACTAACGCCATGCCTTTATGCCTAAGTCTAGATATATTTAAACTATCGTCGTATTCTCAAATCGGGGGTTCCGTGATCGCGCGGTCAGTTCGTACGAGTTACATTGGTCTCGTGCGAGTTGTTGGTGCCACTCACGGGGCCGTTCGGGGGCTATTTTGAGGTTTCCCCCACTAACACCATGTTTTTATGCCTGGGTTCCCGTGATTGCGTGGTTAGTTCCTACGAGTTACATTGGTCAGGTGCGAGGTGTTGGTGCCACTCACCGGGCCGTTCGGGGGCTGTTTCGAGATTTCCCCACTAACGCCTTATTTTTATGCCTAAGTCAAGAAATATGCAAATTATCGTTGTATTATCAAACAGGGGGTCCCGTGATCACACGATCAGTTCGTACGAGTTTCATTGGTCCCGTGCGAGGTGTTGGTGCCACTCAAGGGGCCATTTGGGTCCTGTTTTGGGTTTTCAACTGCTAACGCCATGTTTTTAAGACCAAGTCTAAAAATATGCAAATTATCATGGTATTCTCAAACAGGGAGTCCCATGATCGCGCGGTCAGTTCCTACGAGTTACATTGGTCCCGTGCGAGGTGTTGGTTCCACTTAGGGGGCCATATATGGGAAGTTTCGAGTTCTCCCCCACTAACGTAATGTTTTTTTGCCTAAGTCTTGAAATATATAAATTATCATCGTATTCTCAAATCGGGTGTCCGCTGATCACGCGTTTAGTTCGTACGAGTTACATTAGTCCCGTGCGATGTGTTGGTGCCACTCATGGGGCTATTCGGGTATTATTTTGAGTTTTCCCCCACTAACGCAATGTTTTTATGCCTAAGTCCATAAATATGCAAATTATCATTGTATTCTCCAACCGAGGGGTCCCATGATCGCGTGATCAGTTCGTACGAGTTACATTGTTCCCGTGCGAGGTATTGGTTCCACGCACGGTGCCGTTCGGGGGTTATTTCGATTTTCCCCCGCTAATGCCATGCTTTTATGACTAAGTCTAGAAATATGCAAATTATCATTGTATTCTCTAACCGGGGGTCCTGTGATTGCACAGTCGGTTCGTGCGAGTTTCCTTGGTCCCGTGCGAGGTGTTGGTGCCACGAACAGGGCTGTTCGGGGGCTATTTTGGGTTTTCCCCCGCTAACGCCATGTTTTAAGCCCAAGTCTAGAAATATAAAAATTATCATCATATTCTCAAACTGGGAGCCCCGTGGTCGCGCGGTCAGTTCCTACAAGTTACATTGGTTCCGTGCGAGGTGTTGGTGCCACTCACGGAGTCGTTCGGGGGATGTTTCGGGTTTCCACCCACTAACGCAATGGCTATAGTCCTATGTCTAGAAATATGAAAATTATCGTTGTATTATCAAATCGGGGGTCCTCTGATCACGTGATCAGTTCTTACGAGTTACATTGGTCCCGTACGAGGTGTTGGTGCCATTCACGGGGTCGTTCGGGGGTTATTTTTATTTTTTCCCCACTAACACCATGTTTTTATGCCTAAGTCTATAAATATACAAATTATTGTCCTATTATCAATCCGTGAGTCCCGTTATTGCGCAATCAGTTCGTACGAGTTACATTGGTCCCGTGCGAGTTGTTGGTGCCACTCATGTGGCCGTTCAGCGACTGTTTTGGGTTTTCCCCCACTGACACCATGTTTTTATGCCTAAGTCTAGAAATATGTAAATTTTCATCGTATTCTCCAACTGGGTGTACCGTGATCGCGCGGTCAGTTCATAGGAGTTACATTAGTCCCGTGTGAGGTGTTGGTGCCACTCACGGGGCCGTTCAGGGGCTCTTTCGGGTTTTCACCCACTAACGCCGTGTTTTACCTAAGTCTTAATATTTTTAAATTATCTTCGTATTCTCAAACCGGGGTTCCCATGATCATACTCTCAGTTCCTACGAGTTACATTGGTCCCATGCGAGGTGTTTGTACCACTCACGGGGCCATTCGGGGGCTATTTTGGATTTTCCCCCACTAACACCATGTTTTTATCCCTAACTCTAGAAATATGTAAATTATCATCCTATTCTCAAAGAGGGGGTCCCGTGATTATGCGGTTTGTTCCTAAGAGATACATTAGTCTGGTACAAGGTGTTAGGGCCACTCACGGGGCCGTTCGGGGGTTGTTTCATGTTTTACCTAATGCCATGTTTTTATTCCCAAGTCTAGAAATATGCAAATTATCGTCGTTTTCTCAAACGGGGAGTTCCATAATCGCGGGGCTATTTATTGGTTGTTTCAGGTTTTCACCCACTAACGCCATGTTTTACCTAAGTCTTGATATATTTATATTATCGTCGTATTCTCAAACTAGGGGGTCCCTTGATCGCGCGATCAGTTCGTGCAAGTTTCATTGGTCCCGTGCGAGGTGTTGTGCCACTTACAGGGCCGATCGGAGGCTGTTTCTAAATTTAACCCACTAACGCGATGTTTTTAAGCCCAAGTCCAGAAATATGCAAATTATCGTCTTATTCTAAAACCAGGAGTCCAGTGATCGCGCTGTGAGTTTCGGCGAGTTACATTGGTCCTGTGCGAGGTGTTGGTGCCACTCACGGGGCCATTCGATCGTTGTTTTGGGTTTTCACCCTCTAACGACTGTTTTACCTCAGTCTTGATATTTTTAAATTATCATCATATTCTCAAACTGGGGGTCCCGTGATCATACGGTCAGTTCGTACGAGTTACATTGGTCCAGTGCGAGGTGTTGGTGTCATTCACGGGGCCATTCGGGGGATGTTTCGAGTTTTCACCCACTAATGCCATGTTTTTATGCCTAAGTTTAGAAATATGGAAATTTTCATCGTATTCTCATATCGAGAGACCCGTGATCGCGCGGTCAGTTCCTACGAGTTATGTTGTCCCGCGCGAGGTGTTGGTGCCACTCACGAGGCCGTTCGGGGCCTGTTTCGAGTTTTCCCCCTAACGCAACGTTTTTATGCCTAAGTCTAGAAATATACAAATTATCATCATATTCTGAAACCGAGGGTTCCGTGATCGGGAAGCCAATTCATGCGAGTTTCATTGGTCTCATGCGTTGTGTTGGTGCCACTCCCGGGGGCATTGTGGGTCTATTTTTGGTTTTTATACACAAACACAATGTTTCTAAGCCCATGTCTACAAATATGCAAATTATCGTCGTATTCTCAAATAGGAGTCCCGTGATCGCGCGGTTAGTTCCTACGAGTTACGATGGACCTGTGCGAGGTGTGGGTGCCACTCACGGGGCTATTTCGGGTTTTACCCCAATAATGCAATGTTTTTATGCCTAAGTCTAAAAATATGAAAATTATCAACGTATTCTCAAACCGAGGGTCCCGTGATACCGCAGTCAGTTCGTACGAGTTATATTGGTCCCGTTCGAGGTGTTGGTGCCACTCATGGGGCCGTTCAGGGGCTGTTTCGGGCTTTCCCCCACTATAGCCATGTTTTTATGCCTCAGTATAGAAATATGCAAACTATCATCGTATTCTCAAACTGGGGGACCCATGATCACGCGATCAGTTCATGCGAGTTACATTGGTCCTGCACGAGGTTTTGGTTCCACTCACGGTGCTGTTTAGGGTTGTTACGGGTTTTCACCCACTAACACCATGTTTTTCCTAAGTCTTGATATTTTTAAATTGTCATCGTATTCTCAAATCGGGGGTCCCATGATCGTATGGTCAGTTCCTACGAGTTTCATTGGTCCTGTGCGAGGTGTTGGTGCCACTCACAGGGCTGTTCGGGGGTTGTTTCGTGTTTTCACCCAGTAACGCCATTTTTTAAGCCCAAGTTTAGAAATATGAAATTTATTATCGTATTCTCATATGGCAGTTCCGTGATCGCGCGATCAGTTCCTACGAGTTACATTGGTCCCGTGGGAGGTGTTGGTGCCACTCACGGGGCCGTTCGGGTTTTCCCCCACTATCGCCATGTTGTTATGCCTAAGTCTAGAAATATTCCAATTATCGTCGTATTCTCAAACTGGGGGTCCCGTGATCACGCGATCAGTTCGTGCGAGTTACATTGGTTCTATGCGAGGTGTTAGTGCCACTCATGGGGCTGTTCGGGGCTGTTTCGGGTTTTCACCCACTAACGCCATGTTTTACCTAGGTCTTGATATTTTTAAATTACCGTCGTATTCTCAAACTCGAGGTCCCATGATCATACAGTCTGTTCCTGCGAGTTTCATTGGTCCCGTGCAAGATGTTGGTGCCTTGCACGGGGCCGTTCGGGGGTTGTTTTGGGTTTTCTCCTACTAACACCATGTTTTTAAGCCCAAGTCTAGAAATATGCAAATTATAGTTGTATGCTCAAACGAGAGTTTTGTGATCGCGCGGGCAGTTCCTACGAGTTACATTAGGTCCCGTGGGAGGTGTTGGTGCCACTCACGGGGCCGTTTGGGTTTTCTCCCACTATCGCCATGTTGTTATGCCTAAGTCTATAAATATGCCAATTATTGTCATATTCTCAAACTGGGGGTCCCGTGATCACGCGATCAGTTCGTGCGAGTTATATTGGTCCTGTGCGAGGTGTTAATGCCACTCATGGGGCTGTTCGGGGCTATTTCGGGTTTTCACCCTCTAACGCCATGTTTTACCTAGGTCTTGATATTTTTAAATTAGCGTCGTATTCTAAAACCAGGTGTCTCACGATCGTGCGGTCAGTTCGTACGAGTTACATTGGTCCCGTGCGAGGTGTTGGTGCCACTCACGGGGCCGTTCGGGGGCGGTTTCAGGTTTTCCACCACTAACACCATGTTTTTATGCCTAAGTCTAGAAATATGTAAATTATCATCCATTCTAAAACTGGGGGTCCCATGATTGCACTGTCAGTTCCTACGAGTTACATTGGTCTCGTGCGAGGGGTTGGTGCCACTCACTGGGCCAATCCGGGGCTGTTTCAGGTTTACCCCACTTACGCCATGTTTTTATGCCTAAGTCTAGTAATATGCCAATTTTCGTCATATTCTCAAACCGAAAGTCCCGTGATCGCGCAGTCAATTTTTTCAAGTTACATTGGCCCCGTGCAAAGTGTAGGTGCCACTCATGGGGTCGTTCGGGGCCTGTTTCGATTTTTCCCCCACTAATGCCATATTTTTATACCTAAGTCTAGAAATATTCAAATTATAGTCATATTTTCAATCCGGGGGTCCCGTGATCGGGCGATCAGTTCGTGCGAGTTTCATTGGCTTCATGCGAGGAGTTGGTGCCACTCACGGGATCATTCGGGGGCTGTTTCGGATTTTCATCCACTAACGCCATGTTATTATGACCAAGTCTACAAATATGAAAATTATCATCGTATTCTCAAACCGGGAGACGTGTGATCGCGTGCTCAATTTTTACGAGTTACATTGGTCCCAGGTGAGGTGTTGGTGCCACTCACTGGGCCGTTCAGGGGTTGTTTTAGGCCTTCACCCATAAATGCCATATTTTACCTAAGTCTTGATATTTTTAAATTATCGTCGTATGCTCAAACTGGGGGTCCCGTGATCGCGCGGTTAGTTCGTACGAGTTACATTGGTCCCGTACGAGCTGTTGGTGTCAGTCATGGGGCGATTCGGGGGCTGTTTCAGGTTTTCAGCCATTAACGCCATGTTTTCATGCCTAAGTCTAAAAATATACAAATTATAATCTTATGCTCAAACTGGGGGTCCCGTGATTGTGCGGTCAGTTCTTACGAGTTACATTGGTCCCATGCGAGGTGTTGGTGCCACTAACGGGGCCGTTCAGGGGCTATTTTGGGTTTTCCCCCACTAACGCCATATTTTTATGCCTAAGTCTAGAAATTTCCAAACTATTGTCCATTCTCAAATCGGGTCCCATGATTGCGCGGTCAGTTACTACGAGTTACATTGGTCCCGTACGAGGTGTTGGTGTTACTCATGGGGCCGTTCGGGGTTTCCCCCACTAACGCAACGTTTTTATGCGAAAGTCTAGAAATAATCAAATTATCGACGTATTCTCAAATTGGGGGTCCCGTGATCGCGCGATCAGCTCATACGAGTTACATTGGTTCCGTGCGAGGTGTTGGTGCCACTCACGTGGCCGTTCGGGGGTTGTTTTGGGTTTTCCCCCTCTAATGCCATGTTTTCATGCCTAAGTCTAGAAATATGCAAATTATCGTCGTATGCTCAAACCGGGGGTCCCGTTATCGCACAGTCAGTTCGTGTGAGTTTCATTTGTCCCGTGTGAGGTGTTGGTGACACTCACGGGGTCGTTCGGGAGCTGTTTCAGGTTTTCACCCACTAACGTAATGTTTTTAAGCCCACATATAGAAATATGCAAATTATCATCGTATTCTCAAACTGGAGTTCCGTGATCGTGCGACCAGTTCCTACGAGTTACATTGGTCCCGTACGAGGTGTCGTTGCCACTCACGTGGCCGTTCGGGGGCAGTTTCGGGTTTCCCCCCTCTAATGCCATGTTTTTATGGCTAAGTCTAGAAAAATGCAAATTATCGTCGTATTCTGAAATCGAGGGTCATGTGATCGCGCAGTCAATTCGTACGAGTTACATTGGTCACGTGCGAGGTGTCGGTACCACTCACGGGGCCGTTCGGGGGCTGTTTCGGGTTTTCCCCCACTAACGCCATGTTTTTATGCTTAAGTCTAGAAATATGCAAATTATCATCCTATTCTCAAATCAGGGGTCCCGTGATTTTGTGGTCAGTTCCTACGAGTTACATTGGTCCCGTGCGAGGTGTTGGCGCCACTCACGGGGCCGTTCGGGGGCTGTTTCAAGTTTTCCCCCACTAAAGCAATGTTTTTATGCCTAAGACTAGAAATATGCAAATTATTGACGTATTCTCACACCGAGGGCCCTATGATCGAGCGGTGAGTTCGTACGAGTTACATCGATCCCGTGCGAGGTGTTGGTGCCTCTCACGGGGCGGATCGGGGGCTGTTTCGAGTTTCCCCCCACAAATGCCATGTTGTTATGCCTAAGTCTAGAAATATACAAATTATAATCGTATTCTCAAATTTGGGGTCCCGTGATCATGCTGTCAGTTCGTGCGAGTTACATTGGTCCTGTGCGAGGTGTTGGTGCCACTCACGGGGCTGTTTCGGGTTTTCACCCACTAACGCCATATTTTACCTAAGTCTTGATATTTTTAAATTATCATCGTATTCTCAAACCGGGGGTCCCATGATCATACGGGAAGTTCTTGCGAGTTTCATTGGTCCTGTGCGTGGTGCTAGAGCCACTCACGTGGCCGTTCAGGGGCTGTTTTGGGTTTTCACCCACTAACACCATGTTTTTAAGCCCAAGTCTAGAAATATACAAATTATCGTCATTTTTCAAATGGGAGTTCCGTGATTGCGCGGTCAGTTCCTACGAGTTACATTAGTCCAGTGGGAGGTGTTGGTGACACTCACAGGGCCATTCGGGATTTCCCCCACTAATGCAATGTTTTTATGCCTAAGACTAGAAATATGCTAATTATGGTCGTATTCTCATACCCGGGGTCTCATGATCGTGCGGTCAGTTAGTACGAGTTATATTGGTCCCGTGAGAGGTGTTGTTCCCTCTCACGGGGCCGTTCGTGGGTTGTTTTGGTTTTTCCCCCACTATCACCATGTTTTTATTACTAAGTTTAGAAATAAGCAAATTATCATGGTATTCTCAAACTAGGGGCCCCGTGATCACGCAATCAGTTCCTACAAGTTACATTGGTCCCGTGCGAGGTGTTGTTGCCTCTCACGGGGCCGTTCGGGGGTTGTTTCGAGGTTTCTCCGACTAGTGCCATTTTTTAAGCCTAAGTACTGATATTTTCAAATTATCCTCATATTCTAAAATTGAGGGTCCCATGATCATACAGTCAGTTTCTATGAGTTATATTTGTCCCCTGCGAGGTGTTGGTGCCAGAAACAGGGCCGTTCGGGGGTTGTTCCGTCTTTTCACCCACTAACGCCATGTTTTACCTAAGTCTTGATATTTTTTAATTATCGTCGTATTCTCAAATCGGGGGTCTCGTTATCACGCGGTTAGTTTGTATGAGTTACATTGGTTCCATGCGTGGTGTTGGTGTCACTCACGGGGCCGTTCGGGAGCCGTTTCGAGTTTTCACCAACTAACGCCATGTTTTTATGCCAAAGTCTAAAAATATGCAAATTATCATCGTATTATAAAATCGGAGGTCCTGTGATCGCGCAGTCAGTTCCTACAAGTTACATTGGTCTCGTGCGAGGTGTTGGTGCCACTCACGGTGCCGTTCGGGGCCTATTTCGAGTTTTCACCCACTAACGCCATATTTTCAAGCCCAAGTCTAGAAATATGCGAAATATCATCGTATTCCCAAACGGGAGTCCTGTGATCGCGTACGAGGTGTTGGTGCCATTCACGGGGCTGTTCGAGGGCTGGTTCGTGTTTTCACCCACTAATGCCATGTTTTTATTTGTAATTCAGAAAAATGCAAATTGTCATCGTATTCTCAAATCGGGAGTCCCGTGATCGCGCGGCCAGTTCCTACGAATTACATTGGTCCAGAGCAAGGTGTTAGTGTCACTCACAGGGCCGTTCGGGTGTTGTTTCGAGTTTTTTCCCACTAACTCATTATTTTTGTGCTTAAGTCTAGAAATATGCAAATTATCATCGTATTCTCAAACTAGGGGTCCCATGATCGCGCGGTCAGTTCGTCTGAGCTTCATTTGTCCCGTGTGAGGTGTTGGTGACACTCACGGGATCGTTCGGGAGTTATTTCAGTTTTCTCCCACTAACGCCACGTTTTAAAGCCCAAGTCTAGAAATATACAAATTATCATCGTATTCTCAAATCGGGAGTCCTGTGATTACGCAGTTATTTCCTACGGGTTAGATTGGTCCGGTAAGAAGTGTTGGTGCCACTTACGGGGCCGTTCGAGTTTTCCCCCGCTAACACAATGTTCTTATGACTAAGTCTAGAAATATGAAAATTATTGTCGGATTCTCAAATCGGGGGTCTTGTGATCCCGCAGTCAGTTCATGCGAGTTTCATTGGTCCCGTGCGAGGTGTTGGTACCACTCACGGGGCCTTTTGGGGGCTATTTCGTGTCTTCACCCACTAAGGCCTTGTTTTTAAGCCGAAGTCTAGAAATAACCAAAGTATCATCGTATTCTCAAACGAGAGTTCATTGATTGCGCGGTAAGTTTCTACGAGTTACATTAGTCCCGTGTGAGGTGCTGGTGCCACTCACGGAGCCGTTCGGGGGTTATTTCGGGTTTTCACCCACTAACGCCATTTTTTGACTAAGTCTTGATATTTTTAAATTATTTTACTATTCTCAAACCGGGGGTCCCGTGATCGTGCGGTCATTTCGTACGAGTTATATTGGTCCTGTGCGAGGTGTTAGTGCCACTCACGGGGCCGTTCGATGGATGTTTAAGGTTTTCATCCACGAACGCCATGTTTTTATGCCTAAGTCTAGAAATATGCAAATTGTCATCATTTTCTCAAATCGAGAGTCCCGGGATCGCGCGGTGAGTTCCTACGAGTTACATTGGTACCGTGCAAGGTATTGGTGCCACTCATGGGGCCGTTCGGGGACTGTTTCGAGTTTTCCCCCTCTAACACAATGTTTTTATTCCTAAGTCTAGAAATATGCAAATTTCCGTTGTATTCTCAAACTGAGGGTAACGTGATCATGCGGTTAGTTGGTACTTGTTACATTGATCCCGTGCGAGGTGATGGTGCCACTCACGGGGACGTTCGGGGGTTGTTTTGAGTTTTCCCCAACTAACGCCATGTATTTATGCGCAGGTCTTGTACTATGAAAACTATAGTCCTATTCTCAAACTGGGGGTCCCGTGAATGCGCGGTCAGTCCCTACAAGTTACATTGGTCTGGTGCGAGGTGTTGGTGCCACTCACAGGGCCGTTCGGGGGCTGTTTCCATTTTTCCCCATCTAACGCCATGTTTTTATGCCTAATTCTAGAAATATACCAATTATCATCGTATTCTTAGACAGGGAGTCCCATGATCGTGCGGTCAATTTGTTCAAGTTTCATTGGTCCCGTGTGAGGTATTGGTGCCACTCACGGGGCCGTTCGAGGGATGTTTTAGGTTTTCACCAACTAACGCCATGTTTTTAAGCCAAAGTCTATATATATGAAAATTATCATCGTATTCTAAAATTGGGGTTACTGTGATCACGCGATGAGTTCCTACGAGTTACATTGGTCCCGTGCGAGGTGTTAGTGCCTCTCATAGGGCCGTTCGGGGGTTATTTTGAGGTTTCACCCACTAATGTCTTTTTTTAAGCCTAATTCCTGATAGTTTCAAATTATCCTCATATTATCAAATCGGGGGACCCGTGATCGTGCGGTCAGTCTTATGAGTTACATTTGTCCCGTGCGAGGTGTTGGTGCCTCTCACGGGATCGTTCGGAGGTTATTTCGGGGTTTCGCCCTTTAATGCCATTTTCAAGCCTAAGATTAGATATTTTCAAGTTATCATCGTATTCTCAAATTGGGGGCCCTATGATCGTGTGGTCAGTTACTACGAGTTATATTGGTCTCTTGTGAGGTGTTGCTGCCTCTCAAGGGGTCATTCGAGTTCTGTTTCAGGTGTTCTCACTCTCGAGCCCTGTTTTTAAGCCTAAGTCCTGATATACAAAAATGATCATCAAATTCTCAAACCAGGGGTCTCGTGGTCACGCGATCAGTTCCTACGAGTTACATTGGTCCCGTGACGTGATCAGTTACATTGGTCATGCGATCAGTTCCTACGAGTTACATTGGTCACGCGATCAGTTCCAATGAGTTACATTGGTCACGCGATCAGTTCCTACGAGTTACACTGGTGCCACTCAAGGGGATGTTCGGGGGCTATTTCGAGTTTTTATCCACTAACTCCATGTTTTACCTAAGTATTGATATTTTTAAATTATCGTCGTAGTCTCAAATCGAGGGTCCCGTGATCACCTGGTCAGTTTGTACGAGTTACATTGGTCCGGTGCGAGGTGTTGGTGTCATTCACGGGGCCGTTCGGGGGCTGTTTTGGGTTTTCAACCACTAACACCATGTTTTTATGCCTAAGTCTAGATATATGCAAATTGTCATCATATTTTCAAATCGGGAGTCCTGTGATCGCGCAGTCTGTTCCAATGGGTTACATTGGTCCTTGAGAGGTGTCCGTGCCACTCACGGGGCCGTTTGGGGGTTGTTTCCATTTTCCCCGACTAACACCATGTTTTTATGCCTAAGTTTAGAAATATACAAATTATCATCGTATTCTCAAACCGGCAGTCCCATGATCGCGCGGTCAGTTCGTGCAACTTTCAATAGTGTCACGACCCCGACCCAAAATAGTATTAGGGAATGAGTGTCTTGACATGCCACTAAGGCAACAAATATTCTGATTTAATTGTTTCCTTAAATAAATGCAACAGAAATATTATCACATGGTTATGAATCGTAAAATACTGAAAGTAAAAGAATTACATCATCAGAGCTTTCTAAAGGAAACTTCATATATATTAAAAGTAACAACGAGTTACAACTTAAGAGAAAATTTAAACCTTATTACAAGAGAGACAGACATGCTCTAAATAAATATTTTACAAAAAGAGCGCTACAAGCTAAATCTTCAAAATAGTCCATTTTCGTTCCGTCCCTGAGCCTAAACGTTTCCTGAAAAATGTTTATTTATACAACATCAGCTAAAAGCCGAAGGAGGTTCAATCTCTAGACATTCCAGGGTTTTCAGAAAATAGATACCTATTCAAGTCAAAAGAGAAGGCATATACATATATGGATAGGAACTGGCAGTAAATAGATATTTTGAAATGAAAGTATATATATCACAATTGGATAACTCTGAATAAGATGAATGCAACAAATCAAATGTGATATCTTTTTCTTTCAATCATATCATTTTGATGGCCAAGTACACTCTAATACCGTATTCTTCTACTGCATTATACCGCGGTAGTTGAGGGTCAATCGAACTAGTTCATCACAACGCCTTATTTAGGACACACCAGCGATAACCCAGCTGGGAAGGTCTGTCAATAATGAGGTCCCTTAGGCCGAATCATATTTTCAATATTCAATATCCTTTTCAATAATAATTTTAATCGATATGTTTATATGGACAAATATAAACATATCACAATTGAATCAGTCATTGGTATCACATGAATTTTGAGAATAAAAGCAGTTCACAAAATATATATATATATATATAGTTTGCATAATATCATATAATTAAAATACACAAGGAATGTCAGAGTACTCACCCAAAATGGAGGTCAAATTTACTGGTATTGGTCTTCGATCACACGTTAATCTGATAAAGATTTAAGTATACGTTCTAAGGTTCAGTTTATACTATAATAACTTCTTCGTTTAAAGGATTACTGAATCAGTATTTGTTAACTTTTAAAACTCATTGCTCATAATTGAAGAATTCAATTCATAATCCTTCCTCATCAGTCGGTTCCCAGTAGAGATGGAGGGTCACAGGGGCACCACTTAAATACCATCTCATCTAAACAAAACATTTTCGGATTCATTCCCAGTAGAGATGGAGGGTCACAGGGGCACCACTTAAATACCATCTCATCTATACAGAACATTTTCGGATTCATTCCCAGTAGAGATGGAGGGTCACAGGCTCACCACTTGAATACCATCTCATCTAGACAGAACTTCACCGGGCCTGAGTTTGGAATTACTTTAATGGGATTCCATAATAACAAGCAATTTCTTTAAAAAGGATCATTTTATTTAAAAGTGTATAATTTCAAACAAGTTTATAAAATCAACTTAGATTTGTTCTAAATTTTAAGTTTTGATTAGTGAATCCTTTAGTGTATTTTAGCAGCATAACTACTAAGTAAAGCTATAAAACAATAATTTAAAACTATAAACATGCATTATAACATTAAGATTACCTTAAGATGAATATCCCTAAGAACTTCTTCTTAAACTTTCTCACACTATTTCTTTCTATAATTATCAAGGAATTGGTGTGAGTTTCAAATGAACCCTAAGGCCCTATTTATAGTTTTCCAAAGATCCCACGGTGTTGACACGTGTCTAGCTGACCAAGCCTTTACAATGGAGAGTCAGCGTTGAAGTGTCGTGTAACGAAGGCATCTTGCAGTTTTAATTCACCCAATGACGACACATGTTTTAGCTTTGTCTCTAAGGACGACACGTGTTTTGGCTTCTCCTCTAATGACGACACATGTACAGTAGAGGTGTCAAAACCGAACACGAGGTGTCGAGCACGAGGTGTAAAGGTATTAAGGGTCATTTTGCACCTGAAGGGCATTTTGGTAATTTCACACCATATATTTTCAATATTTCTTTTAGGTCCCTAAAAATATTTTATTTACAAAAAGGCCCATTTTATTTTTCATTTTGGTCCCTGAAACTTTCTTTATTAAAACCAAGTCCCTAAAGTTTCATAAAATTACATTTTTTACCCAAAAACTTATCACTTAGCTTAGGATGTGCCATAAAATCTCAATTTGACCCATTTTATCGTTGATTCTTCAAATTTGAAAACGGGCTTTGTCATATTAAGAACTTGAAATATCATACATGTAATAATACATAATTATTAGATAGTAAGTGTGACGAAATTGAAAGAAGACAATTATATATTGGCATAAGAAAATGGGGTCATTACATCCTACCCTCCTTATAAAAAGTTTGGTCCCCAAACTTTACTTACATTAATTTATAAAAAGGTATGGATATCGCTCTTTTATTTCATCTTCCCACTCCCATGTTGCTTCTTCAACATAATGATTCCGCCATAATACTTTGACTAGTGGAATAACCTTGGTTCGTAATATTTTATCTTTATGGTCTAAGATTTCCACTGGATGCTCAATGTATGTCAAATCTTCTCTAACATGAAGAGGCTCGTGACTTAATTTATGTGCTGGATCAGGGATGTATTTCTTCATCATTGAAACACGAAACACATTATGCACACTCGAGAGTTCATGGGATAAGGCTATTCTATACGCAACAACACCTACCCTTTCAAGGATTTCAAAAGGCCCTATGTATCTTGGACTTAACTTTCCTTTCTTCCCAAATCGATTTAATCCCTTTTTCGGTGATACTCAGAAGAAAATATAGTCTCCTCTTTTGAATTCTAACGGTCGGTGTCGATTGTCAACATAACTCTTTTGACGACTTTGAGTGATTTGAAGTCGGTCTTGTATCAATTTCACTTTATCTGTTGTGACCTGAATCAATTCTGGTCCCAATAATTTTCATTCTCCAACTTCCACCCAATATGAAGGAGAATAACACCTTCTACCATAGAGTGCCTCATACTGAGCCATTTGAATACTAGCTTGATAGCTATTATTATATGCAAATTCCACTAATGGTAAATGATAGTCCCAATTCCCCTTCAAATGAAGTACACATACCTTAAGCATATCCTGTAAGGTTTGGGGGGTTCTTTCAGATTGCCCGTCTATTTGAGGATGAAAAACAGTGCTGAAATTCAATTTTGTTCCCATGGCAACTTGTAGGCTTTTCCAAAAGCGAGACACGGATCTAGGATCAAGATCAAAAACAATTGAAACTGGGGTTCCATAAAGCCTAATAATTTCTCGTACATACAACTTGGCTAACTTTTCTAATGAATGGGTAATCTTAATGGCAAGAAAATGAGAAAATTTAGTTAACCTATCAATAATTACCCAAATAGTTATACTATTGAACAGAGAAAGTGATTTGAAGGGGAATTGGGACGATCATTTACCGTTAGTAGATTTGCATATAATAATAGCTATCAAGCAAGTACTCAAATGGCTCTGTATGAGGCACTATATGGTAGAAGGTGTCGTTCTCATGCATATTGGGTAGAAGTTGGAGAAAGAAAATTATTGGGACTAGAATTGATTCAGGTCACAATAGAGAAAGTGAAATTGATACAAGACCGACTTCAAATCGCTCAAAGCTGTCAAAAGAGTTATGCTGACAATTGGCACCGACCGTTAGAATTCCAAAGAGGAGACTATGTTTTCTTACAAGTATCACCGACAAAGGGAGTAATCCGATTTGGGAAGAAAGGAAAGTTAAGTTCAAGATATATAGGGCCTTTTGAAATCCTTGAAAGGGTAGGTGTTGTTGCATATAAAATAGCCTTACCCCATGATCTCTTGAGTGTTAATAATGTGTTTCATGTTTCAATGATGAAGAAATACATCACTGATCCAGCACATATCTTAAGTCACGAGCCTCTTCAAGATAGAGAATATTTGACATACATTGAGCATCCAATGGAAATCTTGGACCATAAAGATCAAATATTACGAACCAAGGTTATTCCACTAGTCAAAGTGTTATGGAAGAATCATTCTGTTGAAGAAGCAACATGGGAGAGGGAAGATGAAATAAAAGAGCAATATCCATACCTTTTTGGAAATTAATGTAAGTAAAGTTTGGGGACCAAACTTTTTATAAGGAGGGTAGGATGTAATGACCCCATTTTCTTATGCCAATATATAATTATCTTCTTTTAATTTTGTCACACTTACTATATAATAATGATATATTATTACATATATGATATTTCGAGTTCTTAATATGACAGATCCCATTTTTAAATTTGAGGAATCAACAGTAAAATGGGTCATATTGAGATTTTATGGCACATCCTAAGTTAAGTGATAAGTTTTGGGGTAGAAAATGTAATTTTATGAGACTTTAGGGACTTGGTTTTAATAAAGAAAGTTTTAGGGACCAAAATGAAAAATAAAAAGGGGACTTTTATAAATAAAATATTTTCAGGGACCTATAAGAAATATTGAAAATATATGGTGTGAAATTACCAAAATGCCCTTCAGGTTTGAAATGACCTTTATACCCTTAATACCTTTCCACCTCGTGCTCGACACCTCATGCTTGGTTTTGACACCTCCACCGTACACGTGTTGTCATTAGAGGAGAAGCCAAAACACGTGCTGTCGTTATAGGAGAAGCTAAAACACGTGTCGCAGTCCAGTGAAATAAGGCCCGGTGAAGTTCTGTCTGGATGAGATGGTATTTAAGTGGTTCCCCTGTGACCCTCCAACTCTATTGGGAATGAATCCGGAAATGTTCTATCTAGATGAGATGGTATTTAAGTGGTGCCCCTGTGACCCTCCATCTGTATTGGGAACTGACTGATGAGGAAAGACTATGAATTGAATTCTTAAATTACGATCAATGAGTTTAAAAGTTAACAAATAGGGATTCAGTAATCCTTTAAAAGAAGAGGTTAGTATAGTATAAACTGGACCTTAGAATGTGTACTTAAATCTTTATCAGATTAACATGTGATCAAAGACCAATACCAGTAAATTTGATCTCCATTTTGGGTGAGTACTATGACATTCCTTGTGTATTTTGATTATATGATATTAGCAAACTATATATATTTTGTGAACTGCTTTTATTCTCAAAATTCATGTGACACCGATGACTGATTCAATTGTGATATGTTTATATTTGTCCATAGAAACATACCGATTAAAATGATTATTGAAAAGGATATTGAATATTGAAATTATGATTCGGCCAAAGGGACCTCTTTACTGACTGACCTTCCCAGCTAGGTTATCGCTGGTGTGCCCTAAATAAGGCTTTGTGACGAACTAGTTCGATTGACCCTCAACTACCAGGGTATAATACGGTAGAAGAATACGATATTAGAGTGTACTTGGCCATTAAAATGATATGATTGAAAGAAAAAGATATCACATTTGATTTGTTGCATTTTTCTTATTCTGAGCTATCCAATTGTGATACATGTATTATCATTTCAAAATATATATCTATTTACTGCAAGTTCGTCTCCATATAGGTATATGCCTTCTATTTTGACTTGAATAGGTATCTATTTTCTGAAAACCCTGGAATGTTTGGAGATTGAACCTCATTCGGCTTTTAGGTGATGTTGCATAAATAACCATTTTTCTGGAAACGTTTAGGCTCACGGACGGAACAAAAATGGACTATATTGAAGATTTAGCTTTTAGAGCTCTTTTTGTAAAATGTTTATTTAGAGCATGTCTGGCTCTCTTGTAATAAGGTTTAAATTTTCTCTTAAGTTGTAACTCGTTGTTACTTTTAATATATATGAAGTTTCCTTTTGAAAGCTCTGATGACGTAATTCCTTTACTTTCAGTATTTTACGATTCATAACCATGTGATAATACATCCGTTGCATTTATTTAAGGAAATAATTAAATCGAAATATTTGTTGCCTTGGTGGCATGTCAAGACACTCGTTCCATAATACTATTTTGGGTCGGGCCGTTCGAGGGATGTTTCGAGTTTTCACCCACTAACACCATATTTTTAAGCCCAAGTCTATGTATACGCAAATTTTCATCGTATTATCAAATCGGGGTTCCTATGATCAGGCGATCAGTTCCTATGAGTTACATTAGTCCTATGCGAGGTGTTGGTGCCTCTC